>OX375883.1:10321712-10998812 GCA_947359465.1 Metellina segmentata
GATACATACTATTATTTTTTTTATCTGTTTTCTGAATTTGTTAAAACAAAAAGTTTCTTTTGAACTTCTTGTAAATCATTTATAATGCTAAAAATATGAAATATGTGTGTAAAAGTAGGTGCTTCTGAAATACTACATAAATTGAATGAATAAATCAATTAGGGGGGAGGCGAAGATGATTATTTGATTTCGCCAGTGAATAGAATAAGAGCATGGCTGCATGTTGATTTATTTACGCTGATAATTTTTTTTTTTAATTATGTAAGACAATTTCACTTTTTAGTTATACCTGCATGCGGTGTAGAAAAATGTCGCTCTTTTGTTGTTAGCAAATTTATTTTCCATACTTATAATTTGGAAACAGCTGGGTTAAATGACTTGAAATATGGTATTTGAGGTTCAAATTTTTATATAAATTCTAAATTTTACACCAAAATTCAGTGTTTATATGGATCTTATTATGAAGACAATCTCTTGACAAATGTAACATATATAAATTTATAAAAATCATGGAAAATAATATTATCTTTGGCCAATCAAAATAGTTAACCTTAGATTGAGTGTTGTAAACATAAATGAATTCGGAGATAAAATAAGTATGTCAATTATTTATTTAATAATTAATATTAAATAATTTCCATTCAATTAGAAACAAATCAAGTATTCTAATGCATATCTAAAACTTTCGATTGATATTGTAATCTGCAAAAACCTGTTATAAGCCAGGGGCTTCTAAGATACCTGCATTAGTTTATTGAGGAGGGAAAATATCTTTGGAGAAAGAAGTTACGAGCTTAATACAAAAAACGGCTCATCGGCTGAACAAAATTGTTTAATAAAGTTTTAAAATGTAAGTTTATTAAATAGTATTGCTTTCGGAATAAATTAAAAAAATTTTGTAGACATTTCATTTATTCTGGTTTAAAGTAATTTGGGGTTCGAACTGGGATCTCCGGCGTAGTAAGCCACGACGCTACTGACTCCGCCGTGTATTAAATTTAGCAACCTCGCTACTAAAGGTTTTTCAAACATAAATGAGATCATCCCGTTTCTAAGAGGAAATTTACTATCAGCCAATCAGATTCAGTCACAGTTTAGAATCACAGCTATTCGTCAGTCACAGTTACAACTGTTATTACGAAATGTATATTAAAATATATATGTAGTTTCGAATATCCTTAGAAATTTTTAATACCCGTTAAGGTATCGAAAGTGAAGAATCCGATTTTATCCAAGCTAAAACGGAACGGACGTATCAATTACGGAGTACCTTGCAGAGAACTGCGAACCTCCACATCAGAATTAATAAGGAATTTAATGATTGTAAACTAGACAATGGAGGAAGAAAGTTAAAGGGAGTGGCAATGCACAATGAGAAAGGTAGATAATTAATATAGATGATAGAGTTTAATAATTGATACAATTAGGAGTCCAATTCACGTTCCAAAGATGAGGGGAGACAGAGAGGAGGGGCGATCAATCAGTACCGAAAAGAAAGTGGCGAAATGCATAAGCTGTGGTGTTGATTTGGGGGGTGATGGTAAAAATAGGGTAAGAAAAAAAAAAAAAAAATCAATGTGGGGAGCCCGGGAGACTCACCAAGGGGTCTCTGAGCTCACCACATCGACGTTTTTTGCGTGGAGGGTAAGTGTGGTAATCACGATCCAGATGAGTTTTAGGTCTCTTGCGAGATTTGATCGAGGTAGTATCATAAGATGGTATGTCTTGTAAAAGTGGGTTGGGGACATGAGATAGTCTATTGAAAAATTTAGAAGAAAGGGTCTTTATGTATTCGAAAATGGGTTCGATGTTAAGGTCACGATGAATGATTTCACGGCGCACATAATACGGGGCATTAACCATTTGGAGGAGGATAGTATTTTGAAGGGATTGAAGATATTTAATATTAGTTTTGCAAGTGGAGCCCCAAACAGGGGAGGCATAAAGAATAGTGGGACGGATAAGAGATTTGTAAATTAAAATTTTGTTCTTCATTGAGAGGTGGCTATTACGACCGATGAGAGAGGATAGGTTAGCTTTGAGAGCGAGCGTCTTTTTGCCCATTGTTTTGATGTGGGGGGTGAAGGTGAGTTTGGGGTCGAGGGTAAGACCAAGGTATTTGAATTTTTTGACAAAAGGGATGGGTTCATTGTAGAATTTAATGTTTTGAAGTTGAGATGGAGATTTGTTAGAAAACATAAGGAGTGCACATTTAGAGGCATTAATTTTGATTTTCCAGTTGGTGAGCCAGAGCTGGAGTTTGTCAACATAATTTTGAATTTGTTTAATAAGAAATCTCCTATTTTTATTTTGATACATGATTGCAGTGTCGTCAGCATAAATAGCGAGGGAAGTTCTGGGACCAGTTGGAATATCGTTGATGTAAATGTTAAAAAGAAGGGGAGAGAGGAGAGATCCTTGCGGAACACCTGCTTGGATACAACGATGATTAGAAAGGGTGGGGTTGACTTTAACTTGGAAGGTGCGATTAGAAAGGAAGTTTTGGATAATTTTAATAAGTTGGGGTGGAACATTAAGTTTGATGAGTTTGTGGAGGAGCCCTTCGTGCCAGACACGATCAAAGGCTTTGGCGATATCCAGGAAAAGGATGCCAGTGTGGGCGGAGTTGCTGAGTCCGTGATGAACGAACTCGGTAACTCTGAGGAGTTGATGGACAGTGCTGTGCTTGTGCCTGAAACCAAATTGTTCAGGAATGAGGATGTTGTTAGATTCGATGTATTGATTTAGTCTTTTTTAAATAATAAATTCATAAATTTTGCTGAAAGCACTGAGAAGAGAGATAGGACGGTAATTTTGAGGTTCGGAAGGGGAGGAGTTTGGTTTGTGAATGGGAACGACGATAGCATTTTTCCAAAAGGAGGGGAAATGTTTTTGATTGAGAATAGCATTGATAATAATAGTAATAAAGAAAAGAATTTTAAGAGGGATATTTTTAAGCATTTTGTTCGAAAAAAGGTCTTTTCCAGGAGTTTTTTTGGTTTTAAGGTTTTTAATAAAGTCTGCAATTTTTTTTTCAGAAGCTTTTGCAGGTTGGAGAGAATTTTGGATAGGGGTGGAGTTAAAAAGTTGAATATCAGTGTAGACAATTTGAGTAGTGTTAGGGTTGTCAATATTGGAATTAAGTTTGAATTGTTCCTCAAGGCTGTCAGCGATAGCTTCGGCCTTTTGGATTTTAGAGAGAGCGGGACCGTTAGGAGTATTAAGGGGGGGGGAGGTTAAAGTTATTATTTTTGAGTGATTTAGTTTTCTTCCATATGGAACCGTCTTCGGTGGAGAGAGATTCGATATGTTGATGAAATTTTTCGTTAGAGTGGGAGCGGATGAGAGTTTTAATAGAATTACAAAGGGAGTAATAACTATTTTTGAAGTTAGGGTTTTTAGTTTCTTGCCAGCGGCGACGGAAAAAGTTGCGAAGTTTAATTTTGTTGAGAATTTCTTTAGGGAGAAAAATAGGGGTAGGTTTGAATTTTTTAGAAGAAGCTTCGATGAGAGTTTCGTTTAAGTGATTAGTGAGGGAGAGAATTTTATTGTCAGCATCATTGGTATTGGAGATATGAATAGGAGGAAGTGGTTTAGTTTTAAGTAGATCATGAAATTTTTTCCAATTAGTATAGTAATATTCGTTAGAAGATCTGTTAAAATTAACAATGTCAATTTTCAAGATGATAGGAAGGTGGTCAGAGGTAAGTTCAGTGATGGTTTCGATGGAGTATGGAAAAGGAATATTTTTAAAAAGAGCAAAATCAATAATCGTACCATGTGAGTTTTGTCTATTCGAAGGGTGAGTGGGAGTATTGGGAGCGATAATTTTGATATTACGGCAATCGTTAATGAAATTTAAAAGTTTTTTACCTCTCTGGTTCGATTTAGCGTTGTTCCAAGCAGTGTGAACAGCATTGAAATCACCGGCAAGGATTGTATTATTGCAGTTGTTAAGGATTTTTTTTAGGTCAGTAGTGGGAAAAATGTTGTTGAGATTACGGTTATCGTTATCTTTATGTCGGATGTAAATAGATGCAAAATGAATAGGGGGAGAAGAGTTACCAGGGTTGATTTCGATAATAGTATTATCGATAAATTGCGATGTAATAGAGGGGATTTGGTGGTGGTCAATATTTGATTTAACGTAAATACAGGTACCGCCGAAATTAGCGTGATTTGGGTTGATGCGGTCTGTTTTGTAGAAGTTGTAGTTGGGAATTAAAACATTTTGGGAGGGAAGAAGATGCGTTTCTTGGATAAGAATAATGTCCAGATTATGTGCAAAAGTGAAAGTACGGAGTTCTTGGGCTTTGTTACGAAGACCATTGGCATTCCAAATACCAATAGAGAGAATTTTATTAGAAGTAATGTTTTGGGGAGTGAATGAAAAGCCGTGAAAGAAATACTAATTATTGGGGGGTAATTACGCCAGAGGCGTAGCAGTAGTGTTTGAAAATAATGAAAGCTCTGTCGACGCCAAAAGTGGCTTCGCGGAGTTCGGGCAAGGCATTTTCGAATGCATGAAGCATAGTAGAAATGTTATAGTTTTCGTGCTGCGACATATTGAGAACGGCCATAAGTGTGTCAGCACAGGAGAAGTCATTGTTGAAATTAGGTTGGTTATTGGGGGAGCTCGAGATTGGGTTGTTGGAAGGTTGAACAGCTTGTGCATACCTGATTTGGTTATGAGGTAAAGGATCACGAGTGAGTACCTTTCCGATTGGCGGAACGAAAACGTTCGCGTTTCGGGTTGGTGGGGCGAATAAGTTGGTGGGCGGAGCTACAGGGTTAGTAGCAACTGGGTTGTTGCGTGATTTTGGAAATTTAGGGCATCTGCGGTAATTTGCAGCGTGATCTCCACCACAGTTGCTGCATTTAAGTGGTTCAGAAAGAGGAAGAGGGCAATTTTGAGCAATGTGGGCGCCAGAACAGCGAACACATTTGCGGGGGAGGGTGCAGTTTTCTGAAGAGTGGAAAAATCCTTGGCATCTCCAGCATTGGGTTGGGCCACTGCGGCCACGATAGGATTCAATTTTGACTTCAGTGCCAAATAGTTCGGTGATGTTGTAAATTTCTTCAGTTTTATTTGTGTGGGAAAGCTGAAGATAGAATAGGGGCATGGGGGCTTTGGTTTTGAATTTGGTTAGTTGGGTGATTTTAAGGACTTCAAAGTCCAGATCTGCAATAGCAGCTTTGATTGTGTCAATGTGGGTATCCGCAGGAAGACCGCGGATAACCACTTTGACGGGTTTTTCATTGTTGAGTTGATATCCTTTGTATTCAACATTTTGCTGGAGAAACCAACGAGAAATTTCGCGATATTCCTCCTCGGTATCGACGTTGATTCTGAGGAATTCGCCAGAAAGAGTGGATTTAATGGAGGGGGCAACTCTCCGAACGAAAGAGAGAAGTTGCGGCCAGTCTTTCCGTGGGGTAACAAAAAGTGGAGGAGGGCGGAATTTACGTGGTTGTGGTGGAGGGGGAGCGGGATCCTTGACCTCGGAATTAAGAGAAGTTGCTATAGTATCAGAGGTAGTGTGATCGTGCACACTCCAATCAGTGATTTTTTTAGGGTTTAAGATGTTTCTCTTGGCCTTTCTTGATTGTACAAGAGTGAAATCATCGTCATTAAGATGATGTTTTTTTTGGGGAGTAGATTTAGGGGTTTTTTGATTTTTCCTTTTGCGAGGGGTAACAGTCGCAGAAGTTGGGTTGGAGTTTGAGGTGGAGGGTTTAGGATTTGCATTTTTTTTAGATGATTGATTTTTAGAATTAAGTTCGTCAATAATTTTGAGTAGGGACGGGATGGAGTCAGGGATAGCAAATAAAGGAACTCCAAGTTTGGCGGAGTGGGCAAAGAGAGATTTGCTCACCGTATCCAAGCTGGCGGAGATGCTGGTTTTTTCTTCTGCTGTCTTGTACTTGCGCAGCTGGGTCTCAAATTCCAAGTGGGCAGCTTTCAAGGTGATGAGGCTGACAAGATGGCACTGGTTGTTTTTAATCCATGCAGTTGAGAGCTTCTGTGGTGATTTTGGATTGAAGGGGCCATTTTCGAAGGGGAGCCCAATTGGCTCTGGAAGGTGGTCGACGGCGTCGTGGAAAATAAAGCTCTCAATAAGTTGTTGAGTGGAGGGATCGGTGATATTGTCGGAGTTCGTTGGATCGGTAGAATCGTTGGAGCTGGGGTCGGAAAGACCATCCATGATGAGGAATGATGATAGGAGGCGTGGCAAGGAGCGATGTGGAAACACGTCCGTACCGGATCACATCATCAGTCTGAATCCGAATGTATGGATCTATCCAAGCTAATTTCTGAAAAGAATTGTTTTTTTACATTTAAATAAACTTTTATTCTTACATTAGTGGTAGATATCCTGCGAAAAGTTTTTAATATGAGGTTTCATTGCAGAGTATAATAAAGGGCGTTTGTATTTGGGTAACGTTCTTCATAACTCGGCACTTTACGAGATGGTGGTAGTAACAAAAGGGATTGTTGCAGCCTAGTTGGTAGAATAGAGCGGATTAGCATAGCTCGAAACTAGATCCAACCGAAGAAAATTTTGCATTCGCGAGGTGTGGATGGTTTGAGAGGAGGGTGTGGACCTCGTGAATATATAAACTTTCATAATTCCAAGGTATTCTGGTAATTTTCCATTTGTAATTGAGAGGCCACCGTCGCCCGGTTGGAAGAGTAAAGAATTAACAACTGGATGGTTGCGAGTTCGAAACCAACCAAAGACCGTCGTGCCCGAAGGAGACTGGTGCACATTCAATCTGTCGTGGCCTAAAATGTCTTCGCGTTGGCGTGGTGTGGAAGTTAGGAGAGTGGGGTGCCATCTCAGGTGTTGCCTCTGCATCTTCAAAATTATGTGGTGTCCTCGATTCTTTAACTTTGGGAACAGATCCCATACCGTCGGCCATAGCCCGTTGTTGCTCTAGTCATACGTTAATTAGCACTACTGTTTCAAACGCTAACGCCATCACACTTTATTCCAATGTTGAGATGCTGTGTGGTATTCCGAAAGAAAGAACCATGTCGTCCGGGTATGTTCATTTGGGCAGACATTGAGCGCCATCTGTCAGAGACCTTTGTCCGAATTCCATATCAATAAACCTGATTGGCTGATGCTTTCACAAGTTTTGGAATCGCTAGAATTCGAAAACAAAATCTTCATTTTTGGTGGAGTGGTCGCAAACGGGACTGTAGCGCTAAGGCGTTTGTTTTGGTCGCCAAACCAAGATGGCGGAGATCGCCATAACAAGATGGCGCGGTGTCCATGTAGCAAAATTCACACTGTGAACCTTTGCATAAATGGATTTGATAGCAATTTCTATGGATTTTATAGTAATTTTTTGCGAAATGGGGTATAGAAAAATGAAACTTACCCTCATTTTGTCGCCACATTATAAATCGCTAGAAAATTCGATGCACGAAAGAATATTCGTATTTTAACGGAGGAAGATGCCCGGATAATCTCTCTGAACAACCTCAATGTCACCGTGTTTTAGCGGCAGCAAGTACATCTGCAAATTTGCTACTGCCTACATTAGTTGCGGGAAGAGTACCAAACTCCTTGAATATACCATCCTTTCGGCAATATGCTGCACATTCCGCTGGTGATCCACGAACAGCTTCAAAACGCGAATCATTGTCAAGCTTCTTGATCTCGGATATTCTTCGCCGTTGTTTAAAATAAATATAGCCCTGACAATGGACGCGTTTAGTCTTCGGACAGATCTCCCTACCGAAGTAAATATATTCATGGCAATCCGAGTTAGCGAACGGCTCATTCTCAACTTGAAAAAAAGTAAACACCAACCTTTACACAAAAAAAAACACGGTAATTAGCTGGTAATTTTTAGTTAACGTCGTACTAGAGTAACACAACGGGATTCAAAAAAAAAAAAAAGACGGAGTAGTTAAACAAGAAAAAAATGCACGAGGAACGATAAAACACAGACCACGGTGAAACGATAAAAAACAAAGTGGCGGATTAAGCGTCGTTATCTCTTATCGTTAAACGAGAAAAAAAATATCTAAACCAATCAGAGCACGTTTAATTTCACTTCAAAACACGGTTTAATTCCAATCAGATAACGTCTTTAAAATCCTAATCTTCTTAATAGGGTTGCCATAAAAAAACCTAAAGGAAAGGTTACCACTTTGGCGAGAAAAAAGGACTGTCCCGTTTGCGACCACTCCACCTCATTTTTTTCCAAATTCTGTAAAATATTGTAAAAAACAAATATCCATTTTTCAGAAAAGAACCAACACTGACCCATGATATTGCTTCAGTTCCGAGTTAATATTGTAACTGATGTTGTAAGGGCTGGACGAGAGAAATTTATTGCAGATGCGAGATGATGATTTGGCGGACATTTCAAAAAATGATATCGTAATTGATGTCGACGTTACGAATGTTGAAAATAGTGATTTCACAGTAACAGTTTTAACTGTGACTACTACTGAATAATATCTGTTATTCGAAACTGATTGATTCTAAACTGTGACTGAATCTGATTGGCTGAGTGCAAAGTACATCTTTGCCAAATGTCATTTCCCGAAATTTCATTCTTTTTCAACCCGAAATTCCATTTAATGCAATATAACTGAAGTATCCACAAATTTTTAAAAATTTAATCTAAGGAAAAACCCTCAATAAAACAACAATTTAAATTTATTAAACCTTTTTGTTCAACCGATGAGTCGTTTTTTGTATTTATCCCGTAATTTATTTTTCTAAAGATACTGTTTCCTCTGAATAACTGGTGCAGGTAACTTAGAAGCTCAATATAGTCGGTAAAGATCAAAGTGTTACAACTTTTGGGGGATATTTTTCCGAGACGATTGCTTGACAATAACCGCTCCCTCTGCCCTTCGCCCCTCCCCCGTAATCGCACACGCCGTCTTTTGCTTGCTCTCTGTGATATTTTACCCTCATCGCTTACCTTGACCACATCTACCGCCACCTTCCAGTACCTCAGGGGTGCTCGCTTACACCGGAGTCGTTCGAAAAAAAAAGGAAGAAAAGGGGTCAGCACAGGGGAACGTAAAACGTACTCGCCACAAAAAGGGAGAGACATGTACCTGCAAATCTGGTGTAAACGCGGCTGTAGCCCCCACCAAGGGCGCCCGTAATAAAGTGCAGGGTGCCCACGGTCCTTAAAAGGTCATTGAATTGTTTCCACGAACTAGTGGCCCTTGGAAGTCCTTGAAAATTGTCATTTATCTAAGCAAAAACAGAAGCACGACAGTTTAAAGAAGAGTTCGGAAGAAAATGTTTTTAAAATTCGCTATTTTAAATGACAAATTAATTATTGTTTATCCACATTCTCTGATTTTTTAATTAGTTACATTTTTATAGAGAACACACGAGCTAGAATGTTTCTTCCATTTTCTGATTTTGTAAAAACAAACAGTTTCCTTTGAACCTCTTGTAAATCCTTTTTAATTCTAAAACAAAATTATGTGTATAAAAGTAGGTGTCTCTGAAATACTTTCTAAATTGAATGACTAGATCAAGGAGGGGGAGACGAAGATGATTATTTGATTTCGCTAGTGAATAGATTTTTTATACTGAGAAACTATTTTTTTTTGTTAGACAGTTTCACTCATTTTAGTTATACCTGCATACAGTGTTGGTTTAAGATCCAACGATGAATTATGGTTATTAACTACGGGAAAGGAGAATTTCAAAAGTGTGTGAAAATAATGTGATTGAAATGCAATCATAATAATTTTTAAAATTCATCATTTTTCATGTAATAAAAATATGTTTTTCATGGGAACATAATTATATAAGAGAGCTCGAATGAACAATCTATTCTCTTATTTCTCCCTTGTACTCTCTGGATCTGAAGCATTTGTTTCTTGGATAAGGAATTTTTACTCTGCATTTTTTCAACGTTTAACAAATTTCTGCATTATTTAAAGACTAAGCTATTTCGGTTGGCGTATCAACGCAGTGATGTTTATAACGGTAATGAACGCTTTCTGAAATGTAATGAAATTACAAAAGTGAACTGAATGTTTGATTTTTAAAGCGTATACATTATTGTTCTAAAAAAATTAGTTCTCTGAATGTGTTTTCAAACAAATATAAATGTTACTCGTTAGAATATTTCCTGTGATGGGGATATCCAGTACACCCTCTATTCTACAAATATTTATTGTGACACTGCGTCACACACACACACAATAACTGGCATTTAGGTTGATGAAATAAACTTTTTGAAAACTTCTCTTCTGTTTATAAAAGAGAACCCTTTTCCATTTCCCCAAGTACAAATGAGCTCTCTGCATAACAGTGAGAGAAACGTATCCTAAAAAATTTCTGTATTATAAGTTGTGTCTTTTCCAATTCTGTGACTCAAGGTTAGAAATATATCGTTTTATTTATCCTTATATTTTCATATGTAGGATTGGATTAAATGAATTGAAATAAAACATTCGAAGATAAATTTTTATATATAAATTCTAAATTTTACACAAAAATAGACTTTGTATGCAATTTAATATGAACACAACCTCTTAACAACTCTGACTAATGTGTAGTTATGAAAATTATAGAAAACAATATTATCTTCGGCAAAAGAAAGTACTTAACTTTAGATTTGAGTTTTACAAACATATAAATGAATTAGGTTGTTAAAAGAGATTAAGAAAAATTACTTAATGCTTTGAAACTTGTTTTCTTTGAATATTTCAGTACATCCAGATTATCAAACATAAGGAAATTGTCTTTCCACACATACGGTGTAAAAATTTTATTTTTCAACTCAACAAGATTTTAGTTAAGAGTAATTTAATATTATGTAAACGACCTTAAGAGAAAAAAAATACTATGCCAATTTTTTATTTATTTATTAAAACTCAGTTAATGTGCATTTAATTAGAAGCAAATTAATCAATTATTATAATGCATATCTTATAAGCTTAGTATGATTGTAATGCTTGATGAATTGAAAAAATTAATTTTAATGAAATAAAAATATCGATACATATTGTAATCTGCAAAAACCTGTTACAATTTTTAAGGTTACTGCATTAGTTTATTAAGAGGGAAAAGTATCTTTGGAAAAATAAACTACGGGCTTAATAGTAAAAACGGCTTTTCGGCTGAAAAAAAAAGTGTTTATTTCATTTTAAATTGTAGGTTTACTAAGGGTATTGCGTTTGTTTATGATTAAAAAAAATTATGAATCTATCGGATATTCTGCATTAAAAGAAGTTTTGGGTTTCGAACTAGGTTCTCTGGCGTAATAAGGCCTCGATGCTATTGATTGATCTGTGTATTAAGCTTACGGACATATTCACAAGTCTCGTGTTAACTCAAGGATCAATTGAGCCGTTTTCATAAGTTCGAGTTAACTCGAGGATCAACGATAATCCGCGAGTTATCGAAAAAACCGTATTCACAAGTCCTGATCCGTGGTTTAAACTGCCGTTTCGGTGTTACATTTTGATCCTCCGAAATCGGCGATTTAACTCTCGGTTGAGAGTTACGCATACGCCGTACTATCTTTTTGCGATGTATTCGAGCAAAACAAAATGAATGACACATTTCATTCTATGCTGAATTACAGAATTCTTGCGACGACTGGACTGAGCCTATCATTACGGAGCACCTGCTCAATAGCAGCTCATCTCCTCATCATAATATTGCATAAATGGAAAAATTTTAAACATAATTTTATTAAAATTGAATAGAAAAACGGAAATAAAGATAGCTGAGTCAAGGCTTAACTTGATCGTAATCGTAGATTGTACAGGCTGAATCATTACCCAAAAGATCAAAAGAGCCGACGTAACTGAAAGTTTCCACCTCTTACCGCTTGAGAGCGCTACCACCCTAGCAAGAAAAGTAGGTTGTTCACCATTGGATTGCATAAAAATCGTGCTCGGTATTCGCAGAATTTTCGATTTAGTAATTATTTTAAAGCCTTAAATCAGTAAAAACTTGATAGAGATAACGGTGAATTGTTGTGTGCCGTTTTGTACGTCCTACCATACTCGTAGTAAGAAATTTCAAGAGGAAGGAGGGGAATATGTATCTTACCATGAGTTTCCCAGCGACTCGACCCTTCGAGCACAGTGGTTGAAAGCAATCTCTAGTAAAGATTTCGTTGTGACTTCAATAGTATTAATTCTTTGAGCTGTTCTCTCATGTTGTCATTGTAATCTTATTACTCCAGTTATTCTATGTGCAATTTAAAGGGACAACAGAATTGGAGGGAGTGTGAAATTATAATTCTGTTGTAACTGGTAAAAGCCAGTTTATTCTGTTGAACTCAACAACAACCTGAGATTCTTACTTTGCTTGGAATTCTATATCCGTGGATTTCATCGCCTGTTCTGTAATCTCTTCTCATCCTTTTTCTATGTTAACTTAAATAAATCTAACTTAAAACTTTATAGTAAATGCTTCAATTTAAGTATCCCAAATTTCACTCTGAACATTGCTTATAGGCAGAATAAATAAAAGAATTGCATTGTTAGGCAGAATAAATGAAAGAATTGCATCGCGCGTTAGGCAGAATAAATAAAAGAATTCATATGAATACCCATTTACTTGAATTAACAACATTAGATATTGTCTGAGATTTTGTTTATGGTCAATTTTTATCAATAATGTATCATTAATTAGTGTGGCTAACTAATGGTAGTAAATAATACGGTAATATTTAAATTATTCATTACCCCCCCCCCAGTCCTAAAATTGTTTATTAATCTACTAAGGATTTTGAACCTGATAGCTAATATATGCTATATGAATTTATTTTTTTTCAGTCTAAGAAGGGTGACAAAAATTCTTTTTGAAAAGAAATATTAAAACATATTTGTAATAAATTTTCTAAAAACCGAAAAAAATACCAAGAGAGGAATGTTTTAAGGATTTGATAACTTTTCTCATGTTTTATTTTCAATAAAATCTAGCTTTCTCCCTGTTAAAAAACATACGAATCCCCGCGATCCGTTTTCACGATTGTTTACATTAGCTGGCGCTGGCAGCATACCGTTCTAGTGTTCCCTCCCGTTAGCGTAATGAACAAGCCTGATCAGACACGGAATCCAGTTAAGCCTTGGCTGAGTAAACGTAAACAAGCAGCTTGGTGAAAAGATAGATGGCGGCACCTCCGTCAACTAAGAGGGAAAGGTGGAATATGACCATGGCAGATGCAAATTCGTCGTAGAATAAAAATTATTTTGTTGATTTATTCCCAATACAAGAAAATTGACGATGTAAGTTACTTTTCACCAGGGCCGGATTTAAGAGTATGCCGCCTATAGGCTGAAGTCCATTTGCCGCCTTCTCTATAGTTCATATTTGCTTAATACATTTGTTTTATACAACAAATGGATAGAGTTTATTGGAGTTTTCATCTTTTCTAAACATAGAGTTCATTTAGTTTAGATAAAACTACAATTTAATTGGTTTACATAATAAATATTATATAATCAAATTAGTTATCTACTTGTTTTTTTTTTACTTACTTCTTTTAAGATTCGTTTAAAAAGGAAATCGGTTTCGAACTTCCTTCAAGTATTCGAATTCCTCAAAGTAATCAAAGTTGTTTCTCTGTTCCGTTAAATATTCTTCAACAGAGCCATACAAATCTGACCAATGAAACATCCACAGTTCCACTTTGCATGGCTTTGCTAACTTTATGGATTCTGTGAAATACGGTGCTCCAGAAACACACCATAAACGCTATCTCAAAACTATCTCGGCATTCACATCTAGTCGTTGCTTTTTCTGTTGCGTCAGTTGAAATTCTTGTCAGAGCAATGTGCACTTCTTCCCTAGTAAACTTTGGCACGCGTCAGCTCATACTGACCATCGACACACTTTTTTAATTGTCTTCTTATTCTGATAAGATTCTTCCACAACGCTTGTTAGGCATTCCCATCGCTTTGTAGAGCACGTAAAAAATACATATATTTCTTGGAGCAACATGAAATGTTGTAACATGTATTCTTAAATTCGTACGGAAAATATTATTTATCGTCTCAAATAATTCATTTTAACTTTTGAATAACCAAACTGCCACCCCTGAAAAATTTGCCGCTCTAGGCTGCAGCCTACTTAGCCAATTTAGAAATACGTCCCTGCTTTCCACACCTCCAACACACAACTATACTGACAAGTATAAAGATAATCGACAATGTCTTGATTCATTTGTCAAGACATTGTGTTCAATTCTTTCTTGCAAAATTTAAGTTTCCGTAAAATTCCAATTTGAAATTAAAAACCTTTGCATTTATTTTCCTTAGCCCAAATTAAAATGTTGCATGTGTTCTATTGAATCACAGTTTTGAATCAATTCTACGGCGATGTACCTGCTTGATCAGTATGAATGCAGATTTGGGCGTCGTAATCAGCATGAACAATATCACGTGATCGTGAGAAGACGGTAGTAGCCAATCACAGGGAGCGTCTCATTTTAATCCCCGGATCACTTAACACGCCGTTTGAGAATACCGTTCGTGGTAATCCTCGAGTTAATTCTTACTGGCGGATCAATTGATCCTCGAGTTAATTCGACACTTGTGAATATGGCCGTATGAGGTACTTTGCACTCAGCCAATCAGATTCAATCATAGTTTAGAATCACAATCACTGTTTCGCTTCACAGATATACTTCATTAAGAGTCACAATTGTAACTGTTACTGTGAAATCACTACTTATGACATCCCTAATTGTAAACCATAACTTTACAAGCTTATGCTGTACATTTCTTCTACGAATAGGAAAACTGAAAATTTTAATACATAAATACGAACATCCGAGCTACCAGTGGACAGAGATACTTTACATGCAACCAATCAGCATTCAAGAGTTTGGAATGACAGCTATTTTCCATTCCAGTCAGTTAAAACTGTTACTGACGAATCTTTGTCAGAAACATCCCCCCTCTGATTGGCCCTGACTGTTAAACTAAAATAAAACAGCTACATCCCGCCATCTAGTGAGAGAAAGAGAAAATTCCTCTGAATGTTGTAACTAATTTCTCAGATATTATCTCCCTGTTTGTGTCTTATAAAACAACTTTCGCAAGTTTTTCCTTCTAATTTCAATGACATTCTCGTGTATACATTTCTGTAATTGAGTCTAACTTGGTAAGCAATGATATTACTTCAGTTCCAGCTAATATTATAAATAATTTAAAATTGAGAATAATTAACTTCACTGCGCCATCTAATGGCAGAAAGAGGAGTTTCTTCTGAAACTGTCATTACAATGACATTTCGTGTATACATTTCTGTAATTGAGTCTAATTTGGTAAGCAATGATATTACTTCAGTTCCAGCTAATATTATAAATACTTTAAAATTGAGAATAATTGACTTCACTGCGCCATCTAATGGCAGAAAGAGGAGTTTCTTCTGAAACTGTCATTACATTTTCAAATATTGTCTCCCTGTATGTGTCTTTGAACACAACTTTTGAACGTTTTTCTTTCTCATTAAAAAAAAAATCATGTCACTACACTTTAGAAAACGGAGCGGAATGAGCTGAAAAATTTTGCATGTACGTACTACAAAGTCTTCCTGATCCATTCCCATTAAAATATGAAAAAATTCCAATCCCCGTATTCAAACACACATTTGCAATTAATGCAAAAAGAAACTTTTTAAAAGGAAAATATTAGGTGGATTTTGTTTGGGTATTTTAACACTAACATGGTGCTAATTATCAGTGCTATATATAGATATATGATTCAGAAGACATCCCTAAAAGTTTAAGAAACTTATTTAACATTAAAATCTCCAATATTATAAATGTCTCTAAATTATTTCACATTCGATGCGTAATTATGCACTGAACGAATTTAACATGGTTTAACTAAAGAAAATTAATCACTGTTGTATAATTTGTGTACTTAAATAATCTTTTATTCTTTCGACAGTGGTAGATATCCTGCGAACTTCTTAGCAAACTTACTTTTCAAATTAGACATATCAAAAGCATTTTTGTTGTGTTTGGATCAAGTTCTTCGTAGCTTGGCACGTTACTCGCGTTTGTAGAGGGGGCTAGCAGAGTTCGAATCCAGATCCAACTAAAGAAGAACGATTGCGATCGCAAGGGGTGTGGACTTTTGGAGGTTAGGTGGTGTCATCTCAGGTTTTCATCTCGTCAAAATATCAAGTTTCAGAATTGCGAAGTGTTGTTCTGGTATCTTTTTATTTGGGATTGTAAGGAAGGCCGAGGTAATCCGGTTGGAGGAGTAACGGATAAACAACCGGAGGGTTGTGAGTTCGAAACCAACCAAAGACCGTCCTGCAAAAAAGGTACTGGTGCACAATCAATCTGTTGTAGCCTAAAATGTCTTTGTGTTGGCCTGGTGTGGAAGTTTGGAGAGTGGGGTGCCATCTCAGGTGTTACAACGTGCTCTGAACCGTGGATCAAAATTAAAAGGGATTGTACACGGATCTTTCTCTTGCGATTGATCCCTGACCGTCACCAGTGGGACGTTAATTTAAATACATACATCCAACGGGGTTTCGCGTTCTCTAAAAATTTCCCGAGATTAAGTCCTCCCCGAGTGCCACTCGAACACGTTCTGTTTTAAAAGCTACCACCATCACGCACTAGTGCAATAGTGAGAGACGAGTATTCCGAAAGAAGGAACCAGCATGGTCCGGGCAGCGATTTTCCAAACCCTCACAGATACTGTACCGCCAGGTGACAGGCCGGTCGCGCTGGATGACGATTTGTTGCTGAACCAATTAAATTGACCGGTTATCGGGTTGCACTAGGACGACTTGGCGCTGAAGAAATCTCGCCGCACATTCTTCATGTTGTTAGTGTTATCTTGATTGTGTTACACGAGTGGAGCGCATAATGGAAATAGAATTAATATTAAAAGAAATCCCAAAAGATTTCAACGTAGTTTTACATATGGAAAATATCATTATTCTTCGAAGTTCCTTGGCAAAAGAAAATGACGCTGACGTTAAAACTTTTTATATGTTGCAAGATAGTTTGTTTCCTTTAAAATGAAACGGTATTCGAACTATAACTAAATATACACAAAAGTTTGCAATTTTTTACTGATAAAAGATGATTTAGATTTTTAATTAACTGATTAAAAAACAGTTTTTTTTTATTACAGTTATTAAAACAAGGATTCTTATTTAAACTAAATGAGAATAAAATTATTAAACTAAAACCAGATGTTTTTTTATAAACTGATGAAAACCTGTTTTTTTTATAGATAAGAGATTTTATAGATTTTTTATAATTTCAAAAGATAAATCCCAATTTAAATATATTAGCATTTAAAGTTACTGCTTATTTAAAGATCCCATTGACTTATTAAAGAAAATCTAAAAACAATCACCCCGTAATATTAATTATTTAATAAGAACTAATCATATAATTAATTAATCACAAATAATGATTAATTAAGATAATCCATCGGACTAATCAATTTGAGCAGATATTACAGATAATTACTACTTTGCATTTAATGTTCATTGCTATGTTAAACTAAGTTTCTAAAAAAAACCCGGTTTAAACCGATAAAATCCGTTTAAAAAAATAAAAATAAAATAAAATCGCCCTAACTGTTATCTATTGAAACTTCTTGCTAAAGGCGCGACGACTGAGCGATAAGTCGCCAAGAAGTTGGATCAACCTTCCCACAATTCCTTAACGCTTCTCACAGCGACCGGCCTGTCACCTGGCGGTGCAGTATCTGTGAGGGTTTGGAAAATCGCGTCCGGGCATGTACATTGGGGCAGACATTGAGCGCCATTTGTCAGACTTCTGGCGGAAAAACATAGCAATAAACCTGATTGACTAATGTTGTAACACGTTTCGGTATCGTTAACATTCGACAAAAAAACCTTCACGGTATTCCAAATCTATTATAAAAAAATTTCTCTTACGTCGTACGCAAAAAAGACGTTATTTGTTATCGCGTTTTGGTAACAATGTACGACTGTTTGTTTACCATTGTTTAGTGTGTTCCAGAGGCATGAGACTAATAAGTCTTGATTAATACATAGTTTATTTACAGCATAAAAATAGGAGTTAGCACGCAAGCCTAACTTGTACACAAAGTAGCTCAGCTACACAGAACGCGAGGTGCCGTTAACAACAAGGACCAGTGGTTACAGTTAGACATGTGACAGCCATGAAGCTTCGCGCCTCAATTGAATTTATAGCGCTATAGGATAAAATTTTATTGAAAAAAAAAATGAATATTAGTCGAGTTGTTGCAGCTTACATACGATATGCGGTATTAAATTTCCCAAACAGCGCTCACATTTCAAGTCAAAATTTGCTCAAAGTTTTCATTTGAATTCTAAATTGTTAGAGTTCTGATTCCAGAGGTGCTGTATAATGTTGCGAATAGGGGGGGAGGCCTAGTTCTATAAAATGTTTTAGAAAACAAATATCCATCTAAAAAAATCAACCAACAACGCTCTGACAGATGGCGTTGCTAGAGTTTAGAGTTAATTTTACAAATAATATTTTGTGGATCCGACACGAGAAATTTATTGCAGATGCTAGTTGATGATTTGGCGCCCATTTCTCGTAATGTTTGGGTGGGGAGGATGGGGCTCGAGTTGTCAATTGATATCGATATCACTCTTTCAGACACTTGAAAGTTTGAAATTTCGATGCGGGACGATGTCGATTTTAAATGAGAAGGGGAAGGAATTTACTCCTTGATGTCATTTGATAACTTAGGGGGGGGGGCAAATCACGCAAAATTGATGATGCCTAAAGGTAATCCGTTTTTTTTTTGTGGGCTGGGCGGCGGCCTTGCCAGCGCTAGTGCCGTTTTTAGTGCCTGGTGCCCTTGGCAAAGTTAGAGCGTCATGCCAGTATATAGGCAGATCTAGGACGGAAGATAAAAGCGTAACTGGATATACTACTTTATTTCTACTATTATAAAATATAGTTTCTGTGTGTGCGTGTTCGCCGTGTCCTGACGAATCTATGGCACTTACTATGAAATTTGGCACACTGATAGTCCAAAATTTTTGCGTCTTTATAGTTCAGCCCAAATTTTAAAATTTAATCAAGAACATTTTAAAATGAATTTAATGAAATTTATTTATTATTGTTTTCTTTGGAATGGCAACAGCATAAAGATATGACAGATTCTAAATGTAATTTTCCGTTTTCATTTTGCTCGGAAATATTATTTTCATGCAGACGTTGAAAAAACAAAGTTTTAACTTTAGTTATGTGTTCTTTTTCTATCTCCTAGACCGTTAAAGATAGAGTAAAAATTTCAACGGATTTGAAATTTGCGTAAAATTTCACATTAGATCGATACACTATGGCACTTACAGCAATGCGATTTGGCACTCAGGTAGTCCTAATTTTTTTACAATTTTTGGGTCACGCCGAATTTTAAAATTTAATCTAGAAGATTGTTAAATGAATTTAATAGTGTTATTATCTACCTGGTTCTTCAAACGCATGTCTCCGGACGAAAGAAGAAATACCCTATTCTAGACTTTTTTTTTACCCACGTGGCCTCACCGTCAGCCTTTGCAACCATACGAAGTTTTTTTCATCGCGGGGAACTCAGACAAGGTTCTTAATTTATTTTTTCCGCTTTCATTTTGCCCCGATAAATGATTTACCAGCAAAGAGTATAAATAGTTAAAATTTAGTAATTCTTTTTTCTATTTCCTAGACCGTAAAGATAGAGTAAAAATTCCAACGGATTTGAAATCTGCGGAAAATTTTACACCTGATTAATACCTTACACCACGGGGACGGGCAACGCCGGGATAACCACTTAGTGGCTAGTTTAGAATTTGAAAAAAATCATAAAATAAACGACCTACCTATTGAACCTCTTGTAAATCATTTAAATTCTAAAAAAAAACTAAATATGTGTGTAAAAGTAGGTGCTTCTGAAATTCTTTATAAATTGAATGAGTAAATCAATTAGGGGGGAGGCGAAGATGATTATTTGATTTCGCTAGTGAATAGAATAAGAGCATGGCTGCATACTGATTTATTTACACTGGAAACATTTTTTTTAATTCTGTAAGACAAATTCCCTTTTTAGCTATATCTGCATGCGGTGTTGCTTTAGAATCAAAGGATGAATTATGGGTATTAACGAAGGGATTATATAAGAGAGCTCTAAATATACTCTCTAGCTTGTCCCTTTTACACTCTGAATCCAAAGCTCCGTTTTGATATTTCTTTTTTGAATACTTAATTTTTATTCTGCATTTCTTCATCGTTTTACGAGTTTCTGCTTTTTTTAAGACGAAGCAGTTCAGTTGACGTATCAGCACAGTGATGTTTAAAGCAGTAATGAATGCATTCTGAAATGGGATGAAAGTACAAAAAATTATGAATGGATGGTTAATTTTTGAAGTGTAAAATGTATAGTTTAAAAAAAAATTAGTCTAACATGGAAATCTAGATAACCATGTGTTTTTAAATCAAAATTAATGTTACTCGTTAGAATATTACCTGTAATAGAATATCCTCTCTCTCTCCTTATATTCTACAAATATTTATTATGATACTGTCAATAACTGTCATTTTTGTTTATGAAATAAAATCTTGAAATTTACCCACCTGTTTATGGGAGATTACCCTTTTGGCAACTAGTGCTAATAAGCTCTCTGCACAACAGTGAGAGAAATATATCCTAAAAAATTTCTGTGTTATAAATAAAGACGTTTCGAATTCTGTGAAGGTTAGAAAAATGTCACTCTTTTGTTGTTAGCAAATTTATTTTCCATACTTATAATTTGGAAACAGCTGGGTTAAATGACTTGAAATATGGTATTCGAGGTTAAATTTTTATATAAATTCTAAATTTTACACCAAAATTCAGTTTTTATATGCATCTTATTATGAAGACAATCTCTTGACAAATGTAACATATATAAATTTATAAAAATCATGGAAAATAATATTATCTTTGGCCTATCAAAATAGTTAACCTTAGATTGAGTGTTGTAAACATAAATGAATTCGGAGATAAAATAAGTATGTCAATTCTTTATTTAATAATTAAAATTCAATAATTTCCATTCAATTAGAAACAAATCAAGTATTCTAATGCATATCTAAAACTATCGATTGATATTGTAATCTGCAAAAACCTGTTATAAGCCAGGGGCTTCTAAGATACCTGCATTAGTTTATTGAGGAGGGAAAATATCTTTGGAGAAAGAAGTTACGAGCTTAATACAAAAAACGGCTCATCGGCTGAACAAAATTGTTTAATAAAGTTTAAAATGTAAGTTTATTAAATGGTATTGCTTTCGAAATAAATTAAAATATTTTTGTAGACATTTCATTTATTCTGGTTTAAAGTAATTTGGGGTTCGAACTGGGATCTCCGGCGTAGTAAGCCACGACGCTACTGACTCCGCCGTGTATTAAATTCAGCCAAGTCACTACTAAAGGATTTTCAAACATAAATGAGACCATCCGGTATCTAAGAGGAAATTTACTATCAGCCAATCAGATTCAGTCACAGTTTAGAATAACAGATATTCTTTAGTCACAGTTTCAACTGATACTATGAAATGTCTATTTGACCATCGCTAGTTTCGAATATCCTTAGAAATACTTAATACAGAACCTTAGAAATACTTAATATAGAATCGGATTTCATCTTAAGAAACTTGTCACATGTGTTTTTCATTTAAATAATCTTTTATTCTAGCATTAGTGGTAGATATCCTGCGATACGCTTCTTTATGAGGTTTCATTGCAGAGTATATTAAAGGGCATTTGTATTTGGGTAACGTTCTTCGTTACTCGGCACTTTACTATAGGGTGGTAATAACAAAAGGGATTGTTGCAGCCTAGTTGGTAGAATAGAGCGGATTAGCATAGCTCGAAACTAGATCCAACCAAAGAAACTTTTACATTCGCGAGGTTTGGATGGTTTGAGAGGAGGGGGTGCCAAACTCATGTGTGGACCTCGTGAAAATATAACCTTTCGTAATTCCAAGGTGTTCTGGTATTTTTCCATTTGTAATTGAGAGGCCGCCGTTGCCCGGATGCGATTTTCTAAACCCTCACAGATACTGCACCGCCAGGTGACAGGCCGGTCGCTGTGAGAAGCGTTAAGGAATTGTGGGAAGGTTGATCCAACTTCTTGGCGACTTATCGCTCCGTCGTCGCGCTTTTAGCAAGAAGTTTCAATGGATAACAGTTAGGGCGATTTGATTTTTTTAAAACGGATTTTATCGGTTTAAACCGGGTTTTTTTTTAGAAACTTAGTTTAACAAAGCAATGAACATTAAATGCAAAGTAGTAATTATCTGTAATATCTGCTCAAATTGATTAGTCCAATGGATTATCTTAATTAATTTATCATTATTTGTGATTAATTAATTATATGATTAGTTCTTATTAAATAATTAATATTATGGGGTGATTGTTTTTAGATTTTCTTTAATAAGTCAATGGGATCTTTAAGTAAGCAGTAACTTTAAATGCTAATATATTTAAATTGGGATTTATCTTTTGAAATTATAAAAAATCTATAAAATCTCTTATCTATAAAAAAAACAGGTTTTCGTCAGTTTATAAAAAAACATCTGGTTTTAGTTTAATAATTTTATTCTCATTTAGTTTAACTGAGAATCCTTGTTTTAATAACTGTAATAAAAAAACTGTTTTTTAATCAGTTAATTAAAAATCTAAGTCATCTTTTATCAGTAAAAAATTGCAAACTTTTGTGTATATTTAGTTATAGTTCGAATACTGTTTCATTTTAAAGGAAACAAACTATCTTGCAACAGATAAAAAGTTTTAACGTCAGCGTCATTTTCATTTGCCAAGGAACTTCGAAGAATAATGACATTTTCCATATGTAAAACTACGTTGAAATCTTTTGGGATTCTATTTCCATTATGCTCTCCACACGTGTAACACAATCAAGATAACACTAACAACATGAAGAATGTGCGGCGAGATTTCTTCAGCGCCAAGTTGTCCTAGTGCAACCCGATAACCGGTCAATTTAATTGGTTCAGCAACAAATCGTCCTCCAGCGCGACCGGCCTGTCGCCTGGCGGTGCAGTATCTGTGAGGGTTTGGAAAATCGCTGCCCGGTTGGAAGAGTTAAGAATTATCTACCGGATACTTGCGAGTTCGAAACCAACCAAAGATCGTCGTGCCCAAAGGGGACTGGTGCACATTCAATCTGTCGTGACCTAAAATGTCTTCGCGTTGGTGTGGTGTGGAAGGTAGGAGAGTGGGGTGCCATCTCAGGTGTTGCCTCTGCATCTTCAAAATTATGTGGTGTCCTCGATTCTTTCCCTTTGGGGACAGATCCCAGACCGTCGTCCATAGCCCGTTGTGTTGCTCTATTCATATGTTAATTACCACTACTGTTTCAAACGCTACCGCCATCACGCACTGTTCTAAAGTTGAGATGCTGTGGGGTATTCCGAAAGAAGGAACCATATCGTTCGATCATGTACATTAGGGCAGACATTGAGCGCCATCTGTCAGAGACTTCTGTCGGAATTCGATATCAATAAACCTGATTGGCTGATGCTTTAACAAGTTTTGGAATCGCTAGTATTCGAAAATAAAAATCTTAAATCTTAAATAAAAATCATATTTTTTACAAATTCCGTAAAATATTGTAAAAAACAAATATCTATTTTCCAGAAAATAACCAACACTGACAAATGATGTTGCTTCAGTTCCGAGTTAATATTGTAAATAATGTTGCAAGAGCTGGACGAGAGAAATTTATTGCAGATGCGAGATGATGATTTGGCGGCCATATCAAAGAATGATGTCGTAATTGATGTCGACATTACGAATGTTGAAAATAGTGATTTCACAGTAACAGTGGGGGTGGGGGTGGGGTGGGGGTGTGTGGGTGCGTGAGGGTGGGAGGGGAGTATCTCCCCTGAAACTAAAAAAATTCTCTTTTGACCAAAAATGGCAACTTAACATCCCTTCCGAATTTTTTTCGGCTACGTCTCTGGGAGGGAAGCTAATACCCGGCCACCAATAATAAAAAAAACTAAATAAAAATTGGTGCATCATACTAATTTGGGAACGTCGCTGAACTATTATGGAACATGTACCATTTTGTAAAAAAATTTCATATTTTTAAGCCTCTAATTCTTTTAATACTTTAAAAAAACTAAAAAAATTTCGAAATCCTTAAATCCTATTCCAGGGAAATAAAAATTTATTTTAGAAAATTACTTTTTTAGGTTTAAAAGAATGGATTTAGGATTTCGAATGTCATGCCTGAGTGATTGGTAAACTTCGTTTAATATTTTTAAATATTTTTCTCCTCAAAATTAGGTGAATATTAATTGTACAATGCTTGTTCAACGAACCAATAAAAATATATTTCACAACAGTAGGACATAAAGATAAAAATACAACAATAAAACTGAATTTGGAAACAATAGATCAAGATTTGGAATCCAAAATTTTTATTTGCTGATTTTAAATCAGATTTTGCCATAAAAAATACTCGTATATTATTTGAGAAATTTTAACAATTTCATTCTTAATATGACAAAATTTATGTAAATTATAAGATTAATAAAAAATTAGTTACAATACATACCAACTTAGGTACACTAAATAAAAATAATTTTAATGAAAACCCCAATTTAAAACTCAAATCTTTAAAGAAAATCATCTTTATCTTAATTAAAATTTTAATTTAAAAAGCAGCAAATGTAGACTTTCGTATTTGATTTCGTCCAATGAATTCATTCACGAGAGGTCTAAGATCCAGTTCGTCTAAAACTGTTTGATGCGTATTTAGTATTGCTACATAGTTAAGTCTCTCTTGTCCCATTGTTGATCTTAGATAGGTTTTAAGACGACGAAGAGAGCTAAAAGATCTTTCAGCTGTACAAGTTGTCACTGGAATGGTTTGCAACAGTTTCAAACATTTTTTTTTACTTCTGGGAAGAGATCTCCAAGAACTTTGTCACTTAAAATGAACTCTTTCAAATTTTTAATTGAATCTAGCGAAACATTTCTTTGTTTGTAAATATCATGCAACATATTTAGATGCAATAACAGCCGGTCACAATCCAAATCATCTTTGAAAAACTCTTTAGCACTTGGAAATTTCCCAGTTCCATTTTTCGCTGCTCGAACACACTCTTCAATGGTAACTATATTTTTTATTGCTGAAGATTTAAACCTTTCATTGAGGCAATTTAGTACAGTATCAGCAACTTCCAGAAATAGCTGTCTGTGAAAATCCTTTGGACTTGGAAATTTTAAATTCTGCGTTGAACTAAAGTTTTCTGAACGCTTTGGTATTTTACGATGCCGAGGGAGTTTGGGTTCATCCACAACACTATCCTTTTCAGCGATACATTTTTCCCAAAACCTCTCAAAATTATCCCGTTTTTCATTAATTATTTCTGACAAACAAATAATTTTTTGGTTTATCTCGGAAGCCCCTATCTGAGAAGACTGTATCTGTTGGTTTACTTCTTCCACAGGGCTCATCACATGTCTGTATAAAGAAAGGGAGAAAAATGTTTTGAAATCGGACATCTTTTCTAGATATCCGGAGCATTTTGCGGCAACATCGAAACAATCCGTTTCGGAGAAAACTTCGAAAAATTCCGCTAAATTGGAGTAATTTTTAATAATTGAATTGATGCTTGATGCTCTCATTGTCCACCTAGTTGGGCAAAGTGGCCGTAATCCAGTTTTGGAATGGTTTTAGGTGGAAATCCTTGTCAAAAGTTCCATTCTTTTAGGTGATTCTTTTACCGTCTGAATTAAATCTTTCGACAGATTCATTGCATCCCTCATAGCAGGAAGAAGCTTTAAACAGTCCAAAACTGCTAAATTTAAACTGTGGGCAGCACAGTGCACATAAAGTGCTTGAGGTTGAAGGTCTTTTACGAGCTTTTGCAACCCCTTAAATTTACCTTGCATTTGTGCGGCACCATCGTAGCACTGCCCTCTTAATTTTTCGAACTTAAAACCTAAACGTGTGAAGGTATCCTTCACTATTTCAAACAGAGTTTTGACTTCAGTATTTGGTGTAGTGTAAAAACCAACAAAGTCCTCACAAACGTTTAAGTTTTCATCCACAGTTCTCAAACACACACTCACTTGCTCACGTACTGATAAATCACACGTTTCATCAATCATAAGCCCAAAATATTCCCTTTCTAATATTTCTTGTACAACTGTTTTTAGCACTGATCGTCCCAAAATTTCTATTATCTCATTCTGAATGTCATGTGACAGCCATTTATAGTTGGAACGCTTGAGTCAATACTCCAATTCTGGCCTATCTTCTTTTCTTAAATTAAGAAGTTGATGAAAATTCGAGGAAGAATCTTCATGACCTCGAATTGAAAGCCCTTGTCTGCATAGAAACATCAAAGAAGAAAAAATACTTAATATAATTGAACGTGCTTTTTTAATTTCTACCAGTACTTTATCATTCATTTTGTGCGCATACATTTTGTGTTGACGCTATTCTTAAAGTGGTTTCTTTGTGCGCATGGGTATTTTCATGGATTTTGAATTTCTCCATAGCTTTTTTCCCAATTTTAATATCCAATAGTTGTAAAAGCGTCCTCCTTCTTAGTACTGAGGGTAAGAAGACCCTCGACTAAAGCTTGTTTGCACGTCTTACAAAATGCCTTATTTTCTTTACTGTCAAATTCCAACCAGTTAAATTTGGTAAGCCATGTCAACTGAAAGGTTTTGCCAGTTTTCTTTCCTTCTGGACAAGAGAAAGAGATGGAGAATGAAGGGGAGTCGAGGCTGATTCTATGGTGCTACTAGGAATATTTCCGTCTTCACCTTTTCCAGGTTTTTCAAGACGAGGTCTTTTAATCAAGAATTTATCCATCAAAGATTTCTCTCAACCGATTTAAAGTATTGTTTAATAACAGACTGGGTAGTTGGTACCTGCAATAAAATCGAAATACGAACTACTTATAAAACTGCGAATTAATTACACTACATTTCATTTTATCATCAAAAAGCAATTATTTTGAAAACTTTTTCCTTTTCAAACAATAAATCTAAATATTAATCTTAAAATGTTGATGTCTTTGAATAAATTTCAGATAACAGCTGTTCGACAAATCAAACTTCTGTGCTTAAGTTGCGCACTCTATAATCCAATTAAAAAAGAAAAACTCCTTTCCCATTGGCTTCCGCTTAAATGAGTAAACTATTTAAGCCTTTTAATTAAAAATTTTTAAAGAAAGCTTCTTTATCAAATAATGCAAAGGTTAACTACAATGAATGATGGAAATGG
Organism: Metellina segmentata; assembly: GCA_947359465.1. Lineage (NCBI taxonomy): Eukaryota > Metazoa > Arthropoda > Arachnida > Araneae > Tetragnathidae > Metellina > Metellina segmentata. Next base: position 10,348,966 of record OX375883.1, read on the forward strand.
AATATTTCGAACTGAATAAGGTGCTAGTAATTTCTTTTGTTAAAGATTTTGTAAAATTTCTTTTTTAAAATGAAGCTTTAGGATTTTTCAAAATAAAGTTAATGAAGTTGTTTATTCACGTTTAATAATTCGTTCCCTGGTTGTTTATCCTAGGAGGACCAGTACAGGAAATTTTTGATTATATGCATCTTTTTTTCTCTAATCGAATTTTCTTATTTCATTACTTAAAAGTTTCTTAAATTAATGAAGCACAAAACTTTTTAAATGTATATGACTTTTAAAATTTTGATTTGGGAAATGCGCTCTACGAGTTCTAAGTAAATCAATTATTATTGAACCTTGAAATAAAGTTTATGTATATATATTTACAGTTTACGATATAGAGATTCTGTATTCGCTGCGTGCTTACGTCAAAAAATATTGTTTTTTAAACATGGCGTTTTCAGTTTCGAAGTATATTTGATGGGTTCTAATTTAAAAAAATATAAAAGGGCATTTATGTTTTAAAACACAAGGCTTAGTAGGTGTAGCTAACCAAATTGGAATTCAAATTATTATAAAAAAAAGTAAAGTTTTTACACCATCAAACTTTTTAATCCAACCAAGGAAGGATTTTGAATTGCGGTGTTTTACTCAAATAACGTATAGATAATTAAATCATTAATAATGTACTTTACCTAATTTGACCAAAATTTATATAAAAAGCACTTTTACCTTGAGACCACGGAATTATTTTTTTCATATTATTTTCATTTTTAAAACTGTTTAAAGGTTTTGCATATTGATGTTTTTGGCTGTACTGTATAAATATTTTATTAAAAAAAATGTAACATTGTTATGTCTAAAAAATAGCTTGCTGATTAAAAACAAATCATTTCTAAAATCATGAATCATCATTACCTTTAAACATGGCATAAAATTATAATTTTCTAAGAAGTATAATTGTAATTGAATAAAAACCAGTACAAGATTTTAATATGTTTTCTAAATAACGCCATCTAAAAATAATGGGCCCCGGGGACAACCCCCTCTCCCCCAACATTATATTGTTGTAGGGTGTAGTGTAATGGTGTGTAAATATCCACACGCAACAATACACTGCATTAGTATTAATTTCAGTACTAATTTTATTCATAAATATTAAACCCAAATTCTACACTTGGCTTGTACTATTTTTTTTATTTCAAAGAAAATAAAAATATTCCTAAATTAAAAGTATTTTATAGAGAATTTTTAAATTTTGAAAGTTTTAAAAGTAATAGCACTTAAAATGTTTCATTCAAATGTTGGTTTCGGATAACCATGATCATAAAATATTCGTTATTTTTCACAAAAACAAAATACAAAAGTTTCGACAATTTTTTGTTTAGAAAGAAAATGTTACAAATTTGAAGAGATATTTCATTAAAATAAAAATATTCAGAAAAATCCATGCATTGTAATTTAAATAATTTCTACTTCATACCTTTCGAATTTTTAAATTAAATGTTGACAGTGGCGGAACCAGAATTAGCCTACCTTTTCGACTCAGAAAGCACTTATCTTTTTACTTTTACTAGTTTATCAATCTCTATTTAATTTAGTCATACAGCTCTATTTAATTTCTGGAATGCACGAATGACTATTCGCGGATATATTCTGATCTGATATTCTTGTTCCGCGAATGACTATTCGCGGAACAAGAATATCAGATCTCGAATTCTAAACATAATCAGAATTACTAATTAAAAACACGATGCCAGAAATCCTTTGCATTTAGAAATTTATCAGTCCGACAAATACTTTACGAAGCAGGTAATCAAAACCGTTTGAGTAACTTCCATTTTTTAAATAGAAGTTACAGAATATCGGCATTAAAAAACGTAAGCTACATCTAAATATACGTAAGAATTAAGTATGTATATATTTAATATTGATTAAAAAATATAACACGCATAAAAGAGAACTTGCATTTCTTTCACAAGACCAAACGGATATTCCGAGAGTGCAGCTTTCTGGAGAGAAGAGGGCAAAAAGGACACAGAGCAACAAATACAATCACGTACTGTGACAAAAATAGCAGCCTGAAAAATCGCTGGACTCTACGATAAGAACTTCTTGACCAAATTTCCCCCCTTAGGTCCCCCATCTTCTCGGTTGTCCCGGATGTCCATTCGTCCATCTTGCAATTTCTGATAAGAAAAAACTCCGTCCCTTCCTTAAACTTAGTCGGACAACTTTCTGGAGTTCTCAGAACAGAGATAATGACCACCCCACTAGTAATGAAACCCCACTCTCCGCTTTGGGGGTCATCCCAAGCAGGTCCCGATGAGTGACATATCTAATCACCGCCATCCTTTGAAGTGGAACTCCGGAAGCCGGTTCGCTGCAATTCATGGCCCCCACATGTGGTCAGCCGACAGCTACCCGTTAGCGGTAATACTTTGTAGATATTGTTTGGTGCCATCCACTATCGGTGCAAATGGAATTCGTAGAGATACCGAAACTCAGAAAATCCATACTGAAAACGAAAAATTACTTTAAAATTATTGAGGGGGCTCAGTCCCTCCTCTTAAAACATTGGGGGGGGGGGGTTTCGAGCCCCACCCCCAAACCCTATGAAGTCGGCGCCTATGCCCGTAATAAAGAGCAAGGTGCCCACGGTCCTTAAAAAGTCCTTGAATTTTTTCCACGAACTAGGGACCCTTGGAAGTCCTTGAAAATTATGGAACTTGGTAAAAAGTCTTTTATTTTTTTTGATTGGTACAAAATTGTGTAATTTCGAATTGCGTTGGAACGTGTCAAGACTAGGTTCCTTGACGACAGATGCGCCATTTGAGCATCATTCTGAATAAAGCCGGTATTACGCGCGTTGACACCACGTGATACATATCAGACTGACCACAGTTGAAGGCATGGGTAGAAGAAATGCAGTAAAAAAAATTGTCGTTTTTTCACATTTTTCTTTTTACTTGACAACTTTACCTTGTTTTTAGGTCGTTATAAAAAATTTCAGGTCCCTGAAAATTTTTTTTATTTGGTTTTGAAAAGTCTTTGGATTTTTTGCGGACAAAGGTGGGAACCATGAAGAAGAGCAGTAAAACCTCTCAGTAAAACGTTGTCCGCACTAAGAGAGCCATAATTTCTGCTTTTTTTTTGTTTCCAAGGATGATATGACAATGAAAAAAAATTTAGTACTCTAGTCTGAGGGGGAGGGATTTTGAAGGATATTGATGTTTGAGATTAGTTAATAAAATTCAATGTTTCAAAACTCAAATTGTGGAATTCATTGAGGATGTAGAGTCGGCTACCCAACTTGACTTGTTAAAGTGTCTATGCAAATATTCTCTTAAAGATACATATCCGAATATAGAAATTGCACTCGGGATTGTTTACCTTAATGATTACAGTGGCATCTTGCGAGCGCAGTTTTTGTAAATTGACACATTAAAACCACTTCCGGTCCACCACGGGGCAAGAACGTTTGACAAATCTTTCTATTTGCACCTATGTAGTTTTTTATGAAATTTTTACTGTAGTATATGAAGTAGTATATCCACAGTTATGCTTTACATTTTAGTTTTAGTTCTACCTGTATACATTTTGACAAAGGTTGTCAATTCCTACCTTTGGCGAGGTCTTCAGAACCCTACATACGCGCGGTACTCGCACCATACACAAAAAAAAGTGATTACCTTTAGGGACAATTCATATAAATCAATATCAATGTTTAGAGATTTTAAGACACGTCCACCAAAGACATCAAAGGATATCAAGGACCAAAATTCCTCTACTCCTCTCATTTGATATCGATAAAAAAATCAAATTTCACACTAAAAATCTTCAAAAACCATTTTTATTTTCTCTTAAATATAACTGATGCAAAAGAGATGGCAGAGAAATTGGAGATCAGAGTTCTCAGCTGAAACTCACATCAGGCCAAGGAAAATAAAAAAACAATTATCTTACGAAAGTGAAGGAAGATCAATCTGTTGGGTCAGGAAGGAACTGTTTCGAAGCAAATATCTTCAATGTGGTTTTAAATCAAGCCATCAGTTCTTTATCAGAGGTTTGATCAAATGCAGAAACAGAGATAACTTCAAATTTCTCTTTGACGTTCATAGCCTGCAATAATGGAGGGAAAATGAAGAGAGTGAGAGTGCTGTTTTTTTTTTAATCTGCAGACCGTATTAACGAGAAAATCGAATGTGGTGTAGGAAAAAATAAGTTGCCCTAACGGCCATATTTATAAGTCTCGAGTTAACTCGAGGATGAGTTGATTCGCAAGTAAGAGTTAACTCGAGGATTATCAAGAACGGTATTCTCAAATGGCTTGTTAAGTGATCCAAGGATTAAAACGAGACGCTCGCTGTGATTGGCTACTACCTACTCCTCACGATTACGTGCTACTGTTTATTTTGCTTACGACGCCCGAATCTGCATTAATACTGATCAAACACGTACTTCGCCGTAGAATTGATTCCAAATTGTGATTCTATAGAACGCATGTGACATTTTAATTTGGGTTAGGGAAAAGAAATGCAAAGGTTTTTAATTTCAAATTGGATTTTTACGGAAACCTAAATTTTTCAAGCAAGAATTGTACACAATGTCTTGACAGATGTATGTAATCCGATTATCTCTGTACCTGGCAGTATGGGTGTGTGTTGGTGGCGTGAAAAGTAACTTGCATCGTCAATTTTCTTTCATTCGTAATTATTCAACAGAATAATTATTATTCTGCGACAAATTTGCATCTGCCATGGTCATATTCTAGCTTTCCCTCTTAGCCGACGGAGGCGCCGCCATCTATCTTTTCGCCAAGCTGATTGTTTAAGTTTGCTCAGCTATCTTTATTTCCATTTTTCTTTTGAATTTCAATAAAATTATGTTTAAAACTTTTTCATTCAAGCAATATTATGATGAGGAGATAAGCTGCTATGGAGCAGGTGCTCCGTAATGATAGGCTCAGTCCAGTCGTCGCAAGAATACTGTACTTTAGCATAGAATGAAATGTGTCATCCATTTTGTTTTGCTGAATTTCCTTTGCAAAAAGATAGTACTGCGCATGCGTTAAATATAACTCGCGAGTTAACTCGCCGCTTTCGGAGGATCAAAATGCAACACCGAAACGGCAGCTTAAACCACGGATCAGGACATGTGAATACGATTTTTTCGAAAACTTGCGGATTATCGTTGATCCCCGAGTTAGTTCGGACTTGTGAATACGGCCGTTAGTAATTTTGTTACAAAGGGATTTTAAAACATAAGTACGAGCATCCTATTGGTAGGAGTGACTAACGGCCGTATTCACAAGTCCGAGTTAACTGCCGTTTCGGTGTTCCATTTTGATCCTCCGAAATCGGCGAGTTAACTCGCGAGTTACATTTAACGCATGTGCAGTACTATATTTTTGCGAAGAAACAAAATGGATGACACATTTCATTCTATGCTCAATTACAGTATTCTTGCGACGACTGAACTGAGCCTATCATTACTGAGCACCTACAACATAGCAGCTCATTCCCTCATCATAATATTGCTTACATGGAAAAAATTTAAAAATAATTTTATTGAAATCCAAAAGAAAAATGGAAATACAGATAGCTGAGTAAACCAAAACAAGCAGCTTTGCGAAAAGATAGATGGCGGCACCTCCGTCGGCTAAGAGGAAAAGTTAGAATATGACCATGGAAGATGCAAATTTGTCGTAGAATAAAAATTATTCTGTTCATTTATTACGAGTGAAAGAAAATTGACGATGCAAGTTACTTTTCACACCACCAGCACACACCCATACTAACTAGAGTGCCTATATAATAAGAGTAGCGACATACGGGAAACACTTTCTGATTGGCTTTGAGAGCTTTTCTACCGCCCGAGGCGGTCTTTTCCAAGCTCCCGTAGACTTAACATGGGAACTTTTTGTGTGTTCGAGAAAAACTTGTATATATTAAATAAAAAAATATATATAGCTTATTCATGTTCCATTTCGTGTTCTAGAATGTTTATTTATTATTAATTTAGTGTTTTGTCAGTATAAATTTGAAGACTTTTTAAGTCAATATCTTTTTTCGAACAACATGGTGTTTCCCGCAATCTAAGTTAGCGCGTTGTGCAAGCCATCTCATCGATTCCGCATGTAATTGAGCGTTTATATGATTCATTTATACCGAATGTATCCATATTATAACAATCGTATGCTTTTTGTTCTCCCTGAAATGATATATTAATTCGCCCAGCAATTCTCTTTAAGACTATTCTGGTTGAAAAATGGCTGCCGAGCATGCGCATTGGGCCAAATTTGGTCCCTTGTCGCCACTCTTATTATATAGGCACTCTAATACTAACAAGTACAAAGATAATCGACAATGTCTTGATTCATTTGTCAAGGCATTGTGTACAATTCTTTCTTGCAAAATTTAGGTTTCAGTAAAAATCCAATTTGAAATTAAAAACCTTTGCATTTCTTTTCCCTAACCCAAATTAAAATGTCACAAGCGTTCTATTGAATCACAATTTGGAGTCAATTTTACGGCGAAGTACGTGTTTAATCAGTATGAATGCAGATTTGGGCGTCTTAATCAATCTAAACAATATCACGTGATCGTGAGAAGTCAGTAGTAGCCAATCACAGCAAGCGTCTCATTTTAATCCCCGGATCACTTAACACGCCGTTAGAGAATACCATTCTTGATAATTCTCGAGTTAACTCGTGGATCAGTTGATTTGCCATAAGAATTAACTCGAGACTTGTAAATACAGCCGTAAGTTTACACTCAGCCAATCAGATTCAGTCACAGTTTAGAATCACAATCACAGTTTTGCATCACAGATATACTTCATTATGAGTCACAATTTAAACTGTTACTCTGAAATCACTATTTGTAACATCCCTAATTGGAAACTACAACTTTACAGACTTAAGCTGAACATTTCTTCTACGAATAGGAAAACTGAAAGTATTAATACATAAATACGAATATTTGCGCTACCAGTGGATAGAGATACTTTACATGTAACCAATAAGTATTCAACAGTTTGGAATGACAGATATTTTTCATTCGCAGTCAGTTAGAACGGTTACTGACAAATCTTTGAAACATACCACCTCTGATTGGCCTTGACCGTTAAACTCCAGTAAAGAATTACATCCTGCCATCTAGTGATAGAAAGAGAAAATTCCTCTGAATGTAGAAACTCTCTCTGATTTCTCAGATATTATGTCTTATTATTATGTCAGATTTGTGTCTTAGAAAACAACTTTCGAAGTTTTTCCTTCTAATTTCAATGACATTCTCGTGTCTACATTTTAGAAAATGGCGTTTATTTTGGTAAGCAATGATGTTACTTCAGTTCCATCTAATATTGTAAATACTCTAAAACTGAGAATAATTAACTTCACTTCGCCATCTAATGACAGAAAGAGGAGCTTCCTCTGAAACTGTCTTACATTCTCAAGTATTGTCTCCCTGTAAGTGTCTTTGAACACAACTTTTGCACGTTATTCCTTCTCATTTCAATAAAATTCATGTCACTACACTTTTGAAAATGGAGCGGAATAAGGTGAAATTTTGCATCAAAATATAAATAAATTCCGATCCATGCTTTGAAACTCTTATTAGTAATTATTGCATAAAAAAAACCTTTTAAAACTAAAATATTACGTGGATTTTGTTTGGGTATTTTAACACTAACATGGTGCACATTATCGTTGCTATAGATATGTGATTCAGAAGATATTCCTACAAGTATGAAAAACTGATATTACATTAGGAGAATCACGAAATTTCTCTTCATTAATTCATGTTCGATGCCTAATAAAGCAATGAACAAATTAAATTAAACAAATTAGATAAGCATTTAATTTAACAAAATTTCTGTAATTAAATAATCTTTTATTCTTTCGAGAGTGGTAGATATCCTGCGAACTTCCTATTAAAGTTACTTTTCAAATTAGATATATTAAAGGCATATTTGTTGTATTTGGATAAAGTTCTTCGTAACTTGGCACGTTACTCGCGTTAGTAGAGGGGGCTAGCAGAGTTCGAATCTAGATCCAACCAAAGAAGAACGATTGCGATCGCAAGATGTGTGGACTTTTGGAGGTTCGGTGGTGCCAGCTCAGGTTTCATGTCGTCAAAATATCAAGTTTCAGAATTGCGACGTGTTGTCCTGGTATCTTTTTATTTGGGATTGTAAGGAAGGCCGCGGTAATCCGGTTGGAAGAGTAACGAATTAACAACCGGAGGGTTGTGAGTTCGAATCCAACCAAAGACCGTTGTGCAAATGAGGTAATGGTGCACAATCAACCTCTTTTAGCCTAAAATGTCTTTGTGTTGGCCTAGTGTGGAAGTTTGGAGAGTGAAGTGCCATCTCAGGTGTAGCCACGTGCTCTGAACCGTGGTTCAAAATTAAAAAGGATTGTCGCCGGATCTTTCCCTTGCGATTGAACCCGGACCGTGACCCGTTTTGTTGCTCCAGTGTGACGTTAATTTTTATACATCCATCCATCAGGGTTTCGCGTTCTTCCAAAATTTCCCGAAATTAAGTCATCCTCGAGTGCCACCCGAACACGTTCTGTTTCGAAAGTTACCAACATCACGCACTAGTGCAATAGTGAGAGACGAGTATTCCGAAAGAAGGAACCAGCATGGTCCGGGCAGCGATTTTCCAAACCCTCACAATTACTGCACCGCCAGGTGACAGGCCGGTCGCTGTGAGAAGCGTTAAGGAATTGTGGGAAGGTTCATCCAACTTCTTGGCAACTTATCGCTCCGTCGTCGCGCTTTTAGCAAGAAGTTTCAATGGATAACAGTTAGGGCGATTTGATTTTTTTAAACGGATTTTATCGGTTTAAACCGGGTTTTTTTTTAGAAACTTAGTTTAACAAAGCAATGAACATTAAATGCAAAGTAGTAATTATCTGTAATATCCGCTCAAATTGATTAGTCCAATGGATTATCTTAATTAATTTATCATTATTTGTGATTAATTAATTATATGATTAGTTCTTATTAAATAATTAATATTATGGGGTGATTGTTTTTAGATTTTCTTTTTTAGTGAGTGGGATCTTTAAGTAAGCAGTAACTTTAAATGCTAATATATTTAAATTGGGATTTATCTTTTGAAATTATAAAAAATCTATAAAATCTCTTATCTATAAAAAAAAAAACAGATTTTCATCAGTTTATAAAAAAACATCTGGTTTTAGTTTAATAATTTTCTTCTAATTTAGTTTAAATAAGAATCCTTGTTTTAATAACTGTAATAAAAAAACTGTTTTTTAATCCGTTAATTAAAAATCTAAGTCATCTTTTATCAGTAAAAAATTGCAAACTTTTGTGTATATTTAGTTATAGTTCGAATACTGTTTCGTTTTAAAGGAAACAAACTATCTTGCAACAGATAAAAAGTTTTAACGTCAGCGTCATTTTCATTTGCCAAGGAACTTCGAAGAATAATGACATTTTCCATATGTAAAACTACGTTGAAATCTTTTGGGATTTCTTTTAATAATAATTCTTTTTCCATTATGCGCTCCACACGTGTAACACAATCAAGATAACACTAACAACATGAAGAATGTGCGACGAGATTTCTTCAGCGCCAAGTGCGACCCGATAACCGGTCAATTTAATTGGTTCAGCAACAAATCGTCCTCCAGCGCGACCGGCATGTCACCTGGCGGTGCAGTATCTGTGAGGGAAAATCGCGTCCGGGCATGTACATTGGGGCAGACATTGAGCGCCATTTGTCAGACTTCTGGCGGAAAAACATAGCAATAAACCTGATTGACTAATGTTGTAACACGTTTCGGTATCGTTAACATTCGACAAAAAAACCTTCACGGTATTCCAAATCTATTATAAAAAAATTTCTCTTACGTCTTACGCAAAAAAGACGTTATTTGTTATCGCGTTTTGGTAACAATGTACGACTGTTTGTTTACCATTGTTTAGTGTGTTCCAGAGGCATGAGACTAATTAGTCTTGATTAATCCATAGTTTATTTACAGCATAAAAATAGGAGTTAGCACGCAAGCACACAAAGTAGCTCAGCTACACAGAACGCGAGGTGCCGTTAACAACAAGGACCAGTGGTTACAGTTAGACATGTGACAGCCATGAAGCTTCGCGCCTCAATTGAATTTATAGCGCTATAGGATAAAATTTTATTGGAAAAAAAAATGAATATTAGTCGAGTTGTTGCAGCTTACAAACGATATGCGGTATTAAATTTCCCAAACAGCGCTCACATTTCAAGTCAAAATTTGCTCAAAGTTTTCATTTGAATTCCAAATTGTTAGAGTTCTGATTCCAGAGGTACTGTATAATTTTTTCGGTAGAACAACAAATTTATATTTGAAAAATATTTTTTGGAATATCATATTTTGTAAACTTTGATGCGATCGAAGCGAGCAAGGTACGCCTCCGGGGTTGGCGAATAGGGGGGGAGGCCTAGTTCTATAAAATGTTTTAGAAAACAAATATCCATCTAAAAAATCAACCAACAACGCTCTGACAGATGGCGTTGCTTTTTTTTCAGAGTTAATTTTACAAATAATGTTTTGTGGATCCGACACGAGAAATTTATTGCAGATGCTAGTTGATGATTTGGCGCCCATTTCTCGTAATGTTTGGGTGGGGAGGATGGGGCTCGAGTTGTCAATTGATATCGATATCACTCTTTCAGACACTTGAAAGTTTGAAATTTCGATGCGGGACGATGTCGATTTTAAATGAGAGGGGGGAGGAATTTACTTCTTGATGTTGGCGCCCATTTCTCGTAATGTTTGGGTGGGGAGGATGGGGCTCGAGTTGTCAATTGATATCGATATCACTCTTTCAGACACTTGAAAGTTTGAAATTTCGATGCGGGACGATGTCGATTTTAAATGAGAGGGGGGAGGAATTTACTTCTTGATGTTATTTGTTAACTTAGGGGGCAAATCAAACAAAATTGATAGCGCCTAAGGGAAATCCGTTTTTTCTGTAGGGTAGGCTCCGGCCTTGCCAATGCCGTATTTAGAGTCTAGAGAGTTTTTTACCCACGTGGCCTCACCGTCAGCCTTTGCAACCATAAGAAGTTTTTTTCATCGCGGGGAACTCGGACAAGGTTCTAAATTTATTTTTCCGCTTTCATTTTGCCCCGATAAATGATTTACCAGCAAAGAGTATAAATAGTTAAAACTTTAGTAATTCTTTTTTCTATTTATTTCCTAGACCGTTAAAGATGGAGTAAAAATTTCAACGGATTTTATATCTACGGAAAATTTTACACCTGATTAATAAAAATTTTACACCTGATTTTACACTAAATTTTACACCTGAAAATTACCTTACACCACGGGGACGTGCAACGCCGGGATAGCCACTTAGTGGCTAGTATAGAATTAAAAAAAAATCATAAAATAAACGACCAACCTATTGAACCTCTTGTAAATCATTTATAATTCTAAAAAAACTAAATATGTGTGTAAAAGTAGGTGCTTCTGAAATTCTTATTAAATTGAATGAATAAATCAATTAGGGGGAGGCGAAGATGACTATTTGATTTCGCTAGTGAATAGAATAAGAGCATGGCTGCATGCTGATTTATTTACACTGGAAACATTTTTTTTTATTCTGTAAGACAAATTCCCTTTTTAGCTATATCTGCATGCAGTGTTGCTTTAGAATCCAAGGATGAACTATGGGTATTAACGAAGGGATTGTTTACGAGAGCTCCAAATATACTCTCTAGCTTGTCCCTTTTACACTCTGAATCCAAAGCTGCGTTTTGACATTTCTTTTTTTGCATACTTATTTTTTATTCTGCATTTCTTCATCGTTTTACGAGTTTCTGCATTTTTTAAGACGAAGCAGTTTCCGTTGTCGGATCAAAACAGTAATATTTAAAGCAGTAATAAATGCATTCTGAAATGGAATGTAAGTACAAAAAATTATGAATGGATGGTTAATTTTTGAAGTGTAAAATTTATAGTTTAAAAAAAAATTAGTCTAACATGGAAATCTAGATAACTATGTGTTTTTAAATCAAAATTAATGTTACTCGTTAGAATATTACCTGTAATAGAATATTCTATCTCTCCCTATATTCTACAAAAATTTATGACACTGCCAGTAACTGTCATTTTTGTTTATGAAATAAAATCTTGAAATTTACCCACTTGTTTATAATAGATTACCCTTTTGGCAACTAGTACTAATGAGCTCTCTGCACAACAGTGATAGATATATATATATCCTAAAAAAATTTCTGTGTTATAAATTAAGACCTTTCGAATTCTGTGAAGGTTGGGAAAATATCGTTCTTTTGTTGTTAACAAATTTATTTTCCATACTTCTAATTTGGAAACAGCTGGGTTAAATGACTTGAAATATGGAATTCAAAGTTAAATTTTTTTTTTTAAATTCTTAATTTTACACAAAAATTCGGTGTTTATATGCATCTTATTATGAAGACAATCTCTTGACAAATGTAACATATATGAATTTATAAAAATCATGGAAAATAATATTATCTTTGGCCAATAAAAATTTTTAACCTTAGATTTGAGTGTTGTAAACATAAATGAATTCGGAGATAAAATAAGTATGTCAATTCTTTATTTAATAATTAAAATTCTATACTTTTCATTCAATTAGAAACAAATCCAGTATTCTAATGCATATCTAAAAATATCGATATATATTGTAATCTACAAAATCTGCAAACAAGTTTATTGAACGGTATTGCTTTTGAAATAAATTAAAAATTTTTTTTTGGACATTTCATTTATTCTGTTTTAAAGTAATTTGGGGTTCGAACTGGGATCTCCGGCGTAGTAAGCCACGACGCTACTGACTCAGCCGTGAATTAAACTCAGCAGCCTCGCTACTAAAGGATTTTGAAACATAAATGATACCATCCCGTTTCCAAGAGCAAATTTACTATCAGCCAATCAGATTCAGTCACAGTTTTAACTGAAACTATGAAATGTCTATTTGACCATCTCTAATTTCAAATATCCTTAGAAATTCTTAATAACCGTTAAGGTATCGAAAGTGAAGAATCAGATTCAATCTTAAGATACCCGTCACAAAATTTGTGTTTTTTATTTAAATAATCTTTTATTCTAGCATTAGTGGTAGATATCTTGCGATACGCTTCTTTATGAGGTTTCATTGCAGAGTATATTAAAGGGCATTTGTATTTGGGTAACGTTCTTTGTAACTCGGGATAATAACAAAAGGGATTGTTGCAGCCTAGTTGGTAGAATAGCGGATTAGTATAGCTCGAAACTAGATCCAACCAAAGAAACTTTTGTATACGCGAGGTGGGGATGGTTTGAGAGGAGGGGGTGCCAAACTCAGGTGTGGACCTCGTGAAAATATAAACTTTCATAATTCCAAGGTGTTCTGGTATTTTTCCATTTGTAATTGAGGGGCCGCCGTTGCCCGGTTGGAAGACTAAAGAATTAACTACCGGATGGTTGCGAGTTCGAAACCAACCAAAGACCGTCGTGCCCAAAGGGGACTGGTGCACATTCAATCTGTCGTGGCCTAAAATGTCTTCGCGTTGGCGTGGTGTGGAAGTTAGGAGAGTGGGGTGCCATCTCAGGTGTTGCCTCTGCATCTTCAAAATTATGTGGTGTCCTCGATTCTTTACCTTTGGGGACAGATCCCGGACCGTCGTCCATAGCCCGATGTGTTGCTCTAGTCATACGTTAATTAGCACTACTGTTTCAAACGCTACCGCCATCACGCTTTATTCCAATGTTGAGATGCTGTCTGGTATTCCGAAAGAAAGAACCATGTCGTCCGGGCATTTTCATTTGGGCAGACATTGAGCGCCATCTATCAGAGACTTCTGTCCGAATTCCATAGCAATAAACCTGATTGGCTGATGCTTTCACAAGTTTTGGAATCGCTAGAATTCGAAAACAAAAATCTTCATTTTTTTCCAAATTCTGTAAAATATTGTAAAAAACAAATATCCATTTTTCAGAAAAGAACCAACACTGACCCATGATATTGCTTCAGTTCCGAGTTAATATTGTAACTGATGTTGTAAGGGCTGGACGAGAGAAATTTATTGCAGATGCGAGATGATGATTTGGCGGACATTTCAAAAAATGATATCGTAATTGATGTCGACGTTACGAATGTTGAATATAGTTATTTCACAGTAACAGTTCTAACTGTGACTGCTACTCAATAATATCTGTCATTCGAAACTGATTGATTCTAAACTGTGACTGAATCTGATTGGCTGAGTGCAAAGTACATCTTTGCCAAATGTCATTTCCCGAAATTTCATTCTTTTTCAACCCGAAATTTCATTTAATGGAGTATAACTGAAGTATCCACAAATTTTTTAAAATTTAATCTAAGGAATACCCCTCAACAAAACAACAATTTAAATTTATTAAACCTTTTTGTTCAGCCGATGAGTCGTTTTTTGTATTTATCCCGTAATTTATTTTTCTAAAGATACTGTTTCCTCTGAATAACTGGTGCAGGTAACTTAGAAGCTCAATATAGTCGGTAAAGATCAAAGTGTTACAACTTTTGGGGGATATTTTTCCGAGACGATTGCTTGACAATAACCGCTCCCTCTGCCCTTCGCCCCTCCCCCGTAATCGCACACGCCGTCTTTTGCTTGCTCTCTGTGATATTTTGCCCTCATCGCTTACCTTGACCACATCTACCGCCACCTTCCAGTACCTCAGGGGTGCTCGTTTACACCGGAGTCGGTCGAAAAAAAAAGGAAGAAAAGGGGTCAGCACAGGGGAACGTAAAACGTACTCGCCACAAAAAGGGAGAGACATGTACCTGCAAATCTGGTGTAAACGCGGCTGTAGCCCCCACCAAGGGTGCCCGTAATAAAGTACAGGGTGCCCACGGTCCTTAAAAAGTCCTTGAATTTTTTTCCCACGAACTAGGGGCCTTTGGAAGTCCTTGAAAATTATGGAACTTGGTAAAAAGTCCTTGATTTTTTTTGACTAGTACAAAATTGTGTAATTTCGAATTGCGTTGGAACGTGTCAAGACTAGGTTCCTTCACGGCAGATGCGCCATTTGAGCATCATTCTGTATAAAGGAGGTGTTACGCGCTTTGACACCACGTGATACATATCAGACTGACCACAGTTGAAGGCATGGGTAGAAGAAATGCAGTAAAAAAAATTGTCTTTTTTTTCACATTTTTCTTTTTACTTGACAATTTTACCTTGTTTTAGGTCGTTATAAAAAAATTTCAGGTCCCTGAAAATTTTTTTTTATTTGGTTTTGAAAAGTCTTTGGATTTTTTGCGGACAAAGGTGGGAACTATGAAGAAGAGCAGTAAAACCTCTCAGTAAAACGTTGTCCGCACTAAGAGAGGCATAATTTCTGCTTTTTTTTGTTTTCAAGGATGATATGACAATGAAAAAAAATTTAGTACTTTAGTCTGAGTGGGAGGGATTTTGAAGGATATTGATGTTTGAGATTAGTTAATAAAATTCAATGTTTCAAAACTCAAATTGTGGTATTCATTGAGGATGTAGAGTCGGCTATCCAACTTGACTTGTTAAAGTGTCTATACAAATATTCTCTTAAAGGGATCAGGGACACATTGCATTTTTTTTTTATTAACTAATTTAGAATTTTGAATTTTTCTATACTGATTACCCATCTAACTAATAAGCAAAATCACAACACAAAAGGTTTCCAAAATTTTTTTAAAAATTTTAAATTAAAATTTTTTGAAAAAAAAGAGGTGTCATTTTAAATTGTTAAAACTTCAAATATTCTAGATCAATTTTCAAAATTCTTGCAGTAAATTATTTTGAAATTTATAAACTTAAATTTTGATTCAGCAATTAAAAAAATATAATTTAATAAAAGATATTTGAATGAAAACTTTTGTAAATTTTACGGTACTTTTTTTTAATGCATATTTTTAAAAGTAAATATTTGTTTCAAAGTTGCTGAATCAAAATTAAAGTATAATGTTTGAAAAGGAATTCCAAATTTCAACCTTAAACTTTATCGTTTTTCGACATATAGCAATTTGAATACAGGAAATCTAAAAAAGAAGTATCTTGGAGAAAAACGCATTTAAAGTTTTAAAGACAGATGTTGTTGCCATGACAACAACTGTCAAGAGTGTTAGATTTTCAAAACAACGCACCACAAAAATTATTATATCTCTAGTTCTAATTAAGATAGAAACATGATTTAGACGTCATTTTAAGCAGAAAAACAGAAAATTTCTTAATATATATATATATATATATATATATATATATAAATTTCGAAATTTCGATTTTTTTTTTGACGTTTTTTGTGTCCCGGACCCCCTTAAAGATACATATGCTATTATAGAATGAAACGCAATGAAATAAATTAACTTCACAAAAGGCTATTGTAGTAGGGATGAAAACAATATGCTGCGAATCTTTGAAAGGGTGGTGGGAGGGGAAAAAACTCATCTAGCAAATGCAATAAATTTTTGTTGGACCGGCCCTGTTAATTTGCTTAATTCATCTTTGGATTCTTAAGCAGCATTTTTGAGAAATGGTACTTTATACAGGTATAACTAAAGAAATTGGAAATGTCTAACAGAATAAAAAAAATTTCTCGGTGTAAAAAATCAGCATGCAGCCAAGTTCTTAATCTATTCACTAGCGAAATCAAACAATCATCTTCGTCTCCTCCTTCTTGATTTAGACTCATTCAATTTATTAAGTATTTCAGAGGCACCGATTTTCAAACAGATAGTTTAATTTTTAGAATTAAAAACGATTTACAAGAGGTTCAAAAGACACTTTTTATTTAACGAAATAAAAAAAAAGGGAAAAAAAATCTAAGCTGAATTATTCTCTGCCGAATGTAACTAAATAAAAATCAGAGAATGTAGAGAAACACAATTCTTCAAGTCATTTAAAATAACAAATTAAAAAAAGGTTTATTCTGAACTTTCCTTTAAACTGTCGAGCTTCTTTTTTTTTTGTGAAAACAAATGCGCAGGAATCTGGTGTGTCATGAAACCTGAACGACATCCGATTCCTATTTCTCTGGAGAAGTTTCCGGATACTCAAGTAGGCTTATGATACGCCAGATTCACACGCATTTATCTAAACAAAATCAGAAGCACTACAGTTCAAAGAAAAGTTAGGAAGAAAACGTTTTTAAAATTCGGTATTTTAAATGACAAATTAATTATTTGGGTGACCTTTACTGTACGGTCCATATAGATTTCTCGCCAAATCTGGTAACCTACAAATTAGTTTTTTGGTAACCCTATATTTGAAAACCGTGATATCGTGCCAATTTTGATTTTTGTCGCCAAACATGCGAATATCACCAAATGTATTGAATTTTGGCTATATTTTATTTATTACAACCCTATGTAAGTCCCTTCACCCCGGGGTTTTCAAATACCACCCACTCCTTTTCGACCGTTTTTTTCAAATACCATTCCTTTTCAGAAGCGGCTCAATCCCATGATAGTACTTTACGCAAGTCCAACTTGATTGGCTAGTTTCACGGGCTTGGCTTCACTTGGATATCTCGCCAATCTGATTGTTGCAGTAACCATTTGATTTTGAATATGCGCGTTGTTTCGTAGAAATACAATACATACACTAGCGCCTCAGCGTACAGCGTAAGTGTCCGACAAGTTGACTCTGATTTGCTCCTCATATATATGATGAATGGTTGTTAGTAGTATTTCTTGCCAATTTATATTAAGGGTTCTTATACTTTAAAGAGCTTCTTTTCGTGAAGCAACGATGGCCTAATGGCTAAAGTCACCCACCTTCAGATTAGCGTCGGCAGCGGAGGATGACTTCCCGAATTCGAACCCAGCTGGCGGAAACATTTTTAGATCCTCCAAATTATTTAAAAAAAATTCCAATTTAATTCCTTTTCATTCTAATTTACTTTTCCTAATTTTTAATACCTTTTTCGTATTTTTCCAAGCTTCCGTTGATTTTACATAAATAATCTAAGAACCACTCCTGAACTCACAACCAGCTGATATTTTTCCGCCCTTCTGCCGTCCCCTTTGCTTTAGGATGATGATGTCGTATCCACCGCTGGCTTAGGACCATTCTGATGTAACAAAAAGCATACATAAAACACTAACTTGTATAATTATTAACTTATATAATAAAAGGATACAATTTTCGGCTCCCACTATCCACCCATAGCCATGGATCTGAAAAGAAAAGAAGAAAGCAGAAAGGAAGAGATAAATCGCCAACAATTATAAACCTTGATGACTTACGTATCTAGGTCATGTGATCCGATTAGCCAATCAAGTTGGACTTGCGTAAAATACTATCATGGGATTGAGGCGCCTGTTTCCTTTTCGACCGTTCCCTTCGTTGGCAAGTGTGTTTTTTGGATCGCTCTATGTGATTTCCGTTACCATCGCTTTTAAACGTTCCTGCAGCATCGCTTTTCGACGCTCCATTTCTTTCGATTTTATTGCTGTGGGAATTACACCATCGTTAAATAAGTATCGATTGCTGCCTTCGTTAGCACGTGCGTTTTTTGGATCGCTCTTTGATTTCCGTTACCATCGCTTTTCGACGCTCCGTTCCTTTCGATTTTAATACTGTGGGAATTACACCATCGTTAAATAAGTATGTCTGCATCTGCACTAATTGTAAATATATCTCGTCGTATATGAGTGGCGAAAAAAAAAAACTTATTGCTTTTGTGGATGCAAAAAATGCGTGTTTACCCGCCCTTAACATGCGATGAGGCGAAGGGTGCAAATAATCATGACAACCGAAACAGCGGAGAAATCGTATGGAGCTAGCGGAAGTGATGGGCAAGTTAGTTTTCTTTACATTTTATTGTTTATTTGTGCATTCCTCATTTTCATTTCCATATTTCAGGGGTGAAAACAGTCAAAATGTAAAAAAGAGGAAAATATACGCAGCGTTATTTGAACTACAAAGATAGCTGAATAAGAATACTTATATTTGTGTACTAATGTGTGTTCAGAACATTGTGGTGCAGCCAAAAAAAAATTTCTGAGGTGTGTGTGGGGGGGGAGGATGGCAAATTTTTGTCTGATAAAATACTATAAAGTCCATTAAAAATATATAATTTGTCTTTGGAAGTAGGGAGGCTAACCCATAACCTCCCATGGCTACGCCACTAGTACAGAATATGTGTTTATGATAAGCATGTATTTTTGCCTATTATTTAGCTTAAAAGCCCTACAAAGTCCACTATAAACAATGAAATTTGTCTTTGGAAAAGAGGAAGGGGGCACATTACGCCTAAACTCAAATTTTGTAAAAGAGAAAAAATAACTTGGCATATCTGTAAACAGTATAAATAAGTTGCATTAAGTTATTTTTATGAATATTTTTGAACATCTCACCAATGGTGAGATTTCTTTTTGTAAGAGTTGCAATTTTCCCAAAACCTTGATACAAAAATGAAATTAACAGGAAATAAAAATCATATGTTACAAAAGAACAAATAAATATATACTATTTTTATTAAATAGCATACATTTTATATGAAAAAAAAAATAAGCAGACATCATAAATAAAAATGGTACAGCTTAAGTCTACATTTACAGCAGTGGCAACGGACTTGGCGCTTTTTTGGCGCACTTCTAGCAGCGAGTAATGACAGGTTAAGGTAACACATCTGCATTACGGTTATTGTGGATTTTAATAAAACCTGGGCAAGTGGAAAGTTTAAAAATTTCATTTCGAATATTCCAGAAAGTTCTTTCAAATTCCGTTAAACTGCGTTTGATTTCATTGGTTCATTTGAAATAATTATTTCCTTGGCGACTGAAGTGCGCCAAGGGCAGGCCGTTGCCACCGCTATAAACGTAGACTGAAGCTATACCCCTGTGGTAAAAAAAAATATATATAACTTAATTCAGTTTAAATTTACAACCTATTTTCGAGTATAAAATAACTTTTTTTTTCAAAATCTCTAATATCACTATATTTTGCCGTAAATATTCTTATTTTCTAATTAAATCAACTTTAAATCAAATAAAACTTAAATAATAACTCGTATTATCCTCGAAACAATTCAACTTATTAAAATAATCATAAATATTGCCCAAGAAGCATCATTTTGAAAATTCTGTTGCAAAATATAGCTGCAGTCTAAGTTTAAAACGGTTGGCACCGCCTTGGCGCACTTCTAAGTCGCCAAAGAAAAGTTTTAACGGATTTTGAAAGTACTTTCTAGAGTATTCAAAATGAAAAATTAAACTTTCCGCTTGCCGGAGGTTGCCATAAAAGACAGAATAATCGAGCATCTTATTTTCTAGTTGAAAGAAAAATCACATTAAAAGATGATCAACTTAAAATATTACTTTTATACCTTTTCCGCCGTATTATGACGTTTCACGGCTGCTAGATAACAGCTTTACCTACGAAATATACAACGTACGTACGCTAACTAGTTCAAAATCCAAGTTCTCCAGGTTTGCCATTAAACTAATAAACTTCTCACAAAGGATTCTTTTCAAAAAGGAATTTGCAAGGCTTATCAGCTTGCAAAATTTAGGAGTGCAACGTTGGCGATATGTCTCATTTGGCGCATTTTACGTTTATAAAGGACAAAAAAAGGGTTAAAAGTCGGAATTTTTTCGTCAAAAATTATAAAAATCGGCCATTTTCTCAAAAATTTACGAAATGTCGGAAATACCTACAAAAGTCGAAAGAATCTCATCCCTGAAGTAAGGACATATTCACATTTTCATTATTATTATTATTTTTTTTTTTTACATTTATTCTTTGGTTGTAATTCTATGATATAATTTAATTCTAAAGAAAAAATTGTAGAAAAAGCGAAAAATCTCGAAAGAAAAAAAAAAGCGGAAATCCGCGTAAAAGCGGAAGATTTTCACCCCTGATATTTGCAAAGGTTCACAGTGTGGATTTTGCTTATACAGAATCAGAAAATTGGATGCAAAAGTTTTGTTTACTTGTTCCTCTGTATGTTGTGTTGATGACGCCATCTTGGATATGGACGTCATTGACGCAATCTTACATTTGGCGATGTTTTGGAAAAAGTCGCCAATGTGGACCGTACAGTAAACGATAACCAATTATTTTTTATCCACATTCTCTGATTATTTAATTAGTTACATTTTTATAGAAAACACACGAGCTAGAATGTTTTTTCCATTTTTTTATTTTGTAAAAACAAACAGTTTCCTTTGAACCTCTTGTAAATCGTTTTTAATTCTAAAACAAAATTATGTGTATAAAAGTAGGTGTCTCTGAAATACTTTCTAAATTGAATGACTAGATCAAGGAGGGGGAGACGAAGATGATTATATGATTTCGCTAGTGAATAGATTTTTTATGCTGAGAAACTTTATTTTATTTTGTTAGACAATTTCACTCATTTCAGTTATACCTGTATACAGTGTTGGTTTAAGATCCAACGATGAATAATGGCTACTAACGAAGGGAAAGGATAATTTCAATAGTGTGTGAAGGTAATGTGATTGAAATGCAATGATAATAATTTTTAAAATTCGTCATTTTTCATGCAATAAAAATATGTTTTTAATGGCAACATAATTATTTAAGAAATCTCTAATGAACAAATTATTCTCTCATTTCTCCCTTGTACTCTCTGGATCGGAAGCATTAGTTTCTTGTATAAGTAATTTTTACTGTGCATTTCTTCAACGTTTAACAAATTTCTGCATAATTTAAAGACGAAGCTATATCAGTTGGCGTATCAACGCAGTGATGTTTATAGCGGTAATGAACGCTTTCTGAAATGTAATGAAATTTCAAAAGTGAACTGAATGTTTCATTTTTAAAGTGTATACTTTATTGTTCTAAAAAAATTGGTTCTCTGAGGGCTGTATTCACAAGTCCGAGTTAACTCGAGGAACAACGATAATCCGCGAGTTATCGAAAAAACCGCATTCACAAGTCCTGATCCGTGGTTTAAACTGCCGGTTCGGTGTTACATTTTGATCCTCCGAAATCGGCGAGTTAACTCGCGAGTTACATTTAACGCATGCGCAGTACTACCTTTTCAGCGATACAAAATGTATAACACATTTCATTTTATGCTAAATTACAGTTTTCTTGCGACGATTGGATTGGACGTATCATTACGGAGCACCTGCTCCATAGCAGCTCATGTCCTCATTATAATATTGCTTCAATGGAAAATTTAAAGCATAATTTTGTCGAAATTCAAAAGAAAAATGAAAATAAAGGTAGTAGCGTAATCTTTTTAAACAAGTAGCTAGGCGAAAAGATTGATGGCGGCACCTCTGTCAACAAAGCCGGAGAGTGCGAACGGTAGAATATGACCATGACAGATACAGATTCGTCGTAGAATAAAAATTATTCTGTTGATTTATTACGAATGAAAGAAAATTGACAGTGCAAGTTACTTTTCACGACACCAACACACACCCATACTGACAAGTACAAAGATAAGCAGATTATATACATCTGTCAAGACATTGTGTACAATTCTTTCTTGCCAAATTTAGGTTTCCATAAAAATCCAATTGAAATTAAATACCTTTGCATTACTTTTCCCAAACCCATATTAAAATGCTGTATGCGTCCTATTTATTCACAATTTGGAATCAATTCTACGGCGAAGTACGTTCTTTATCAGTATGAATGCAGATTCGGGCTTCGTAACTCTTATTAGAGGCTTTCCCTAGCTTCGGCTAATCCGCTGTGAGTTTTCAGTAACTCGGTACGGAGGGGTCTGCTTCCATTCGAAGGAAGGAAGGGCTTCGTAACCAATGTAAAAAATATCATGTGATCGTGAGGTGCCAATCACAGCGAGCGTCTCATTTTAATCCCCGGATCACTTAACACGTCGTTTGAAAACACCGTTTTTTGAGAATCCTCGAGTTAACTCTTACTCGCGGATCAACTGATCCTCGAGTTAACTCGAGACTTGTGAATATGGCCGTAAATGTGTTTGGGTAACGTTCTTCGTAACTTGATACATTTGCGTTTAGGAGAGGGTGCTGAAAAAAAAGGGGAATGTTGCAGACCGGTTGGTAGAATAACGGATTAGCAGAGTTAGAAACAAGATCCAACCAAAGAAAAACGTTTGCGTTAGCGATGTGTGGACGGTTGGTGTTGACCTCGTCAAATTATCAAGTTTCAGAATTGCGAGGTGTTGTTTTTGATCTGGTATCTTTCCACTAGGGAATAGCCGACCAACCGGTAGAGTGGTTAAGGTGTTAGCCTCTAGATCGGAAGGTTCCTGGTTCGAATCCAGGTCCTGGCATGGATGTTTGTAAGCGTATGGTATAGAGGCGGCTGGTGTACCTTAAATCTGGCGTGGCCGAAAGTCCTCACGTTGGGTTGGAGTGGAAGTTTAGAGAGTGGGGTGCCAGCTCAGGTGTTGCTTCGTCATCTGACCGAGGTTCAAAATGACGAGGTGTTGTCCTCGGATCTTTCCCTAATTGACAACCGGGGGTGGGGCTGCGAGTTCGAATCCAACCGAAGACCATGGCGCTCAAAGGGAACTATCGCGCGTTTAATCCGTCGAGGCCTAAAATGTCCTCACGTTGGCGTGGTGTGGAAGTTTGGAGAGTGGGGTGCCTTCTCAGGTGTTGCCCCGTCACCTGAACGTCGTTTAAAATTATGTGGTGACCGATCTTTCCCTTGGGGGGGGGGATGGATTCCGGACCTTCGCCAATAGCCCGTTGTGTTGCTCCAGTGTGACGTTAATTAAAATGCCTACCAACCACTGGAAAAAATGTTTGAAGCTTCTATTGCTACTGTTATATGTTTTCGAGACATTTGAATCGATATCGCTGGTAGCTTCAAAATGATACCACGCACTGTCTTTTTGATTTCAACGAATGTCTAGTTAGCTTAGGTAGTTAATTAACGTCGCACTGGAACAGCCACAACGGGCTATAGGCGACGGTTCAGGATCCAACTCGAAGGCAAAGATCTAAGGCTAAGGTATCGTAATTTTGAACCACTGTCAGTTGACATGTACAACATGTCGAAACTTCCACGACAATGTGAGGACATTTGAGGCCTGGGCACATTTAACTTGCACCAGCATCGACGTACTCTGCGGTCTTTGGCAGAATCCAGCTTAGAATTCGCAATCCTCTGGTTGGTAATCCATGACTTTCTATCCAACTGTGCTATTGTTGGGTTGGTGTGGAAGTTTGGTGGAGAGTGGGGTGCCAGCTCAGATGTTGCTTCGTCATCTGACCGTGGTTCAAAATGACGAGGTGTTGTCCTCGGATCTTTCCCTTAAGGGACTGATCCCGGACCGTCGTCAATAGCCCGTTGTGTTGCTCTAGTACGACGACAATTAAAAAATTACAAAAATTACCAACTGTGCTATCGCCGACCAACCGGTATAGTGGTTAAGGTGTTAGCCTCTAGATCGGAAGGTTCCTGGTTCGAATCCGGGTCCGGGCATGGGTGTTTGTAAACGTATGGTGTAGAGGCGGCTGGTGCACCTTAAATCTGTCGTGGCCGAAAGTCCTCACGTTGGGTGGGCGTGGAAGTTTGGAGAGTGGGGTGCCAGCTCAGGTGTTGCTTCGTCATCTGACCGTGGTTCAAAATGACGAGGTGTTGTCCTCGGATCTTTCCCTTAAGGGACTGATTCCGGACCGTCGTCAATAGCCCGTTGTGTTGCTCTAGTACGACGTTAACTAAAATTACCATTACCATTACCAACTGTGCTATCGTGGACCCACCCAACGAGTGGGCTGTCAAGGCATAAGTGAGTGATATGTCTATCCGTTTTTAGTTTTTGAATCGCTTGGTTACTTAATATGTATCGATGAAACACTGAAACTTTTGAATATTATTAAAGCAGGACAAGGACATTTTCTTTCAAATTCACAAATGACCCACTGGGTTCAGATTTATTTGAAAAAAAGTAGTTCAGATTATCGTTTGTACATTAGTTACTGTTATATTTTCGTATAATCGTCTGTACACTATTTACTGTTATATTTTTGTATTATCGTTTGCACACTAGTTACCGTTATATTTTCGTTTGAAAGGAATAGCAAATCGCACAGCTTCTGATCTCCGCGTTTATTCCAAAAAAGAATGTCTGATAACATAGCCGTGTCAATATTTCTATGTATGGAGTCGGATGAAATAATGCGTATTTTTGTAGAGAACTATTAAATAATTTGATTCAAGGAGAGTCTCGTAACACCAATCACTCTTGCCACGAACAAGAATGTACAGTTTAAATTTTGTCCTTGTTTGAATGACGAAGTAGACTCGCCATCCGTATCTTAGGCAAAACAAGTGCATGACGAGTCCAGTTTTAGTATTAGGACGTGCGTAGCATTGAGTACATGGCCGCGTAGCGGCCTTCACCTCATGTGGAACATTTGATGTGAACTGAACTTAGGCTTGAAAGCCCTGAGCTGTTCAAGGGGATAATTTAAATAAGCATGGGATCAATCAGAATTGAAAGTTTTTCCTCAATATTAGGGGCAGATCTTATTCTTCTGAGAAGATTTGCGATATTAGTTAGGTTTGAGAAAATATTAGCTATTTCCTTAAGAAGCTCGAAAGTGTTTTTAGGAGGTGGGATCAGCGAAGGTGCGGTGGGGATTTTGTGTATTTTGAATTGAGATATGGGGCTTTGGCGTAAGACACGACTATTTGTGTACATGGTATGGTACGACTCTTTGTGTACATTGAATGGTACGACTCTTTGTGTACATTGAATGGTACGACTCTTTGTGTACATGGGATGGTACGACTCTTTTTGTACATGGTATGGTACGACTCTTTTTGTACATGGTATGGTACGACTATTTGTGTTCATTGATGGCACGACTCTTTGTGTTCATGGATGGTACGACTCTTTGTGTTCATGGATGGTACGACTCTTTGTGTACATTGAATGGTACGACTCTTTGTGTACATGGTATGGTACGACTCTTTGTGTACATGGTATGGTACGACTATTTGTGTTCATGGATGGTACGACTCTTTGTGTACATTGAATGGTACGACTCTTTGTGTACATGGTATGGTACGACTATTTGTGTACATGGTATGGTACGACTATTTGTGTTCATGGATTGTACGACTCTTTGTGTACATGGTATGGTACGACTCTTTGTGTTCACGGATGGTACGACTCTTTGTGTACATTGAATGGTACGACTCTTTGTGTACATGATATGGTACGACTCTTTGTGTACATGGATGGTACGACTCTTTGTGTACATTGAATGGTACGACTCTTTGTGTACATGGGATGGTACGACTCTTTCTGTACATGGTATGGTACGACTCTTTTTGTACATGATATGGAACGACTATTTGTGTTCATTGATGGCACGACTCTTTGTGTTCATGGATGGTACGACTCTTTGTGTTCATGGATGGTACGACTCTTTGTGTACATTGAATGGTACGACTCTGTGTACATTGAATGGTACGACTCTTTGTGTACATGGTATGGTAAGACTTTGTGTTCGTGGATGGTACCACTCTTTGTGTACATTTTATGGTACGACTCTTTGTGTACATGGTAAGACTATTTGTGTTCATGGATGGTACGACTCTTTGTGTACATTGAATGGTACGACTCTTTGTGTACATGGTATGGTACGACTCTTTGTGAACATGGTATGGTACGACTATTTGTGCTCATGGATGGTACGACTCTTTGTGTACATTGAATGGTACGACTCTTTGTGTACATTGAATGATACGACTCTTTGTGTACATGGTATGGTACGACTCTTTGTGTACATGGTATGGTACGACTATTTGTGTTCATGGATGGTACGACTCTTTGTGTACATGGTATGATACGACTATTTGTGTTCATGGATGGTACGACTCTTTGTGTACATGGTATGGTACGACTCTTTGTGTACATGGTATGGTACGACTATTTGTGTTCATGGATGGTACGACTCTTTTTGTACATGGTATGGTACGACTATTTGTGTTCATGGATGGTACGACTCTTTGTGTACATGGGATGGTACGACTCTTTGTGTACATGGGATGGTACGACTCTTTGTGTACTTGGATTGGTACGACTCTTTTGTGTACTTGGGATATTACAAATTTAAATGCTTGTAAATAAACATGACAGTCCTTTAAAATTTGTATTTTTGTGTGACTCCGTTAGACTAGTGTTTGTGTGGGAAACGTCTTTCGTTAATGTCTTTTTACTCGAACTTATGAGAGGGTTGCCCTGTGTTTGCCATCAAAACAGGAGGCTGCGAAGACTTTACTTATGTTGATTAAATGCTCTTATTACCTTAAAACAGTTCATCGTCATTTTAGAACATTCGCGGTTAATTGGTGTTGATCGACCTACTTTTTTTTAGAATATTGATTGGCGAAGAGTGCTGAAATCGGATTTGGAAAAATAGAATTCTCACAAGTGTCAAAGTAATAACCTCAGAACTACAACGACCATCTCTGTTGAACTTGACAAGAAATACCTCGTATTTAAAATCAACGACATAAAGTTAGTTCTCAACCAGTAGAGGCCGCGGTGGCTTGGATAGAAGCGTAACCAGTTTGCAACCT
Source organism: Metellina segmentata (assembly GCA_947359465.1). Classification (NCBI taxonomy): domain Eukaryota; kingdom Metazoa; phylum Arthropoda; class Arachnida; order Araneae; family Tetragnathidae; genus Metellina; species Metellina segmentata. The sequence continues at coordinate 10,376,470 of OX375883.1, forward strand.
GAAAGGTGCGAATTCGAAAACTCGATCCAACCACTGACCGTTGTGTACGTGGGGTCTCAAATATCTCATATTGTCTTAGTATGGTAGTTTCGAGAGTGTGGTACCAGCTCTGGTGCAGATCATGTCATTCAGAGCGTGGATCAAAATGACACGGTGTTTTTCCGCATGCCTTTTCTACACATAATCGATTTCCTTGTCCTTTCAGAGCATCGATGAGCTGATCAACAAAACCGTTCCGTCCAATATTCGACTCAACAGGCTGCTCGACATAGACCCTCCTAAAGGTAAGTCCTGGCGACACCGCTGCTCTAAACAATTTGCGAGTTGTAGGTTATACAGTTACGATTATTTCCTAGGTGTATTTCTGTTTTCTGTGGCCGACCCACCGATATAGTGATTAAGGTGTTAACCTCTGGATCGGAAGGTTCCTGGTGTGAAACCAGGTCAGTGCATGGATGTTTGTAAGCGATGGTGTCAAGACCCTCTGGGGCCGTTCTCTTCGGTAGGCTTAGAGAATGGTAGCCGGACCCTGGGGAGAATGATCTGATTCCCAGCTTCGAAGGAGACAAGAAGGCCACAGATTTTCTATGACATGGGCAAGTAGTGCTGGAGATAAGAGGAAAAAATATAAAACCATGTGAGGATATCAAGCTCCGGAGGCGTCCGGAGCTACAAAGGTAGCATTGTTATGTCTAACGACACAACGCTAGAAAACCCGCCTCCACAATGTGCTAGAAATCCAGCCTCACTATCGATAGCGTTTCTTCATGACGTTAGCAGAAGAAGTTAGTAGATGAAGAAGATAAAAAGCCCTCGCTTTACGACACTCACTATCTCTCTACTTTTCTCCCATCTGCTTTACAATGTGTTAGGTCGCGTTTCGTCGGGTGGCCTCCGTGCCGCTCCAACTATGGAGCCTATTTCAATTGATAAGTATTAATCATTTTTCTTATTCACTCTGCAGAGTATAGATAGTGTATTTTTTGGACGAAATGTCCCAACACCACTCTTCTAAAATTCCGCGTAAATCGTATTTTTTTTTCTCCGCCGTTAATTTTTAGCCCTAATTCCTCTTTAGCATCACTTGCCATCCCCCCCCTTATTTTAAGTTCTAGAACAATTTGCCAATTATTCTTTTGTGCTTACCTTTTTTCAAAGTAACAAATAGATGTGTCGTTCTTTTTTACTGCATCAATAAACTCATTATTGTTGTTTAAAACTATGACTTATCTTGTGTTTTTCACGAGTTCTCTTGTTGATATTTGATCAACCAAGGTATACCATGTTTTTACATTGATTCATCGTAAGTAAGATATCGACGTCTCCTGTCCTGTAATTCATGTACAAGGTTCAGTGAGTTTTTTCTTCTGAATTTAATTATCCACTATACGATCAAAATTGGTAAAGTTGTGTTCCTTAGTTTTCGAACCTTTCTCTTTTCATTTAATTTAATTGTATTATTAAAAAGGACACGACATTATAAAGCACGGATCACCGGAGGCACACGGTTTAGAATTGTTGTTTCGAGTAGAGAACAGGCGAGAGGGCATGCGTTATATAACATTTAGTTTGATTGAGAAGTTTCCTCAGGTGTTCCAAAAGTGAGACTACGTCTCAACGATGAACGCCTGGGGGGATAGTCGAGAGCAGAAGTATGCAGGGATGAATGATTTGATTTTGTATGCGTATTTTAATAATACTAATACGAACTTTTTAACAAACAACCACAAGCAAGTAAATGAAAATTAAAAAAAAAAATTTATTGCGGTGTGCCACTGTTATTGGATTTATAAAAAATTATCGGTATTATTTTTGTGCTCAGATGGCAAAATGTTATAAGTCACTTTTCCCAAAAAATTGAGTCCCAGCCTGAAGTCTGGTTTGTTAATGTTTAGAAGGTGGCAATATGCCGTAAGTCTTTATCGTTCAGTTTATGAGAAGAAAAAAAAGAGGTGGAAAATGTAATATTAGTCAAAAACCACATGTAGAATCTTGAACCTTAAAATTGTTGTCAGGAAAAATTAAAAAAATGACTTATAACATTTTGCCATCTAAGCACAGATGTATTGCGGTGTGCTAATATAGAATTTGTACAAGAAAATTTACCCTTTAGGAACAATTTATAGAGGTTTGCTAATATGGATGAAGTTAGCGAAATTTTCGTGTTTTATTGGTGTATTAGTTTTATATAGGTATCATGTTAAGCTGTTTTAGAGAATATTGAGTTGTTATATCAGTATGCAGAGTGCTAGCTAAGGAGGCTTAGGTTAGAGGTAGACATGTATGGGGGAAATCACACATCATTCTAGAGACTGGTTGAGAGTCAGCTGTTAGAGTATTGAAGCGTATGGTGTAGAGGCGGCTGGTGCACCTTAAATCTGTCGTGGCCGAAAGTCCTCACATTGGGTTAGTGTGTAAGTTTGGAGAGTGGGGTGCCAACTCAGGTGTTACCTTGTCATCTGACCGTGGTCCAAAATGACGTGGAGCTATCCTCGGATCTTTCCCTTAGGGGATTGATCCCAGACCGTCGTCAATAGCCCGTTGTGTTGCTCTAGTTACGACGGTACTTAAAATTACCATACCTTACCGTATTTATGTATTTATCGCTTTCTTTTTATGCCCCAAGAAGTCCGATAGATCAAGGGGCTTCTGTATTTGTAAAACGATTACTTAGTATTCATCCATATGTGATGGCAGGTTTCCTTTTTTCTAGGGGAGCACGAGCTTCTCAACTACCTGCGTCAGATCACGGACCGGAACGAGATGTGGCGATCCTACATCGGTATGGGTTACTACAACTGCCTCGTGCCACACTGCATCCTGAGGAACATATTTGAGAACCCTGGATGGTAAGCCTGTTCTCTCGACTACCGTCCGACTATTCTAGACGAAAAATTCTCTTTGTCATGATGCTGTATCAACGATAGATTCAGTCGCAGGTTGGGGCCCACAGCTCGAAATAGGAATTTGAAGCTGGTAGCAAATATTGCTGTGAGCTTTTATACGGTGGCAGCAAAAACTATTCAGCTCATGGCATTACCTATAATTTCCGTCATAACGGTAAACTGCAGTTGCAAATTTTTCGCTTAACTTTAAAACAGTTGAATTAATAATGCAACGAGGAGAAGAAAAATACACTCACTTCCAAAAGTTAAGCACAGAGAGAAAAACGTTAATTTCCAGAAACCAGTCTGAATTTGAGAGGCTGCAATTTTCTGTAGAGGTAGATGGAAGTATGCAAATGTGTTATGTAACAGCCAATCACGGTTTCGTGTCGAGAAATATGCAATAAAAAGCCGGCATTGTGAAGGGTCAGAGCATTGGAGTCATTAACAAAATGATGCTTAAGTCCAAAACAAATAAGCAAAGCCGACATTAATAGGGTATGTGACCACCCCTCATCCTCATACAAAGTTTACAGCGTGTGACCATGCTTTCCATGAGGTGATCAACCACCCCAGAGTTGAGTGATTGCCATTCCTCCTGTAGAGCAATTTGCAACTCTGTCAGAATAGCTGGGGGTGGTAAACGTGCAGACACAGTACGGCCGAGGGAATCCCAAAGATTTTCAATCGGATTAAGGTCAGGCGAGTACGCCGGCCAAACCATACGCGCAATCCCCTCACTCCCCAGGTAGTCGTCGACGATTACAGCTCTATGGGGACGCGCATTATCATTCATTAAAACAAGAAGGACCAACTGATGCATAGTATAATCTCACAGTGCGTTATAGGACTTCATCCAATAGCGGACAACCGTCACAGAACCCCGTCTATAGATGTGCAGGTCAGTACGATAGTCCAACGAAATCCCGGCCCACACCATGATGCTTTCACCTCGGAATGCGTGATGCTCGATGATGTTCTGGGGCCGATTGCGCGTGCCTTGTTCTCTCCAGACCCTTACACGTTTGTCATCTGGCTCCAGGGCAAATTTCGACTCATCCGTGAACATAACGTTACCCAATCAGACACAGTCCAATTCACATGTTGCCAACACCACTTTAATCGCGCCCTTCTGGATTGGACGGATAGAGGAACACAAACTCGTGGTACCCGAGCGTACATTCCATATACGTGTAGCCTTACGGTGCACAGTAGTGGCAGATATCATCTTACTAATGGACGCAGCAACCATAGATGTCATCCGTGTGGAGTACGCTCTTTGATCCCGCTTTGCTACAGCAGCAATATATCGATTTTCCACGGGGGTCGTAACTCTTGGGCGTCCAGCCACTGGTCTTCGGACAACTGTTTGCCTTGTTTGGAATTGTTTCCATAATCGTGAAATGACGGAATGATGAACGCCGAAGAACATAGCAACATCAGTGATTGATTGCCTTGCTTCAAGGGGTCCCACGCCAGTGCTCACTATCTGCCATTCGTCTTGAAAACTAATCGTACGAAAATTCTAAACAACAAATACTTTTCTCATTTTAAAAGTATTTCACACACACATTCACAGTAGTCACATTTTTTTAAATCACATTTGCATACTTTCATCTACCTCTGCAGCAAATTGAAGCCTCTCAAATTCAGATTGGCTTATGGAAATTAACATTTTCCTCTCCGTGCTTAACTTTTTGCATTGAGTGTACTTCACATATCTTGTAAGCTTTCTGCAAATTCATAAGAAACCCTAAAATACATCTGAGATAAAAATAAACACTCAAATAATATATTGTAGACACGCGTTTATTTCCTTATTATCAAGTTTACGAAGACATGAGTCCATAACTAGGTTAGAGAAAATTGCAGTTGCTTATTAACTACAAAGTTAAAAGCAAGGTCTGTGATCACATGCTCGAAACCATTTCTGAACTGCTCGATCAGCCTTTAACATCTGAAAGCGAAGGATCATCCGATCTTATCCTTATTACGACAAATAGTTTTTTCTTTTTAAATTGCTTTTTTAATAGCTGTTATTTGAAAGAGAGATAATGAAACACATTCGGTTTTAAATACTCGCAGAAAAACTTGGTTCTCGTCAATAAGACGATTTCTCTATTTTTGATAGGTTTCAGGCTTGAAAAATATTGTGTTCGCATGAATATGTAGAGCCAAAGAGTGACAGAAAAGCAAATGCTAGTTGTTTTAACTGATCATATGAGTCAGGAATACTATTCTAGGTGTTGAAAATTATCATGTCTTCCTTCTACAGGTCTTTCAAAGCAGACCATTTTTATCTGTAAACTAAGATCATATTTTTTTCCCTCCAATTTTTCCATATCAGCAGTATGGTGTTCAAATCTCGAGCTCCATAATTCTTTGTTTTTTAATTCCAGTAATTGCAAAAGCGCCATGTCAATATTAAAGGGGAAAATAATTCAATTCTGTTACGTCATCACTGGGAGCTTTCTTAACAAAGGCTAACGTAGCTAAGCGATTTCTGAAATCCTGAAACCTCCGTAGAAAAGCTTCCCTCATTCAAAATTGTTGTTTTGAAATAGTAATCGATTCGTGGCGGTGCAGCACTCAGGTGGCTAAAGAGCAGCACTCGAGTGGCTAAAGATTCACACTCAAGTGGCTAAAGATTCACACTCAAGTGGCTAAATAGCCGCATTCGAGTGGCTAAATAGCCACACTCGAGTGGCTAAAGTTTCACACTCGAGTGGCTAAAGATTCACACTCCAGTGGCTAAAGAGCCGCACTCCAGTGGCTAAAGAGCCACACTCGAGTGCCTAAAGAGCCGCATTCGAGTGCCTAAAGAGCCGCACTCGAGTGCCTAAAGAGCCGCACTCGAGTGCCTAAAGAGCGGTACTCAAGTGGATAAAATCCGCCCGACTAGTGGCTAAAGATCCGCGGTTTGTCGACCACTGTCTCCGGGGATTGATCCCTTACCATCGTGCTGACCAACCGGTATAGTGGTTAAGGTGTTATCCTCTAGATCGGAAGGTTCCTGGTTCGAATCCGGGTCCGGGTATGGATGTTTGTAAGCTTTGTGTAGAGGCGGCTGGTGCACCTTGAATCTGTCGTGGCCGAAAGTCCTCACGTTGGGTTGGCGTGGAAGTTCGGAAAGTAGGGTGCCAGCTCAGGTGTTGCTTCGTCATCTGACCGTGGTTCAAAATTATGAGTTGTTGTCCTCGGAACTTTCCCTTAAGGGATTGATCATAGCCCGTTGTGTTTTGCTCTTGTACGACGTTAATTAAAAATTACCTTACCAACACTTAATAAACACCAACCTTGCATAAGATGTGTCCCAAAATGATAAAATTTAAGCAGGGGAAGTCAATTAACGTCGCACTGGAACAACACAACGGGCTATTGGCGACGGTCCAGAATCAAATACGAATTGAAAGGTACGAGGACAACACCACGATCTTTTAAACCACGGTCAGATGACGAGGTCACACCTGATCTGGCACCACGCTGTCTACACTTCCACACCACGCCAACGTTAGGACATTTGAAACTACGACAGATTGAATGTCCACCAGTCCCCTTTGTGCACGACGGTCTTTGGTTGGATACGAGCTCTTCGTTGCTCTTCCAACCAGACTATCGCGCTCTTACAGAAAAGGTAATTTTAGTTAACGTCCTACTAGAGCAACACAACGGGCTATTGACGACGGTCCGGAATCAGTACCTTAAGGGAAAGATTCGAGGACAACACCTCGTAATTTTGAACCACGGTCAGATGACGAAGCAACACCTGAGCTGGCACCCCACTCTCCAAACTTCCACGTCAACCCAACGTGAGGACATTTTACAGAAAAGGATTACTTGCAACTGGGCAATTGGTAATTTTTAACTAACGTCGAGCTACAACAAAACAACGGGCTATTGACGACGGTCCGGGATCAATCCTCTAAGGGAAAGATCCGAGTACAACACCACGTCATTTTGAACCACGATTAGATGACGAGGTAACATCTGAGTTTGCACCCCACTCTCCAAACTTCCTCACCCACCCAACGTGAAGACTTTCGTTCACGGCAGATTTAAGGTGCATCAGCCGTCTCTTCACCATACGCTTACAAATATCCATGCCCTGACCAGTATAGAGTGCCTATATAATAAGAGTGGCGACAAGGGACCAAATTTGGCCTAATGCTCTTGCGCGGCAGCCATTTTTCTACCGGAATCGTCTCAAAGAATGTTACTGGGCGAATTAATGTATCATTTCAAGGAGAACAAAAAGTATATGATTGTTATAGTATGGATACATTCGGTATAAATGAATCATATAAACGCTCAATTACATGCGTAATGGATGAGATGGATTACTCAACGCGCTAACTTAGATTGCGGGAAACACCATGTTATTAAAAAAAAGCCATTTACTTAAAAAGTCTTCACATTTATACTGGCAAAACACTAAAATAAAATAAATAAGTATTCTAGAACACGAAATGGAACATGAATAAGCTATATTTTCTTTTTTATTTAATGTACACACGTTTTCTCGAAACACACAAAAAGTTCCCATGTTAAGTCTATGGGAGCTGCGTATTTCCATTCTGCGGTACTTTTTTGGCGCGTGCGGGAATTTGGCGACACTTTGACTGAAGAGATAAATGTTGCAAACCAGACGAGTACAATGTTTAAATTATCCACCTCCTCCTCGGAAATAAATGGCAAACGTAAAACCATCTTTTCAGTACTTTTTCGCTCATCTATTTCAAATTTGTACTTTTTTATAATGTTATAACATCATCCACCACAATTTTGTTACATTCATCTTCGTCCATACCCACACTTAATTTCAGAAAAATGTAAAATTAATTCGTTTAAATGCACTAAGTCACGACACCTTCAATATAAAAAGAATATAACACAAAAAGCGTGGTCAGTGGTCACGGTTGATTACATTCGTTCGCATGACGTCAAGCTACAAGTTGGCATTGTACGCTAGCTGATTTTTTCGCCAAATTCCCGCACGCGCCAAAAAAGTACCGCAGAATGGAAATACGCATGGGAGCTAGGAAAAGACCGCCTCGGGCGGTAGAAAAGGTCTCTAAGCCAATCAGAAAGTGTTTCCCGTATGTGGCCACTCTTATTATATAGGCACCCTAGACCAGTATTCGAACCAGGAACCTTCCAATCTAGAGACTAACACCTTAACCACCAGACTGGTGGGTCGGCTACAAGCAACTAGGTAACAGTGCACAGGGGAAAAACTGAAATACTCGTATGAGTTAAACACCTTTCGTTAGCTAAAAAAGGATCCATTATTTAGTGTTACGGATTCGATGTTAAGGTTTTAAGGCGCAAGATCCAAAAGTGAACAAGCTATGCCTTTTTGTGTTACGAGAGTCTAGGACTGGACAATCACTTCCGGAATGCCTACTACAAAGCAGCTTAACTCCCCGTCATCAGGTGTGTGTAACATAAAACTGATTTGCATAATTTAAGTGAGAAAATTTATTTAGAAAAAATGAATTAAATTGGCTGGAAAAATTGAAAAGAGTTTTCAGCTGACCGAAGTTCCGAAAGATGGCGCCACTTCCTTCAGCAAAATCAGCAATTCAGTTGGGGTGTTTTTTTTGTTGTCATTTTTAGTTAACGTTGTACTAGAGTGCCTATAATAAGAGTGGCGACAAGGAACCAAATTTGGCCCAATGCGCATGCGCGGCAGCCATTTTCTACCAGAATCGTCGCAAAGATGGTTGCTGTGCGAATTAATGTATCATTTCAAGGAGAACAAAAAGCATATGATTGTTATAATATGGATACATTCGGTATAAATGAATAAAAAAACGCTCAATTACATGCGTAATTGATGAGATGGATTGCACAACGCGCTAACTTAGATTGCGGAAAACACCATGTTGTTCAAAAAAAGCTATTTACTTAAAAAGTCTTCAAATTTATACCGACAAAATACTTAAATAATACTAAATAAACATTCTAGAACACGAAATGGAACATGAATAAGCTATATTTTCTTTTTAATTTAATATACACACGTTTTTCTCGAACACTCAAAAAGTTCCCATGTTAAGTCTACGGGAGCTAGGAAAAGACCGCGCCTCGGGCGGTAGAAAACGTCTCTAAGCCAATCAGAAAGTGTTTCCCGTATGTCGCCACTCTTATTATATAGGCACTCTACGTTGTACTAGAGCAACACAACGGGCTAATTCAGTCGGTTACTCTTCCAAGTTGTGACCGCATTCGGAGGTGGCTAACTTCGATGAGTGGATTCATCGCAGCTGTTTGAAACCTCTCTAAATTTTATCCATTTTTGTTAATCATTTAGTGAATAACTACCCAATGTACCAATTCATAACCCCCAATGAACCACGGTCAATGTACCATTTGACCGTGATTCAAAATGACGTTGTATCGGATCTTTCTCTTTCGGGGGTTGGTACCGGATCGTCACCGATAGCCCGTTGTGTTGTTCAATTGTGACGTTAATTTCAAAAAATAGCAATTCTCTTTCTGTGTTGTAGGACGACGCAGTACACGCCGTACCAGGCGGAGATTGCTCAAGGTCGCCTGGAGAGCCTACTCAACTACCAGACGATGGTGGCCGACATCACCGGCCTGGATGTCGCCAACGCCTCCCTTCTGGACGAGGGCACTGCTGCCGCAGAGGCCATGTCCCTTGCCATCAGGTACGACTCACCTCAGGGAACCCCACACTAGGGTGGGCCGAAAAAAACTTTTTTTCGAAATCGCCATTCTAATAGTGCGGAAAGGGTTCTCTCTGGGTTCAATAAACACGATGTGAAATATTTTTTTGATTGGATAATATCTTCTGTCCCCGCATCGCACTTGGATTTTGGAGATTTGGGGAAAAAATGGCAATTTTTACTCGGCGTAGGAAATATAATTATTTTTCAATATTGCTATTCTAATAGTATGGAAGAGGTGCCCACTGGGTTCAATAGGAAGGGTGTAAAATATTTTTTGGATCGAATAGTATCTTCTGTTCCTGCATCGCATTTGAAATTTTGCTATTTTTGAAGAAAAGTTCATATTTTCTTGTCTTTTCATGCTGCTTGTATCTGACAGGAAGTGAAAGGAGGGGAGGTGTGTTCATAATTCACAATCCTCTTCAGATATATCTGAAGTAGATTTAAATTTGGACATTTACAAACCATCGACATCGAACCGTTTAATCTCTTAGTCCGAGAACTGATGACGAATTTCGGGAAGGTACTTTAGGCACTATGAAATTGTAAAATAATAGGAATTGAATGTTAGTTGAATAGGGAATCGAAGGTCGGGAACGCCGTTTGCGGTTATTTCGCTACTGCGCAGCATAGGATATTTGCAAAAAATTCATCCCAGCGAGTATCCTTTAGGCACTTAGAAATTTTTTAATCTCTTAATTTAGCATTCATACAATGCAGAAATAAAACTCCCAGACTGTTTGGACGGTTTTAAAGTACAACCCGACTGCCCCGAACTTGTATTATAATGAACGCAAAAAATATTCTTTAGGCACTCTGAAATTTTTATAGCATGTTTATTAATTACTATTGGAAATATGTGCAAAAAGCCAGACGAATACGGCGGTTTTAAATAATAACCCGACGCAAATAAAGATTTTACATAAGTATCGGAAGCTGCCGGGGAACTGGCTACCCTAGAAGGCAGTGCCTTGGCTCGCCGGTCTGCGCTTGATTGCGGAGGAACCACGTGACTCGAGTTTGATGTGCAGCTCGAGCTACTTAGCCCCAAGGCTAGTTTTCTGTGTATCTTTGTTTTAAGAGCCATTGACAGTTCTACATCTATTTGAACGGAAAACAGGATAGTTCATCTATTTGAGCTCTATATAACAAGTCTCTAAAAGCGAGTATGTCGAGCTGTGAAGTTGCAACTTGCAAAAATTACAAGAATAAAACACCAGATGTTCTGTTTCATAGATTTCCCGCCGATGAGTATTACAAAAACGTATGAATCACAAAGTGTAAAAGAAAAGATTCTTTCAAGCCTCAGTACTCGAGAATACGTTCTGTTCATTTTAAGGAAAACGACTATGAACGGGATCTGAGGAATTAACTTTTTGGATTTCATAGCAGGAAGGTATTGAGTAAAACTGCCATACCTTCTTAAAATATTCCTTTTGAAGCTGATTTCAAACGGAGCGTTTCATCATACAGATTAGAAAACAGAAATATTAGCAAACGAGCCCTAGAAAATATCCTTCAACTATCTCCGAAAAAACAGAAACAATTGAATAATCAGGAAATTCCGGATGAGAAACTTCAAGAAAAATTTGATACTGAAGTTGTAAGTCAGAAAAGAATCAAAGAATTGCAAGTTGAGAATCAAAAGCTAAAGGACTGCATCTAACAATTGGAAAAAAAAACCTGGAAAAATTAAGCACTCAAATCTGTAAAGAGAAAAGGTTCTGTCTATTAAAAATAAATAATCCTAAGAGAAATTTAGAACGAAATTTTAAATATAAATTAAAAGGAGAAATAAAAAGAATAGTAGGAAAGTTTTTCTCGGATTCACAACTTCAAGTTTTGATTGACGGCAAGCACATTTAGAAATAGAGCGAAGAAGATGTTACCAATGTCATTGGTGTGAGAGCAATGACATATATATGTTTTATGAGACATTGCTCTCAAAGCAATGACATTGGTAACATCTTCTTCGCTCTATTTCTAAATGCGCTTGCCGTCAATCAATACTTGAAGTTGTGAATCCGAGAAAAACTTTCCTACTATTCTTTTTATTTCTCCTTTTAATTTATATTTAAAATTTCGTTCTAAATTTCTCTATTATTTATTTTTAATAGCTAGAACTTTTTCTCTTTACAGATTTGAGTGCTTAATTTTTCCAGGTTTTTTTTCCAATTGTAAGATGCAGTTCTTTAGTTTTTGATTCTCAACTTGCAATTCTTTGATTCTTTTCTGACTTACATCTTCGAAATCATTTGGAAATGCCGCTGCCATCCATTACAACTTTGAAAAGATGGTGTAAAAGATTTGACTTTTATGAAGGAGTTTTAGCCCCAATTCTAAGTTTCATGAAGACTAAAGGCGACAGCATGACTGAAACTGAAAAATTTACAATGATCTGTTTCAACGAAATGAATATTGACTCTCGTGTTTGCTACGATTCAGCAAAAGATAAAATATTAGGACCCTACGGCAATGTTCAAGTTGTCATGGCAAAAGGTCTCATATAGTATTGGAAGCAATCAATATATTATAACTTTGACCAGCAAAAGACAAAACTAATATTATTTAGATTAATAGAAAAACTAGAAGAAATTGGATTTAAGATGTTAGGTGTCGGGTCAGATTTAGGTGGGGAAAACATCAGTATTTGGAATGAACTATCGATAACACCAACAAACAGTTCATTTTCAAATCCAATGGATAAAACAAGAAACATCTAGGGTTTTGCTGATTTCCCCCTCATCTTCTAAAGTTATCACAAAACCATACATTAGATAGCGGTATTAAACTACCCTCTGAAAAAGTGATTCAAAAAGTTATTGGAATTCGATTCGGGCGAATAGAAAGTGTGCCCAAAATGATCTTAGGGGCATATTCAAGTTAGAAAGACAAAATGTGAGAATGGCCGCACAACTTACAGGTACAATGCAGTCATTAAACTCAATACTAGAAAATAATGTCCGAATTCAACCATCATAAATTCCTGGAACTTCAACAGTTGCATCATCTTTAAACATAAGAGAAGACTGCTCAAACGAAACATTAAGATTTAATGCCGGCTACATTGCTTTTAAGGCGCATGCGAAATCCTGGGATCCTGGGAAATAATAATGTACATATTCAGTAAGAAAATAATCAAACATGGATCGGGGCTTTATCTCGAGGAGGTTTAGTTTTACCAACTGAGTGTTGGTTTGCAACGATTAAAGAAGTGTTTCGTGCAATTTCATGGGCCTATGCACTTAAATAAATGTGAAGATGCGATAAATAAATTCACACAGATATTACAGGAAAAATTTCCCGCGCAAAATTCCTCAGCTCTCAAACTATTTGCAAGAACAAGAACATTTTTCCTAATTAAATATATGAACTTTGCCTCTAAAAAACGAAAAAGTGAAAAAAAAGTTAAAATTTTTTAAGAAATTGCAAAAACCAACATGAAAGGATAATTGTCGCCATGTTAGACGATATTTCACCTCATCGGGTAAGTTGTTTTTTAAACTTATTTATTTTCTTTTTAATTTATGACAAAAGCATTTTCAAGAGGTTAAATGCTGAAAAAAAAACTTTATAGACAATACAAGATACCCAATGTTAATTAACATTGTTTAAGACTTTCAATGAAAGCAAATAGCGAAACAATCTGCTTGTCTTTCATAGGTTTTACGCGTAAGAGCCGTATCTCTCTACCCGCCGATTCCGCCGAGTGACGTCACGTTTTCTCCCCTTGCAAAACCACTCTGGTGTAGAGTGCCTATATAATAAGAGTGGCGACATACGGGAAACACTTTCTGATTGGCTTAGAGACCTTTTCTACCGCCCGAAGCGGTCTTTTCCCAGCTCCCGTAGACTTAACATGGGAACTTTTTGTGTGTTCGAGAAAAACGTGTGTATATTAAATTAAAAAGAAAATATAGCTTATTCGTGTTCCATTTCGTGTTCTAGAATGTTTATTTATAATTATTTTAGTGTTTTGTCAGTGTAAATGTGAAGACTTTTTAAGTAAATAGCTTTTTTTTGAACAACATGCTGTATCCCGCTACTTTGGCGATGTAAACATCGCGCCAAAGGCAGTTAGCAAGTTTTAAACTTTTGATAATGCGTTGTTTTTTTTAGCTGTTTCCTTATTATAGGTTTTCAATAACCTAAGCCTAATTGAATCATTAGAAAAGCAGAGAGTAAATTGTAGCAATGCTTTATATAAAAAGAATAAAATAAATGTTTATATAAAAGTGTTAATTTTGATGCAAACTTTCATCTTTATTTTGCTGCTAGATCTCGAAACAAAACCACCACATCAACATTTATCTGTAACTTTGTATATAAATGCGTACAAATGCTGTTAACTATTTTTTATCTTGAGATTATTCTTGTATGTTTAGGCCAATATTTGCTCATAATTTAGTTTCAATCTGTTAATTCTATTTTTCATATGAAAATGTGGTAGATTTTTTAACAAATGTGTACTGATGGTGTTGATTATTTTTGAAATTACATGTCTTTTGACTTGTATAAATGGATGAAACTTGAAACAAAAATCAAATTTAATTGGGTTAAAATTTTGTGTTATGCATTAAAAAGGTCAAATAAAAAATTTCAGTATCTTTTCTGGTTCGGTTAATGTAAGGAAAGGATTAATCACACTAAAAAAAAAAAAACTACATGTGTTGAACAGTTGGTTGAAAGAAAGTTTTATTTTAAGGAACTATCCATTAATAGTAGGACATTTCAAATCTATTTTTTATTTAATGTTATAAAATTAATGCGTAACCTTCTATCACACAGCATGGAAAGAATTTAAAGAAAAAACTTGTGCCTGAGAGAGACAACACATCAGATCTTATTTTATTTAACACTGAAGTTATAAGCTTAACTTTATTCATTTTCTTGTTAATATTCACGAAAACAAGTTCAATAAGTCGTGAGCATAAAAATTACGGGACATAAACACTATCGCCAAAAGAAAGAGAGAGGAGGAAATGTGGGAAACCGATGGAAGAAAGATATTCGCCCAGCAACCGATTCTGGTAGAAAAATGGCTGCCGCGCATGTGCAGTGGGCCAAATTTGGTCCCTTGTCGCCACTCTTATTATATAGGCACTCTACTCTGGTGGACCCTACCTTTCCCTTTAGTAGCCTTGACTTAGCCCGGTGCACACATCCAGTTTTTCAACATGCGGCGCCGCTACCGCTACGCAAATGCGGTCTGAGATACATTAGATCCAATGAAGCAGTGCACACATGCCTCCAGCGCCGCTGGGGCGACGCACGTCCTACTTGCGTGAAATGTGTACCGTAGTTCCCCACGGCGCCGCACAGGAGTTTCCGTTCTGAATTAGCTTGTTTTTATAAACAAGTGGAATATAAATAATAATTTATAAATGGTTGTATCCAGTAACGTCTATTTTGTTACAAAATAAACTTTTTTTTACACCAAGTAAGCGAAATAAATACGTTTCCTACGATAGAATATTTATCGCAAATGGCGCGAAATGAATTCGTGCGTCATTTCACGGCTATGTGTGCATAGTTGGGCTACGTTACCGCAGTGGCACCGCACGTTGAAAAACCGGATGTGTGCACCGGGCCTTATAAAGCATTTTGGATAAGTTAATTTTTTTTCACGCGAATGTGACCACGCTGAAAATTATTTAGAGCTCATTCTAATTATTTTTAAAGATTTTTTAAATACGGTTTTGCTATTAACACTTTAAGCATTAATAAATGCACATGTGTATATAACTATGTATATACATAGTAATTCGAGAGCTGATGACGAATTTGGGGAAGGTATTTTAGGCACTGTGAAGTTGTAAAATAGTAGTAAATCAATGTTAGTTGAATAGGGAATCGAGAGTAGGGAACGGCGTTTGTGGTTATTTCGCTACTGCGCAGCATATGACATTTGCAATAAATGAATCCCACCGAGTATCCTTTAGGCACTTAGAAATTTTTTCAATCTCTTATTTTAGCATTCATAGAATCCAGAAATAAAACTCCCAGACTGTTTGGACGGTTTTAAAGTACAACCCAACTGCCCTGAACTTGTATTATAATGAACGCAAAAAATATTCTTTAGGCACTCTGAAATTTGTATAGCATGTTTATTAATTATTATTGAAAATATGTGCAAAAAGCCAGAAGAATACGACGGTTTTAAATAACTACGCAAATAATGATTTTACATGAATGCGACAAAAAAGTCTTATGGGTAGATATGAGTACGAGAGAACGTTTATCGTCTGCGCCTGCAGTTGCCGGGGCTCTGGCTCGCTGAACATCTTGAAAGCTGTAAACTTGTTGTTTCATCACAGCTGAAAAATTTCTGTAACATCGAACATGATACCCTTTTGTCGTTGTTGCATCTGATGGTAAAATCACTTCAGCAAATTTCAAGCCGTTTTTTTTAAGAATTTTAAAAATATTTTTGCATTTTGCTAGTCTTTCTTCGTTAAAAATAATCACTTTATCATTATTGGTTTTTTTTTTACAATTTACACAACTCAAAGTTTTTAGTTCCATTATAAATTAATGATATATAACACATATAAAATACGTAGTCTCTATAAAAACAAATATTATCTCTATATAATAATTGATTATTTCCATGTATACATAGTTATATACATGTGCATATGTCAATACTTAAAATGTTAATAACACAACTAGATTTTAAAAAGCCTCAAAAAACAGTATGACAATGAACTCAAATAATTTTCAGCGTGGTCACATTTTCGTGAAAAAAAATAAACTTCTCCAAAATGCTTTGCAAGCAGCCTGAGCTGTACAATAAACTAGAGTCACGTGGTTACTCAGCAATCAATCACACATACGCCGGAAAGCCAGGGCCCTGGCAGCTGCCGGCATCCAGCTGATACTTATGTAAAATCTTTATTTGCGTCGGGTAGTCATTTAAAACCGTCGTATTCGTCTGGCTTTTTGCACATATTTTCAATAATAATTAATAAACGTGCTATACAAATTTCAGAGTGCCTAAAGAATATTTGTTGCGTTCATTATAATACAAGTTCGGGGCAGTCGGGTTGTACTTTAAAACCGTCCAAACAGTCTGGGAGTTTTATTTCTGGATTCTATGAATGCTAAAATAAGAGATTAAAAAAAATTTCTAAGTGCCTAAAGGATACTCGGTGGGATTCATTTATTGCAAATGTCCTATGCTGAGCAGTAGCGAAATAACCACAAACGCCGTTCCCGACTCTCGATTCCCGATAAAAACTAACATTGATTTACTACTATTTTACAACTTCACAGTGCACTTCACTATAACACATAAAAAAAGTGCCATTTTCTTCAAAAACTGCAAAATTTCAATTGCGATGTGGAAACAGAAGATATTATTCGATCAAAAAAATATTTTACACCTTTCTTATTCAGCCCAGTTTGCACTTCTACCGCACTATTAAAATAGCAATATTGAAAAATAATAATATTTCCTATGCCGAGTAAAAATTGTCAATTTTTACCCATATTTCCAAAATTCAAGTACAATACGGGGGCAGAAGATATTATCCAATCGAAAAAATATTTTACACCGTGTTTATTGAACACAGAGAGAACCCTTTACGCACTATTAGAATAGCGATTTCGAAAAAAAGTGTTTTTCGGCCTACCCTACCCCACACGGGGCCTTCTACCGACGCGTGCATGCGTATCCAGCGGAATTACTTATTTAAGGTAGCTCTCGGCCTAAAATTGTCTTGTGGCATTACTGGTTACAACCATTGTTTGAGAGCCGCGGTAGCTCAGTCAGTAGAGCGTCGGGCTCGCATCAGAAGGGTTGTGGGTTCTGTCCTCGGCGGAGCCTGCAATTCTGATGGTTGCGAGATCGGCGCTTCGACCTGGCTAAAGACCGTCGTGTTCACTCATGGTGACTGGGGCACGTTAAATAGGTCGTGGTCACAAAGTCCCCCATGTTCCCATACCAAATCAATACCTCTGGGGATATCTGATCAGAGGGTTATCGGCCTCTGATTGGGATCTAAATTACGATATGTGTGAGTGAATGGATGTATGAAAAGGACCTTCCTGTAAAACGGATGTGTCATGTATGCCGAGCAAAGTCGGACTTCCTCCCAATGACTAGCGCGTCTTTCTAGGAATGGCTCTTCGTTACGTGGACGATTCTATTCAGGACCGTAGGTTGATCGGTAGATATTAACTCGTGATTAGTGAATCGATTCTTCAGTTCGATTCTTTCGTAACTTGTTTTGATCCACAGTGAGCTATGATTGATTATTTACTTGTTAAAATATTACCAGTACCGGACTGAGGGAAACCTCAATAGTTTTTGTGCATCTCCCGTCTTAGCTCTGTTGGTTATTCTTGTACTGCTGTCACCACGCAACACTTTAATTTTTTCTTCAAGTTTGTATTTCGACGATTTTTAACTGTATCTTCAAATATTTCCCACTTCAGATTCATTTTCCTCTTTTAGAAGTAAAAATCTCTCATCTTCAATTGATTGAGTCCATATATATCCGCGTGTATTAGTTCACTAACTGTTAAGGCTCTACTTTCCACGAGTTTAATATCTACCGACCTACCTACGTTCCAAAATAGAATCGTCCACGCAACGAAGAGCCATTCCTAGAAAGACGCGCTAGTCCTCCCAATGGGGCTCAATAACATGGAAGGCGCACCCCCTCGCCTCTTGCCGTCTTCTACGGGCCTGGCACTCCTCTGGTCTGCCAGTGTAGGCATTAGAAACAACAACAACCATTGTTTGAAGCAAAACTTCCTCACTTGACTTCCAACTTGAACACATTGTATTCAAATCTGGAATTTTAGAAGAAGTGTTCTACCTGCTGGAAATAAAAGTTAAAACTTTTGCTACTGAGCAGGAAAAGATTTGTAACTTGGCACAAGATGAGATGTTTTTAATCGAAAGCACCGATTTTCACATCTCTACGAAGACCTACTTTGGCGATGTTACCTTTCCTTCTCAGACGGGAAAAGCTAATCATGCCATAGTGTTGATACTTGGAGGCATTAGCACCCGCTGGAAGCAGGTAGTCGCATATTATTTCACGAACGGGCAATCTTGTGGGGTAGAATTAAGGAAAATAATCGATACTAGAACTAAGAAAAGCCATGAAATGGGCTACAAATTCTTAATACACAGTCCAGTCACATTAATGGGACCACTTGTCAAAAGCCAGAATAACCACCTTTGGCAGAGCGGACCGCTGCGAGACGTGCAGGAAGAGAGTCAATTAGGTTTCTGAAGGTGTTCACTGGGATGTTGAGCCATGCCGACTCCAGTGCCGTGGCCAGCTGGGCTAGATTACCTCACTCCTCAAGCCTGGATCCTTCCGGCAATTGTTGCAGGGTGTTTGCTTTCAGACGTTTCACGCCGTATACGCCAACGTCCATCTATCCGATGGAGCATAAAACGTGATTCATCGGAAAAAGCCACCTGTCGCCACTCTGTGGACGTCCAGTTGCGGTACTGGCGAGCAAATTCCAGCCTTCGTTGCCGATGAATAGCAGTCAGCATAGGTGCATTAACCAGGCGTCTGCTGCGGAGGCCCATGCGCAGCAACGTTCGCTGAACCGTTGTTGAGGATACACTCTTGGGAGCCCCTTGGTTCATCTGGGCGGTCAGTTGCTCAACAGTTGCACGTCTATTCGCCCGAACGCATCTCCGTAGCCTTCGTACGCCTCTGTCATCTATAGCCCGTGGTGCACCACATGTGCCACTCCGCTGATTTTGGATAGTGCCATTTTGCCATGCACGGTATACTTTTACCACGGCGGTACGCGAACAGTTCACAAAATTAGCCGTTTCCGAAATGCTTCCACCCTTGGCCCGAAAGCCAATAATCATGCCGTTTTGAACGTCGGATAAATCGCTAGGTTTCTGCATTACGCCAACGATTGAAATGCGATGCCCTAGGACATCCTTTATACAGGGTGTTTCAGTGAACCGTTTCAGAACTTCTAAGAGGGGTAGGATACATCCTGACAACTCGAAATCATATAGCAATGTGGGGTCGGAAATGCTTTCCTGAAGCGGTGTTGTACACAGAAGCACCGTAAAGAAAAGAGACCGTAAATGAGAAATCGTTTTAATAATACATGAAAAGAAGCAAAAGGTACATGGATTAAAGTAAGTGTTCGAAGTTTCTTCCACGGGCTACAATGCACGCCTCATATCTCCGACGCATGGACATCCGAACATTCTGGAATACTCCAGGCATATCTCGAATTTCTCCGGCAGCTGCTGCAATTCTTACAACCAGCTCCTCAACATTGTCAACAGGGGTGTCATAAACTAGCGATTTCAGATGACCCCAGAAATAAAAATCAAGACATGATAGGTTGGGTGACCGAGCAGGCCAACGCACGGGACCACCACGTCCGATCCACTGCTGACCAAATGTGACATCCAGGTAGTTACGAACATCTCCGCTATAATGGGCAGGGGCTCCATCGTGTTGGAACCACATTGTCTGTTGCGTCGATGCAGAAATCTTTTCATCTCTCAAAAGTTGTGGCAATACTTGCTGCAGAAAGAGCAAGTAGTTAGGTCCGGTTAGACGAGACGGTAACAGGTAAGGTCCGATGAGGTGATCTCCCATAATACCGGCCCATACATTGACCGAAAATCGAATCTGTGCTGCACGACGTCGTATTGCATGCGGGTTCTCGACCGTCCAGATATGGTCGTTATGCGTGTTGAAAATTCCTTCCCTTGTGAAGGATGCCTCATCAGAAAACAACACTTCAGCAGGAAAAGGGGGATTTGTAGCACATTTTCCAAGGTACCACTGTGCGAAAGCAATACGAGGTGCATAATCCTCCGGTTGCTGTGTCTGGACACGCTGCACGTGAAGCGGATGCATGTCTTCTCGGAGAATCCTCCAGACGCTGCAATGGGAAACCCCGACTGCGTTTGCTACACTTCGTGTACTCGTTCTTGGATTCCCCTGTATATGCTGCAGCACATTCTGTTCGACGTCTGCAGTCCGTGCTGTTCTTACCCTGTCCCTGTCAGCTCTTTCTAATGAACCTGTCTCAGCTAACCTCTGGTGCAGTCTTGCAAATAAATTATGACTGGGGATACGCCTCGTCGGATATCGTTCCGCGTACAAACACTGTGCGGCTGGCGCCCACTACAATTTGCAGCCCCGTACGCCAAATGCATATCGGCTAACTCTGCGATCGTGTAATCATCCATCCTACTAACTTGGCGTTCTTGTGCGAAATGAAGATTCCCTACACGAAAGCTCGGGATTTTCGCACAACACCATCTACCGCGTCAGGAAAGCATTTCTGACTGCCCATTGGTATATGATTTTGGTTCGTCAGGATGTACCCTACCCCGCTTAGAAGTTCTGAAACGGTTCACTGAAACACCCTGTATACATTCCACTGCAATGTGCTCTCACCTGCCTTTTGTGATTGGTTATTTCACGTTGACGTCGAAAGTAGGTGGTGGTCACATTAATGTGACTGGACTGTGTATATAGTCTGCTTTCATCCAGTCATACTTCCTCGCAATTACTTCGAAATAGAGCATGGTTCAGAACAATCGTCTACTGATATGTAAGAAGCATCTCTTACAAGCGTAGATTGGCTATCGTGTGCCTTCATCTAGTCCTCCGTCCTTTCAAGCATGGCCAAATTTAGCTCTTGCACCATAGACCCAAAAAAACCAACTATCACTGTCCTTTCAATTAGTTCAAATGAAGCATGCTTCAGAATAAACCCCTACTGGTCTGAAAAGCATCTCTCTTGTGATACATCGATGGACTGCGTGCGAAAAGATATTCAACGTTTACGTGTTTTTCATATTACAGTAAGTAAACGACCATGTTGTCCATAGATATCTATACAGGGTGGTCCCGAATTCATGGTACAAACTTTAATGGTAGGTACAGGACATTGTAACAATGATTTATTGTATAGGAATGTATAGTCGCAAGTGACGCGGTGAGGCGAAAACAGGGGAAATAACGGCCGAAAGGAAAAACAAAGATTTTATTGAAAGCGTTGTTGACAAGTGTCATGTTTACAGTAATTGTTCAAAATTGCGTCCACCAGTATCGATACATGCTTGACAGCGTCGGTGGAGCGATTGGCGTACACGTTCAAAGATGCCTGGTATTTCACGCACACCTGCAGCAGCTACAGATAAGCGAGCGACGAGATCCTCATCTGAGTCAACTGGAGTCTCATAAACAAGATGCTTTAGATGTCCCCATAAAAAGTAATCGAGGCTCGATAAATCGGGAGATCGGGGTGGCCAAGGGACTGGTCCACCACGCCCAATCCATCGAGTACCAAACGTGGCATTCAGGTAATTCCGTACATCAACGCTTTTCCCTACTGCGATGCATCATGTTCAACAGCGGCTAGACATCTACTGCCCTCTACCGGCAATGATACCAACCGATCACTCCATTTCTCTTTCCTTTTATTTCCCCTGTTTACGCCTCACCGCGTCACTTGCGACTATACATTCCTATACAATAAATCATTGTTACAATGTCCTGTACCTACCATTAAAGTTTGTACCATGAATTCGGGACCACCCTGTAGATATCTGCTGTAACAGAGATGTCGGACATATATCTGCATCTTACCCTAGAAACTAGTTTTTAGTGTACAGTGATGATTATTTAGAGTGAAATTAAGCATGTCAATTCGGTCATTCCAGATCCGCCAGAAGGAAGAAATTTTACGTCTCCGATAAAGTCCATCCGCAAACAATCGCAGTCGTCAAGACAAGAGCAAGGTAAGACACAAGATTCGTACACCCCTTTTTTTCCAATATTTTCCGTCGTGTAGATTGGGTTAAGAAACGCTAAATCCATCGTGACCCCGAATGGCCTCACGTTGGCATGGCAGTTTGGCAAGTAGGACTCGGATGTTGACCTCGTCTTCTGACCATGGTTGAAAATGACGAGGCCGTCGCTAATAGCTCGCTCTGTGTTGCTACAGTGCGACTATCAACTAACTACCTCCGAACAGATTCAACCGGCTCGGTCCGTCCTCTGGTTGGTGAACGACGCACTGGAGCAGCACAACGGGCTATTGGCGAAGGTCCGGGATCAAACCCGAAGTCAAAGATGACGAGGTCAACACCTGATTTCACACCCTGCTCTCTAAACTTCTCTACCACGCTAACGTGAGGCCACGGCAGATTGACCGTGCGCCTCCCCCTTTTGCACATGACGATTGCAGCTAAAAACTACTGCTAGGCAGGCAATTAATTAACGTAGTATTGAATCAAGACAATGGACTGTTCGGGATCATTCTGAAGGGAAAGATCCGAGGTCAACACCTCGTAATTTTCAACCACGGTCAGGTGACGAGATAACACCTCAGCTCCACTCTCCACCCATGCCAATGTTAGGACATTCGAGGGCAGGACAGATTTAACCTGCACCAGCCTCCTTTGCACACGACGGTCCTTGGTTGGATTCGAACCCGAAACCCTCCGGTTTCCAGTTCGTTACTTTTCCAACCGGGTTACCTGGTCCGCAGGTCAGATGCGACCCTCCGGATATTTTCACCTGACCGAATATTTCAAACTTTACAAGTGAGCGCCTTGTGGAGACGTACACTGCGACGGAATTCGACTCTGATTCTTGTTTCTCGTTGCAGTGCCATGGGCGTGAGGGTGATCGTTACGGACTTCAAGGACATAGACTTGACCAAGAAGGACCACTCGGGTGTCCTCTTTCAGTACCCGGATACGGAGGGGAGGATCTGCGACTTCTCGGACCTGGTTGCGCAGTGTCACCAGGGAGGGGTGAGTTATCTACTTTATTCCATTTACTGGATACTGAAATCCAGTTAAAATATAAAGATTTCACAAGCTTGGGTGTTTTTATCCAATTGATTGGAATAAAAATATTTACTCCAAATTTAACTCTAAATGGTATTTAATATGTTTTAAAATTTATTTAGTGAAAAAATATTAAGTTCACAATAATAAGTGCTAAGTTTACAGAAATCGTTTTAAAGTTTCAGATCCTAGTTTTAAAAATAACACTCATACAACTTTTAAAATATATCAAGAGTTATGTAAAAAAAAATTCGTTTTTACCCTTCAAAATAAAATTCTGTCTGATTCCAGTTGACTGATATTTTTTTTTTCAAATTATGGAATAAAATCTTCTACATCTTGTTTCCTGTACAATTTTCAACAAACCAAGTTAATTTCTTAATTTTCTGATCTGTACTTTCTCGGGAAACCGTCTGAGAATCGAGCGAAAAAAGCAAGTTTTCAATCATGCGGCGGTAACTTTTATTTAATATAGAGATATTTACATTCAAACAGGGTAATGTTATAAGCTTACCAACTTTTTTGAAACTAGGAAGCTCCACCCCCTTCTCGCCTACGCTCGCCAACCCCCGTGATTGCTGCGCAATCTCATTTGGTTCGTCAATCAATACTCCTGTCGCAAAGTTTTTAATCTCCTGCGACGGCAAAACTATCTTAATAATTCGTATGTTCCTAATTGGAATTTCCGGGCCATGACGTCACAACGAGGGCTCCTCCACCTGCTCGCTAAACCTTGTTCACTCCCGGTGATTCCTACGTAATCCCAAATAGTTTGCTTTGCAAGCCAACACTCCTTTCGCAAGATATTTCGCTTTTTTTTTTTACTTTGACACTTAATGCACCCTAAACTAATAGGCCCATCAAAAATAATCTTGTTCACTGTACAATTTTGAACACACCATGTTAATTTCGTAATTTTCTGATCTGTACTTTCTCGGGAAACCATCCGAGAATTGAGCGAAAAAAGCGAGTTTTCAATCCTGTGGCTGCGGTAACGCTTTTTTTAACATAGAGAGAAACTGCTTTGATATTCACCCGTTTCTACGGTATACCTAACGATTCCTGTACTCTAATGCTTGTATGTTTCCGTAGGGCGTAGCCGTGTGCGCCACGGACCTGTTGGCGCTGACGGTGCTGCGGCCCCCCGGTGAGTTTGGAGTGGACGTCGCCGTGGGGACCAGCCAGAGGTTTGGGGTGCACCTCAACTACGGAGGTCCCCACGCCGGATTCTTCGTCGTCAGGGACAAGTTCATCCGGCTGGTGCCCGGACGGATGGTAGGCGTCACAAAGTAAGTTTCTACTCCATACCTGTACAGGCCTTGACCCACTGCTCTAGCAATAAGCGAGTTGTAAGTGGCAAAGGTCGGATTTTCTTTCTTGAGTGCATTTCTCTCGTTAGTGTCAGGGGGCCGCGGCAGCTCGGTCGGAAGAGCGTCGGATTAGCCCAAAGACCGTCGTGTATAAAGGGGGCTGGTGCATGTTAAATCCGCCGTGGCCTCAAATGTCCTACCGTTGTCGTGGTGTGAAAGTTTGAAGAGTGGGGTGCCAGCTCAGGTGTGTCATCTCGCCTTGGTTCTAAATGACGCGGTGTTGTCCTCGGATCTTTCCTTTGGGGTTTGATCCCGGACCTTCGTCAATAACCCGATGTGTTACTCCAGTGCGACGTTAATTAAAATATCTACTTGCCTCCCACTTGGTAAGGTAATTTTTAGTTAACGCCGTACTAGAGCAACACAACGGGCTAATGACGAGGGTCCGGGATCGGACTGATCCCGGACCCTTAAGGGAAAGATCCGAGGACAACACCTCGTAATTTTGAACCAAGGTGAGATGATGAGGCAACACCTGAGCTGGCACCCCACTTTCCAAACTTCCACACCAACCCAACGTGAAACCTCCGATTGGGTAATTTGGTAATTTTTTTTGTTAACGTCGCTACAGCAACACGACGGACTATTGACGACGGTCCGGGAACAGTCCCTTAAGGGAAAGATCTGAGGACAACACCTCGTAAATTTGAGCCACGGTCAGATGACGAAGCAGCACCTGAGCTGGCACCCCACTCTCCAAAACCTACGATTGGGAAAAAAGCCGACCAACCGGTATAGTGGTTAAGGTGTTAGCCTCTAGATCGGAAGGTTCCTGATTCGAATCCGGGTCCGGGTATAGATGTTTGTAAGCGTATGGTGTAGAGGCGGGTGGTGCATCTTAAATCTGTCGTGGCCGAAAGCCCTCACGTCGCGTTGGTGTGGAAGTTTGTAGAGTGGGTGCCAGCTCAGGTGTTGCTTCGTCATTTGAGCGTGGTTCAAAATTACGAGGTGTTGTCCTCTGATCATTCCCTTAAACGATTGATCCCGGACCGTCGTCAATAGCCCGTTGTGTTGCTGTAGTACGACGTAAACTAAAATTATCAAAATTACCATTACCGACTGGGAAAAATGAGATCGACTCAAATGGCCGGGTCGAAGGAGCAGCCCCAAACTCCTCTGCTCAGCATGAGCTTTGCAATAGGTATGTTAAGCGAATCACAGAACTGCTACTCAATGACCAATTCTTTAGAATCACAGTTCTTACCTGTTATTGAAACATCAAATTAACAGTGATTGCTGGAACAATGATTTGGGAACCATGATTGCTGGAACAGTGATTACTCGAAGAGTGGTTGAGAATATCTGAAACTTCAGTGAGTGAATGAGGGCTAAATGATATCTTTAAACTCCGACAGTGTGATTACGACTGATTCGATAGCTTAATGGTACTACCGATTAGTCTAAAATCAAATATTCTTCGATAGCAGTGTGAGTTAGTACTACGAAATCATCATTAGCAATGTCCTTACTTTGCAACAGCACTCTTATTAAACCATTAAACCAGTATCACTGGGAGACATTTCAATCACAAGGGGGCGTCTAGGACCCCTAAAGACCATCTGGAAGGTAAAATGACCACCATGGAAGACCACACCGATAAATATTTCGTCGAGGTGTTGTCCTCTGATCCCGAGCAGTAGCTGTGAGAACGTTACACCTTCGAAAAACGATATTAAGTACGTACATTTTTCGCGATAATTATAAATTATATCTTTAATAATTTATGGCAAGCTAATGCCAATGCTAAGTATTGTCTCTTCAAAAACATAATCCCCACGTTCTGTTTTTTACAGGGATTCTGCTGGCAACCTGGCGTATCGTTTAGCTCTTCAAACCAGGGAACAACATATTCGAAGAGACAAGGCGACCAGCAACATATGCACAGCACAAGTAAGCACTCAAAGATTCCGGGATTTTTTTTCAATAATGGATTTTCTCAAATACTACGCCATAACCATGGTTCAAAATTACTTGGTATTGTCATCGGCCTTCGAGATTGATCCCGGACCGTCATCTGGACCGTGGTTTAAGAGACGAGGTGTTGTCCTCGAATCTTTACCTCCGGGTTGGATCCGCCAATAGCCCGCTGTGTTGCTCCAGCGCAACGTCAATGAACTACCTACCTAGGTACAAGTCGTAAAATGATCCAGATGCACCTCAAAGACACCAATACATTCCGAAATGTGGTATGTGGTCGTAGTTTCAAATATCCTCCCTTTGGATTGGCGTGGAAGTTTGGTGAGTGGGGTGCCAGTTCTGATGTTTATCTTGTCATCTGACCGTGGTTCAAATCGTCGGAATCTCGGGGAGGCTCGTCGGAAATTTTCTCACGCAGAACCTAAAAAGCAGGTGTTGACGTCTTGTTTTCGTATCTGGGTTGATCTGAATTCCAAAGCCGACCAACCGGTATAGTGGTTAAGGTGTTAGCCTCTAGATCGGAAGGTTCTTGGTTCGAATCCGGGTCCGGGCATGGATGTTTGTAAACGTATGGTGTAGAGGCGGCTGGTGCACCTTCAATCTCTTCTGTCTGTCTTATCTTCAATCTGTCGTGGCCGAAAGTCCTCACGTTGGGTTGGCGTGGAAGTTTGGAGAGTGGGGTGCCAGCTCAGGTGTTGCTTCGTCATCTGACCGTGGTTCAAAATGACGAGGTGTTGTCCTCGAATCTTTCCCTTAAGGGACTGATTCCGGACCGTCGTCAATAGCCCGTTGTGTTGCTCTAGTACGACGTTAACTAAAATTACCATAACCATTACTGAATTCCAAATGTGAGGGTACGAGACAGATCAGTACAAGGTGTTGTCCTCGGATCCTTCCCCTCGGAATGGATCCCGGACCATCACCCATAGTACCGAAGTCCGGGTGGAGAAAGTTCTGAAATATGCGACGTACGTCGCAGAACAGTGTTTGCAGAACAATTTCCCCTTAATTTTATCAAAATTTTGGCCGATTTTTTTTAAATCCTAAGTTAGATGTTATGCAGTGCAAAGCGCTCTCCTTGCCACACCTTTATTCTTCTCTAGATCTGCGAAAACCTCCCTACACCGCCCAAGTTACCACTAACATTTTATAAATAACACATATTCTGCGTCAATGACAAAATATTTAACTTCAAAAGTTAACGACAGAATTGGAAATTCTGAAAGTATGCCTTGGGTTTAAATAAATAAAGTCAGTGAATTAATTCTGATGTTTTATTATAAATATATGTAATACGTATTTGGGCCGATAATTGTACTTGACGTCTGTTTTCGATTTGACTGCAGTTTTCAAAATTCCTGACAAAATGCCTGCAGAACAACTGCAATAGGGAATATGCACTATGTCACATAATATAAAATGGTACTTTTTTTACAAATTCGATCATGAACAATCCGAAAATCAACTTTAAAAATCTCAAAAAAGTTTAATTTAAGCGTAATAAGCGATTAAAAAACGCGTTGAAGTCACGTGACTGAAAACGGGGTGGAGCTTGGTGTGACGTCATAGTACATGAAATCTCTCGCTACATTCGCCGGCTGCATGTTATTTCAGGTTGCTTTCATTGATTTTACGCTAATTTTATTTTTTAAATAATTGTGTTGAATTATAGTCTTTACATTATTATTATTATACAGATTTCTTCTTTAAAAATCTACCTAAATTGGATGGTAGATCCATGTTTTCTTTTTTGCGAAACCATCCAAATTTTATGGGAGTAGAAATGAAAGGCGTAGAAGCGAAGAGTATGATAATATTTTGTACACCATATTTGTTTTTAAAAAACATGTATTTCTATATTGCTTTTAAAGAGTAGTGCCATTATCAAAAAGTTGTACTTAAGAAAATAGAATATTAATAGTTGTTCTCTTTTCCTTAATAAGTAACACAATTCATTCTGAAACAGATTTTTTTGTATAGATAATTAGAATAGTATATCAAATAAGAACTTTATATTAGGAAAATAATTTCAAAGTGGATTAAAATTGTTGGGGTATTAAAATAGTGAATTTTGAAAGCTAACTAAAAATTAATTTTCTACATTAATTTTTTAGCAACATTATTTTTGTTAGTTAATGAACAATAATTTTTTAAATATATTTAAGCGATAAAACGTAATGCACTAAAAGATGATCCAAAAATAATATGTGTAGAGAAACTTATTGCGAGAATTAAAACTTCATTAAATATTGAACACAACATTTGGTAGTCCAACATTTTAAACCATGAAGAAGGTAATGTGATAATTTGATTAAAATTGCAAGAATTTGAATTCTATAATACTTATCATTCAGTTTAAAGAAGAAATATGACACAGTTTTACCTACAGTACAACTGCAAATTAATTATCATGAGTATAATAATTCTATGTTTATTGATGTTAGCTCTCTGTATATTTTTTTAACAAGTTTTGATTTATAAATATATAGTATTCCTATATTAATTTATTAAATTTTTTTTCATGAAACAAGAAATTCTGCATTATGAGTGACTTGATACCGAAAGAATATTTTTTCGTTTTAGCAAAAACACAAGTAGTTATCCACAAGATTAAATCACACAATTCTTAATTAAAAACAATTAAAAATACAAATAATTTTTGGTATTTTAAACTTACCAATAATGATCTTCACAGCAATGCAAGCAAGAAATAGAACACAGCTTTTTGTTTTTCTTTTAATCTCTTTTCATAACGCTGCCCCATCTTCTACGAACTTGTTCATATTTTGGAACAACAAAAAAAAAATACTTTTTTTGGTGTTTTAATCGTTGAATTATGACACAAACGGAACAATACAATATTTGTAATTCTTCTTTTCAACTATTTTCGAACCTTCCATTGCTGAATTAATAAAAAATCTGTAAATATAAGACTACTAAAAAGATACCCATAGAGATAACACAGTTCAAGGAACGCTTGATGGGAAAATCATGTACTATGACGTCACAGGCAAAAATCGTCAGCGACTGCAGTTTTTCGTTAAAAGTGACGTCACAGCAATTTGAAAAGTGTTTTAAATATAATTAATGTCGTCAGACTGTAGTTTAAGTGGTATTTTTCTACGTAGTTTTTCGTGCTCTATCATTTTAAAATGAATTTGAAAATCCTGCATATTGTCCATTGTTTGGATTTGTGTTGCGGAACACTGCATATAATTCTGCACCTGGGGTATGAAGTTAGTTAAAATACCTACATAACCTGCCCGTTTATTGTCACTTCTCGTTTAGGCTCTGCTGGCCAACATCTCTGCCATGTACGCAGTGTACCACGGAGGAGAAGGTCTCATTAACATAGCCACCAAGGTCAACAATGCAACGCGCTTACTGGCCGCTGGTGAGTGTTGCACCTCTTTACTACTCAATTAAATAAAGCTATCATCAGAGCATAGGCACCAAGTTCCTTTTCATCCCAAGTGGTTTGGACGAGATATCTCGTCAAACCTGGAAGTTGAGTTGAGTTGTTTACCTCCTGCTTCCGGTGACGTCACTGAAAGTTGAGGTGTTTTTTCCTACTTGTTGAGTTGCTCACCTGCTGCTGCATAGAAGTGACGTCACCTCTAGTATTGCGATGGGAATTTGGTTTGATCAATTTGGCTTGCTAATGACGAGACTGTCGCGTCTTGTAGTGTCGTCGCCCCAAATAGTAACGTGGATACATTACGAAAGTAATCGTAAGGTTGTCATGTCCTTTTCGTTGGTTGTCTTCTCCTTGTGTACGTAAAAAATTGTACACAAGGAGAAAACAACTAACAACTAAGGTAGTTAACCTTTTCACTATGGCTATAGCTACACCGAGCGCGATTCTTATAACTTTCGAGGTACAACTGATGCAATGGTTACAATCTAAATTCTTTCTTGTCGCCATTCTTATAACTTTCAAGGTACTTCAAGTCCAAAATCTGGAATCCTCCAGACCTCGGACCATTCCGCATTTCATATTATTTTAATTTTTTGTCAAAAAAAAAACTCCATTTAACACACTCGCGCGCGAATTTTGCGTTTGCAATAATAGTACAATAGCAGCTATGTAAATAGGAATACTTTTTAAAAACGGAAAAAAAAATTTCATACAAAGTAACAAATTTTACTTGAAAATTTTCCAATTTTTCTGTGTGGTATTACTCTCAAAATGTCTGTTATTTTGTGTTGTTTCATCAATAAGGTCCAGGTTTAATATCCTTGTTCTTTGAAAACTGTCGGAAAGATGGAAAAAAGGGAGAAAAATAAACGCGGCTAAGCAAAACACGTCCGGATTTGGGACTTTGTACTTTACAACTGATGTACTGGCCGTTGACTAAATTCTTTCTTGGCGCGATCATGGTACAACTGTTGTACCGACCATAGTCTAAAGGTTACTATTATTCGAAGAACGTAAGAATATGTAAAGTATTTACATAATCGCATTAATAACATTACATAAACACATATCAGTATTTGTTCTCAAAGTCCAGCGTGGTCACTAGCGTCACCCTTCTGGCTCTCTCTGTCGTCTCTCTCCTGCTCTCTAACCGTCGTTCGTCCGCAGTTCAAAAAGAATCCATCGATAAAAGTTGAGATCCAATCACAGATCTTCTGGACGAGTTGTTCTTCTCAAGTCGTTGTAAAACGCGTGACGAAAGAACTGCAGCTAGGGCGAAATAATAACCAGTCAGAATACAGTCGTCATTCCGACAAGTTTGAGAAGGTGTGAAAGTCTCCACAGTCTCAAAAATTGGCAATAAAAAGGCCTATACTGCTGCCAGAAAAGCTATTACTTCCCTGAATAGGAGAAAGGGACCGATTATGAGACACTTGCCTAAAATGAAATACTCCTGTAGCTCAATTAAATCACTCTCAACTCTCAAAGTGACTGTCATACGAACTGACATAGCCTGTCAGGACATAAAACCATGAGTCAGTAACCCTACTTTATTCAGTCATCTTGTTCGTTCTCATCTCCTGGAAGTGTCATAAACTAGGGAGACTGTAGAGTCATTGAAGTTGCTCCAATGCGACTTTAATTAAAATACCTACCAACCTTAGGTGATTCGGTGTTTTTTTTAAAACTCCAACAGGTGTGAGCGGTGGAGGTCATCAGTTGCAGCACGACAAGTTCTTCGACACCATCAAAGTGATCCCAAAATCGGGAGTCGCCAACGTCAAGAAGAGAGCAGAGGCCAAGAAAATAAACCTTCGCTACTTCGACGACGAAACGGTAAGCTTCTCTTTGTCTTGCCACGGGAACTGATCCTCACGCAAAGTCCAGATCCGATAATTCATGATCGGAACTCCTCTCTTTATACACGCCACGACAACCCAGTTGGAAGAGCATAGGATTATCATCCTGAGGGTTGCGAATCCAACTACATGTTATGGCCTCAAATATCCTCGCGTTGTCATGGTGTGGAAGTTTAGAGAAAGGGATGCCAGCTCAGGTGTTACCTCGTCACCTGACCGTGTCTCAAAATTACGTGGTGTTTCCTTTAGGGCAGTGGTCCCCAACCCCCGGGCCGGTCGGTCCGTGGATCAAATGGTACCGGGCCGCCCAAGGAACATTAAATAATTTCCATTTTATTTACTGTGGTGTATTTCTCTCGGGTGTGTGCAATTCTTATCTATGAAATGTCCACTCAAATTAGGAGGCGGTAAATCAGAACTTGAAATTTGTTGCTACTAGAGCTTCAATTATGATTTCTGAATTCTGTATGTCTCTATTTTACAATTTTGACAAATGTGACAACTGTTTTCAAGTTGGCAGACAAAGTAGCTACATTTAAAGCCAAACTCAAGTTGTGGGGACGGCGCGTGAGTAGAGGCATTTTGGACCTGTTTCAGACATTAGTGGAGATTTTAGGCGAGACTGAGCCTAGACATTCATTCTCCCAGTTGGTGCACGATCACATGACTTTGCTTTTAAAAGAGTACGAGCGCTACTTCTCAACCACAAAAGACCCACGAACTAGTAAAGAATGGATCCGCGACCCATTTTCAACAAATCAGGTGGTGAATCTAGCGTGTCTGTGCAAAAATAAGATCAACTGCTGAAGATTGCAAATGAAGGCGGCCTTTAAACTACGTTCCAGACAACAACTCTGCCGGTGTTCTGGATTAAAGTCATGGCGGAATTCCCTGAGATTGCCAACACAGCACTTAAATCCCTATTGCCATTTCCGACAACCTATCTGTGTGAAGCGGGGTTTTATGCAGTGACAGCAACCTAAACAAAACAACGGAATAAACTGGACGTACGCAACACACTTCGGGTGTCATTGTCTCCTATTACCCATAGATGAAACCATCTCGTTGCAAAGAAACAAGCTCAGGGTTCTCATTGATTTATCGTTCTAGTGAGTTAAAATGTTAAATTACTTTATATTCATTTTTTTGGTGTAACTGTATTTTATTTTGAAGGCATGTTTAAATACAATATGAAATTAAAAATGTTAACTTAAAACAATCTAAAATATAAACAATCAACGCCCCCCTCCCCCTCAGTGGGCCGCGTTAAAATGATCTAACGTTGATCCGGTCCGCGGCGATAAAAAGGTTGGGGAGCACTACTTTAGGGTCCCTGACCGTCGTCAATAGCCCGAAGTATTGCTCTAGTACGACGTTAATTAAAAATAACCATTACCCTTCGGGGGTTGATCCCGGACCGTCCAGTCTGTTGTGTTGCTCCAGTGTGATATTAATTTAAAAAAAATACCAAATACTATACCCAGACCGACGTCAGTATCCCTCGGGTTGTTCCAGTGCGACGTTTTTTGACTACCTACCACCTTTGGATTGTTAAACCTATTCCATCTGGATGTATTCCATGCATTCGATAAGTTCAATACAAATGATTTGATCGTTCTACTCTTAGCTTCTCAACTTTTTTTTATATCAGGCGGATGTCTACTGATTTCGTTGGCTGTGCTTTTATTTTAGGCTTCACTACCACTAAGTATTTCTGCTACCGGTTATATCTATATTTGCTTTGTATAAAACACAAAAATATTAGCAACTTAGAAAGGGCCAGTTTATACTATACGCAAAATCTTAAGCGTTTTTGAATAACATTTGACTCTGGCATTCTTTAGCTCTTGAAATAATAACAGTTCATCATGTGTAAATAAATGGGGAAAAGACTTTTTGTCACATTTTCTTCAAAAAAACGACGTGTTCCTACTTTTCATAGTAACTTGTTCTCTGCCCTTTTTCTGAGAAGAGAAATATTCCATTGTTTTTCCTCTACTCCAGTTGAAATTTTTGGGAATAAAATTGGAATTCGAAAAGAAAGCATATTCTCTTTTCTCAAATATTTCTCTGTTATTTCTTATACCCGAAACCTCTTGTTCAAGTATGCTAAGTCACAGATGTTCTTCCTACAGTTCTTGACTCACTATTTCCTGTTCTTGATTTGTTATTCACACCCATTCTCTGTTTCTAAACTGCAAAATTATTCCCCGTTCTGTAGCTGTTGCCTGCATTGTAGCTGTTACATGCTCTGTAGCTGTTACCTACTCTGTAGCTGTTAATTGCTCTGTAGCTGATAATTGCTCTGTAGCTGTTAATTGCTCTGTAGCTGTTAATTGCTCTGTAGCTGTTGTCTGCTCGGTAGCTGCAGTGAAACTATTCCTGTTCTGTAGCTGTTACCTGCTCTGTAGCTGCTTCCTGCTCTGAGCTGCTTCCTGCTCTGTAGCTGTTTTCTGCTCTGTAGCTGTTTCATTTTCTATAAATGTTTGTTACTGCTACTCCAAAACTGTTTCCTGTTCTATAAATGTTTGCTACTGCTGCTCCAAAACTGTTCCCTGTTCATATCCACTTCATATGTTGTCCTCGTCTTCTGACTGGTTCAAAATGACGAGGTGTTGTTCTAGGATCTTAGGGTTGTTGTCTAGGATCTTAGGGGGATTCGAATCGCCGCTGATAGAGCCCGTTGTGTAGCTCAATTAAATCACTCTCAACTCTCAAAGAGACTGTCATACGGACTGACATAGCCTGTCAGGACATAAAACCATGAGTCAGTAACCCTACTTTATTCAGTCATATCGCAATTTTCAGCAATTCGGAACCTTTATTGTGAATCGTAAGAGCATAATGCACAATGAGAAACACATAAAACTGTTTATTTACAAATGCTTGTTACAATCTCAGTTGTGGTTTTGCAGGTTGGAGTTTCCTTGGATGAAACGATCGAGCGACAAGACCTCTGCGACTTGCTCTCCGTATTCGAGTGTCCCCAAACTGTGGTAAGTGCGCACCTCCAATCCAATCCTTCCATTCCAGTGTCGCGATAGCCCAGTTGGCAATAGCAACGGATTAGCAACCGGAGGGTTGCGAATTCGAAACTAGGTCCAGCCAAAAGACGTCGTGTGCAAAGTGGGCTGGCGCACGTTCAATCGTTCGTAGCCTCAAATATCATCACTCTGACGTGGTGCTAAAGTTTGAAGAGTGGTGTGACTGCTCTTCTGTTAACCTCGTCGTCTCACCGTGGTTCTAAATGACGTGGTATTGTCCTCGGATTGATCCGAATCGTCTCTTATAGCCCGTCGCCCTTAATTCAACTGTCTACATATCTAATGCCAACAGAGTGATTGCATTGCAAAGTAAACTAATACAAGGGATTTTCCGAGTCTTCCAATGATACGGTGTTATCTTGCAGGAAGAATTAGTGGAGTCTGTTCAGGATGACGCAGCTAACCCTTTTTACTACGGAAAAGAATTCAAGCGAACTCTCAAAGTCCTCTCTCATCCTGTCTTCAACAAGTACGTACCCTTATAAAAATTTTCCACACGTTCATCCATCTGTATACCTTTAAAACGCCACTATCACCCTTACTTTGCCTTCTTCGCATCTGCCATTCACAAGTCACAGATAAATTTTCATTGGTCTAGGAAACCACTCCATCGTGCCTGCATTGCCAAGTACCTCTCTCCATCCATCATGTTATAACTTCTTGTAAAGTTCTAAAACATTTTTATCGAAACTTTTTTAAACTTCATTACCAATTTCGGAACAGTTTCAGTCTACCTTTATAGCGGTGCCAACAGTCTTGACGCTTTTTTTTTTGGCTCATTTTGGTTATGACAAGTTATGGCAACCCATCTGTATAATGATTATTGTGGGGTTTTATGGTAACCTCGAAAAGCGGAAAGTTTACATTTTCATTTTTAATCATCTAGAAAGTTCTTTGAAAATCCGTTAAACTGTCATTTGATTTCATTGGTTCATTTGAAATAATTATTTCCTTGGCGACTTTGAACGTACGGCAAAAAAAAGCGCCAAGGTCGTTGCCACTGCTATAAACGTAGATTGAAGTCTGTACCCCTATTTTATCAGGTCTGTAGGGTCACAGCCTCTCCATCCATTACTTTTTAATTTCGCCATAATTCAGGTTTATTACTACATATCTAATTAACTAGCAGGAAAGTAGGGTGTTGGCCATGACAGTTCTTTTCTACGTGTCCAGACTGTTACTGAAAACATTAAAAAGAAAAGACAGTAATTGTAAGAATGCGTCTTATCTCCACCCGACATGTCACGGGTTAAAATTGAAAAATTATTTATTTAAGGAAAATCACATTTAAGGAATCGATCTGGTGTAAAATGTTCCGCAGATTTCTAATTCTCTGAAATTTTCACTTTATTTTTAACCTTAAACTGTCCTTGCCCGTGACAAAGTTAAAATCGCTATCCCGAAAGTTATGCTAATCAAAACACGCTAGAATCGGAAATTCGTTAAGAAGGAAAAAAAACGAGCCGTTTTTCTCTCTCGAAACGTGACGTCATAACTTGGCATAGTTCCCAAGGGACGAAAAACGCAAAATTCTTTGCTTTCTTCAATTGGGGTGCTGTGACTTCAGTTCCGCGAAAAGAATGAACGGAGG
The DNA here is from genome assembly GCA_947359465.1 of Metellina segmentata. Classification (NCBI taxonomy): domain Eukaryota; kingdom Metazoa; phylum Arthropoda; class Arachnida; order Araneae; family Tetragnathidae; genus Metellina; species Metellina segmentata. The sequence goes on from OX375883.1 coordinate 10,413,068, forward strand.
GGGAATATGCAGTAAATTAACTAAAAAATTTTCTAGATTAAATTTTAGAATTCGGGCTGGACATAAAGTTCGCAAAACATTAGGACTACCTGTGTGCCAAGTTGCAAGTGCCATAGATTCGTCAGGAGCCTACACATAGACATACAAACACTTTTTTTAGTGATAGTAGAGATAAGATTTACAATTAAGGCATCCAAACATGTTGAAAATGTCACTTTTGACAATTATTTTTTTTTAAAGTTTATCTTTCTTATTTAATAGAGTATTTATTTGACTTTTTCGAAAAGAAATTTTACTTTTTTCTCTAAGTTAATTAGGTGCAGAGTTATTAAGATTTTAATCAAGACGGGAAAACAGGAAGTAGGTATGGAAAACACTGAAAATGGTTGTTAAAAGACAAAAAACCTGTCAAATTAAAATTCAAAATTTACTAATATATTATTAAAATATTGTAAAAGACCAAAAACCTGTCAAAATTAAAATTTAAAATTTACTAATATATTATTAAAATATTGTAAAAGACCAAAAACCTGTCAAAATTTAAATTTGAAATTTACCTTTTTTTTTGCTAATTTTATTTTAGAAAGTTTTCTCAAATGTTTAAATGGTATATATTTTACAAATACTGTATACATGTGTAAAGAGAAGTGAAGAACAAAATTGTTTACACAAACAGTAAAATCAAGAAAGAGCAAACGATGAATTTCAAGCTATTTTTTACTCTACTAGGGGGCTCCGCCCCCTGCTCGCTTATGCTCTCCAACCCCCGGGGATTGCTGCGCAATCCCATTTGGTTTGCTTCGCAAACCAACACTCCTTTCACAGATGTCATTTGGTTTGCTTCGCAAACCAACATTCCTTTCACAGAGTGAAACTATCTGAATAATTCGTATTATGCTGATTTCACTTTCCGGTACATGACGTCACAGCGAGGGCTTCGCGCCCTGCTCGCTTACGCTCGCCGACCCCGGGGATTGCTACGCAATCCCGTTTGGTTTGCTTTCTCAAACCAATACTTCTTTCGCAATTGATTTCACTTTTTTTTGCTTTAACACTTAATGCACCCTAAACTAATAGCCGCATCAGTAAAAAATCTTCTGTATCTTGTTCCCTGTACAATTTTAAGTAAACAGTGTTAATATCAAAACTTTACGATTGTACTTTGTCGGTAAACTGTCTTGAGAACAGAGGGAAAAAAGCGAGCCTTTTTCCTCGCCAAATAAAAAGAAATCGTTTTTATGGCAATTGTTGCTACGATAAATTTGATATCTGGCAAACCCGATAGTAGAAAATGCAACCCACTGCTGTTTGCGGAACCAGCTATGCGAACTGAAAAATACGAAATTTGTGTCACCAACTTTTGATTGCATCGAATTTATTTATGAACCAATTTTAAAAATAATTGTACCGTAAGAAAGAGTACATTGTGAGGTATACTGCAATATTTTTAAAATTAAAAACTAACAGTAATACTATATAGATATGACCATTTTAGTTTTGTATCGGAAGTTACGATCTGAAAGTTCCGAAAATTGTATGACCTACTTTTAATTGCATCGATTTTGTTTATTAACCAATTTGAAAAATAATTGTACCATAAGAAAGAGTGTAATGTAGTGTATTCAGTGATGTTCTCAAATTTAAAAAATAATGGTTTTTGCCGTAGACATAACGGTTTTAACAAAACGTAGCGAAAATATCCGAAGATTCTGAATTTTGTATCACGAACTTTTGATCGCATCCAATTTAATTATTAACCGATTTCAAAAATAATAGTACCGTAAGAAAGAGTATATTCTGAGGTATACTGCGATATTTTAAAAATTAAAAACTAATAGTAATTAGATATAGATACGGCAGTTTTAAAAAAAAGTAACAAAAATGTCCCGATTTTTCCCGAATTTCAAAAAAATATTATCAAGAACCACATTTAAATTTCAAAAAAAACTCGACGAGCTGCAAAAATTTACGTTGAGAGGTACTCTTAAAAAAAACTCACGACTAAAGACTGAAATTTTGAATGTGTTTTGCTCACTCGCGGAAGAAATTTCACTTCTTCAACTTTAACACTTAATAAAACCTAAACTAATAGCTGCATCGGAAAAAAATCTTAATAATTATCCAGGGAATACGATGAAGAACAAAGCATGTTAATTTCATATTTTTCCGATCAGTACTTTCTCGGGAAACCGTCTAAGAATGGAGCTAAACAACAAAAATTTCAATTCTTCGGCGGCGGCAACTTTTTTTTAATATAGAGAGAAATTAATATTTATGCATTATTTCCTCACTTCAAATGTTGTAACACAAAAAGTTATTGATGGATTTTCGTAAACTTTTGAGAACTTGTTCTTTATAATGTTGTCTAGGGAATGAACTAGAAAATAATTATGCTAAGTTGAAAGGTTTTTAAATAAAGGCCATTTATTTGAGAAATAGGACTGTAACACTATCAAAAATCTTGTATTCATTTTTAGATCGCTCGTAAAATTTGTGTTTATTTAAATATCCTTTTTATTCTGGTTCATTCCCTTGAAAAATGCATGTAGTTTATTTGGGTAGCAACATTTTTCAAATGGGTTGAATAGATTTTCATGTAGCAAAGGTTTCGACAAATTTCTTTAAAATTTCATATATAATTATCATTTTTACAGAATTGTATTTAAATATTAAAATTACAACGCAATTTTTATGTTTAGCTGCAAAACATAAAACCATAAAAATATCATTAAGATGTTTCTATTCCACATTTAAAAATAAGGATCTCGAACTTGTTCGGATACCTTAAATTACATAAAGTTTTATCAACTTAGATGGGAACATCCATTTTAATTTTTCTTTTTTAAAAATTACAGTTTTACATTTTTGTGATTAAAACTTTAACGTTGTTCAATTTTTGTGTATCACTTAGTTAAAACTATTTTAAGTGCACTAGCAAATTTTACTGTCACGTGTTTGGCGCTGCTTATCCTATTTTGCATCTCACGCCGTAAAACCTAAATCGACCCAAAATCTAAATTTCGCATGTTTCAAATTTTACATTTTCCTAAAAAACAACACAATACATCAGCTCGTTAGATCTTCAAATCCCTTCGGTTTTTTTCTTCTGTGACCATTATATTGGCCTCGCACCAACGGCGACAAAGACAAAAAACAAGTTTCGCTATTGCGCATGCGTATCACAAACAAATTTTATCCACTGCTTTCTTTCATCATTAGCCGGAACCTTTAAAAGCAATCGTCTTCGCTGTAAAAGGAGTTTTATTTAACGCGGACGCAATCTGTCAGCCATCTTGCAGAATCAAAAGCGAAAATAAATGTTTTGCTTACGAAAAAAAAAAAAAGATTTTGCGCATGAATTAAATTGCTGTAAATGAATTAAATTGAATAAAATAAATTGTTGTCGCCGTTGGTGTGGAGTCACCATAAGAACTGGAGATATAAAATTTTGAGAAGCATTGACGTCTATTGGACATGGGGTTTTATGATTGTTTTTAACTATTCTCGAAATACCATTTTCTCTAAGCGTTACTCTCCACAAAACACGATATCTCAGAATGCATCCATTAAATTCTTATGAAATTTTTATACGTGTTCAGAGGATTATTCCATTTTTAAAAAATTGAGCAAAATTTAAACCAGAATATTTTTTGCATTTTATTCTTTTTCCAGATTTGTCAGGGTTGTTCAAGTCCACAATTTAAAAACAACAATATAGCAATGATGGTAGTTCAATACCTTAATAAATGATTTTAGAGCATAAATTCAACTAACAAACTTAAAAACCGCTAATTATTTATAAGACGTTTTGCGTAAATGTGATTTTTAAAAAAAATTTTTTGTTCCTTTTTTACAAGGCCTCAAATTTCATCACGTTGGTGTGGTGTGGAAGTTTAGAGAGTAGGGTTTCAGCTCAGGCGTGACCTCTTCATCTGACCGTGGTTCAAAATGACGTTGTGTTGCCCTCGGATCTTTCCCTTCTGGGTTTGATCCCGGACCGTCACCAATTGCCCATTGTGTTGCTCCAGTGTGACGTTGATTAAACAAATGAGCCGTTATTTTTTAAAGAAACAAATGAGCCGTTATTTTTTAAAGTAGTATAAGTCCACTTTGGACAAAAAGGAGTTTATTTTCTATAACAATTTTAATAATTATTACTTTATTATAAAATGTAACAAGTTTATAGTGTCAAAAACATCATCCGAATTGAGTAACGTTTGCCAACACTTTTAAATAAAATACTAATACATTTATAAAATACTAGCCAACTACAAACCAACACTACGGGCAACGCCGTGATGTAAGGTATTAATCTGGTGTAAAATTTTTCGCAGATTTCAAATCCGTTGAAATTTTTATTCTAACTTTAACGATCACTGAGATAGAAAAAAGCACTGAAGAACGCCAGTGATAACTTTAGTAATATCTTTTGCTTCACTAGAATCCGTTTCTCAGGAAATCAAAATGAATGAATCTCGAAACAAACGAAGGTCATTCGAATGTGTTCTCTCCCATTCTAGAGACGGGAGATTAAAAAAAAATTAGCATGGTTTCAAAGGCTGACGTCAAAGGTGACGTAAAGGCGAAAAGTCTAAATTTTGATGTTTCTGCATTCCTTGGAAGAACGCAGAAGAAGGAAGAATGGTGAAAAAAAAACTATTAAATTCATTTTAAAATGTTCTATATTGAATTTTAAAATTCGCCTCGACACTAAAATTGCAAAAAAAAAAAAACGCGGACTACCTGTGTGCCAAATCTCATTACAGTACGTGCCATAGATTCGTCAGAACTTTCGAGTCCAAGAAAATAAACAAACAAACACTTTTTTAATATTAGAGATAAGAAATAAGCGAAAAAACTCCATGATTCTAGTAGCTCGCTCAAGATAGGGAAATCAAAATAGATAGCATAGTAATGTAAACAACAAAGCAAGAAGACTACTTCCGCTTGTCATGCGACGCACATGTTAAATTAAGTGAGGTAAATATCAGCTTGCATATTAACGGGTTCTTATTTGGCGACGCGGGTAATCTTCGAAAATCCCTTTCACCCTCGAATTGCCGATTGGTTTGGTCATGTAAATGATGCTTAAGAGTGGGGATGAATGACCCACCATCCTCATTTCCCCCATAGGCTGATTCCCCTGGAGTTACGGGGCTTTGGGATATCAATACGTTTTATGACGCCCATGTTTCTGCCAATGACCCACACGCATGCGTCTTCGACCCCGGTATCGATTTTAAAGACGTACTCGTGTCAAAAGTCGAACACTGAGATCAGGACTTCCTGGTATCTTAACTTTCCATACCACCATGCGTAATTTATATCTCATTTCTTGAATCTTGTGCTTGGTTCAAAAACGTTCTCGAAAAATATTCGAATCTTCCAGATACCGCTCAGAAGCCCGGCTCGTTCGATACATGAAAGTTCTGGAAAACAAAGACATTTCATTGGTGCATTCCATGATTCCTCTGGTAAGTGCTTCTTTCATTGCAGTTCGAGTAAAGCTAATGGTCAAAATGATTTATAACCGAAACAACGATTTCATGAAACGCGAACTTTAATTTCTCCGGTTGCTTTTTGTATGATTTGACTCATGCGAATTTTTCTCCACCCTATTTAGGGCTCCTGTACTATGAAACTGAACAGTACGACCGAGATGATGGTAAGAGTTTCTGCAAATTAATCTTATTATTATTGAGAAATTGTTTCATTCTACTAAACATGAGGGGGCCGTGGGATCCCAGTTGGAAGTAGGGATGCCAACAGTCCCGGAGTTTAAGTTGCTGTCCAGAGTCCCGGTTGAATGTCTAATTGCCCCGGAATTTCCGAGAAAGCTATCGACCCCAATATCACCTACACTCCAAAATAGTTATTTCTATTGCACATGATTTCGTGTAGATCCATTGAACGTGCGCCCCCCCCCCACTACTATCCAAAGTCAATACTATATACATTACCCTACAATAATGGACCGGACGCCAGCGGATTTGCATAAAATCCGACTACTTGTTTGGGGGTGTTTTTCGTGGTATGGCCTGGGACCTTTGCCTGTTGTTCCTGGTCAATTGAACGCCGATGCCTTCATAAACATTTGAAAAATGAACATTTTGGACTATCAGGTTCTTCCTAAGCTCTGGCAATTGTATGGAATGGACGAATGTTACTTCCAAGACGACAACGCTCCATGTCATGTTGCAGCCTCTGTCGAGCAATGGCATCAAGATATGGATGTAAAACGTCTTCCCTGGCCTGCTCAGAGTTCCGACCTAAACCCCATAAAACATTTGCGGGAAGCGTTAAAGCGACGCTTACGGACCAAGGAACACATCCGAAACCTACAACTGAGCTGGCGACATTCGTGCAGCGGGAATGGACACCAATACCCATAGCTGTGTATCGCAACCTTGTTGAAAGTATGCCCAGAAGGGTTGCTAGTGTCATTGCAGCATGTGGGGAATCATCCCCCTATTAAAGCATGTATTCTCTCTCTTATACCATTACATCTTGCTGTACGGTCCATTATTGTAGGGTAGAGTATGTCAATATGTTCAGAGCGAGAACATCGTGAAGAAATGGTATTAATTGCTTTTCAATTCTATTACATTGTACTTGAATTTTATTTTCAAAATTGGGGCTGGAGGCGAACACAAATTTTCATATTCGAATTTCTTAATATAAAATTCGGAACACTCTCGGTTGTGTATATCTAAACAAGAACAATATCTCTAATACAGGGCTCGAAATACCCGGATGCACAGGTGCACATGAAAATAAAATTGTGCACCTAATTTTTTCCCGCTAGGCACGCCTGTGCACCTAATTTAAAAACTTAGGGGCACAAGGTGCACCTGTATTAAAAAATATATTTCGAGGCCTGCTCTAATATGTATACGAACACTACCATTTTTATATTTTAATAGTTTCAATTACAACAAGAGGTTAGGTTTAGATTTGTTATTATCACTATGTATATGGGAGAGGACCATCAGGCTCGTATAATAATTAAATTAAAAACCCATAAAAAATAACTTTATTGTTTACATAATTTTGTACATGAAAAACTTATCTTCGGAAACTAGGTATGTTATGTAAAGCAATTTCTCAGTGGAGAATATTGTGAAATTACAAAAAATATATATTACAGTTTGGGGCAATGTCTCGGAATTGTCTCAGAAAAAATTGTCAACCCTAGTTGGATAAGCAACGGATCAGCCAATGACCATACCGTGGTGATCACATCGATTCTTGTGCGATCACCAAAGACGACCGCGGTAGCCCAGTTCGAAGATTAACGGTTATAGCAATCGAAGGGTTGCGATTTTGAATCCAACCCCAAACCGTCGAGCACAGACAGGGCTGGTGCATGTTCAATCTGTCGTGACCTCAAACGTCTTCATGTTAGCGTGGTGTGGACGTTTGTAGAGTGTGGGTGCCAGATCAGGTGTGACCTCGTTATCTGACCGTGGTTCATAATGAAGCGGTGTTATCCTTGGATCTTTGTATTTGGTGATTGATCCCGGACCCTCGCCAAGTAGTCCGTTATGTTGCTCCAGGGCTCCGACTTAATTAAAATACCTACATATATAACAAAATAAATACGCATCATCAGTCGCGGTTAGTAGAAGAGTATTGTATTTGGTATTTTAATTAACGTCGTACTAAAGCAACGCAGCGGGCTATTGACGACGGTCCGGGATCAATCCCTTAATGGAAAGATCCGATCGCAACACCATATAATTTTGAACCACGGTCAGATGCCGAGTCAGTAGAAGGGAGGGTTGTCTCCGAACTCTTTTGCAACTGGGTTGAGCCTGTGGTCTTTCTTTAGAAATTGCTCTCTTTTGCCCCCTCCCCTGATCGACATTTTGTCACCCATCCTTTATGCTATCAGTTTTTATTTAAAATATTTTGTTCTGATTATGATGCGATGACAGCTGCTGCGATAGTGGTATGTCCAGTTCAGTCCAACAACCTGAGGATTGTGATTTCGAAACTTGGTCCAGAGAGGAGAACCTTTGAACCCGTGTGGTCTTGAGGGCCCTTAGTCCAACCGGACAGTCAGAACACGAATCATATAAAAACAAATACAAGTAACAAAATTAAACAGAATACAACAACCAGTCTCATACTTACAAAATCTGTCTACATCTTGTAGACCAAACAAGAAAGCATAAGCATAAGTAGAAAAACTTCCTGACACCCTCCCTATTTTTTGTATGGAAATATAATACCTTGATCCTCTAATTGTACCTATCTTGAAGTCGCGATGGACTCTAAACTAACGTGGAAAAACCACATTACCTCACTCGGAACTAAATTCATGATTGCTAGATCCACTATCTTCCCCTTAAGTGGTAGAAATTCTAAGCTTTCCATAGGCAATGAACTGCTCTTTTACCAAACCATGGATCAGACCAAGAATCAGCAACGCAGTCATGACTAAATAAACTCGGAGGCATTCAAAATTCCACCCTAATTATACTCAGAAGTTTCCCAATTACAGAATTGAAAAAAAAATCTGTGAAGACCTCGAAATTGTCGATCTGAAACAATTCCTCACTAAAACTGCTATTAAATACTACGCCAACCTTGAACTCATCAATAATCCCGCCATTCAATGCATCCCCAGGTATGACATTTCGTCGACCTGATTCAGTAAACGGCCAAGGGCCATCCGTAATAATTAAATGATCTTTTCTATTCCTTGCTTTTCTCATCTTTACGTCTACTGACTAGTATTAATTTGACTCGGTGACTCTGCCTACCTGAAGTAACCAGTCATTCTCATTGGAGCACTACCCCACCACCCCTTTACAGTATATCTACATAGAGGAGATATATATAGTTCTCCTCTACGTACTACTCAACTCATTTCATTCAGTTCCAGTCTACATTCTGGAGGAGATAGAAGGCCTTCGGACAAGGTTCTCCGGCCCATATATTCTTAGCGCATCGTAAGTAACAAAAGTAATGTGCCATAGGTACTAGATCCCATAGGACAACTCAACTGATTAGATTGAGTAATTGTTTTCATTGGTTTGCAATGGTTCTTGCAGCTATTGTTTTAGCTAGGAATCGAGGGCCAAATTCATTGTCAACAACCCGAACAAAATTCACCTTATATTTTATTTACAAAAATAGTTTTCAGTGTGCAATAATAATTATTATAAACTAGCCTATTGACTACGGTTGTAGATATAACTGGCACAATTATTATAACTTTCAAGATACAACTGCTGTACTGGCCGTAGTCTGAATTCTTTCTTGGCACGATCAAGGTACTCAAAGAACTCCTGTACCGGCCGAAGGTTAAAGTGTAAAAAAAATAATAGATTGGAGCCATTATATATTCTCATGGTAATCGATTCAGAAGGACTTGTAATGTGATCATGCAAAATTTCAGTTTATTCCAACGGTTAGTTTTTGCGTTACAGTAAGTTTTCCTTATAGCATTCTTAGGGGGCAACCCAAAAGTTTAAAAAACGTCCGTTACACCTCGAATAGAATTCTCCTATCTCCAAAACAGAACTATTTCAAGACAAAAAAAATTGCTTAATCAGGAAACATCTGCAATCAAGAATTGAATAAACAAGAATCATCTATATAATATTTTGTGAAAAACACCATTTATCTGTGAACCAAGAATTGTACTGAAAGAAATGTAAATACATCAATATTTTATTGCTGAAATGATGTTTTTTTTTTCAGAATTTAGATAACACGAAATAATTATACGAATAATTTTTAATACGACTTTTTTACTTCCCGTGAATTTCATCTTAACGAGGTTTGACTGCATAATTTTTGTTGTACTTTATCGTTGATTAGACTATCTTAATCTTTTACTCATTTAATCTGGTTTGCATCGTCTTGCATTTACCGTAGCTTTTCCGCCTTTGGACCATAAAAGCCAAACAGAACTCTTTGTCTCTTACAGCCCTGTTCATGGCCCAGCCTCGTGAACATCCATCCGTTCGTGCCACTGAAGCAAGCCCAGGGCTACCAGCGGCTCTTCAAGGAGCTCGAGAAAGACCTGTGCGAGATCACGGGATACGACAAGATCTCCTTCCAGCCCAACAGGTGATCTCACCACCCTCCTTTGTCGATGCAAATATCCCGTTGAGCTGTTCCAGTGCGACGCTAATTACATATCTTCCATTGTCCATGCCATACTAGCAGATACTCGCTATCTATTGCGAAGATTTTATTTCCACTAGCCTAATGTTCTCACCACAGAGAAGTAGTATACAGAGGGTTCACTGCCATAGGAAGCAATGGACTTATAAATAACATGGGAAATCACATAGACGCTGGCGCCCTCAGCGGGGGAGCCGGACTCTACTATAGCGTCGTATCTAGACCTCGTTTCCATAACAACCAAACTAGGTTTCCACAACAGCTATCTCAGGCTATTTTATTTTTTCGAAACCCAATTTGCATTTTTGATTAAAAGCTAAATATTCTTTAAATAATATTCTTTAAATAATTCTTATATCATAAATGCTTCAAAATAGCACTTTTTTAATGTCTTATGAACTTTAAAAAAAAAACCTTTATATATGAAATCTTACCAATGTATGAACTTTTTTCTTTCATTTTTGTTTATTCTTTTATGTGAATGCTTCTTTAAAAATATATTCCAAAACATGTTTGATTTGGAAAATTGTTGATCTCTGTTGATAGTCTGAAATATTATTTGAACGAAAAAGTACATAATACATTTTTTTATTAACTTAATCAGGTACATTATTCATTTTAAAACAAATTATGCAATTTGAAAAAGGAATAGAAAATAATTACTTTTTATGAAGAAGTCTCGTCGAAGCTCATTTAGTAGTAAGTCAATCACACACACGACCAAGTGATAGTGGACTGTATGAATTTTATTGTTGAATCATGAATTCAATCACCAATACACAATTCTTCTCTGTGAAGAAAATAACGCAGAAGGGTATTGAACCCCAGGGCAAAATCTCTCACGCTGCTGTCTCCCCATACACTCAGAATACGAATACAAAAAGAAAGAAGTTGGCGCCTAAAAAACTAAGATATTACCTGACCTTGTTCTGAATGTAAAAAAAAGAACATAGTTCAGCTACTGTTACTCGCTTATACATATTTCTGTGTGATCCATCTAGAACAATTTTAGCATAGGAAACGAACAATAAAATGCACAACAGGATATAAATGAATGAAATACTTTGGTAAAATAAGCAACTTAACAAGAATCTTCATTTGCCTTCCAAAGAGTAAAATTCATTGTTTAGCATTCTTAAACCAGCTAACTCAACGTAATTCACCATTTAGAGTAGCAAATGAATGGATAATATTACTTATTTTATTCATTATTGGAGTTAAATCACACAATTTTTCACCATTTATAGTGTAGCAAATAAACAATAAATACACAACAGAATACGACAATTTTTGTATCTCGAAAATCTTCTCAGGGAAAGTGTTAGTTTCAGGATATGTTGATTTGTTAATCAAGTTATTTTTGTATAAAAAATATCATTATTAAAATCAAACTTCTAAATTTAATTTTTTTTTCTGTATTAAGTTCACAGTGAGTATCACACAAAAGCATTCCAATTTTGCAAAAATATCTTTATAAATGTTGACATAAAACCGGTTATAATTCAGAAAAAGGTAAATTTTAATTACACAAAAACAGAATGTAAATAAAAAAAAATCAACAAGTACACAAAATGCATAATGTATAGAGCACAATTGTACAGAATTCTGAATATCACATGTTTCTTAAATTTAAGAACGATTGATTTTGATTAAATAAAAAATTCACAAACTAACACTGAAAGATTTTTTTAAATTAGTTATCTTGGGCGAATAGTCTTAAAATTAAATAGAATAATTTCATTTTTTCTTCTTTCAATTGGGTTTAATATAAGTGTTATTAATTTTACTTGATTGTAAAACGATTTTAAAAATATCACATAATTCACATTAATAGTTTCCAAGTTATGATATTTTATGAAAAACAAAAGCAATTTACCTTTCAACGGTTTTTACAGGCGGTAAACTTGAACAATGGCTTTTCTATTGATGACGGTATAGTATTTTAATTAACATCGTACTCACTCTGCGCATTGGAGCAACACAACTAGATATATGTGACGGTTGGGATCAACCTTTTCTGTTGATGGATAGTACAGTTTTTAAATAATTATTAAAAGGATGCAAAGAATATTCAGCTGTATGACGCTTCAAGAAGTCTGCCGATTAGAAAATAAAAAATGGCTTCCGCTCTGGCTCTGATTGAAACATTTCAAACTCCGCCCACAATTAGGGTCTGGCTTCCCCACTGGAGCGCTATACGTCATGCCTTCAGTGAACCCTCTGTATACTACTTCTCTGTGGTTCTCACAGAGCTGCAGTAGCACAGTTGGAAGAGTAAAAGATTAGCAACCTGAGGGTTGCGAGTTCAAATCCAACCAAAGACCGTCCTCTACAGAGGGGACTGGTGACCACTGAATCGGTCGTCGGAGCGAATGTCCTAAAGTTGGCCTGGTGTGGAAGTTTAGAGCGTGGTGGCAGCTGAGGTGTCGACCTTGTTATCGGAACGTGGTGTCGGCACAGCTACAGTCTACGTTTATAGTGGTGGCGACGGCCTTGGCGATGTTTTTTGGCGCACTTCTAAAGTCGACAAAGAAAGAATTATTTCAAAAATCTTTTTTTTTCAAAAATACTTTTCTTTTTACAAAGGGAAATAAAAGCTTGAAAACACATTTGAGAACGTTTTGAAAAGTATAAGCTCATTACTTTTTGTGAAAGTTTAAAAAAAATAAACTCATTTGTGAACCAGCAGAAAAACAAAGCTGCGAATTACACTAAATATAGCCAGCGTGTTGAAAAAAAAAACAGTATAAAATTTAAAAAGCACGAAATAATACAACCTGATACTTCAAGATTGTTCCGGGAAAAAAAATTATTAAAAAACAAAATTCCTCAAATGGCGAAAAACTATTAAATGTCAGTAACATACCTTGAAAAAAATAATAATAAAATAAATTCCACAACAGGAGAAAAACTATTGAATGAACCAATGAAATCAACGAAAAAAATTTAAAATGAACAATACAGTCAAAAGATATTATTTTAAAATTAAAATAACCAATGGAATCAAAGAAAAAATTTCTAACGAACCAATGAAATCAAACGATTTTAAGGGATTTCAAAAGAACTTTGTAGAATACTCAAAATGATCATTTAAACTCTCCGTTTGCCGAGGTTGCCATGAAAAACCGCAATAAACATAAATACAGATGGGTTGCCTTAACATACCGTAACTCGCTACTAAGAAGTGTGCCAAAAAAACTCACCAAGGCCGTTGCCACCTTTATAAACGTAGACTGTAGCTGTACCGCGGTGTCCTTAGATCATATCCCTGGGAACCGATCCCGGATCGTCACCAATATCCCGATGTGTTGATCCAGTACTACACTGACTCGACTACCTGTATTAATTTTGATGGGTTCCATTCCATGTGGAACCCATCAAATTTAAAGCGAAGGAGTCGTGCTAAATCGCATTAAAAAAACTAACCCAGTGACGACAAATCAAGATGGTAGGTAGCTATTTTAATCAACGTCATACTGGAGTTACATAATGGACGTACGGATTGACGACAGTCCGTACCCTTTATGTTGCTCCAGTGAGACGCTAACTGCATATGTACCTTTGAAGCCAAATGACGGTAGTGCTTCTACGGAAGATCGTACTTCCTGTATGTATTCCAAACTTGATGTCAATAGCCCGTCGAGTTGCTCCAATGGGACGTTACTTAAAATACCTACCTATTTTATCGTTAAAATTTTTATTATAAGTTTTAAATTTATGGTAATGGTAATTTTAGTTAACGTCGTACTAGAGCAACACAACGGGCTATTGACGGCGGTCCGGGATCAGTCCCTTAAGGGAAAGATGCAAGGACAATACCTCGTAATTTTGAACCACGGTCAGATGACGAAGCAACACCTGAGCTGGTACCCCACTCTTCAAACTTCCACACCAACCCAATGTGAGTTTAAATTTATGGATTAATAACTATAAAAATTTAGTCGAAGCTACCGATAGTCTGACGCAGCTTGACTAAACCTGGCCCTTGTGCTATAAAAAAACAATTAATCAATCCTATGTACCAAAACGGTATAGTGGTTAAGGTGTTAGCCTCTAGATCGGAAGGTTCCTGGTTCGAATCCGGGTCCGGGCATGGATATTTGTAAGCGTATGGTGTAGAGGCGGCTGGTGCACCTTAAATCTGTCGTGGCCGAAAGTCCAAGTTGGGTTGGCGTGGAAGTTTGGAGAGTGGGGTGCCAGCTCAGGTGTTGCCTCGTCAGCTGACCGTGGTTCAAAATTACTAGGTGTTGTCCTCGTATCTTTCTCTTGAGGGACTGGTCCCGGACCGTCGTCAATAGTCCGTTGTGTTGCTCTAGTACGACGTTAACTAAATTACTTACCGCTTCAGATCTTTCCCTTGAGGGTTTCATCCCGGACGGTCGTCAATTGCCCGCTGTGTTGCTCTAGTACGACGTTAACTAAATTACTTACCGCCTCAGATCTTTCCCTTGAGGGATTCATCCCGGACGGTCGTCAATTGCCCGCTGTGTTGCTCTAGTACGACGTTAACTAAATTACTTACCGCCTCAGATCTTTCCCTTGAGGGATTCATCCCGGACGGTCGTCAATTGCCCGCTGTGTTGCTCTAGTACGACGTTAACTAAATTACTTACCGCCTCAGATCTTTCCCTTGAGGGATTCATCCCGGACGGTCGTCAATTGCCCGCTGTGTTGCTCTAGTACGACGTTAACTAAATTACTTACCGCCTCAGATCTTTCCCTTGAGGGATTCATCCCGGACGGTCGTCAATTGCCCGCTGTGTTGCTCTAGTACGACGTTAACTAAATTACTTACCGCTTCAGATCTTTCCCTTGAGGGTTTCATCCCGGACGGTCGTCAATTGCCCGCTGTGTTGCTCTAGTACGACGTTAACTAAATTACTTACCGCCTCAGATCTTTCCCTTGAGGGATTCATCCCGGACGGTCGTCAATTGCCCGCTGTGTTGCTCTAGTACGACGTTAACTAAATTACTTACCGCCTCAGATCTTTCCCTTGAGGGATTCATCCCGGACGGTCGTCAATTGCCCGCTGTGTTGCTCCAGTATGACGTAAACACATTCGCTGCCGGTCACGTTAGGATCTGTTGGTAGTTATTGTCCGTAGAAATGGGTTTTTATCAGATGAGCCGACTTACTTTTTATAACAAAGATGATTGAAAAGTGCGCCAATACTAGAATAAATTGGCGAAAGCTCAGCCAAAACATTTGCAAATTCATCATCTGTTAGAGTCTTATTAGAAAAACCACATACCTTTAATACTAGCTTTTAACCTTTACACTCCTCGCCAACACCTAACATATAATGCCAATTGAAGCGGAGAATAAATGTTGAGGCGCAGCGCTTCCCGCGCGAACGCGTGACTGGCAACTGAGACATCATTCTACACCACACACTGCCGCCTGATTAGCTCTTTAGTGTTAACGCAACATCACGCGCTGGTGCGAGATTGGCAGCGAACGTGTAATTAAAATACCTACCTACCCTGACAATCGGTCTGATGGTTAAGGTGTTAGCCTTGTGACAACTTCACAGCTGGGGGGTGGGGAATTGGTGAACAAAAAGTACCAAGTCAGTACTGCTTTCTGGTGTAATTTAATTGATTACTTTGTACATAAATTTACATAAGTTGATGAGTTCAGATACAAAATTGCCCGTACTGGGACTTGGTCGGTTCCCTACCTGGAACCTCTGAGTCTCGCTAAAATCAACCTCACCGTTGAAATCTCAGCGTAGTCTGCCCTCTCGTTCTCTTCGAACTCGGGTCGGCCAAAAGGGGTGGGGAACGTCCTCTCTTCTCCCATTGGCTAAAGCTCTCCTTGGCGGGCTTTCCAAAAGATTCCAGAATGTTCTAGCGCCACCGAGACGACTTGTTGTCTGAAATCCCTCCGACCACAGGAGACGTCGGCACAGATGAAAGACCCCGGCCTCTCCTGGGAACCAGAACCGCACCTTGGTGTCTTGACAGCCCGAACTCCTCCATCGGTGGGAAGAAAGAGCGTGGACGCGTTGTCACAGACTCTAGATCGGAAGGTTTCTGGTTCGAATCAGGGTCAGTGCATGGATGTTTGTAAGCGTATGGTGTAGAGGCGGCTGGTGGCACTTAAATCTGTCGTGGCCGAAAGTCCTCACGTTGAATTGGTGTGGAAGTTTGGAGAGTGGGGAGCCAGCTCAGGTGTTGCCTCGTCACCTGACCGTGGTTAAAAATGACGTGTTGTTCTCGGATCTCCCTTGGGGGATTGGTACCGGAGCGTTGTCAATACCCCGTTGCGTTGTTATAATACGACGTTAAAAATTACCAACCTACCTACGAGTTAGATTAAATCCTCAAACTCCGCCAGAAAGGCGATAAGCTGCATTTCAAGTTAACCACGATATGCATCTTGAGAGTGCATTTGTGTAGCGGAAGCGAAATCATTGAACTGTGCACTGAAACACTGTATTATTTTCTATTCCAGTGGTGCGCAGGGAGAGTATGCCGGTCTGAGAACCATCATGTCTTACCTAATAGCTACAGGACAGGAGAACAGGAAGGTAGGTGGCTAGTTTTAGATCACAAGCACAGCTGTGCTTGTGATCTCAGTCCATTTTTCTCAACAGATTTATCGCCGGGATATACACTCCCCCTCGAGTAAGGCTTTCGAACGGTGGGACGCCTTTGCTTCCGTCATAGATATTTATTAGATTAGTTATTTTTTATATTTGTATGTGACTCCAGACAGATAAAAAAAACTCCTTTACTTTCGGGGCCACTGTAGTCCTTTAGGAAGAGTTACGGACTAGCAACCTGAGGGTTTAGAGTGCGAATACAATCAAAGACCGTCCTGTACAAAGGGGGACAGGTGCCCGTTAAATCGGTCGTTGCCTGCAATGTCCTCTCGTTGGCGAAGTTTGGAGAGTGTGAGGGGGGCATCCGAGGTGTCGACCGACTCATCATAATAGTCTTATACGGAGAAAATAACTACCATACCTACTTTTCCTTCCGTCTTGAATGGTTGTTTATTACATACATTGAGATAAATCATGTTTTTTTATTACATACATTGGTATGAATCATGGTTGTTCGTTACGAGGGAAAGTCACAAATTATCCGCACTTCATTTTTTCAATTTGTTTACACAAATGTAGGGATTGAACAAGTTGGTCATTTTTTACCTAAGTCTCCTTCCTCTTCGATGCACCTGGTCCAGCGGTCTACAAGCTTGTGTGTTCCTTCCGAGTGGGTTTTGCGCTGGGTCGTCCAACCCTTTATGCGCCACTTCCCCCACTTCTTTGTCAGTCTTAATCTGCAGAGAAACACTCTAGTGTTGTTTTAAACTCGCCTGTTTTGCAAGTGCCATTTCTCGTGCTTGCTGAATCTTGTAGTCAGTGGTGGAAGTGGACGAGGGTCCTGCTCCTTCTTCGTGCATCACGCTTGTCCGGCCACTTTTAAGCTTCTAGATTCACTCTCACACACGCATACGTGGTTGAACACTGTCCCCGTGTTGTGTTGTAAGCCCCTGGCACACCTTGTGACCCTTGAAATAGGATCACTGCTCTTTATGGCAGGGGTGGCCAACCTGTGGCGTATGCGCCAAAGGTGGCGCAATTGATGATTACAAGTGGCGCATTGCATCCTTTCGCCTACTTATTCTTTTGAAGTAGGCGCCATAGCTGAATCCATCTTCATACTTTCAACACCACAGTGCTCTCAGTTCAAGTCATACAGCCTTTTTACTCATCAGTTCGTCACATTTTTTAAAAAGCAAATCCATTTTTGAAAATGAAATTTGATTAGCTTTTTTTTCAGATCTAAATGGCTTTCGACCTGAATAATTTTTGTGAACAGTAAAAAAACCCAGAACTCCATGACTGCGATCGCCCTCACGTCCACGAGATCATCTCCTACTAGTGTATGTTGGTGCACCAATAAACGCGTGTCTTTTGAACTGGCGCACATACACTAATTTAGTTTCCTCTAAGTGAAGCAAATCCTACCCCAATCTCTATTGTCCAACCCCAATCATGATCGTAAGAAGGTAGAATAGGTGCGTGACATATGTCGCATCTGAACTCGTATGTGAAATAAAATTGGCGCATGGTATGTAAAAGGTTGGCCACCCTTGCTTTATGGTGTACACTGCTAGCGGATAGGCCATGTTTATATTGAAGCAGAAGCAAGGAAAAGGACGCTGTCAAGGTCAATCTTCGGTTACGTGGCCACAGTAGTATCATCTCAAAGCACTCATCCGCAGAAGGCAGCGTGACTAACCTAAAGATGTGTTGCATCGAAAATGCGGATAATTTTTGACTTACTCTTACATCCTGGAGCAGGAAGTTCTTAAAACTGCGACGTACGTCACAGAACAAAGTTTTTTTGCAGAACAATTTTTCCTTAATTTTATCAAAATTGTGGCCGGTTTTTTTCAATCCTAAGTTACGATGTTCCACAGTGTAAAGTGCACTCCTTGGCACACCTTTATTTCTTCTTTAGCTACGGAACAACATCCTTACACCGCCCAAGTTACCACAAACACTTGATAAATAACACATCTTCTATGTCAATGACAAAATATTTAACTTCAAAAGTTAACGACAGAATTGAAAATTCTGAGAGTATGCCTTGGTTAAAATAAAATAAGTTAATTAATTTTGATGTTTTATTATAAATATGTGTAATAAATATTTAGCCAATAACTGTGTTCTACGTCTGTTTTTGTTTTGACTGCAGTTTTCAAATTACTGACAAAATTTCTGCAGAACAATTGCAATTGCGCGGAGTTGTGTTACAGAACACTGAATATAATTCTGCACCTGGGTCTTTACATTAGGTTGATGAATTATACATCACCTGATTTTATTTCCGAAATGAGAGTTCCAGAACTTTATTCCTAATCGGAAGAAACTGACGTATGTCTGTCACTATTTTGTGTCAAATCAAGTTCAATTACAGGAGCGTGCTTCAGGACATAAAAAAAGAGAAAATTTGGTAGGATGCGTCGAAGGACACAAGTCGAAGATTAGAGGGAATACTCGGGCCTAATGCTCGATTGTGTAATTGGGATGTCACCACTCTTTTTAGCACTTGGGATTCAACAATTCTTTTTAGCACTTGGGATTCAACAACTCTTTTTTAGAACTTGGGAGCAAACCACTCTTTAGTGTACTTGGGATATCACAACTATTTTTAGCACTTGGGATTCAATAACTCTTTTTTAGCACTTGGGATGCAACCACTCTTTAGTGTACTTGGGATGCCACAACTCTTTTTAGCACTTGGAATGTCACAATTCTTTTTAGCACTTGTGATGTCACCACTCTTTTTATCACTTGGGATTCAACAACTCTTTTTTAGCACTTGGGATGCAACCACTCTTTAGTGTACTTGGGATGCCACAACTCTTTTTAGCACTTGGGATGTCACAACTCTTTTTATCACTTGGGATTCAACAACTCTTTTTAGCACTTGGGATTCAACAACTCTTTAGTGTACTTGGGATGCCACAACTCTTTTTAGCACTTGGAATGTCACAATTCTTTTTAGCACTTGTGATGTCACCACTCTTTTTATCACTTGGGATTCAACAACTCTTTTTTAGCACTTGGGATGCAACCATTCTTTAGTGTACTTGGGATGCCACAACTCTTTTTAGCACTTGGAATGTCACAATTCTTTTTAGCACTTGTGATGTCACCACTCTTTTTATCACTTGGGATTCAACAACTCTTTTTTAGCACTTGGGATGCAACCACTCTTTAGTGTACTTGGGATGCCACAACTCTTTTTAGCACTTGGGATGTCACAACTCTTTTTATCACTTGGGATTCAACAACTCTTTTTAGCACTTGGGATGCAACCATTCTTTAGTGTACTTGAGATGTCACAACTCTTTTTAGCACTTGGGATTCAACAACTCTTTTTAGCACTTGGGATGCAACCATTCTTTAGTGTACTTGAGATGTCACAACTCTTTTTAGCACTTGAGTGTCACAACTCTTTTGTGTACTTGGGATGTCACAACTCTTTTGTGTACTTGGGATAGTACAGTAAACCAATTAAAGAAACTCATTTACATTCCACTAAAGTTTGTACTTTTGTTCGAGGTGCGATCTGACGTTTTCGTGTTTCAGGTGTGCCTCATCCCCGTGTCTGCACACGGCACCAACCCTGCCAGTGCCCAGATGGCGGGCATGCAGGTGCAGCCCATCAACGTCATGCCGTCCGGAGACATCGACATGAGCCACCTCAAGCAGAAGGTGAGTGAAGTTTGAACCTAAAAAGTGGCTCCGACGAGAATTCTCGCCCATCAAGATCTGACTAACGCTGTTGACGAGATACATCGTCATAAAGACATTGAAGGGTTTTTGTACGACGAGATCAAGATTTGGTCAGTTTTCTCTTGATGACGAGGTGTTTCGTCCATCAAGACCTAGTCGGGCTAATGAAGAGACCTACCGCCGAGGCAAACACAAAGAAATTTAAAAACACAAAAGTGTTGTGTGTGACACAGTTATCGTGAGTTTCAGTGAAGAGCGCATTATTTTGGGAGGGAACAAAGAAATTTAGGGGTAGTCGTGCCTCAGTATGTATTAGGGATGCGACATCGATGTCGATGTTTTATAAAAAGCATCGATGTATTTACCATCGATGTATTGGAGCCTATGTTTTTTTAACATCGATGTTTATTCCTGTCGATGTTTTTTGTTATCGATGTTTTATTTTTTTAAATGAAAAAAGTATCATTAGAAAAATAAAAAAATAACCAATATATAGTAATTATATAGTAAATTATAATCAGTAAATTGAACATACTTTTAAATTAGGGATGCGACAGCGATGTCGATGTTTTCAAAACTTCGATGTTTTATAAAAAAATATCGATGTTATTTGTCGATTTATTGGAGCCGATATTTGTTTAACATCGATGTTTTAACATTGTCGATGCTTTATTTTTGAATGAAAGATATACCATAGTAAAAAGTTAAGAGAGATAACCGTGCAACTAAGTATTTGTCAGTGATGGCGACATCCGTCCCAACAATTTTCCCCTAACAGCTAGGATTGTTAGTGAAAAAAAAAGTCGGCTTAAAGGGGTCCGGAACACAAAAATCGTCTAATTTTCGAAATTTTTTTTATTATTTTAAGAAATTCTCTGTATTTTTCTGCTTGAAATGACATCTAAATCATGTTTCGATCTTAATTATAACTAGAGATGTAATAATTTTTGTGGTAAGTTGTTTTGAAAATCTAACATTCTTGACAGTTGTTGTCATGGCAACAACATCTGTCTTTAAAACTTTAAATGCGTTTTTCTCCATGATACATTTTTTCAAGATTTCCTGTATTCAAATTGCTATATGTCGAAAACCGATAAAGTTTAAGGGTTGAAATGTGGAATATATCTTTTTCAAACATTATACTTTAATTTTGATTCAGCAAATTTGAAACAAATATTTACTTTTAAAAATATGACTTTAAAAAAAGTACCTTAAAATTTTCAAAATTTTTCATTCAAATATTTTTTTATTTTTTATTAAATTAATATTTTTTAAATTGCTGAATCAAAATTAAAGTTTATAAATTTGTGAATAATTTACTGCAAGAATTTTGAAAATGGATCAAGAATATTTTGAGTTTTAGCAATTTAAAATGACCCCTCTTTTTTGAAAAAACTTTAATTTAAAATTTTTTAAAAAAACTTTTGGAAAAGTTTTGTGTTGTGATTTTGCTTATTAGTTAAATGGATAATCAGTACAAAAAAAATTCAAAATTATAAATTAATTAATAAAAACAAATTTTCAATGTGTCGGACCCCCTTAAGGTGGAGAAAGTTAACAAACTTCTTTTTGTACAAACCATAATACTAAATATTGGGGCGTATAATAGTTATAGGCCTCAATATTTTTTATTTACAGTAAATAAAAAAAAAGTTTGTTATATTTCTCCCCATTAGTTTATAAGTAATTAATAATAACTAACAATAATTATATTGTTATGTACCTACCTAATTATACTTATAGTTAATAGTACCTATGTCAAATTGTTGTAAATATGATTTTCTTTTATGTTATTCAATTTGAAAATAAAAAATTTGTTAATTGTTCGTATTAATTTTTTTGAATTTGTTTTGACAGTTAAAAAAAGTCTTAGTTATAAATTAATAAACACGGCAAATGAAAAATTAAATCCCCACCCCCCCCGAAGAACATTAATGTTTGAGGTTGCTAAACGAGTTTTAAGAAATGAAGGGAAAACGTTTAAATAATATGATGTTTAAAAACAACGAAAAACATCGCTAGTTTTTAGGCGATGTATTATCAACATCGATGTTTTAATTTTGAACATCGATGTTTTGCTGTCGACGTCTCATCCCTCGTGTGTATATGCCCAATTGTGGATTCAAGCTGTAGGCGGTGTACATACGATTCTTCCCTGGGTGCATTTCTCTCTTGTGTTTTAAATCTTGGTATAGCTGCAGTCTACGTTTATAGCGGTGGCAACGGTCTTAGCGATTTTTTTTTGGCGCACTTCTATAGCGAGTTATGGTAGGTGAAGGCAGCCTATCTGTACTTATGGTTATTGTGATTTTCATGGAAACCTCGGCAAACGGAAGGTTTAAATTTTCATTTTGATTACTCTTGAAAGTATTTCAAAATCCATTAAAGTCGTTTGATTTCATTGGTTCGTTCGAAATATTTTCTTCGATTTCATTGGCTGTTTTAATTTTAAAACAGCCTTTGATCACATTGGTACTCTTGGATTTTCTTTGATTTCATTGGTTCGTTTGAAATTTTTTCTTTGATTCCATTGGATGTTTTAATTAAAAAAAAATTCTTTGATCACATTGGTCCTCTTAAATTTTCTTTGATTTCATTGGTTCATTTAATGTTTTTTCGCCAATTGCGGAATTTTGTATTATTATAGGGTAAGGTGGGGCACAGCGTAACACGTTTTTTATTTTCATCTGTGGCAACAAGATATGCATCTATATGAAGCAAACAAATCCCTTAAAAGGATCTTTGATCTCTCACATATATGTTACATATCATTAAAATTAAAACGAGTAACATTTATTTCCAGTATTTAATGTTTTTGATAGTGTTGTACAATGAAACACTGTACCCCACTTTCGGGGTACAGTGTTACGCTATAGTAGAGCAACAGTTAATATAAAGAATAGGCATTTATTAAAATTAATTTTAACTGAAACATACAGATATCTAATAAATCCTTAAGCAGGCTTAAAATAAAATTACACTTTTGATTAGTTTACGTATCGTTGAACAGCTTTAAATGTGAAGAAAACATTAGCAATGATTTAGCCTAGTTATAAATTAGGTGATAAAATAAGATTAAAGAAATTTTAAACTTATTTCAGATTTTTATAAAGTTAAATACAAAGGGATAATAAGCATTTCTGTTTTTCTGATTGTCCCTCCTGATATAATTGGGTGAGGAAGTTTGGCAATAATTTTTGATTTTTCAGATCAATAAACTTCATTTGTTCGTGAAAATTTACAAGATAGAAAAATTATTTTGACGGGCATCGATCCTAGGCCGTCGCCAATAGCCAATTGCGTTAATAATAGCACAGTATGACGTCAATTTACCTACTTACCGTCATTGTTTTACTTTTCTCTGTACGCGCCATACTGAAAATGCAATTTGTTTCAGCTGGAGGAGTTCAAGGACAAAGTCGGATGTATGATGATCACGTACCCATCCACCAATGGCATTTTCGAGGAGGGCATCAGGTTGGTAAATGCTACATTCTCGACGTGTTCCTTAAGTTACCCCCTCATCTATGTTCTACACGTTTTCCATGAACGCTGTCTGGTTGAGTTGTGAACGACCCCTTCCGAATTTCCTTCTAAGAGATTTCACAGTGAAAGCTCAGTTGGAAGCGTAACGAATCTCCGACCGGATGCTTGCGAGTTGCAATTAGGGATGCGACATCGACAACAAAACATCGATGTTCAATATTAAAACATCGATGTTAAAAATACATCGCCCCAAAACCATCGATGTTTTTAAACTTTTTTCCATTTTTTAAAACTGGTTTTGGTCTGGTTCAAAAATAAATCATCGACAGCGTAAAAATATCGACAGTGTAAAAACATCGATGTTTTGAAAACATCGGTTCCAATAAATCGATGTTTTTTAATAAAACATCGATGTTTTGAAAACATTCACATGGATGTCGCATCCCTATTGTCTCGTTGCTAGGGGCACCGTTCCCCCTTTTATCCTCGTCCTTTTCAGACCCTTCACCCTTGGCCACTTTGGTCTAAAAGCATCTTAAACTGAAAACTATCTTTACTGATTGTGAAAATTATGCTACTTGCTTTTATTTTTATTTTTATAATGGTACTTTTTTTATTTAAAAATAAAACATCGACAAGTGTAGACATCGATGTTAAAAAAACATCGGCTCTAATACATCGATGGTTTTTTTTATATAAAACATCGATATTTTTTATATAAAACATCGATGTTTTTTTATATAAAACATCGATGTCTAGAAAACATCGACATCGATGTCGCATCCCTAATTGGAATCTGACCAAAGAGTCATTCGAAGTTCAGTCTGTCGTGGCCTCAAATGTTCTCACGTCAACATGGAAGTTTGGAGAGTGGGGTGCAAGCTCAGGTGCTATGTGACAGCGGTTCAAAATGTTGGTGTTGTCCGAGGATCTTACCCTTCCGGTTTGATCCCGGAACGTCACCAATAGCACATAGATGCTACAGTACGACGTTAAGTAAATACCTATCTACCTTAAGCTTGTTACATATGAGAACTGGAAATCACAGTATAGATCCTAGATAGTATTGATGATATACATCAGGGATGGGCAAACTTTTTCAGTCGCGGGCCAAAAATAAAAAATAAAAAAGTTTGGCGGGCCAAAATAAATTTTTCTAAAATTTTAAAAACAACATACAAGTATTACAATTTAAATATGTTAATGAGATAAATGAAATTCATTTTTAAAAGTTCCTTATATTGAGGTTCGAAGTGAGATGTACTGATTCTTAGGAACGAGGCTAAATGCTCATCTGTCAGTCTTCTTCTGAAATAATTCTTTCTAAGGTTCATAGTTGAAAACACTTGTTCACTTATTTAAGATGAAGCAAACATAGCACTGATTTTCTGGGCGGGAGATATTAAATTTGGGAAATTTACTTTCGATAATGATTTGTAAAACTATAACTTTGGCATATTTAGAAACAACTGCATGAGATGATTGTTAGATTACTACTCAATTAATTGAAGCTGCAAATCTGACCTCACTGCCTCACAATTTACGTTGAAAGGCATGGTAAAACTATCAAATTCTGTTTGAATGGCACTGAAATCTTGAAATCTGCGTTCGAACTCAAAATGCAGTTTTTTCAAGCCATCTTTATTATTCTTAAGTTTCTCTTCATTTACTGAGGATATTGAATTTAACCTCGAGAAATGAGACAGGTCGTTCTTAGCTAGCTGCCCAGCAAACAGATTTAGTTTTAGTTTAAAAGCTTTGAAATGGGCCCAGATATCGTCGATAAATTGATTTTCCCCTTGCATCTTGACATTCAAGTTGTTCATATGACAAAGAAGATCTGTGAAAAATGCAAAATCCGAAAGCCATTCTGTATCTTCTAATATTTCGCACTCCGCAGAACACTGTTTCTCATGGAAGAACGACACAATGTCGTCTTTCAGCTGCCAAACTCGCTCGAAAACAGATCCTGCACTAAGCCACCTTACTTTCGTGTAATACAGTACATCATAGTATTCAGATTGCACGGACTGAAGAAATTCTCGAAATTCTATCCGCGGGCCGGATAAAACCTTCTGGGAGGGGGGGGGCGGAGTTGTCCCGCGGGCCGTAGTTTGCCCATCCCTGGTATACATAGTGTGAAAAAATGCGAGTTCGTATCCAACCAAAGACCGTCGTGTACAAGGGGGTGGTGCACGTTCCATCTGTCGTGGCCTCAAATGTACTCACGTTAGCTCAGGTGTGATACCTCGTCATCTGTCCGTGGTTCCAAAGAGGCTCTGTCCTCGTTTCTTTCTCTTGGGGATCGATCCCTGACCGTCGCCCATGGACAGTTGAAAGCGGATAATCCAAGGTACTAGTTTCGATAGCTAGTTTGTTTAGGGGAACTGACACTACCCAGGAAAAAATATAAGCAAAAAAACTTCAAAGAAAACCTGCAGGTATTCTGCATGAATTTCGGACAAAATTCCTGCAGGAAACCTGCAGTTTTTCGACTGGTTGCCATGATGATGATGGATAACTGGTGGCGCCATCTGGAGTGGTGGGATGAACAAACACATTATTTTTTATTTAAAAATAATAATTTTGTGGTATTAACGCCATCCTAGAACTACATCGATAACGGTCCGCGATCAATCTTTCAAGGGAAAGATCTGAGGACAACATATCGTAATTTTGTATCGCGATCAGATGATGGGACTCGAACCCGGGACCAAGGGATCTGGAGTTCAGTGTGCTATCCATTAGGCCATAAGAGACATATCCAAATGTGGTGAATTAATGTAGTGTTTGCTTTTTCTCTGTTTTGGACCTGCTTTTTTTCACTAGGAACGCATTGAAAATGGTTTGAATTTTGTTTGGAGGGATTTTATACTTTTACAGAAAAAGAAACCAGGTGATATATTGCATAATATAAAAACGTATCACATATTATTGGTATGTGATAGGAATTTCATGTCTTCACATTTGAATGTAGCATTGAAATTTTCTGAAAATGTTAACATCTCATACAACAAATTCATTACAGATTAGTTTAATAATTCCAAGATTTATGCAAATGATTAATTTTGTTCGTAGTTAATATAACAGATTAAATTCAGATATTTGGTATGTTAGAGAAATACAATATTTGCGTTGAAATAAAGATTTTAATGGAAGGTAGTTCAGCAGTATCTAATTCCAAGGTTACATTTTTTGGTGGAACTGAAAAATGAAATAAACAATATAATTGCTGTTTTTTTACTATGTAAAATATACCCTTTTTTTTAAAGAAATTATTTCAGATATATATATTAATTTTAATTAAACATATTAGTTGATAATTGTTTTCATAAAAACTGCAATTTTTAGGAAAACAAAACTTTAACCTCAAACATCATTTTTCCTTCTTAAAAACTGCAGTTTTTATGAAGGAAAAAAGCCTTCATAAAATTTCTTCATGAAAACTGCAGTTTTTATGAAGGAAAAAAGCCTTCATAAAATTCCTTCATGAAAACTGCAGTTTTTATGAAAGAATTTTATAAAGGAATTTTTTCTGCATTTTTCCTTCATAAAAACTGCAGTTTTTATGAAGGAAAAATTAAAGTTGGAAATATTATAAATTTAATTTCAGAAAAACTGCAGTATTAATGAAGGAAACCATTATTCCTTCAAAACCTCTGCATTTTCTCTGTGTAAAATCTGCACTTATCTAACTGCCTTCAAAAAAGCTGCATTCACCTTCAAAAAACCTTCAAAATGGATCTTTTTTTGAAGGAAAGATGCTGATTTTTTTTTGCTGGGTACGGAGTGATGAAACAGGAAATGACTGGATCGAGGGGAACAAAGTCACCCTATCACCAACAGAACATGTAGTGAGACCACTCCGATTTGTCGAGTTCAACGCCGGTCGTTTGAAATTCTCCATTTGATAACATTTTAACAGGGATTACAATGTAATCAAATTTGCTAAAGCACACTTATGACAGGGCCCCTTGAAATGTGAGGCTCCATTTGCAGAGAATCTCTTTTAGGCCGCCCCTATTGGCATCGGCTCCGATAGATGCATTGCTCGGGTTAGTCGCTAATATAGATCGTTAAACGGGTATATAACTATATTTAAAAAGTCTAGATTACGAAGATCGTGTTGGGTTTCGAGGGAGGGGGGTTAAATACGGAAACCATTAATGAGCGGTTATCGTGGCAAGATTTAAATAGGTCGTTGAGTAAGGAGTGGTCGCTAAATATATAAGACGTTAATTTAGGAATGGTCGGTAAATATGTAAGTCGTTAAGTGAGGAGTAATTGATAAATATTTAGGTCGTTGAATGATGAGGGTTTGCCAATGTAAGACGTTGAGTGATTATTATGTTTACGTCTAGTAACGTGCAGGTCGTTGAGAGGAATATTTAGTACATGTAGCTCGTTAAACAAGGAATATTTGCTATATAGGTCGTTAAGTGATGAGTTACTAAATATATAGGCCGTTAAGTGAGTAGTTTTTACTATATATGTAGATCGTTTATTAAATATATAGGTCGTTAAGTGAGGAGTTATTGTTACACAGGCAAAAATTGAAGTGCCTGTGACATTCATGTTTTGAATTAAAGTTTCATTGCACATCAACTGAATTTCAGAGACATCTGCGAGCTGGTCCATTCGTACGGAGGTCAGATCTACCTGGATGGGGCGAACATGAACGCCCAAGTGGGGCTGTGCCGCCCCGGCGACTACGGCTCCGACGTCTCGCACATCAACCTACACAAGACGTTCTGCATTCCCCATGGAGGAGGGGGCCCTGGCATGGGCCCCATCGGAGTGTAAGTGAACAACCAAGTTACCTTACCTTCGAAACAAGCGTCTCAAAGTCGCACTGTAACTTCCAATAATGCCTCAAATAAATTAAAAATTGAAATGAACCATAATGCCACAACATATGCCCACTGCACTATGAAATGCATGCTTTTTTAATCGAATTACTTGCGTTTTATATACCATTTCTGTTTTCCATTAAATGGCTTCGAGTTTTTCCCCGCACCGTCGCCAATAGCCCGCAGTGTTGCTTCAGTGCGACGTTGATTAAAATACCTTTCCTATGAATAACGTATCACTTTTATTGAGTGCCGTGTTGTGAAGTTAAATCAGTTTTGTTAAAAGATTTGTAACAATGAGGAACTTGCACGTTTTTTGTTTAGATTTTTATAATATAGAAAATGAAAAAAATGTGATGGAAAGTAGGTATCTTTCTTTTTTACTTTTATAGCACAAAAAGGTAAAATTTTAAAATTTCAAGTTCGCACTATTTATTTTATTTAAAAAACGCTAGTTTTCCTACGCCGCTTCTTGTGACGTAACAGTGCCCCATGACGGTTGTTTATTTTGATAGCGACGTTGAAATAGCAAGCGGTATTTCTTTCTTGTTGATCTAAAAAGGATTTGTATCGAATACGATTTCGAAATGTCTACGATTAATGCAAGTTAAAATTATTAATATATGATTATAAAATAAACGGAATAAACAACAAAAACAAACAGCAATACAAAATAGCAAGAAGAAAATTTTAAATTGATTGTTTAAAAATTAAAAGAGCAAGCAATATGAAATTTCAACGAGCTAGACAAACGTAAACATTACATCGGGGAGCACAATGACGTCAAACCAATCACGTAGCGTTTTGAGGTCACATGCCGCACTTTTCGGGAATTTAAAACTTAATATTTTAATTTATTAAGTCCATTTTATGGGGTTTAATTATCATTTTCGAACATTTCGACGATCAATCTATTAATAAAACACAGAAATGATCATTTTCCTCACGAGGTGCAAGTTCCTCTTTCATGTGTAAATAGTGTTCAGTTCAAATGTATATTTAAGACATATAACACAACGCACTAAAGTCTATTTCATGACAATGGATCGGATTATTGATTTATTGACTGTCAAACGGTTTAAACCAATTACATGACATTAACAAATATTCCAAGGATAAGCAATAAAGCAAAACAAATTACAATCATGCAACAAACACGTTATACTATAAACACAAGGCTATGAATGATACAAATGAATAAAATTATTGAATTAACAAAATGGCAGCATTATAGACCTACTTGTGAACTTTTGATCTTAGCACGAAAACTCCCATTTTCGCATTCTGACAACCTTTTTGTGGTTACAAATTAAATTTTTTCAACCGTTCACTTTTCCAAGTGTCCTCAACCAAGGTCGTCTGCCTTCCAACCAAAGCCGAATACACTTCCATTATTTCGAGTATACCTGTTGATGTGTGTACTTTCCCGTTGGGATTGATCCCGGACCGTCGTCAATAGCCGGTTGTGTTGCTCTAGTACGATATTCATTAAAAATACCTACATGTTGATTTGTGTTTCAGGAAGGCGCATCTGGCTCCGTTCCTCCCCTCCCACCCCATCATCAACCCCCTGGAGGGGTCCATGGCACGCTCCTTCGGCGTGGTGAGCGCCGCCCCATGGGGCTCCTCCGCCATTCTGCCCATCTCGTGGGCCTACATCAAGATGATGGGGCCCCGGGGCCTCAAGAGGGCCACCGAGGTGGCCATCCTCAACGCCAACTACATGTGCCACCGACTCAAGGACCACTATCCCATACTCTTCTACGGCAAGGAAGGTAAGTCGCGTTCACTTTTCTTTTAAACTGTATCCATCTATTTGTATGTTTGGGATTAGCAACCGGAGGGTTGTGAGTTCGAATCCAACCTAAGACCATCGTGTACAAAGGGGGAAGGTGCACGTTCAAACTGTCATGGCACCTCAAATGTCCTCACGTTTCGACTAGGGATGCGACATCGATGTCGGTGTTTTTTAAAAAATATTGGAGTCGATGTTTTTGTAGCATCGATGCTTATACTTGTCGATGTTTTATTTTTATATGAAAAAAGTACCGTTATAAAAATTACCAAGTAGCATAATTTTTATAATCAACTAATTGAACATACTTTTAGACCAAAGTGGCCAAGGGTGCAGGGTCTGAAAAGTAGGGATGCGACATCGATGTATTGGAGCCGATGTCGCATTATTAATTGCTAAACCAGTTTTAAAAAATGGGGGAAAAAGTTTAAATACAATGAATTTAAAAAAACATCGATGTTTTGGGACGATGCACTTTCAACATCGATGTTTTAATTTTGAACATCGATGTTTTGTTGTCGATGTCGCATCACTAGTTCCGACTCTAGGCGTAGCGCCAAAAGGATAGATACTGTAGACCTTGATCCAATTTGCTGTGGAAGGCTCACGACTTGAGAAAGAGGTTGAAGACAGAACTGCAGACGATGTATCAGCAGGTGTTAGCCACGTGCTTCAAGGCACGATTGAGTGGTCAGTGGTCAGCCCGACCCATGTGCAGCGTCCTCAAGAGCCTCCTTCCTGTTCACGACGAGTTCATAGGACGGCACATTGGACCTTGCGAGGCTCAGCAGAAGCTTATGCTGGACGTGTTGAACTTCAAGGTAAGTGGACCCATCAACTACCTGTTCGATGTACAAAGGGTGGCCCAAAAGTCGCTAGACAACCAACCGGTCTGGTGGTTAAGATGTTAGCCTCTAGATAGGAAGGTTCCGGCTTATTGCATGGATGTTTGTAAGCGTATGGTGTTGAGGCGGCTATTGCACCTGAAATCCGCCGAGCACCGAAAGTCCTCACGTTGGGTTGGTGTGGAAGTTTGGAGAGTGGGTTGCAAGCTCAGGTGTTGCTTCGTCATCTGACCGTGTTTCAAAATGACGAGGTGGTGTCCTCGGTTCTTTCACCCTTGGGATTGATCCCTGACCGTCGTCAATAGCTCGTTGCGTTGCTCCAATACGACGTTAATTTAAAATATCTACCATACCTCATCCCTTTACAAAAAGTTCTGCATGCATTTGTATTGATTCCGTTTCCTCGCATCTAGGTACCGTTGCCCACGAATTCATCATCGATGTCCGAGAGTTGAAGAAGACTGCCAACATCGAAGCCATGGACATTGCCAAGAGACTGCAAGACTACGGTGAGTAGGGCGAGGTCTTTCCTTTTTACTTCAGTTCGAATCGAAGCGATTGAGGAGTGAGGAACAGCGCCGTTAGTCCTTCAACCCCAAGTGGTTTCGACGAGAAGTCTTGTCCCTGAAGATATAGGCAGTTTTGGTAGTGACGCGAATTGCCTATTTTTTTTTTTGTGTTAACGAGATTTCTAATCAGTTCTTATATGACCAGAAATTCTTCCGTCGAGATCTGGCCAGTTAATGACAAGATACCTCCTTGAAGCAAACAGTTGTTGGGTTGAATATTAACCCCTTATGTTGTTTAGACGAGGTATCTCGTCACTGAAGATAGAATTAGTTTTGCTAATGACGCAAATTGCCTGAATTTTGTGTTAACGAGATTAATTTCTGATAATTTCTTATCTATATATAATTCTCTTACGTGGCACACAAAAAATATGTTTTTTTTTTGTTATCGCGTTTTGGCAACACCGTATGATCATTTGTTTATCACGCAGCCTCGTGCATCTATTGAATTTATAGCGTTATCGGATGAAATTTTATTGAAAATTGTTGCAGCCTATTACAGAAATCAAAGAAAGTGGACAAGACAACCCAATGAAAGGTTAATTGAAATAGATGCAAGACGTAATACCAGAACTGAAAGCAATCGTAGAAAACGTGCATGTTTGAGTTGAGGTACTCTCATTTCGTTTGAGGAATATGAAAACAGTAGAAATGCTGTAATTTTTGGAATATCATATTTTGTAAACACTTCATTATGCTAGAACGCATGTCTTCATTGATGCGAGCAGAGCGAGCAAGGTTCGCGCAGCGAGCCAATGAGGATTGCAAAGCAATTCTCTGTGGGTTGGCAAGCGTTAGTGAGCAGGGGCTGGCCCCCTAGTATGACCAGATATCTCTTCATAATAATTTATAAGCAATTCTCCGTGGGTTGGCAAGCGTTAGTGAGCAGGGGCTGGCCCCCTAGTATGACCAGATATCTCTTCATAATAATTTATAAGCAATTCTCCGTGGGTTGGCAAGCGTTAGTGAGCAGGGGCTGGCCCCCTAGTATGACCAGATATCTCTTCATAATAATTTATAAGCAATTCTCCGTGGGTTGGCAAGCGTTAGTGAGCAGGGGCTGGCCCCCTAGTATGACCAGATATCTCTTCATAATAATTTATAAGCAATTCTCCGTGGGTTGGCAAGCGTTAGTGAGCAGTGGCTGGCCCCCTAGTATGACCAGATATCTCTTCATAATAATTTATAAGCAATTCTCCGTGGGTTGGCAAGCGTTAGTGAGCAGGAGCTGGCCCCCTAATATGACCAGATATCTCTTCATAATAATTTATAAGCAATTATCCGTGGGTTGGCAAGCGTTAGTGAGCAGGGGCTGGCCCCCTAGTATGACCAGATATCTCTTCATAATAATTTATAAGCAATTATCCGTGGGTTGGCAAGCGTTAGTGAGCAGGGGCTGGCCCCCTAGTATGACCAGATATCTCTTCATAATAATTTATAAGCAATTCTCCGTGGGTTGGCAAGCGTTAGTGAGCAGGGGCTGGCCCCCTAGTATGACCAGATATCTCTTCATAATAATTTATAAGCAATTCTCCGTGGGTTGGCAAGCGTTAGTGAGCAGGGGCTGGCCCCCTAGTATGACCAGATATCTCTTCATAATAATTTATAAGCAATTCTCCGTGGGTTGGCAAGCGTTAGTGAGCAGGGGCTGGCCCCCTAGTATGACCAGATATCTCTTCATAATAATTTATAAGCAATTCTCCGTGGGTTGGCAAGCGTTAGTGAGCAGGGGCTGGCCCCCTAGTATGACCAGATATCTCTTCATAATAATTTATAAGCAATTCTCCGTGGGTTGGCAAGCGTTAGTGAGCAGGAGCTGGCCCCCTAGTATGACCAGATATCTCTTCATAATAATTTATAAGCAATTATCCGTGGGTTGGCAAGCGTTAGTGAGCAGGGGCTGGCCCCCTAGTATGACCAGATATCTCTTCATAATAATTTATAAGCAATTCTCCGTGGGTTGGCAAGCGTTAGTGAGCAGGGGCTGGCCCCCTAGTATGACCAGATATCTCTTCATAATAATTTATAAGCAATTCTCCGTGGGTTGGCAAGCGTTAGTGAGCAGGGGCTGGCCCCCTAGTATGACCAGATATCTCTTCATAATAATTTATAAGCAATTCTCCGTGGGTTGGCAAGCGTTAGTGAGCAGGGGCTGGCCCCCTAGTATGACCAGATATCTCTTCATAATAATTTATAAGCAATTCTCCGTGGGTTGGCAAGCGTTAGTGAGCAGGGGCTGGCCCCCTAGTATGACCAGATATCTCTTCATAATAATTTATAAGCAATTCTCCGTGGGTTGGCAAGCGTTAGTGAGCAGGGGCTGGCCCCCTAGTATGACCAGATATCTCTTCATAATAATTTATAAGCAATTCTCCGTGGGTTGGCAAGCGTTAGTGAGCAGGGGCTGGCCCCCTAGTATGACCAGATATCTCTTCATAATAATTTATAAGCAATTCTCCGTGGGTTGGCAAGCGTTAGTGAGCAGGGGCTGGCCCCCTAGTATGACCAGATATCTCTTCATAATAATTTATAAGCAATTCTCCGTGGGTTGGCAAGCGTTAGTGAGCAGGGGCTGGCCCCCTAGTATGACCAGATATCTCTTCATAATAATTTATAAGCAATTATCCGTGGGTTGGCAAGCGTTAGTGAGCAGGAGCTGGCCCCCTAGTATGACCAGATATCTCTTCATAATAATTTATAAGCAATTCTCCGTGGGTTGGCAAGCGTTAGTGAGCAGGGGCTGGCCCCCTAGTATGACCAGATATCTCTTCATAATAATTTATAAGCAATTCTCCGTGGGTTGGCAAGCGTTAGTGAGCAGGGGCTGGCCCCCTAGTATGACCAGATATCTCTTCATAATAATTTATAAGCAATTATCCGTGGGTTGGCAAGCGTTAGTGAGCAGGGGCTGGCCCCCTAGTATGACCAGATATCTCTTCATAATAATTTATAAGCAATTCTCCGTGGGTTGGCAAGCGTTAGTGAGCAGGGGCTGGCCCCCTAGTATGACCAGATATCTCTTCATAATAATTTATAAGCAATTCTCCGTGGGTTGGCAAGCGTTAGTGAGCAGGGGCTGGCCCCCTAGTATGACCAGATATCTCTTCATAATAATTTATAAGCAATTCTCCGTGGGTTGGCAAGCGTTAGTGAGCAGGGGCTGGCCCCCTAGTATGACCAGATATCTCTTCATAATAATTTATAAGCAATTATCCGTGGGTTGGCAAGCGTTAGTGAGCAGGAGCTGGCCCCCTAGTATGACCAGATATCTCTTCATAATAATTTATAAGCAATTCTCCGTGGGTTGGCAAGCGTTAGTGAGCAGGGGCTGGCCCCCTAGTATGACCAGATATCTCTTCATAATAATTTATAAGCAATTCTCCGTGGGTTGGCAAGCGTTAGTGAGCAGGGGCTGGCCCCCTAGTATGACCAGATATCTCTTCATAATAATTTATAAGCAATTATCCGTGGGTTGGCAAGCGTTAGTGAGCAGGGGCTGGCCCCCTAGTATGACCAGATATCTCTTCATAATAATTTATAAGCAATTCTCCGTGGGTTGGCAAGCGTTAGTGAGCAGGGGCTGGCCCCCTAGTATGACCAGATATCTCTTCATAATAATTTATAAGCAATTCTCCGTGGGTTGGCAAGCGTTAGTGAGCAGGGGCTGGCCCCCTAGTATGACCAGATATCTCTTCATAATAATTTATAAGCAATTCTCCGTGGGTTGGCAAGCGTTAGTGAGCAGGGGCTGGCCCCCTAGTATGACCAGATATCTCTTCATAATAATTTATAAGCAATTCTCCGTGGGTTGGCAAGCGTTAGTGAGCAGGGGCTGGCCCCCTAGTATGACCAGATATCTCTTCATAATAATTTATAAGCAATTCTCCGTGGGTTGGCAAGCGTTAGTGAGCAGGGGCTGGCCCCCTAGTATGACCAGATATCTCTTCATAATAATTTATAAGCAATTCTCCGTGGGTTGGCAAGCGTTAGTGAGCAGGGGCTGGCCCCCTAGTATGACCAGATATCTCTTCATAATAATTTATAAGCAATTCTCCGTGGGTTGGCAAGCGTTAGTGAGCAGGGGCTGGCCCCCTAGTATGATCAGATATCTCTTCATAATAATTTATAAGCAATTCTCCGTGGGTTGGCAAGCGTTAGTGAGCAGGGGCTGGCCCCCTAGTATGACCAGATATCTCTTCATAATAATTTATAAGCAATTCTCCGTGGGTTGGCAAGCGTTAGTGAGCAGGGGCTGGCCCCCTAGTATGACCAGATATCTCTTCATAATAATTTATAAGCAATTCTCCGTGGGTTGGCAAGCGTTAGTGAGCAGGGGCTGGCCCCTTAGTATGACCAGATATCTCTTCATAATAATTTATAAGCAATTCTCCGTGGGTTGGCAAGCGTTAGTGAGCAGGGGCTGGCCCCCTAGTATGACCAGATATCTCTTCATAATAATTTATAAGCAATTCTCCGTGGGTTGGCAAGCGTTAGTGAGCAGGGGCTGGCCCCTTAGTATGACCAGATATCTCTTCATAATAATTTATAAGCAATTCTCCGTGGGTTGGCAAGCGTTAGTGAGCAGGGGCTGGCCCCCTAGTATGACCAGATATCTCTTCATAATAATTTATAAGCAATTCTCCGTGGGTTGGCAAGCGTTAGTGAGCAGGGGCTGGCCCCTTAGTATGACCAGATATCTCTTCATAATAATTTATAAGCAATTCTCCGTGGGTTGGCAAGCGTTAGTGAGCAGGGGCTGGCCCCCTAGTATGACCAGATATCTCTTCATAATAATTTATAAGCAATTCTCCGTGGGTTGGCAAGCGTTAGTGAGCAGGGGCTGGCCCCCTAGTATGACCAGATATCTCTTCATAATAATTTATAAGCAATTCTCCGTGGGTTGGCAAGCGTTAGTGAGCAGGGGCTGGCCCCCTAGTATGACCAGATATCTCTTCATAATAATTTATAAGCAATTCTCCGTGGGTTGGCAAGCGTTAGTGAGCAGGGGCTGGCCCCTTAGTATGACCAGATATCTCTTCATAATAATTTATAAGCAATTCTCCGTGGGTTGGCAAGCGTTAGTGAGCAGGGGCTGGCCCCCTAGTATGACCAGATATCTCTTCATAATAATTTATAAGCAATTCTCCGTGGGTTGGCAAGCGTTAGTGAGCAGGGGCTGGCCCCCTAGTATGACCAGATATCTCTTCATAATAATTTATAAGCAATTCTCCGTGGGTTGGCAAGCGTTAGTGAGCAGGGGCTGGCCCCCTAGTATGACCAGATATCTCTTCATAATAATTTATAAGCAATTCTCCGTGGGTTGGCAAGCGTTAGTGAGCAGGGGCTGGCCCCTTAGTATGACCAGATATCTCTTCATAATAATTTATAAGCAATTCTCCGTGGGTTGGCAAGCGTTAGTGAGCAGGGGCTGGCCCCTTAGTATGACCAGATATCTCTTCATAATAATTTATAAGCAATTCTCCTTGGGTAGGCAAGCGTTAGTGAGCAGGGGCTGGCCCCCTAGTATGACCAGATATCTCTTCATAATAATTTATAAGCAATTCTCCGTGGGTTGGCAAGCGTTAGTGAGCAGGGGCTGGCCCCTTAGTATGACCAGATATCTCTTCATAATAATTTATAAGCAATTCTCCGTGGGTTGGCAAGCGTTAGTGAGCAGGGGCTGGCCCCTTAGTATGACCAGATATCTCTTCATAATAATTTATAAGCAATTCTCCGTGGGTTGGCAAGCGTTAGTGAGCAGGGGCTGGCCCCCTAGTATGACCAGATATCTCTTCATAATAATTTATAAGCAATTCTCCGTGGGTTGGCAAGCGTTAGTGAGCAGGGGCTGGCCCCTTAGTATGACCAGATATCTCTTCATAATAATTTATAAGCAATTCTCCGTGGGTAGGCAAGCGTTAGTGAGCAGGGGCTGGCCCCCTAGTATGACCAGATATCTCTTCATAATAATTTATAAGCAATTCTCCGTGGGTTGGCAAGCGTTAGTGAGCAGGGGCTGGCCCCCTAGTATGACCAGATATCTCTTCATAATAATTTATAAGCAATTCTCCGTGGGTTGGCAAGCGTTAGTGAGCAGGGGCTGGCCCCTTAGTATGACCAGATATCTCTTCATAATAATTTATAAGCAATTCTCCGTGGGTTGGCAAGCGTTAGTGAGCAGGGGCTGGCCCCTTAGTATGACCAGATATCTCTTCATAATAATTTATAAGCAATTCTCCGTGGGTTGGCAAGCGTTAGTGAGCAGGGGCTGGCCCCCTAGTATGACCAGATATCTCTTCATAATAATTTATAAGCAATTCTCCGTGGGTTGGCAAGCGTTAGTGAGCAGGGGCTGGCCCCTTAGTATGACCAGATATCTCTTCATAATAATTTATAAGCAATTCTCCGTGGGTTGGCAAGCGTTAGTGAGCAGGGGCTGGCCCCCTAGTATGACCAGATATCTCTTCATAATAATTTATAAGCAATTCTCCGTGGGTTGGCAAGCGTTAGTGAGCAGGGGCTGGCCCCCTAGTATGACCAGATATCTCTTCATAATAATTTATAAGCAATTCTCCGTGGGTTGGCAAGCGTTAGTGAGCAGGGGCTGGCCCCCTAGTATGACCAGATATCTCTTCATAATAATTTATAAGCAATTCTCCGTGGGTTGGCAAGCGTTAGTGAGCAGGGGCTGGCCCTCTAGTATGACCAGATATCTCTTCATAATAATTTATAAGCAATTCTCCGTGGGTTGGCAAGCGTTAGTGAGCAGGGGCTGGCCCCCTAGTATGACCAGATATCTCTTCATAATAATTTATAAGCAATTCTCCGTGGGTTGGCAAGCGTTAGTGAGCAGGGGCTGGCCCCTTAGTATGACCAGATATCTCTTCATAATAATTTATAAGCAATTCTCCGTGGGTTGGCAAGCGTTAGTGAGCAGGGGCTGGCCCCTTAGTATGACCAGATATCTCTTCATAATAATTTATAAGCAATTCTCCGTGGGTTGGCAAGCGTTAGTGAGCAGGGGCTGGCCCCCTAGTATGACCAGATATCTCTTCATAATAATTTATAAGCAATTCTCCGTGGGTTGGCAAGCGTTAGTGAGCAGGGGCTGGCCCCTTAGTATGACCAGATATCTCTTCATAATAATTTATAAGCAATTCTCCGTGGGTTGGCAAGCGTTAGTGAGCAGGGGCTGGCCCCTTAGTATGACCAGATATCTCTTCATAATAATTTATAAGCAATTCTCCGTGGGTTGGCAAGCGTTAGTGAGCAGGGGCTGGCCCCCTAGTATGACCAGATATCTCTTCATAATAATTTATAAGCAATTCTCCGTGGGTTGGCAAGCGTTAGTGAGCAGGGGCTGGCCCCTTAGTATGACCAGATATCTCTTCATAATAATTTATAAGCAATTCTCCGTGGGTTGGCAAGCGTTAGTGAGCAGGGGCTGGCCCCCTAGTATGACCAGATATCTCTTCATAATAATTTATAAGCAATTCTCCGTGGGTTGGCAAGCGTTAGTGAGCAGGGGCTGGCCCCCTAGTATGACCAGATATCTCTTCATAATAATTTATAAGCAATTCTCCGTGGGTTGGCAAGCGTTAGTGAGCAGGGGCTGGCCCCCTAGTATGACCAGATATCTCTTCATAATAATTTATAAGCAATTCTCCGTGGGTTGGCAAGCGTTAGTGAGCAGGGGCTGGCCCCTTAGTATGACCAGATATCTCTTCATAATAATTTATAAGCAATTCTCCGTGGGTTGGCAAGCGTTAGTGAGCAGGGGCTGGCCCCCTAGTATGACCAGATATCTCTTCATAATAATTTATAAGCAATTCTCCGTGGGTTGGCAAGCGTTAGTGAGCAGGGGCTGGCCCCCTAGTATGACCAGATATCTCTTCATAATAATTTATAAGCAATTCTCCGTGGGTTGGCAAGCGTTAGTGAGCAGGGGCTGGCCCCTTAGTATGACCAGATATCTCTTCATAATAATTTATAAGCAATTCTCCGTGGGTTGGCAAGCGTTAGTGAGCAGGGGCTGGCCCCTTAGTATGACCAGATATCTCTTCATAATAATTTATAAGCAATTCTCCGTGGGTTGGCAAGCGTTAGTGAGCAGGGGCTGGCCCCCTAGTATGACCATATATCTCTTCATAATAATTTATAAGCAATTCTCCGTGGGTTGGCAAGCTTTAGTGAGCAGGGGCTGGCCCCTTAGTATGACCAGATATCTCTTCATAATAATTTATAAGCAATTCTCCGTGGGTTGGCAAGCGTTAGTGAGCAGGGGCTGGCCCCCTAGTATGACCAGATATCTCTTCATAATAATTTATAAGCAATTCTCCGTGGGTTGGCAAGCGTTAGTGAGCAGGGGCTGGCCCCCTAGTATGACCAGATATCTCTTCATAATAATTTATAAGCAATTCTCCGTGGGTTGGCAAGCGTTAGTGAGCAGGGGCTGGCCCTCTAGTATGACCAGATATCTCTTCATAATAATTTATAAGCAATTCTCCGTGGGTTGGCAAGCGTTAGTGAGCAGGGGCTGGCCCCCTAGTATGACCAGATATCTCTTCATAATAATTTATAAGCAATTCTCCGTGGGTTGGCAAGCGTTAGTGAGCAGGGGCTGGCCCCTTAGTATGACCAGAT
This sequence comes from Metellina segmentata, assembly GCA_947359465.1. Lineage (NCBI taxonomy): Eukaryota > Metazoa > Arthropoda > Arachnida > Araneae > Tetragnathidae > Metellina > Metellina segmentata. Next base: position 10,453,652 of record OX375883.1, read on the forward strand.
ATCTCTTCATAATAATTTATAAGCAATTCTCCGTGGGTTGGCAAGCGTTAGTGAGCAGGGGCTGGCCCCTTAGTATGACCAGATATCTCTTCATAATAATTTATAAGCAATTCTCCGTGGGTTGGCAAGCGTTAGTGAGCAGGGGCTGGCCCCCTAGTATGACCAGATATCTCTTCATAATAATTTATAAGCAATTCTCCGTGGGTTGGCAAGCGTTAGTGAGCAGGGGCTGGCCCCCTAGTATGACCAGATATCTGTTCATAATAATTTATAAGCAATTCTCCGTGGGTTGGCAAGCGTTAGTGAGCAGGGGCTGGCCCCTTAGTATGACCAGATATCTCTTCATAATAATTTATAAGCAATTCTCCGTGGGTTGGCAAGCGTTAGTGAGCAGGGGCTGGCCCCCTAGTATGACCAGATATCTCTTCATAATAATTTATAAGCAATTCTCCGTGGGTTGGCAAGCGTTAGTGAGCAGGGGCTGGCCCCCTAGTATGACCAGATATCTCTTCATAATAATTTATAAGCAATTCTCCGTGGGTTGGCAAGCGTTAGTGAGCAGGGGCTGGCCCCCTAGTATGACCAGATATCTCTTCATAATAATTTATAAGCAATTCTCCGTGGGTTGGCAAGCGTTAGTGAGCAGGGGCTGGCCCCCTAGTATGACCAGATATCTCTTCATAATAATTTATAAGCAATTCTCCGTGGGTTGGCAAGCGTTAGTGAGCAGGGGCTGGCCCCCTAGTATGACCAGATATCTCTTCATAATAATTTATAAGCAATTCTCCGTGGGTTGGCAAGCGTTAGTGAGCAGGGGCTGGCCCCCTAGTATGACCAGATATCTCTTCATAATAATTTATAAGCAATTCTCCGTGGGTTGGCAAGCTTTAGTGAGCAGGGGCTGGCCCCTTAGTATGACCAGATATCTCTTCATAATAATTTATAAGCAATTCTCCGTGGGTTGGCAAGCGTTAGTGAGCAGGGGCTGGCCCCCTAGTATGACCAGATATCTCTTCATAATAATTTATAAGCAATTCTCCGTGGGTTGGCAAGCGTTAGTGAGCAGGGGCTGGCCCCTTAGTATGACCAGATATCTCTTCATAATAATTTATAAGCAATTCTCCGTGGGTTGGCAAGCGTTAGTGAGCAGGGGCTGGCCCCTTAGTATGACCAGATATCTCTTCATAATAATTTATAAGCAATTCTCCGTGGGTTGGCAAGCGTTAGTGAGCAGGGGCTGGCCCCCTAGTATGACCAGATATCTCTTCATAATAATTTATAAGCAATTCTCCGTGGGTTGGCAAGCGTTAGTGAGCAGGGGCTGGCCCCCTAGTATGACCAGATATCTCTTCATAATAATTTATAAGCAATTCTCCGTGGGTTGGCAAGCGTTAGTGAGCAGGGGCTGGCCCCCTAGTATGACCAGATATCTCTTCATAATAATTTATAAGCAATTCTCCGTGGGTTGGCAAGCGTTAGTGAGCAGGGGCTGGCCCCCTAGTATGACCAGATATCTCTTCATAATAATTTATAAGCAATTCTCCGTGGGTTGGCAAGCGTTAGTGAGCAGGGGCTGGCCCCTTAGTATGACCAGATATCTCTTCATAATAATTTATAAGCAATTCTCCGTGGGTTGGCAAGCGTTAGTGAGCAGGGGCTGGCCCCTTAGTATGACCAGATATCTCTTCATAATAATTTATAAGCAATTCTCCGTGGGTTGGCAAGCGTTAGTGAGCAGGGGCTGGCCCCCTAGTATGACCAGGTATCGCTTCCGTTGAGATCTGGTCAATAATGACCAGATATTTCGTTGAGGGAAAAAGTTGGAGGGTTGAATATTAACCTTCCAAGTGGTTTCGGCGAGATATCTCGTCCATTAAATATCTCACACCTGACTGTGGCTCAAAATGTAGCGGTATTTTCCTCCGATCTTTTCCTGCGAAGTTGATCCCGGACCGTAGGCAATAGTCCGTTCTGTTGCTTTAGTATTAAAGTTAATTAAAATTACCTTACCTTACCTATTAAAATTCAACAAATTCAAGTTGTATTGGATCGAAATTTTCTGAATTGAATTCACCTTGTAATAAATGAATGTAGTGCATTTTGAAATTGCGTTCTGCAGGTTTCCATGCCCCGACTGTTTCGTGGCCAGTGTCGGGATCATTGATGATCGAGCCGACTGAGTCCGAAGACAAGGAAGAACTGGATCGCTTCTGTGAAGCCATGATAAGTAAGCATGCTCATTCCAAACTCCGTTCGATCTCTCAAGTAATGTGATCTACCAATAAGTATTTGGACACCCATACAAATGATGATATCTGCTGTCCTGTTATGTCACGCCATTCGCCGTTAAATATCGTTTATGAAACAACATTGGCATGAGTCGCATGCAAGATGCCATGAAGTTCAGAGTTATCTTATTCCGATAAAGGTGTAATCGTCGGTTACATCACAGAAATGGCCGATCCTTAAGGGACATATCTAGCGAGCTGAATGACCCAAAATCGACAGTGGTCTATGTGATTCAGAAGTAGAAGATGAGTGTGATTGTCGGAATATGCCCCAAGTCGGCAGACCCACGGAACTGGGAGATAGAGACCGACGGGTGCTGTTCAGAGAAATTCGGAAGAACCGCACCCAACCGATAGCCCACATACTCCAGGAGTTTCAACAGCCATCCGGGAGTGTTCTTTCGATGAATACCATCCGTAAGGAAGCACATCTGCTTGGTTTTCAGGGTCGTGCTGCCCCCCCCCCATAAGCTTTTGATCACAAACTCCAACCACGCTGCTCGGTTAATGTTGTGCAAAGCACGTCGAAAGTGGACCGTAGATCAGTGGAAACGGGTTCTCTGGAGCGACGAATCAAGGTTCACCCTCTACCGTTCGGATGGCACAGTCTGGCGTCTCTCTGGTGAACGCCTCCTGCCAGAATGCATTGTGCCCTCAGTAAAGTTCAGTGGAATTATGGTCTGGGGATGTTTCTCCTGGTATGGACTTCCAAACCTTAGTACATCCCTTGATCCAAATTCATGGTAACTTCAAACTCGAGGTCTACTGCACTATTTTGGATGACAGTGTGCTTCCTTTGTTGTGGCAGTTTTACGGGTTGGACCCATGTTACTTTCAGGACGACCACCTGTCACATTGTGAGGACCACCATGGATTGACAATGGGGTTAACCGAATGGACTGGCCTGCCCAGAGCCCAGACCTGAACCCTATCGAAAACCTCTGGGTCGAGTTGGATCGCCGAATTAAGGGGTGCAACAACCGTCCAAAATGGGTGAAGGAATTTACATGTCTTCTCCAAGCCGAGTGGAAGAAAATATCATTAGCCGTCATACAAGGACTTGTGGAAAACATACCCCGGAGGGTTGAAGCTGTAATTGCCTCATATGGAGGCTCTATCAACTATTGAATATGTATAAATTTCGTTTTTCTTTTCTATCACAGGTGTCCAAATACTTATTGGTAGATAGTGTACACCATTAGGAAAACTTAACGAGTTCCACATCTCACCTGTTACTGCCTGTTCTGACCGTAGAGGAACTCCAAAAAATCGCCCCATTTTTGGCAAAAATTGAAGAAAATTTTTATTTACAAAAAAACACATTGAATCACTTTAATATGTGCTATTCTGTTCAATAACCTTTCTGCCTATTTACGGCAGCTGCATCATTCCGCGCACGAGAAAGCTCTGAGGTTTCTGGCTAAAAAGGAAATCCTTTCTGGTCTGATCCTTTCTGGAAAGGATCCAGGTGACCGAACTTTCCGAACCACTTGCCGCACGTGGAATCGTCAACGGCACACTCACACTACATCAACACATTCTATATCGTCGGGGAAGCATTATTGCGTTTTGGGAAATAAAAAAAAGCATAATAAATCGAAAACCTTATTTTCTGCCATTTTGAATACTTAACACAATTTTTAAAACACAACCCAGCAACACATTACAACTCGCTAAAAATTTCCTTCTCGTAAACAACATCAAAACTTGACGCGTGTGACTTTCAATTTGGTTTTGCAATGTAATGCCATATGGGGGGCCACAAACGAACTTTTGCATCAACTTAATAGTGTGAGCAATGGTAAGCTTTATGTTCCCAGGATCATTAGGCCAAAATAGGAATCGGGTCATTATTAACAGATGACCATTTCCAAACAACTTTTATGTGATAGGATGCACCAACTTCGAACTCCAGTATCTATATATATAATTCTCTTACGTGGCACGCAAAAAGTACGTTATTTGTTATCACGTTTTGGCAACACTGTACGACTGTTTGTTTACCACGAAACCTCACGCATCAAATGAATTTGTAGCGTTATCGGATGAAATTTTATTGAAAAAAAAATGAATAATTAAAGTTGAATGCAATACTTTCTTTCAAAGTGTCAGAAGCGAGGGTTCTTTTCAGGGCCATTTTAGAAAAACTGCCATTTTCAAGGCCAACAATTATAGTTCAACAAGACGCCTGCGCTTCAACTTTCGACAGCAAACTCCATGAAAAAGTGTATGTGTGTCTCGAGTGCTGAGGAAATGTATACACAAACAATATGCTGGGTATTTAATTTCCAAATCAGCGCTCACATTTCGAGTCAAAATTTGCTCAAAGTTTGTAGTCATTTGAATTCCAAATTGTTCGAGTTCTGACATTTGAAAAATATTTTTTTGGAATATCTATTTTGTAAACACTCCCTTCTGCTAGGAAACATGTCTTCATTGATGCGAGCGAAGCGAACAAGGTTCGCTCAGCGAACCAATGAGGATTGCAAAGTAATCCTCCGGGCGTTGGCGAACGCTTGGGAGCAGGGGGCGGGCCCCCTAGTGATGAAATATTATCTCAGAAAAAACAATTACATTAATCGCGCATTAGTTCAAAATTTTACCTGTTCAATAATACATTTATTAACAAATAGAAATATTTTATTATTATATATAATTTCTAAATTCTAAAACACAATAAGAGATTCAAAATATATATAATAATCGAGTTTGCTATCTAGCCCGCCGAGCCTAAAACTTTTACAACTAGGCCCTTTCCAAAGAAGTTTGCCGCCAATTGATTTAACCCATCAATTTAGCTTAGAATCTAGTGATTGAGTGTACAAACGTAACTAATGCTGTATTTTCTTATATTTAGGTATAAGGAAAGAGATAGCTGAAATTGAAAATGGAACCATGGACGCAGAAACCAACCCATTGAAGGTAAAATATTCTAGTTTTCTGTAAACCATCAAAATATACATAAATACCTGCGTAAAGGATAAAGACACCTCAAACCAAACTGAAAATACTCAGCAATAACTTTTTCTCTAGATCAAAACTAAAACATTAGTAAACAGTATTAGTACAGCAACCGTCCTTTACAACTTCAAATGTGGTCTTTAATGGAGATATAGGGATAATAATATGAAAAACAAAATTAAGTAATAAATACAGAAAAATTAATTACTGAAAAAAGGCGGTTTTCGTTACATAATGAGAGATACACATGCACATATGTCAACATTTTCATAAAGGCAAATAAAGAGCCAATTGATAAAATCTTTGCAGTCCAGTAGGTGTGTCTTCTGAATTATGCTTCATTTCAATTAAAGGCATACATTGTTGTAAATAAATTATTATAACCTATGCCTATAACCCAGGCCTCGAAATAGATTTTTTAATACAGGTGCACTTAAATTTTTCAATTAGGTGCACAGATTATATTTTAGGTGCACATTTTAAAAAACGTAGTATAAGAGCATTAATGTAATGTAAACTACTTTATTCGTTGGATATGTTTGGATATTTTACAAGTAGATAGTAAATAAAAATTATTTAAACATTTTTTTTATCTGCGAAATTATTACTTACAAATATTCAATCATCATCAGACATTGGCGGGCAATCAGAAACGTCTACGTTTGTGGCAGATCTTTACCCTTAAGGTTTAGTGTCCATCCTTTTTGTATTTTTCCTTCATTGCAACATAGCATTTTCTGGATTAAAGGTTTCGCATAGTGTGTACTTAGGAATTTTAATTACGTTCCTTTAGAGCGATAGAGGAATTACTAATATTTTGTTCAGACATCAAAATAAGATAAAATAAGTTTCCCTAAACTTCTTTTTAACGATTGATGCACTGGAAGGAAAGGAAGGATTGTGCACCTAGAGGGAAAAAATCAGGTGCACAATTTTATTTTCAGGTGCACAGTGTACCTGTGTACACGGGTATTTCGAGCCCTGCTATAACCTATTTTATCGAGTATTGCAATATTTATTCTAATATATCACGTAAAGGGTAATTTTACCTACTTTTTTCTATTAATAGATGTCACCTCATACGCAAAGGGTCGTTTGCTCGTCAACATGGGATAGACCGTACTCTAGAGAAAGAGCAGCTTTTCCAACGGTACGTTGCATTTTAATGATACACATAACATAAATTTACATTCCAGACATTTTCTCGTATGATGTAAGTTACACTGAGTCTTGAAAACATTTCATCATTGGGTCATTCCACGCAAAATGTGCATATCGGCTGTGGCTGGCACATCACCGATTTTAATGAAAATTAAGTTTTGAATAGATCACATATAGTAAGGAGGAACTGCCAAATATTAGATGTCCAATATGTATATATTTTATTTTCTAATGAATTTTAAAGTTCAAAGTCACTCAAATGTAGATTTTTTAGTACTAATGGTAGCCTGTTTGAGACCCTATATTTCAATAAATTATTGACACATATTAAAATTTTTTATATTGTTACATTCTTCAGTAAAGGGTCTTTTTGAAAATGTCACAACATAGTTTATATCCGTCACTGCTTATTCTCAGGGATCAGCGAAAATAGAGATTTTGTCTATTTGATACAAATTTCAAAAATTATTCTTCACAAAGCACTTTTATCTAAAAGTTTGGTATAATTTAGTGATTGTGTTTCTATTCCTTAGTTGAGAAAAAAAAATAATAAAAAAGTAAAATAATTGAAAACAGCGATTTTTCTACTTTTTTAAATAAAGTTTTCTTGTAAAGGACAACTCCGAAAACCTCACAAATTTTCAGTATTATGTGTCAAGATGTATATTTTCTGTCCTGAAATTTCCATCATTGTAATTTGTTTATTTTCGTCCCAGGAACATTTTTAACTAGATGGAAATTATCGTTTTATTTTACCGCATGATGAATAAAAAAAGACGACAACACGCCAGTAAGACATTCATTTCCATTTTGAAAGAGATGATATTACATTCAAGGGCAGATAACCGAATTAGTAAACACTGTTAAATGAGTTATGGTTATAAATGTGCTTGGTTTGCTAAACCAAAACCGATCGTGTGCCCTTTAAATCTGTCTTGGCATCCAATGTCCTCACGTTTGCCAAGGTGTGGCATTTTGGACAGTAGTGTGTCAGCTCAGGTGTTTATGACATCTGACCGTGGTTCAAAATTACGACCGTCGCCAATAGCCCAATGTGTTGCTCCAGTGCGACATCTAACCAGTTTTGACGTTCTGGACCAATAGAAACTTTCCTGCGAGTCTTTCGATGAATAGGTCTGGCTATTTAGTCATTATGTATATTGTACTGTTAATTTTGTGACACTCTAAGGGTTGTTATCTGAAATTTTATGACACACTGACTGTGGACGAGTCCCGTTTCCAACTGTGCCCTGACAACTGCAGACTTTTCAGGAGACGTCCGGGGCAGCGTGGGGATCCTGCCCTTACTACCACACGCCATCCATGCCCACAACAAGGCGATAAGGTCTGGGGTGCCATCTCCTTTGAAAGCCGGCCCTTTTTGGACACATTTTTCTGGCACACTTACAGCACAGCGGTACGTAGACGACACTCTACGACACCGGTTGCGTTATCGTTTCTTTTGCGACACCCCGAACTTACTTTTCAACAAGATAATGCCCGGTCGCACACGTCATGTGTTGCTATGAATTGTCTTCAAGCTTTCCCAACACTTCCTTGGCCAGCTAGGTCTCACGATCTCTCACCCATAGAGCACATTTGGGGCGTTATGGGAAGCCGATTGCTACCATCCCGGAATGTTGACCATTTAGCCCGACTGTTGGAGACAATTTGGCAAGAAATTCCGCAGGACACCATCTGGGAACGTTTTCAGTCTGCCCCGCCGGGTGACAGCTTGCATCCAGGCCAGAGGTGGACTAACGTCTTATTGACTTCCTCCCTTTGTAACGGTCAAACTCTGAAATAAATCATTCAATTGTTCTGAAATTTTATTGTCTGTGAATGTTATTCACATCCACCCGTTTTTGTCTTAATCGGACAACTCTTGCGTGGTGCGTCGATTTTTTTTTGTTATAGAGTGTACTAGGGGGCCTGCCCCCTGTGCTCGCTAACGCTCGCCAACCCCCGAAGGATTGCTTCGCAATCCTCATTGGTTCGCTGCGCGAACCTATGCTCGCTTCGCTCGCCTCAATGAAGACATGTGTCCTAGCAGAAGGGATTGTTTACAAATTATGTTACCAAAAAAATGTTTTTAAATCTAAATTTGCTGTATTACAGAAAAAATATATACAGTATCTCTAAAATCAGAATTCAAATGAAAACTTTGTGCAAATTTTGACTCGAAATGTGAGCGTTGCTTTGGAAATTGAATACCCAGCATGTTGTTTGTGTGTACATTTTCCCAGCACTCAAACGACCCACACTTTTTCATTGAGTTTGTTGCCGAAAGTTGTAGTGCAAGCGTCTTGTTGAACTATAATTGTTGGCCCTGAAAAGGACCGTTTTTTAAATGGCCCTGAAAAGATCCTCCGCTTTCTTTGATTTCTATTATAAACACAACTGCAACAGCTCATTAAAATTTCCTTTTTTTTTCAATAAAATTTCATCCGATAACGCTATAAATTCAATCGATGCGCGAGACTTCGCGATAAACAAACAATCGTACAGTGTTGCCAAAACGCGATTACAAATAACGTCTTTTTCGTGAGCCACGTAAGAGAATTATATATATATAGATCTTATGTAAAAAAATATTTAGATAAGAAATATATCGTTTGAACTTTTATTATCAAAATGTTGTAGTGCGCTGTTGGTTTTCTGTTGATACTTTAAGCGTATTTCTATTTACTTTCTGAATATTAACATTTAGTTTATATGACACCAAGATTATATCTTCCATGGATTTCGTTCATTTCCTGTTATCACGAACTCCATAGGATCGCGAAAATATTCCATTGAAAAATATTTTCGCCTGAAAAGAATAATTGAATGTTATGCACTGATTGAATATTACTTAACACATTCACTGCCGGACACGTTAAGATGTGTTCATAGTTACTACCCCGCCGCGTAGAAATGGGTTCTTCCCAGAAGCCGACTTGCTTTTAAAACAAATGGGATTGAAAAGTGCGCCAATACCAGAATTTTCATCATCTGTTAGAGGGTTATTAGATTACATTTTTCTTTGGGGGAGTGGAGTCCCTGCAGAACTATCGTCTCTACGACTCGTATATTACAATATTTTTTTAATAACTAATAAAGCTATAAATTCGAAACCACATACCTTTACAACTAGCTTCTACCCTTTACTTCACGCCAACACCTAACATATAAAGCCAATTCAAGCGGAGAATAAATGAAGGCGCAGCTCTTCCCGCGCGAACGCTTGACTGGCTAATGAGACACTGCTCCACACCACGCGCTTTCGCGTGATTGGCTATTTAGCATTTATGCAACATCACGCGCTGGCGCGATATCGGCAGCGAACGTGCTACACGTGGAAATGAAGAATTCGCGTTTTGAAGTCACAATATTATTTCTATGCTTATTTTTTAACAAATATTTTACGCAGAATAAAAAAAAAATTTCAGAGCAGCCTTTTGTTTGTAATAAAATTTACAGTTAGTAAATTGACTCGGTCAACCAATCACGAATTTAAAAATTTGTCGCAATACATCAGGAATTGATCTTGGACCGTCACCACAGTCCGTTGTGTTGCTCCGGTGTGAAGGTAATTAGATATGTGGAACTTATTAGAATCGTAGATGGCGCTGGCATTGGTGACGTCATACGCCTTCCCTCCTCCCACAACTGCAGCTTTTGTCATTAAAAAGTTAGAATTGATTTGAATTCAAAAGAACCCAAGCGTTCTTAATTTGATTGTTTCGATTTGTATTAACATGTAATCTTTATCTATATCTATAAATAGTGTAAAATATTTGGTAATAAAACTTAAATTTAACTGAAAAATCTCTCCAATCGCCATTTTTGTATGTTTCTAATATTACCACTGAACCAATTGATCATTTGAAATCCCATCATTCTGCGTCTAGATACCCACCGGGTGAATTTTATCAGCTTTGAATTCCATAGCAATACTAAGCCTTTTTCTTGTACGCTTAAAATTACGATTAATACCTTAAATATCCGGTGCCGCTCTATACTATAAGCAATCAGGGTCAAAAATTTTAATTTTTGACTGTGACGGCAAAAAACATCTTTTTAAGCCCTGCTTCTTTTTACCATCAAGTTCGTACGAATAGAAGCAGTTAACTGTAATTTATTCTGTTCCAATTCTGATCTCTTGCCAAGTGTAAAGAGTAGTTATTGTCTTCTTAAAGAAACCTTTTTCACGTTTCTGAAAAAAACTTTAAAAAATCATCAATAAAATATTTATTTAGAAAGAAAAAAAAAGAAAATTAGGACCTACCAATTAAAATGGCAACCATCAATCTCTACTATTATAAAAGGAAGCGTTTGTCTGTTTTTTGTCTGTCTGTGATCAAAGTACTGACGAATCTGTGACACTTACACTAATGGGATTTGGCACACAGATATTCCGAATCTTTTGCAATTTTTGGGTCGCGCCGAATTTTAAAATTCTATTTGGAACATTTTTAAATGAATTTAATGGAATTTAACTATTATTGTGTTGCTTAGAATGGCAACACCATAAAAGATCACAGATTCGAAATTTATTTTTTCCGCTGCCGTTTAATTTTGATGAGGAACGATTTGTCAGCAGACAAAAAAAAAAGTTTAGCTGGGTTTATGTAGTTATTTTTTCTTTCTCTTAGATCGCGTTAAAGATAGGGTAAAATTTTCAACAGATTTGAAACCTGCGGAAAATTTCACATTAGACCGATACCTAAAAATATGATTTTCTTTCAATAAATAATTTTTAAAGTGAAACTTTTATACTTTTTCCAATACGAATGCCCCGCCTATGGCCTTCCCTTGATTCGAAATTAATTCATTTTGATTTCCTGAGAAACATATTCGAGTGAAGCAAAAGAAAAAATTAAAGTTTTGACAGGCGTTCTTCGGTGTTTTTTTCAATCTCAGCGATCGTTAAACCATAGAATAAAAATTTTAACAGATTTGAAATCTGCGGAAAATTTTACACCAGCGATACCTTACACGTTTGATTTTCTTTTAATAAATAATTCTTCAATTATATATTTATATTTTCGCAAGAGATTGTGACGTCATGCCAATTGGATCTCTTCGCAATTCGAATTTGGCAGCATTTGACAATGACGAGGCCATCACGGCGTTACCCATGGACAACGACGTGATGGCTGTTATCCAATAGGCTACGAATTCCCATTTGGTTTGTTTCGCATTTGGGAATTCGTAGCAATCACCGGGGATTAGCGAGTCTTCTTAAGTAGGATCTACCACCAGTTAAAATGGTAAACCATCAATTACAAATAAAATAAAAAATATGATCAGTCTTAGAAAAATAATAGTTGTCTTTGCCAAATCACTAGAATGAAATCCCTAGAAACGTTTTAAGGTACACTTACACAAATTCTAGAAACGAAAACGGTGGAGTTAACAGTTCTTTTGAAATATAAAAAATTAAAAAGAAGAGAAGGTAACTATGAATGTTATAAAGTTGGTTACAGTAAAAATACCTAATGACAAGTCTGCTCAGATGGCAAAATGTTATAAGTCCTATTTTTAATTTTTCCTGACAGCAATTTTAAGATTCAAGATTCAACATGTGGTTCTGTGGTTTTTGACTTATTACATTTTTTTCCACCTTTGTTTTCTCATAAACTGAAAGAGAAATACTTACGACATTTTGCCACCTTCTAAACATTAACAAACCAGACTCCAGGATGGGATTTACTCAATCTTTTGGGAAAAGTGACTTATAACATTTTGCCATCTGAGCTCAGAAGTTATGATTGTAAAATTTGTTCAACAACGAAGCAAAATAAGAGTTTACAAAATTTCTGCGTTTATGGAAAACATTTTCTGCCCTCCATAAAGATCTATGGGTGTACAAAGGGAGCTTCCCCAAAAGTTGTTCTCCAGTAACGAGATGAAAACAACGTTGGAACAAGAGAGTGACTGATTGCGAAACCGAAGGGTAAAGAGAATATCGAAGGATAAATAGAAGCAATACTTCTATTTACTTAACAAAATTTAAATATAATTAAAAATTCATAATAAATTAACGGAAAATTATAAAAAAAAAGTTATACTTACAGATTTTATGAGGTTGGGTGAAGTCGAACCAAAACACCAGAAACGTATATTGCAACCACGTGTTGTTGGGGTCATCCAATCAGTGATGCCGGGAAGACACTTTATCAACTGTGCATATAAACTATTGCACTGTCACAGTTTGTGTCATTTTCAGTCCAATGGTGAATTGTTTTTGATCTTCGTATGAGAGAGATGAAATAGTTGTTTGAATGTTTACATCCACAACAGGGTAATGTTATAAGCCACAACTTTTTCTGCAAAACTACTTCGATTCACTGTTTCAACGGTACCTACTTACCTCAAAACTGCAGCCTTCTGAGCATAATGAGTCGGATCGTATACCTTGGGATTGATCCCGGTCGCCATATAACATACCTTTACTCGAGTAGAAGCTATGGGAAAATTATACTTTTACTTTGAGGTACAGAATTGTAAATATATAACTATGTTTTCGCATCAAAACAACGTTCATTGTAATCTTGAAAATGTGCAATGTTTATTGTATAAGGTGTTCAGAACAGTTAATTGAGAATCATTAATAAAATCTCCACTGATCAGTCACGATGGGATGGAATGAGCACGAGACTGTATTGCAAGTAAATATTGATACTTCTAACACATGCGCACAATGCGTGAGTGACGTCATAGATCACGGGGTAAGAAACCAACGAATCAGAGGGCTTAAAATTTTCCCATGTCTTCTACTCGAGTAAAGGTAGGTTATATGGGCATTCCGGACAGTCGTCATTAACCCTCTGTGTTGTTTTAGTACGACGTTATTTAAAATATCTACCTACCTGAGCAGCATCAAATTTCCAAAACGTATACTACTACATTTTACTTTACAACACTTTAAAGGTGGACAGTCCATTAGCTATGCATTAGAGCAACACAACGAGCTATTGGCGACGGTTCGGGATGTATCCCAAAGGGAAAGATATGAGAACACTTTGTCATTTTAAACCACGATCAGATGTGATGAGGTCACCTGAGCAGGCACCGCATTCTCCAAAACATCCACACCACGCCAACGTGGGAAACATTTGATGCCACGACAGATTAATCGGGCATCAGCACCTTACAGGCTCGACGGTACTATGCAGAGAAACCTGCAGACTGGGATGTTAAAAAGGCTTGCATGACTGAATGTCTTAATTTCGTAATAATGAATTTATCGTTGAATCAATATTTGTTGTTAATAGAATCTATTGCCATATAAATTCTAATCTGCCTCCAACTTTTTCTTCTAGGACTTTGTCCGTCCAGAAACGAAGCAGTGGCCAACTGTAGGACGAATAGACGATGCCTATGGTGACACAAACCTCATGTGCTCATGTCCGCCCATGTCGCTGTATACCGACGCACCATAAACTTCATTGGTGACTTTAACTTGCTAATCCATAGAGAGCGCTGCGTGGACTTTCGTCGGTTCTTAATGTCGCGAACAATGAAGTATTCATGTAACTAGTGTTATTTTGTAAAATAAATGTTTTACTAAAAAAATTGAAAGGAAGTAATTGGCGTTAGTGAGTGTCAAATGGTTGATGTTGTCTGGGAACCCAAGTAATACCCATCTGCGTTGTGTGTGTTTTCAAAAAAGCTGTCTATCGATCAGTGACAGAACAGATCAGTGACAAAGATTATCGTAAGATTCTTTTGTTACCCCCACAGTCCATCTTTCGAAACTTGCAGTCAAATAAAAAACTAAGATAGGTATTAACTTTTACTGGGATAACCACAACGGGCTATTGACGAAGGTCCGGGATCAATCCTTTAAGGGAAACATTCGAGGACAACCCAACGTAGTTTTGAACCACGGTCAGATGAAGGTGTGGAAGTTTGGAGAGTGGGGTGCCAGCTCAGGTGTTGCTTCGTCATCTGACCGTGGTTCAAAATCACGAGGTGTTGTCCTCGGATCGTTCCCTTAAGGGACTGATGCCAGACCGTTGTTCAATAGCCCGTTGTGTTACTGTAGTACGACGTTAACTGAAAAATTACCAAATTACCTCGTGGTTCAAAATTAGGTGGTGTTGTCCTCCGATGTTTCCCTTAAGGGACTGATTCCGGACCGTCGTCAATAGCCCGTTGTGTTGCTCTAGTACGACGTTAACTAAAATTACCATTACCACAGATCTCGTGGTTCAAAATTACGTGGTGTTGTCCACCTAGGTTGCCATTAGTGGATTGATCGAGGACCGTCTTCAATACCACGTTGTGTTGTTCTAATACGACGTTAATTCCCTTACCTTACCTTAGAGATCTCATGGTTCAAAATTACGTGGTGTTGACCTCCGATGTTTCCATTAGCGGATTGATTCTTTACAGTCGTCGATAACACGTTGTGTTGCACCAGTAAGACCTTAATTAAAATTACCTTTCCTTACCTTACAGGTCTCGTGGTTCAAAATTACGTGTTGTTGTCTTCGGATCTTTCCCTTAAGGGACTGATCCCGGACCGTCGTCAATAGCCCGTTGTGTTGCTCTAGTACGACGTTAACTAAAATTACCATTACCATCAGATGTTTCCCTTAAGGGACTGATCCTGGACAGTCGTCAATAGGACGTTGTGTTGCTCTAGTACGTCGTTAGCTAAAAAATTACCAATTATTCGTGGTTCAAAATTACGTGGTGTTGTCCTCCGATGTTTCCCTTAGGGGATTGATCCTTTACCGTCGTCGATAGCGCGTTGTGTTGTTCTAGAATGACGCTAATTAAAATACCTTACCTTACCTTACATTCCACGTAGTTCAAAATTACGTGGTGTTTTCCTCGGATATTTCGTTTAGGTAATTGATCCCGGATCGTCGTCAATAGCCCGTTGTGTTCTGTAGTCTGACGTTAATTAAAATTACCTTACCTTACATTACTGATCTCGTGGTTCAAAATTACATGCTGTTGTCCTACGATGTTTCTACTAATGGATTGATCCAGGATCGTCGTCAAAAGCCCGTTGTGTCGTTCTAGTACGACGTTCATTAAAATTACCTTACCTTACCTTAAGGAAATAATAATTGATAATTTTTAGTTAACGTCGTACTAGAGCAACACAACGGGCTATTGACGACGGTCCGGGATCAGTCCCTTAAGGGAAACATCCGATGGACAACACCTCGTAATTTTGAACCACGGTCAGATGACGAAGCAACACCTGAGTTGGCACCTCACTCTCCAAACTTCCACACCAACCCAACGTGAGGACTTTCGGCCACGACAGATTTAAGGTGCACCAGCCGCTTCTACACCATACGCTTACAAACATCCATGCCCGGACTCGGATTTGAACCTGGAACCTTCCGATCTAGAGGCTACCTTAACCACTATACCGGTTGGTCGGCCCTTACCTTAAGGAATCGCCACCAACAGGTATAGTGGTTAAGGTAGCCTCTAGATCGGAAGGTTCCTGGTTCGAATGCGGGCCCGGATGTTTGTAAACGTATGATGTAGAGGCGGCTGGTGCACCTTAAATCTGTCGTGGCCGAAAGTCCTCACGTTGGGTTAGTCTGGAAGTTTGGAGAGTGGAGTGCCAGCTGACCGTGGTTCAAAATTACGAGGTGTTGTCCTCGAATCTTTCCCTTAAGGGACTGATTCCGGACCGTCGTCAATAGCCCGTTGTGTTGCTCTAGTACGACGTTAACTAAAATTACCATTACCTTTACCTTACCTCACAGATCTCGTGGTTCAAAATTACGTGGTGTTGTCCACCTAGGTTGCCTCACGTTGGGTTGGCGTGGAAGTTTGGAGAGTGGGGTGCCAGCTCAGGTGTTGTCCTCGTATATTTCCCTCAAAAGGGCACCGGGAAGTCATCAAAGGCCAGAAATCATGAAAATGTGACCAATATTCGAATGCATATAAAATTTAAGCTATTATAAGTACCAATATAAATTTTTGCACACATGTTTGTAATGCATTTTAATACTAATTCAAGTTAAAAATAAAAATTTTAAAAGCCAAAATATTTTGTAGAGAGCATTTATATAGAACTCTGTGAAAAAAAATTCAATACAGTGAGTTCACTTTGGGTGCGCTCGGTGAAAAAACTTTAATATATATTGAGTAGAAACATCTCCCCCTGTCACTAGAAATGTTTCTTGAATTCATTAAAATATTTTTTGTTGAAAATAACCAGAAAAAAAATTTTTAGACACAATTTAAGTCGATTCATGAAACTTTTTTGATTTTATACCTACTAATTACCCATTAAATAAAATGTGTGTTCATATTTCCCCAATAGTTTATATTTTAACATAATTGCCAAATAGAAATACATCTGTATGCAAAATGTCACACTGATAGCTTTAATAGTTTTTTCACAGAGCGCACCTGAAGATGAAAATTTATCATTTTGAGAAAACGACAAAAAAGCATCTCCTTACCTTTTCGATAAGAACTTTCCAAAGCACAAGTAAACAAAATTCTCGGTTAAATATAATAACAGTCGCAGTTAAACCTGTTGCTAATCGATTAAAATGTATATTTATACGAAAATATACTAAAAATATAAAATATTGTAAAAAATATTATCCACCGTCGGCAATACTGAAACTTTAAACCTAAAACCGAAACCAAAAAGGATAATTTCAAAATTTAATTTTAGTAACTTAAAATGCGTTTTACATAATAAGTGATACATTAATCGATTCGTATTTGTGCCCTCTATTAAATGCAACTGAAATCAAAAATTCGATTTTTTGAAGAATTGTGACTTCCCAGTGCCCTTAAGGAACTGATCCCGGACCGTCGTCAATAGCCCGTTGTGTTGCTCTAGTACGACGTTAACTAAAATTACCAATTACCACCTAGGTTGCCATTAGTGGATTGATCGAGGACCGTCTTCAATACCACGTTGTGTTGTTCTAATACGACGTTAATTCCCTTACCTTACCTTAGAGATCTCATGGTTCAAAATTACGTGGTGTTGACCTCCGATGTTTCCATTAGGGGATTTATCCACGACCGTCGTCAATAGCCCGTTGTGTTACATTAGTACGACGTTAACTAAAAAATTACCAATTACCTTAAGGTATCGTGGTTTAAATTTACGTGGTGTTGTCCTCTATTATAATTTATAGCACCGTCGTCAATAGCCCGTTGTGTTGTTTACTACGACTTTAGTTAAAATTACCTTACCTTACCTTACAGGTCTCGTGATTCAAAATTATGTGGTGTTGTCCTCCGATGTTTCCATTAGGGGATTTATCCACGACCGTCGTCAATAGCCCGTTGTGTTGTTCTAGTACGACGTTAATTAAAATTGCGTTACCTTACGTACAGGTCTTGTGGTTCAAAATTATGTGGTGTCGTCCTCGGATGTTTCCATTAGGAGATTGATCCACGACCGTGGTCAATTGCCCATTGTGTACCCTAGTACGACGTTAATTAAAATTACCTTATCTTACCTTACAGGTATCGTGGTTCAAAATTACTTGGTGTTGTCTTCGGATGTTTCCCTTAGGGCAGGGATGGGCAAAATACGGCCCGCGGGCCAACACCGGCCCTCCGGAAGGTTTAAAACGGCCCGCGGATAGAATTTTAATTTGCCGGTCCGACGGAAATTAAAAGAAAATATGATTTATATATTATACATCCATCTCCTTTTCTACTTTGTTTGAATATTTTTTTTCTTCCTTTTTTTCAAAGGACTGATGATCTTTTTACTTCTCTATTTTTTTTCTACAAAACGTAAATCGACGGAAATAGCAAGCACAGACAGCTTTCAATCGGTAAAGTGTTAAAAGCAGAAGTTATTTGTTAGTTATAGCTGTAGACTGGCGACAACAAGCGTTATCTCTTTCTCGGGGAGCAGACATATGGGAATCCAATATAGGTGAATTAGACCTCACATGTGACAGACTGCGTAATTTAAGCTTCAGTCAGCGGCTTTTTCTTTTGGCGCGAGTTTTAATATTATTGATTGCGTATGGAAAGATTGCGGACATATAGTATCATTGTGAATAGTGGTGAAAGTATTAAACGTATAGCGTAACTAGTGCTTGTTTGGGTTATTCGTAAAATATTTCAACCCCAAAATGGCTACTAAAAAACGTAAAAGTTGATTCAGAGTGCCGTGCTTTTAATGATGAATGGACCTGGAAATATTTTTCTACAGTTGTTAAAGATAAACCAGTGTGTCTCATCTGCAATGAAGCTGTAACAGTCTTCAAAGAATATAACATTTCCCGTCTCTCACATTTCACATCTAATCATAAGAATTCCAATTGCGAAGCAATGTCCGAATATGAAAGAAAACAAAATGTAGAAAGTCTTTGTAAAAATTTATCAGGTCGACAAAATTTTTTCAAGAAGGTAAACACTATCCAAGAAGCATCTACGCATACAAGTTACATTGTAGCATACAATATTGCCAAAAATAATAAAGCTCTCAGTGATGGGCAGTTCGTTAAACAATGCATGCCCTTAAGGTAAATATCCGAGGACTACACTTCGTAATTCCGGTTTTGTAGAATTGAATTCTAGAAATGAGTACCTACGAATAGCAAAAATAAAAACCAGTGGCGCCATATATTGACTCTTACTTGAATGAAAATAATATAATATTTTGAAATTAAATACAAATTTGGTGATATACTGGAGTCCATATTAGGAAATATAATACGGACGAGAGTGAAAGCTTGCAGGCTACGAAAGAAGGAATTTCGCTTTCGCCAAAAGTGTGGGAATCTTTTATCAGCAAGGTGAATAAATTTTTCACTTTTGGCAATGTGGAATCTATTAAGGATTGGATTGGATATGGTTTTGTGGTATTGAGTCCTCTTGGGACATATTATGCCAAACTCAAGATAAAAAAATCTGATATATAATATAATAATAAAGTGAAATGAGTCAAAACATAATGAATGAATACTATATAAAATTATATGTGATGGATAAAACCAATGTCATGTAAAAGCTAACAATATTTGGATGAGGATTCTCTTCAACCATGTCTTCTAAAAAGAAGGTATATGAATTAAAATGTTTAAGTCGTTGCCTATTAAAATAACAACATTCGTAAACTATCAGAGTGTTGCTGACCCGTGTGAATAGTTCACTATTCAAATACTCTCTGCATTATTTCGTGACTCACGAATTTGCAAGGTGTTCGCCGTTAAACACCGAAGAGACTTTTAACGGAGACAGTAGTTGTCCGAGGCCGATGGTTGTTGATGAACTCCGTCGTGAAAGTTTAGTAAAAGACTCAAAAGACGCAGAGTCAAAATTCTATATTTGGAGTATATTTTACTAAATTTAATCGATCGTCACGTAAGTTACATGTAGTATAAAGTAGCAATTACATTTGGATAGGCATTCAAAAGTGTAACTTTCCTCCCACCGGCTGTATAAAATCTTTACTTGATCTCCTCTTCTCTAAAGATGGATTTTATCTTTTAGTTGTATCGGTAACTATTTATTGCTCTGACTTTTTTAATTGGCTTTTGCCGCACTTCCTCGCTTGAAATCTCGTGGACGTTTCTTTTAATTGAAAAAGCTTTGTTCTTAGGTTGCCAGCTTGGCGTTTCACTTCTTGCGAGATGGCGAACCTTACATGTCCCTCCGGGGAAGCACATCCATCACTTAAGTCATAAGTGATGATGCTGCTGCCAATCGCCATCTAGAATCATAACTAAAAGTCATAATCAATTAGCTGGTCTTCATTACGATATCCAGTCCTTCGAGAGAAGCGTGAGAGCTCAAAAAAAATATCTACATTAACATTCATGAACTCCCACATAAAATACATAATACAAGTCACAAGAACGTTATCAAAATTATCTAAATCAGATTACAGTTTTGAGAAGAAAAAAAATATATACATATTTATATGAACTGAATAAAAACTAGGGTTCATCAATTTTGATGCGCGATAAGGCATCTGCATTGCCATGCTTACTACCCTTTCTGTACAATATATTCATGTTATATCTTTGCAATGCCAAAGCCCAACGTGCAAGTTTTGCACCCTGTGGCATTCCCTGGGTCAAATAAGTAAGGGGGTTATGATCGGAGACAATTTGGACTTGTGCTCCAAATATCCAAGTGTCAAATTTTTTCAACGCACTTAGAACAGCATACGCCTCCCGTTCGATAGTGGCCCAACGAGTTTGGCATGGGGTGAGTTTTCTACAGTAAAAGGCGATAGGACGTTCTTTTCCGTCTTCGTCTTGCTGAGCTAGACACGCTCCAATCGCTGTTGCAGAAGCATCGGTGTACAACTGGTATGGCTGATCTAACACTGGAGTATATATGAATGGAATTTCCGTCAGCCTTTGCTTCAATTGTTGGAAGCTTGCTTCCTCTTCATCACTCCAAGGTATTTTGTTGGGCACCCTTTTCTTTGTTAAGTTTGTTAAGGGTAAAACCAAGGACGAGAAATCCTGAATGTACTCCCGATAGTAGCTTGCCAGACCAATTATGCCTCTTAACTCTTTCTTAGTAGTTGGACGTGTTAAGTTCTGCATGGCTTCGATTTTCTGGGGATCTGGTGCATGTCTTCCGGAACCTACAATGTGTCCCAGGAACCTCACTTGTTTTTTACCGAACTCGCACTTTTTAAGATTGACTGTTAATCCAACGGTCTGTAGAGTTCTCAGCACGTCTCTGATGTGACGCAAGTGATTCTCCCACGAGCTGGAAACAATGGCCAGATCGTCGATATACGCACGGCAGTACTTTCTGTGTGTCTTAAGTACTTTGTCTATGGACTTTTGGAACGTACTTCCAGCATTTTTAAGTCCAAATGGTAAAACGTTCCATTGAAAATGACCAGAGTGTGTCACAAATGCCGAATATGGTTTAGCTTCTTCTTCTAAAGGGATTTGCCAATAACCCTTTGTCAAATCTAGAACGCTGATGAAAGGAGCACTACCAATTTCAAATAGTAACTCGGTGGCCTGTTGCATTGGATAAGCATCCGGGACAGTAAAACTGTTCAAAACTCGAAAGTCGACGCAAAGTCTTATACTTCCGTCCTTTTTGGCCACACAGACGACTGGGTGTGCCCACTCACTGTCACTCTCTTCAATCAGTCCTTGTTCAAGTAACTCTTGGATTTGGCGATCCACCTCGGTTTGTAAGGCGATGAGAACCCGATAGGGATGCATTTTCTTTGGCACACAATCTTTAGTTAGTTTGATTGAATGTCCATCAACTCTGGCTCGGCCAGGTCGTGCACTGAAAATTTCTCGAAACCCTTCCAAGGTCTGAACTAATTGGTGTCGCTGTTCTTCGCACAACGCCTCTGTAGTCTGGAACACATGACCCTTAATATCGTCTGCAGATTGACTCTTATTTCGAGTAGGGGCATAAAAGATTTCCCCAAAGTCCTGATCTTGTTCGAAAATCAACCCCACCTGTTCAACTCGGGCTATATAAGGTCGTAGTTTGTTGAAATGCAGCTCTTTTCGGCTTTTATCCTCCATCTCGACCAACGCAGAATGAGGTCGAGTTAGCTGGATAATAGTTGCAGGTCCTGACCAGTTCTTCAGAAGTTTGTGACTAGAAGATGGAATAAGGATTAGTACCTTATCACCAACCTTGAAAGTCTTTTCTCTCGCTCTCAGATTATATTTAGATGTGTAATAGCCTTGTGCCTTTTCGGCATTCCCTGCGGCAATCTCGTGTGCCGTTTTCATCCTTTGACGAAGGTCTTCTAAGTATTTTTCAACAGAAGGAGATGCTCCTGTTGGAATTTCGGTTTCTCCTAACCAACTCTCCTTAATTAATTTTAATGGACCTGGAGGTAACCTTCCATACACCAACTGAAATGGCGATACTCCCGTGGTACTGTGAGGTACTTCTCTGTATGCGAATAGTAATAAAGGGAGATGAATATCCCATTGTCGACCATTTTCTTGTATGTTCTTACTGAGCATATCCTTCAGGGTTTTGTTCCATCTCTCCACGGGTCCCATGCTTTCTGGATGCCCCGGAGTTGAAAATCTTGGTGACACCCCGATAACTTGCATGAAGCCCTTGGTGAGCTGTGCTGTGAAATTTGTCCCTTGATCGGTACAGATAGTTTTAGGAAACCCCGTCTGGGAGAAAATCTTCATCAGGACGTCGCAAGTTGTTTTCGCAGTAATGTTCTTGACTGGTATAGCTTCCGCCCATCTCGTGCACAAATCCACAGCACAAACGATAAACTTGTGCCCTCTTGAGGATGGTGGCTCTAGGGGACCAATACAATCTACACTCCACACTTCAAAAGGATTTTCAGGTCTCACAATAGGTTGGATAGAAATTCTGTCATTGTAAGTGGCTCTCTACGTAGCTGGCAGACCTTGCAGCTTTCACAAAAATGTTTGACATCAATCTTGATATTCGGCCAGTAAAAGGAATACTTTATCCGTTGTTTGGTTTTCTGTTCTCCTAAATGACCGGCCAATGGAATTTCGTGTGCCATTTTTAGGACATAGGGCCTTTTAAATTTAGGCAAAACTACCTGCTGAATTTTCTCTCCTCCTACGATTTCTGAGTGTACCAATAACCCATCTTACACTTCGAATGCATTTCTTCTATTTCTTGCTAATTCCCAAATATCCTTTAAACTTTCATCTTCCAATTGAAATTGCACGAACTCGTTCCGTTTCTCATTAACCCCGGGGTGATTTGCGGTGTCACTACGGGCCAAGGTAAGTTCGTTTAAGGACGAAACTGAATAAATTTCTCCAACTCGAGAAACCCCTTCTTGGCTAATAATATTGCCATAAAGTTCCACATTCGAGTTTAAAGCGTCATACGTTGAAACGCTTACGAGCATGTCGCTTACTAATTTTTCAGACACTGCACATGTCACTGGAATTTCTCCGTGTCGTCCGTCATTGATTTTCACATGGATTATCTTGAGAGGTGCCATTTCTGTCTCACCAAATGCGGATACAATTTTAATTTTTCCTTCCCCTTCATTTTGAGAATCCTCAATCAGATCAGCCCGGATGACTGAAATCTGCGCTCCAGAGTCGATAATACCGTCGAAGATATTATTACCGCTTTTTAAACTCACTATCTTGAGTTCATCAATACCTCTTTGGTATTCTACAGGCTTTGTGACTGGAACGGTCACTTTTGCCGTCAACATCGATGGAGGCTCCACCATGTCTTCCC
This sequence comes from Metellina segmentata, assembly GCA_947359465.1. Lineage (NCBI taxonomy): Eukaryota > Metazoa > Arthropoda > Arachnida > Araneae > Tetragnathidae > Metellina > Metellina segmentata. The sequence continues at coordinate 10,477,222 of OX375883.1, forward strand.
TTGCACATGATGTTGTAGCGTCTTGGGCTCCAATATTGCTCACAACTGCTGAAGTTTGTCTTCTTCCTAGCTTAGGACATGCGTTTCTAAGATGCTGAAATGATCCGCAAGAATAACACTGAATCTTCTTCTTCCTTCCCGCTTCATTTTTCGGACTCGTATTACGTTGATGAGTACTCCTCTCGTGAAACTGTCCATATCTAGCAGGAAAATCGGAGTTCCTTTCTTGAAAGCGTCTTCTTTCTTGAAAATGTGAATTTCTTTCCTTATTTACTATGTTTTCAGGTGATTGGAATTTCTTCTTGAACCCTCGAACACTTTCGTATTTGTCAAGGAGTTCCGCTAGAGTAGTAGGAGATTTTATTGTGCTCCACTCATCGACAAAATGCTCTCGCATTTCCGGAGGTACCTTACGTTTGAATTGATCCGTAATTACCAGATGCTTTAACGTTTCGAAATCCGCAACCTCAAAACCTTGAATCCATTCTTCAAAATAATTTGTCAATTCAAAGGAAAAATCCTTCCACGATTTATCTTCAGTCCGCTTGAGCTGGACAAATTTCAATCGGAAGGTTTCTGGGCTTAGTTTAAACCTTTTTAGCAATAACCCTTTCACGTGACTGTAGTCATATGCGACGGCCGCTTCTTCTCTAGCAATTAACTGAGTAATGTCATAGGGTAATAAACCCAAAAGCTGTGACACCCAGTCCTCCCTTTTTATGTGAGCATGTTCTGCCTGCCTCTCGAAAAGAACCAGATATAGACTGATGTCTCCTTCTTTAGGATCGAACTTCTGCAACACTCTTTGTAGATCGTATATGTGCTTAGAGTTGCTCGAATTCCCTTCATTTGATGTTTCTGTATTGTGACGGCCTTCCATTTCGAGATTTAGCTTTTCTAACTCGAAAGCAGAACGTTTCTCGAGTTCCATCACAAAACGTCTTTCTTCAGACTCAGCAGCGATGCGCTTTTGCTCAGTTTCAGCAGCGAGGCGCTTTTGCTCAGTTTCAGCAGCGAGGCGCTTTTGCTCAGTTTCAGCAGCGAGGCGCTTTTCCTCACTTTCAGCCAAGAAACGCCTTTCCTCGGCATTTTTCCGATCTGTTATGATACTGTTTAAAAGATTTTCGGTAAACTCCTGTTCACATATTCTTCGCTGTTCAATATTGAGTTCTTTAAATCGATGATTTTGTGTTGCGGCAACACATCTAACCCCAATTCATCTGCCAACACCTTCAAATCCTCCTTCCTTGCTTTCGCGAGATACGCCATCCCAAACGAATTTAACGCAGGAATTAAATTTACGCCACAGAATGCAGAAATAAAAAAAAAAGGGTTGGAAACCTCACTCTAAATAGTCTAAAATTATGATTTATATTAACTTTACGCCTTAGCAACAAGCATTCGCAGAAATCCCCGTTTACCAAAACGAAATAGTTATTCTCTAACCCAATAACACAAAAAGTATCTAGTTCTGATGAACTGTTTCTCAATTAACCATTAATCTAATTAACACCTGGTGTGCTAGTCAAAATTTGCATATATTAATACAATAGTACACATAAATAGCATTCACATACCTGCATTACCGAAACGAATGTAGTTATTCTTTAACTCAATAACACAAAAGGTATCTAGTTCTGGTGAACTTTTTATCAATTAACCTCTATACCAATTAACACATGGTGTGCTAATCAAAATTTTCATATATTAATACAATAATACAGATAAATCGCATTTACATACATGCATTACCGAAACGAAAGTAGCTATTCTTTTTAAAACCAAAACGCAACAGTTATCTAGTTCTGATGAACTTTTTCCCAATAAACCATTGAACTAATTAACACATGGTGTGCTAAATAAAATTTGCACTGTGGTGCACATAACATGTAAGTGTTCTAAACAAAAATGAATAGCATTATATTTCAACAAAGTCTACTTTCGCTCCGTAATTGTGTGGGAGTTGCATGAATTAAAAAAATAAAAACTCAGGATGAGCTCTCACCTTCATTTCCAGGGTTCGAAGATCCATGATGACTGCGCCAGTAGTGGTCCGAGGCCGATGGTTGTTGATGAACTCCGTCGTGAAAGTTTAGTAAAAGACTCAAAAGACGCAGAGTCAAAATTCTATATTTGGAGTATATTTTACTAAATTTAATCGATCGTCACGTAAGTTACATGTAGTATAAAGTAGCAATTACATTTGGATAGGCATTCAAAAGTGTAACTTTCCTCCCACCGGCTGTATAAAATCTTTACTTGATCTCCTCTTCTCTAAAGATGGATTTTATTTTTTAGTTGTATCGGTAACTATTTATTGCTCTGACTTTTTTAATTGGCTTTTGCCGCACTTCCTCGCTTGAAATCTCGTGGACGTTTCTTTTAATTGAAAAAGCTTTGTTCTTAGGTTGCCAGCTTGGCGTTTCACTTCTTGCGAGATGGCGAACCTTACAGAGACCCTGACCATACAGAAAGGATATACGAATTGAAAAATGCCTTGTGAGCCCACTTTGTGGATTTATTGTCGAACAGTGTATCCAAAGCAGTGAATTGCTTCGGATGTAAAAATCAAATTGTGAACGACGTCGCTCATACCTGTTTAGATGTAAGTAGACAAGTTTCTTTTTCGAGGCATTTTACTGCTACTCCTTATGATATTGATTAGTGTGGTTTTGCTGCAACCTTTGTGCAAAAATATAACATGTTATTAAATTTTAGGTATTTAATATTAATAGGTGATTTTTTTTTAATGCTTGAATGTTAACGAACTCATAGAATCTGCGCGAGAAATGTATGTAAATTGCGATTATATATCTCCAATTTTTCATCAGTGTAACTTTTTACTTTCTGTGTGAAATCAATAAAATTTTGTTGATTCTTAGATTTAAGCTGTTTATTTTACTAACTTGTTTCTTTGTGTACAGCATGTTTTCCAGCGTTTGATTTAATTTGTTATTGTTAATTGTTTTGAATATGGAAAATCATTTTTGAAATATAAACTCCAGTTTTAGCTCTCTAATTTCCTGAAGATAGAGAATTTTCCTGAAAGATTAGAGAAGTATTTAAATTGTGTGTATCTTATAATTTAACAATCATTATGAAAATTAGCTTTCGGTTAGACTACAACCGTTGCTGCAATGGAAGAAATTCTGAATCAGACGTATCGGAATCCCAAACTTCCCGGCAGCTTTGGTGGTAACAATGCTTTACAGCGTGCTTTAAGAGGAGAGGTCGCGTGAAAAGAAAAGAGATAAAGAATTGGCTACAAACGAAAGATTCGTACACTTTACACACGCCTTTGCGGCACAAATCGTGAACAATTCCAAAGAAATCGTGTAATAGTGGGAGGATTAAACGATCAGTTTCAATCTGATTTAGTGGACATGCAATCTCTTGCCCCTCACAACGACGGGTATAAGTATTTACTTACTTGTATTGATATTATGTCTAAATATGCATGGGCCCTTCCTCTGTTCAATAAAAAATCTACAACTATAATGAGAGCTTTTGAAAAAAAGTATTTTTGGAACGCACTTCTCAATCCTTAGACATATGCCGGGAAAGAGTTTACCAATAAACTAGTGCAAAATTTCTTAAAAAAGAAGAAAGTTAATTTTTTACCACACATAATTCAACAAAAGCTTCAGTTGTCAGACGCTTTAATCGTACCCTTAAAATTAAAATGTGGAAATACTTCACGGAAATAAATACGAAGAGATATATTGACGTTATAGATAAATTAATGCATAGTTATAATAATACGTGGCATCGTAGTATGAAAACAGAGCCTTCATCAGTGGCATCACAAAATGAAGGAAAAGTATGGGATACGTTATACGGTCAGCAATCTGTTGTAAAAAAGAGTAGTTCAGAGTTAAAGGTTGACGATACTGTTCTTATCGGTCGGGAGAAAATACACTTTGATTTAGGATACGAACAAAACTGGACATGAAAATTTTTTACTATTGATACAATAATACCTCGGATACCTGTTGTGTATAAACTGAAAGATTTAGCAGGGGAAGTGATACAAGGAAGTTTTTACAAAGAGGAATTGCAAAAGATTCCGGATTTTATACAATCGAAAAGGTTTTACAGAAAAGAAAGCGTCATGGAAAAATGGAATACTTTGTGAAATTCCAGGGTTATCCTGAAAAATTTAATGCTTGCGTTGAGGATGTCAAAATGATATAGAGCTGTCACTGTACTTAGCTTTTCATTTTCACTGTACAATGTCGTTCTACATCAACTTCCCAGCGACAGCTCTATTGAGTTTTATCCTGGCAATACAATGTCTTACTTCTACGCGAAACTCTCCACACGTCTTGAACTCTCAGGATTTTGTGTAGTGCTTTTTCTGTGCATTGAGTGTTACTTTGCATAAGCATGGGTATAGTTAGAATGTTCAAGGAGATGAGGACAGAGGGAGCCAGTGGGGAGTTCTATGTGGAATGTGACTTGTGTGGGAATATGGTTGAGGCAGGAAAGGGGTGTGTGAGCGGGGTTAAAATGTCAGAGAAGGTTGAATTTACATGCAAGAGTTGTTTAGAGGTGGGTGATTTGAGGAAGGAGCTGGAGGCTTTGAAGGTGAGGGCTGCAGAGGGAGTGGAAAAGGGTGTCCAATGTGTAGACTTGGGACATGTTGATCAGGGGGATAAGGTAACTAGAGGGGTAGTGGTTGGTGATTCAATGGTTAGGGTTTTGGGAGAAATGGCAGGGCGTAAAAAGCACAATTTTTCAAGGTGTTGCTTGCCAGGTGCCAGGATAAAAGATGTAGTTGAGGCAGTTAAGGCAGGTGTTGTTAAAGGGGAGGAAAAGGCAGTAGTGTGGGTGGGAACAAATGATGTAGAGAGGACTACTATGTAGAGTTTAAGAGGGAAGCAGAAACACTTTTAAGAGGCATTAAGTCTCATGGGGCAGAAGTAACAGTATTAGGATTACTACCTAGGTATGGGTTATGCAATGAGTGGTTAAATCAAAGGGCCAATAAGATGAACGGGTTGTTAAGGGATTTGTGTGAGAGGGAGGAGTTTAGATTTTTAGATGTTTGGAAGAAGTGTAGGAGGGATTGGATAAGCAGGGACAATTTGCATTTAAGCTTGATAGGTAATAGGGAGGTTGGCAAGCGGGTTTTGAATATTCTGGAGTCAAAAAACTAGTATACAAGCAGGGATGGGAAGGACATAGAGGGTTGACAGTACACAGTAATTGCTTAGGAAAACTAACAGGGTCTAAATTGCAGGAGACAAACAATACAAAGGGAAAGTGCAATGTAAGGGAGAAAAACAATACCAAGACAAATAATACAAGGGGAAAGTGCAATATAAGGGTGAAAAATAAGCTAAAAGTATTTTATTGTAATGCTCGCAGTGTGAGAAATAAAATGGATGAGCTCAAGGGAATTGCACAAGCAGAGGATATAGATATCATTGGGATTACGGAAAGTTGGGCAAGCAGTGAAGATGCACAAATTTTAGAATTAAGTGGATTCACAATGTTTAGGGAGGACAGAGAGAATAGGAAAGGGGTGGGGATTTGATTTATGTGAGAGAATTCTTAAACTGTACGGAAATAAAGTTAAATAGTAAAACTGAGGGTATAGAATCAGTCTGGGTGAAACTGAATACAGACAAAGGCAAAGGACTAATTCTGGGTAATATATATAGACCTCCTGTTTGTAGTGAAGAGCAGGCAAAGGGCATGCGCAATCTGATAAACGAAACATGTCAAAAAGGAGAATTAATTTTAATGGGGGACTATAACTATCCAAATATTGCCTGGACAAACAATCTAGCTACAAATGGGAAAGGGGCAGAATTTTTGGAAGTGATACAGGATTGTTTTTTGTTCCAGATGGTGTATGAGGATACTAGGGACAATGCAATATTGGATTTGATTTTTAGCAATGATGAGGATAGGGTGCAGGATTTGGTTATAGGTGAGCCACTGGGAGAAAGTGATCATAGAAGTATCAGATTAAGTATAAATTTTCAGTCAGCATACACAATCAATAGTAGAATAATTCCAAATTTCAGAAAGGTAAATTTTCATAAGATAAGGGAAGAGTTAAAGGAAACATTCAAAGGGGGATTATTAGCACTGCATCATTCTGAACAATGGGAGGAATTCAATAATAAGTTAGACAGGGTGTTAAAAAAACATGTAAAGTTCAGGAAAAAAGGAAAATCTAGAAAATTGCTCCCTATGTGGTTTTCAGGGGAAACACACAAAGCTTTAAAATTAAAACAAAGAACATACAGGGTATATAAAAGCACTGGTAACGACAGGGACTAGGAGGCATATCAGAAAACCAGAAAGGAGTTTAAAACTATTAGTCGGAAGCAAAAGGTGTCCTTGGAGGAAAAATTAGCAAGGGAAATAAATATAAACCCAAAAGAATTTTTTGCATATGCAAGTGGTAAAAATAAATTTAGCACTACACTGGGCCCGTTAGAGGGGAAGGGAGGTGAATTAATTCAAGACGAGGTGGGAATGGCAAACGTGTTAAATGACTTTTTTCTGGGGGTTTTCAATGGTAACTATAGTTTAAAAAAGGATCCCAATGATGGAGCCTTTGCAGGGGGTATAATTAAAGAATGCAAATTCAACAGGGAAGAAATAGTACATCAGTTGAAAAGAATTAAGCCATCTAAAGCACCAGGGCCAGACGATATTTATCCAAGAGTACTAGTGGAATACGCGGAAGAACTGGGGGAAGTAATTCACACGATATTTAATTCAACATATAGCACAGGTTGGGTGCCAATGGATTGGAAGTTGGCCAACATAACTCCAATTTTCAAAAAGGGAATACAAAGTAATCCGGGCAACTATAGACCAGTAAGTCTAACATCAGTAATTTGCAAAATATTTGAATCTCTGTTAAAAAAGCATATAATGTTATACTTGGAGGAGGGAGGACTGTTATCAGAGAATCAGTATGGGTTTAGGAAGGGCAGATCCTGCTCTACAAACCTTTTGAAGTTCTACGAAAAAATTACTGAGGAGCTGGATAATAAGAGCAGTGTGGATATCCTGTACATAGATTTTCAAAAGGCTTTTGATAAAGTATCTCATGAGGCATTACTGTTTAAATTGGAAAGGCTGGGGATTCAGGGAAAAACATTAATATGGATAAAAAATTGGTTATTGGGTAGAAAGCAGAGAGTGCAGGTAAAAGGAAATTATTCACAGTGGACAGAAGTTATAAGTGGAGTGCCTCAGGGATCAGTTTTGGGACCAATTTTATTTATAATTTTCATAGATGATATAGGTCAGGGTTTCAAGAATAGAATCAGTATATTTGCAGATGACTTAAAAATATGGGGGACAGTGGATACCAAGTTACAGATAGGAAATTTACAAGGAGATTTTGATAAGATATCCGAATGGGCTGTAAAATGGGGTATGTCATTTAATGTAGGGAAATGTCAAGTTCTGCATATGGGTTACAGGAACAGTGGAGCCGAGTACTGTCTCCAGGGAGTAAAGGTAAAGGAGGGAGAAACAGTCAAGGATCTTGGAGTGATAATTCACAGGGATTTTAAAATGGGTCACCAATGTTCAGCTGCGGGTAAAAAGGCTAATAGGTTATTGGGGTATATTAAAAAGACTGTAACTTCAAGGGATAAGAATATAATCTTGCCATTATATAAGGGTTTAGTAAGACCACATCTAGAATATGCTGTACAATTCTGGGCTCCATATATGAGAAAGGACATAGAATCAATTCAAAGGGTTCAGCACAGAGCTACAAAAATAATAAAGGGGCTAGCAAATTTCGACTATAATGAACGTTTAAGTAAGCTAAACATGTATACACTGGAAAGAAGAAGAAGGAGGGGGGATTTGATTCAGCTTTTCAAGTTTGTAAAACAAGGGGACACAGAGGGCTTAAATTTCAATAGGGATAACAGAACAAGGGGCCATGGGTATAAATTGAATAAGGCACATTTTAATCGGGATTTAAGGAAAAACTACTACTTTAATAGGGTAATAGACAGTTGGAACACGTTGCCAGAAAATATAGTTAATTCAAAGGGAGTGTACGAATTTAAGACACAATAGGGATAACAGAACAAGGGGATTTGATTCAGCTTTTCAAGTTTGTAAACACAATAGGGATTTCAATAGGGATAACAGAACAAGGGGCCATGGGTATAAATTGAATAAGGCACATTTTAATCGGGATTTAAGGAAAAACTACTACTTTAATAGGGTAATAGACAGATGGAACACGTTGCCAGAAAATATAGTTAATTCAAAGGGAGTGTACGAATTTAAGACACAATTGGATAGTCAGTGGGAATTGGAGAATTCATAAACAAAGGACCAGCCTTGTTGGGCTTGAGCCTGTAGCTGGTCGTCAATATTTGTATTTGTGATTGGGAAGTTGGATTAGTTGAAATGATTTATCCCAGAATGTGGAATAACATTATTGATGGTGAAAATTATTTTGAATATGATTTAGGAAATTAATGGAAAAGTAGCGTGTGGTTTTTATGATTCCCCAAACGATATTTTAAATACATTTCCAAAACACATAAAAGTTCGAATGAAATATAACAAACTCTTTAAAAAGGTGGTTGTGCAGCTCACTAACGGTGCAACGCCGCGATTATCCAAAGATTTTGCTGAAAACTTAGGTTTTGAACCTAATAGTGTGACTAAAACTTTGAGAACACTCGCTGCTAAAAGAGTACCTCTTTATAAGAAAAGACTTCTATTGGTTCAAAAAAAAAATGACGGATTTTCATCCTTTCTCCTTCCAACTGCCTTAACGGTTTTATCATCACTTATCCATGGAACATAGCAAAATGTTTGTATTGGTCCCATTAGACCGCATGCAAGAATTTGAAGAAGATCATCTAAGAGAATTGGATTCACAGATTCAAAATATTTTGAAAAAGAAACCGAGTGACATAACAAAATGAAGTTGTGTAATCAAATTTTACAGAAATACGTTACCTTCCCAAAAGTGAATGTTACCAAACCCGTGGAGAGCATAACACTCCAGAACCAGAACCTGAAAATAACTTTGACTTGGAGCACAACATTCTGGAATATGTTCCTTTGAAACATAAAGATACTGCATCTCTTGGAATCAGAACAAAGAAGTCAAAGTGAACAATGAGATTATTCCAGGCTCAAATGTTATTCAATTCATCAATTTTCTTTTGAGAAACAGAATTCAAGACTAGCGGCCTTTGAAGAGCTTAAGAAAATACTGACATCAAATCATTTTCCTCAAGAATTTGTGAAAAATACTTATTTAACTGATGTGAAAACCATGTATGCCAAATCTAAAAGAGCTGTAAAGAAAAAATTATTTTCAAGCAAATGGCTGAAGTTAGCAAAAGCAACTTTGTAATTTTTATTGAAAGTTATGAATAAAATACTTTTTTTCATTATATACTTATGAATTTAATTTTTAAGCTTAAGTATTCATAAAATTTAATAATTAGGTCAATTTACTTTTTTTTACACAAAAAAATTAACTTTTTATTTTAAAATTTTAACAAAAGAAATATCTTAGTAAAGGTCATACAAAACAACTTGTATAAAAGATACTTGTTTTTGAAAGTGAAAGAACATTTATTTGACACTACATATATTTACACCATTTTTACATATTATTACTTATACATTGCTAATAGCCGTACTGAAGAGTGGTAAAATTTTCCTGTATTGCTATTTTCGTATATACAGTTTTATATGTCTTATGTTCTTCCTTGTTTACAACATTTCGTCGTTTTGTTTCACGGCCAATTTTCTGTGGATTGAATAGTGTGAGATCCATACTCTGCACTAGAGCTTTCATAGAGTTGAAGTTCAGCACGGCGTCATTCCTGTAATTTAGCGTAAAGCCCCTGACTTTGCAGCATGTTTTTCCAGCTGCCGTTGCATATGCATAATTCTTTGAACCACCTGCAGGACATTTCATTTTGAAGAACGTAACAAAAATTAATCATTTCATTTAATAATGTAGTCTTGAAAACAATAAAAATTTTTACTACTAACCAGACACGAATGTTGTAATCTCGTCCCCACCTAATCCGTGTGTAAAATCTCCTAGGAAGTTTCCTAGAGGTGGGTCGTTGACTCCATTGGTGGCGTAGATTATGGAGTCCGTGTCATGATAAATGACAGTTTGGCCCGACTTATCCATTTCTGCGTACAATTTTATTCTGGCATACGCTGTCGTGATGCAAAGTTTAAATAGAACAACATTTTAGAGAACAAACAACACAATTAATCAGTAAAGAATTTCGAAAAATAGTCAAAAACCTAAAGAAAACATGTCAATACTATAAAAATTTAGGACTTTTTTTTTCCAAAGTTGAGTTTTGTTTTTAATGTTAAAATGTATATGTTTAATATATATATTACCTTATTTAGATTTTGAGCTGAAAACACAACCACTTGAATATTGAGGTGTTGTTCAAAGATGGCTATCTCTCTAAATGTGCACGGGCCAACAGGTACGCCTGCCGCCTCATGTAATTCCTGAGCTTTTTTTAAAAGCGCAGGCCTTCACCTGTCACTCAGGGAATTAATTAAGGGCTTGTTTTCCTCTACATGTGCCAAAGCATATACAATTGACTTGGCACAACATAACCCCTCATCATCTTGAGGAATTGCTAATACTGACCTTTTCTGCAATCTGTCTATTGCAGTGTTCGTAATTTTTCTTGCTCCACCACCGCCCACTTCTCTCCTGGCTGTAATGACATCTATATTGAAACCTGAATCTAGGGCAATTTCCTCCTTGGACTGTAGGACTTTCATGACTGAAGTTATTACTTTCTCCACTGTTAAACTGGAAACAGGCATCAAATGCGTGGAGATTGGTTTGTCAAGCCTCTCAGCTTGGATGCAAAAGCGTAACTGGTCTGAGGAAGCTAACCCCTCGGTAGTCCGACGAATTAATGTAGCAAAAAGTTCGCCAACTGCATCCACGATCAACGCCAAAGGTACGTTTCGCACACCATCCGAAAGTTTTTCTGAATCCACACGGGCACTATACGTGACTTCTTCTGCCTGGTACTTCTTATTTCTAAGGGTCGAAACCTTCTCTATAATAATAGCGTTCTCCAGCTGTAAAACAAAAAAAAATTATCAGGTAAAACATATCTACATCAATGAAGGCAACAAAATTGCAAGGAGCTCTCTACCATTATCTTGAAAAAGAAGAAAAAAAATAGACATTGTCTACTTAGTGTTACTGCATAAAAACACAGATAAAAATCTCCTAAATGTAAAAGAAAATGTTTTGAAATCTCTAGTAAATGTTATTTCCTCCAATGCTTAATTTTTTTTAAATTTACACCATTATAATTTGAGTTCTAAAAAATGTCGCTTACTTTGCGATCTTCAATCAAGAACGTTTCAGACGTATTAGTCTGATTTGAAGGTCCAGCAGCAGTTTAATTGAAAATAAAATTAATGTTTTCAAAATAAAAAAATAAAAAATAATCTTCATATAAAGCGTATTCTATATTTTTTCTACAAGTGGTGCAAATGAAACATGAAAAATCTATGATATAAAATGGAGGACATGTGTATTCAAGTCGTAGAATAATATTTTAAAACTGTACCTGAAATCCTGACCCACTTGATAATACAATGGAAGTGACATAGGATATTCCAGAAACATCTGAGAACACTCATCCAGAATCTAAACACAAGTTACTAAAATTTAAAAACTACCTCATTTAATACAAAACTTCTAAATCGTTAGAAAGTGTTATCATCTTCTTTCAAAAAAATCATTGCGTCATTTCATCAATAATCTACAGATTGCAAGTGAAATTGACAATTAATAAAACGCGCATCAAAGAAAAAACATTTTCAATAACCAGAAAACATCTAAAAAAAAATCCATAAAACAAATTCTATTTTACTAAAACAATAAAACAAACTCATTTAATATAAAAGTTTTATATCATTAGTAAAGATTATGAAACAAGCATCATACGTTATCATTTGCTTCCAAAAAACCTTGCGTCATTTCATCAATAATCTAAAGATAAAAAGTAAAATTAACAATTAATACAACACGCATCAAAGAAAAATACTTACTTATGGTTACAAAAAAAAGCATTGACATCATTAATCTAAACAATTGTATTAGAACTTACATTATCAGAATCTCTCATGGGATAATCTGTATTCTCAAATAGTTAAATGTAAAAGTTAGAATGAATTGAATAATACACATAGCATATTTAAATAACTAGGGGGCTCCGCCGCCTGCTCGCCAACCCCCATTACATTATCAAGAATCAAATTGAAATTCCAAAAAAAAAACTTGACGAGCTGCAAAAATTTACGTTGAGATGTACTCTTTATAAAAATTACGGTTTAAGACTGAAAATTTGTATGTGTTTTGCTCACTCGCGGAAGAAATTTTGCTTTTCAAACTTTGACACTTAATAAACCTAAACTAATAAAAAAAACTCGGAAAAAGATCTTTACAGTTCTCCAGGGAACACGATGAAGAACAAACAATGTTAATTTCATATTTTTCTGATCCGAACTTTCTAGGGAAACCGTCTAAGAATCAAGCTAAACAGCACTGTTTTTAATCCTGCAGCGGCGGCAACTTTTTTTTAATATAGAGATTATCCATATTAAAAGAGCACGTAGTAATATTAAGCCTACACATTTTAAGCCTACACACGGGATCTTTAACAATGAATATTAAAATAAAATTAAAATTTTAATTCTATTTATAAAAAAATGTATAAATTTAATGTAAATTAGAATGAATTGAATGATGCGCATAGTACATTTAAAGAATTATCCATGTTAAAAGAACACGTAGTAGTTTTAAGCCTACACACATCAAGACTGCACACAGCAATTTTAATATTAATAAATAAAATTAGCAAATTGAATTCTATTTATAAAAACAATATATATATATATATATATATATATATATATATATATATATATATATATATATATATATATATATATATATATATAAATTAGAATGAATTGAATGATGTACATACTCTGTTTAAAAAATTATCCATGTTAAAAGAGCACGTACTAATATAAAGCCAACACACTATCTTCTCGGGAGCTTGAAGACAAACGAAATATGTTGTTCCAACCTGTTACAACAGTTCAAAGCGTTGCCATTCAGCAAAACAGAAACCCCCGGTGCTTCAGAACAATTGTGACGTCACATTTGATGTTGCCACTCATCCGTAAAGAAAAACTTCCATGTAATTAATAAAATTCGAAATAAAACAACTCAACTCAATTCCAAGAAAATATAAATTATTTTAAAGCAACAGAAGTAGGAATCCTACAACTCAACTTACCTCAACATGACGTCACATTGAAATAATAGAAAAAGTTCAAGTCACAAACGTAAACAAACCGTGTTCCTTACATAAACACACCGCCTGTTGCCATTCAACAGTAGATGAACTAAAAAAAAACTGTCACGTCAAAACAGTAGATAAACTCAAAATAAACTGAAACCGAAACTAACTCAACTCCACTCGACTATAATGTTTTTATTTAGCAGTAGGACCCCTACACCTCAACTCAGCAGTCAATACGTCACTTCCTCTTTTTCGATGACGTAACGCTGTGACGTCGCAATGACGTTACTTACTCAGCACCAAGTCTTCCGCATACTACTCAAGTCTCAGTGATACAGGCAGAACTAGAAGTCAACCTCGTTTGGGCAGACCACATATGCCTAGTAGAATACCATCAGAAGACATATTGACTTACGCTTTAGCTCAGGTATGGGCAACCTTTGGAAAGTTGCGGGCTAAACTTTAGGATATTAACGAAGTCGCGGGCCGTAGATAATAGGTAGATGTAAAAACGTAATAATGATAAGGTTTATTTTATTACATATACTTATAAAGTAGAATGGTAAAGTTACATGAACAGAATAAGATCGTGTATTGATTAAGTATTTACTTAAAATCATCAGGAATTAATGAGAAGTTTGAGCTAGAACTTGTGAGAAACAAGAAAATCAACGTTGGGATTAATCCCAATAATACACAGGCGCAGAGTGTTTTACAAATTTTCATCTGTAAGCCTGGTTCGATACTTCGATTTATTAGTTTTTATCATGGAAAAGAACTGTTCACATTTATAAGTGCTTCCAAATGTGCAAATCATTTTTCTTGCAAATACTCTCAGCTGTTGGTACTTTTCTTCGGCAAGGTACGTTCTGTAGAAATCACTTAGCTCCACGTCTTCAGATTTTGACTTCAAATGTATGTCTTCCTGAAGCTCGATCAACTCCTTTTGTAAGTGTGTGGGGGCTTTCTCTACGTCACTTTTAATAGGAGTAGAAAAAAGGTTAAAGCAGCTATCAATGATTTCAAAGTCGGAAAATCTATTAAAAAATTGCTCCGACAGTGACTTTAGTTCTTCAGCATATTGAGTGTAATCAATATTTTCGTGACTGGATAGTGTTGAAAAATGATAACAGCTTCCAGATCGCATTTGTGTTTCCCATAAGCGAATTTTTTTTGAACTCTTTCAGCTTGCTGTACAATTTCGTTTACCAACTGACCTTGTTTTTGTAGCTTCAAATTCAACTCGTTTAAGTGATCCGTGATGTCAACTAGAAAAGCTAAATCACATAACAATTTCTGATCACTGACTTCAGGTAATTCCTTGATTTCCATAAAATCGGCTATTTCCTGTTTAAGATTGTAAAATCTTTTTAGCATTTTGCCTTTGCTTAAACATCTTACTTCGCAAAAATATGTCACATCATGTTCTGAAAAAAGGTCATTCGATTGGCGATGTTAAGCGCGCGGGATCGAATAATATTGCTTGTCTTTATTACCACATCCATAACGTTCTGCAATCGGATGGACTTGGAACACAAGTTGGTGGATAATGCAATGATTATTAAATCGTCTTTTTGCACATTCAAGTCAATTGCTTTTTCTTTCAAAATTCCGATGAAACCTTTTCGTAAACCGACAATAGAAGGTGCACCATCTGTGCAAACCAAAACTAATTTGCACCACTGCAAACCATACTGTTCAATAGCACTTTTAACCTCATGAAAAATATCTTCTCCAGTAATGGTCCCTTTTAGAGGCTGTGAAACCAGCAATTCCTCAGTTACAGTACATTCTTTGTCAACGCCTCGTATAAAAATAGCTAGTTGCGCTGTATCAGACAGGTCGATGTTCTCGTCGAAAGCAATTGAAAATCAGTCGCACGATCAGTCAATTTTTTCTTGATATCACCAGCCATCATATCTATACGTCTTGATAAGCTTATTTTCTCAAATTCTTTTTTCATTTCGAGACATAAAATATCTGATATTTCTAACAGGCACTCTTTGGCAAAATCTCCTTCAGCGAATGGTTTCGATGACTTCGCTATTTTTGAGCTGATTATGAAGCTAGCTTTCATAACATTGTACAATTGTGTCCTTTGTTTATTAAAAATTTGTTGCTGTTTGTCCCAATTGGTTATTAGCTTAAAACCGAGAATATTTACTTTTTTTTTCGAGTATGATTTTAAAATGTTCTGCGGGCCGGATGATAAGCCGGGGCGGCCCGGGGGTTGCCCATATATGCTTTAACTCATCTCTACTGTAGTACTACACAATCAGCAACAAGAGTGGCTTAGTACAAAGCCACCCGGGGCATGAGCTCTGCTACCGGGCGCGTCGGCAGGTGGCGGATAGCCGAATGTCCTGAGCCGAAACATACTCAGGATATGCCCCAATATTGAATAAGGGGGCGCGGACCAGCTCCCGTTAACCCAAAGTGTTATGCTTTCCCGATCTCGATTTCAAGCGAGACGGTGAGCTTTCCTAGAGCTCCACGTTCGCAATTCGAAGCTATTCAACGGCAAAACATCGAAAAATTGTACGGAGATTTAGTGCTTTTGTGGGCGTTTCACGTCCTATTGCCTGCCCTGATCCTTCGGCTCTCATATATTTTGAAATACACGAGTCTTTTTTTTTTGTGTTACATTGCGTGAATATCATTTAAATGGTGTATTTGCGTGTTCCTGATTTTTTAACTTAAAAGCCTCGAGTAATTGTTTTTGTGTTTATGATATCGACTATATATTGTTAATTACGGATATATGTTTGTGTACTTTGGAGCTTTAGAATTTTAGCATTTTGATCTTTTATTACTTATGGGGGTTTCATTGTTGATAGTTTTTAATTATACGATTTTACATAGGCAGGACACCAGGACACATTGCATTATTTTGATATTTTAATGTTTTGGGGTTCAAAACTTTGTTCAAATTCTTGGCTAATTTTCAATTTAAATTTCATTGCGATCTCGTTGTGGGTGTCATACATCCAAAAATCAGTGATCCCCTGTAAAATTTTGGCAAATCTATGTAATTGACCAATACCTGCTTATTTCCGTGTATAACGGAAGCAGGATAAACAAATAGAAACATGACATCCACCGACGGTAGCCCAGTGCTACCTATAGACACCACAAAAAAAACAACGGGCAAGTCAGTATGCATCCAAATAGAACACATAATCAGAGATTTGGAAAATGAAAATAATACAGACCAGAACATAATTAACTGCAGAAATAACTTGATCAACCTAGCCCAATTCCTTAATGACAAACAAAGAGCAGAAGTTAAGTCAACGGTATTCCAAAATGGACTCCACAGGTTTATTAGAGCATTTGTATCTATTATTCAAGAAACAACAAAAAAAAAACAGGAAATGACGGCATCAACCACTGAAACTAAGGGCAAAACTCATCTCCCGAAGGCTAAGAAAACAGACCCAAACATAGAACTAAAGGCAAAAATTAGTTTCCTGGAGGGAATGGTCAAGGACAGAGAACTTGTGCTGAGCGAACAGGAGGACTGCCGGGAGGAGCTGGAGGAACTGAAGGACAAACTACTCTGCCAGCAGAAAGATCTAGAAATCGAGAACACAACAGTTCGAAGACTTGAATTGGAAAACGCCTCCCTAGCAGCCACCATTAATGAAAAAAATAATACTATCACAACGCTAACAAGCCTAATGGAAGGCGCAATGGGTGAAACGCTGGCCCTTGTAAAAGAACTTAAAAACACACCAAATAATAACAACACCATGATAACAGAAACCTTGGAACTTGTCAAGGGATTGCAAACTACATCTAATACACCACCCACCTTCGCTGAGATCCTGTCAATGCCTCCCATTCAGAATCACACAATTCTATCTCTCTAATCAGAAAATAAATCAGAAACACACAATTCTAATGAAACCAAAGAGAGATGAAGATTTTAATGTTAACAAAACAAAAACTCAAAACGCCCTCCGAGGCCTAAACACCAAAGTAGTGGCTATCAGAAAAATAGCCAAAGGTGGCGTGGCAGTCGACTTGAGCAGTGATTTGGATGTTGACACCACAATGAGAAAGCTAAAAGAGATACCAATTATGTCAGAAAACTTTGAGATCATTAAACCAAAAAAAAAAATTCCAAAAATTATTATGTTAAACATAGATAAAGAGATAGAAAGGGAGAGTTTACCTGGAAAAATAAAGGAATTAAACGAATTCTTGGACCATGAAGACGAGATTAATGTAATTTTTAAAATACCGTCAAACAGAGGCAACCACTGGGTGGCTTCGGTAAGCCCCAACACATATAAAAAAATAACAAAGAGGAATTACTTGTATATAGAGACTGCCAAAGAATAAAAATAGAAACCTTTAAAAGTGTGCGTCAGTGCACCAAATGTGGACGCCTGGGACACAGCGCGAAACTCTGTACAGAGCCAATAAACCTATGTCTTAATTGCGGGGGGGAACACACAAGGGACCAGTGCCCAGGAAACAAAAGTTGCATAAATTGTAGAGAGGCTAACACCAAATTTAAAACTAAATATAATCACACACACGAACCAAGATCCAGACAGTGCCCATGTTTTAAACGACAACTAGCGATGAATGAAGCCAACACGGATTACGGAGAGTAATGACTGAGACCCTGAAAGTCCTTCAAATCAACGTCAATCATAACCCTACCGCACATAACCTAGCTGTCGTCACTGCACTAAAAATTAAGGCAGACTTCCTATTAATACAGGATCCATACATATATCATATCCATACCAAAACTGGCAGAGAAGTTAGAGAGACTCTGGTCGAGACACATTTTCCAAACTCCAACTTGGTACCTAATGAGTTAAACCCTTCTCCCCTGGAATATCCAATAAGGGTAAGAAGGGAAAACTGGATAGTTGCCAAAAAAATTTTTACTGTTAAGCAAGTATTATGGGCTATCAACTCATTTGAACCATATAAAACTCCAGGACCAGGTGGGATAATACCGATTACGCTTCAGAAATCGGCCGATCTCATCTCACGGGTCTTGTGTAAAATGTTCAGAACCAGTCTAGCTCTTGAATATATCCCCAGACCATGGAGAAAGGCAAGGGTAGTCTTTCTGCCCAAACCTGGAAAAAGACAATATGACCAATTCTAAGAACTTTCGTCCTATGAGTCTATCGTCTTTCATACTTAAATGTATGGAAAAAATAATTGATAGACACATTCGGGATATAATGAGGAGTACCAGACCTCTTCACAAAAACCAATTTGCCTATCAACCTGGTAAATCTACAGAAGTGGCTTTGCAACACCTGGTTGTAAAGATTTAGAAGACCCTGGGGTACAAGGAAATGGCTTTGGCAGCTTTTCTTGATATTGAGGGTGCTTTCGATAATACCTCTTAACTCAATCGCTGCTGCTGCTAGCAGAGCTATTGAACCACAAGTCTGCAAATGGATAAACTCATTGTTAGCAGACAGAGTTATTACAACCGAGTTGTTTGGGGTAACACTTCAGGCTAGACCCAATAGAGGCTGCCCTCAGGGAGGAGTTCTCTCCCCTCTGTTGTGGAATCTGGTGGTTGATGACCTAATTGCAGACCTCAATCAAAGCGGCATCTATGCCCAGGGATATGCAGATGACATTGTCGTCTACATATCGGCCATGGATGAGAAAACTGTGATAAATACCATGCAGGGGACCCTGAACAGAATCGCAAGATGGTGCTGTGAAAAGAATTTGAGAGTAAATCCTCAAAAGACTACTTTTGTCCCATTTACACGCGAAGAAGAACCTGCATTGACAAAAGTGATATTAATACCCTACTAGGGGATTGGATTGGATTTTTGGGGTTTTATGGCGCAAAGTCCAAGAACGGACAAGCTGCGCCAAACGCAAGATAAAAATAAACTAAGACGATGTAAATATAAAAATGTTGTAATAAAAGATATATGCAAGTCTTGCGCAAGTAATTTAAAATGTCATGATTAAAACATAGATCAACATGGTAAAAAATATATAATTATAATAGAAAGGCATGATATAAATATCGTGATGGATAAATGTACTATATGAGATTTAAAAACCCAATGATACTTAAAAAAGGGAAAAGATTTGGATGAGGATTTTCCCCAATGAGATCGTGCAAATTTAAAATTAATGTTTAAAAAAATTTTAAACGATGATGATTAAAATTAGGGCAGTCAATTAAAATGTGTTTGACGGTAAAATCTAATGAGCATGTATGACAAAAAGATGGACTCTCGCCCAGCAAAAGATGACGATGAGTGAATCGTGTGTGCCCGATGCGAAGTCGAGTCAGTTTGACATCCGTCCCTCGCATTCGGGCAGATGGCCAAAAATGAATAAATGGTTTGATTGCATGTAATTTATTGGTGACTTGCAGATTCCATGATTCCTGCCACAAAGAGTGAATGTACTCCTTTGTGGACACTTTGATATCAGTTAAAGGAACGGCTTGCTGCAGTGGAATAGAGGCTGCCTTCGCAGCACTGTCAGCAAGTTCGTTACCTTTAATGCCCACGTGACTCGGGACCCAACAAAACAAAATATCAAAACTCCTTTTCCCAAGTGAATGTAAGATGCCAAATATATCTGACACAACGGGATGACATTTATGATTGTAGCACTCCAACTGTTCCAATACACTCATACTATCACTATAGACACAGAATTTACGGTGGCGAAGAGAAGATATCTGCTGGAGCGCACAATAAATGGCGACAGCTTCAGCAGTATATACAGAGCAGGAAGTATGAAGGCTGTAGCTGGATATGGCGGTATCAAAAGAAATACCACAGCCTACATATCCCACTCCTTTCGATCCATCCGTAAAAACTGGAATATATGACGAGTATTGACAGCGGTGTGTGGCAAAAAGCTGTTGGAAAACAATTGGGGCGGTGTCAGATTTATTGTGGGAAAAGGGATTTAAATATTTTACGGAGGGAGTATTCCAAGGTGGGAATCGTAAAATATCCGTTTGTTGAGTTGCGATGTCACTTAGGTTTGAGTCATTCATGCTAAGTTGTACTCGTTCGTGAAACGGAAGAATATTTGAGGGACGGGCATCGTAAATTCGTCTCAAACCTGGAGTAAGAATCATGCGTTTCAAAGGATGAGATGGCATGGACTGGATTTTAAAATAAAAATTGGCAGACAACTTCTTTCGTCTCAGGTCAAGTGGGAGCTGGTGGCATTCCACATAGAGGCTGTGAACTGGTGATGTGCGGAATGCACCAGAACATATCCTCAAAGCAGAGTGGTGTACAGTGTCCAATCTGCGGAGATTCTTTGAATTCGCCGTTTTATACACAATACATCCGTAGTCAATACGAGAGAGAATAATGGATTGGTATATTCGGAGTAATGATGTTCGATCCGCACCCCAAGATGTGTTAGATAACACCCTGAGGATATTTAAGGACTTTTCACATTTCCTTCGCAAAGATAATAAATGCGGAAGGAAAGTGAGCCTGCGGTCGAAAATTACTCCGAGGTATTTCATCTCGTTGACTACGGGAATCGGAAAATTGCGAATATTAATCTCGGGGTCGAGGTGTAAACCCCGCTTTCTGCAGAAGTGGACACAGACACTCTTGCTAGGGGATAGTGTGTGGCCGTTCTGGTCGCACCACTCGACCAATTTGTTGACAGTAGTTTGAAGTTGCCGCTCGATTAGTCGCATGTCCGATCCTTGGCATGATATCTGCAAGTCATCTACGTATAAAGTTCCATGCACTGGTGGGTGAAAAGTATGAAGGATGTTATTGAAATGTAGGATGAAGAGAGTGACACTTAAAATACTACCTTGAGGGACTCCCTCAGCTTGAATAAAAGAGTTAGATAAAATTGATCCCATGCGGACCCTAAAAGTACGTGAAGTTAAAAAATTTTCAATGAAAAGAGGTAAATTTCCTCTAAATCCAAAGTCGAACATATTACGGAGGATACCATAACGCCACGTACGGTCATACGCCTTCTCAACGTCGAAAAAGATCGAGACTAGGTGATTTCTCCTCACAAACGCATTGCGAATTTGTGACTCAAGGTTCACTATATTGTCAAGAGTGGATCTTCCTCTGCGGAAGCCACTCTGGTGAGGAGAAATGATGTTGTTCTTTTCAAGAATATAAATGAGACGGGCATTGACCATACGTTCAAGAGTCTTACAAAGGCAGCTCGTCAAGGCAATTGGACGATAGCTCAGAGGATCTTTGGGGTTCTTGCCAGGCTTCGGGATCGGAATCACGATGCTTTTCTGCCAGGAATTGGGAAATTTTTGTTCTTTCCAGATTCTGTTGAAAAGGAAAAGAATGCTGTTTAAAGAATCTGATGAAAGATGACGAAGCATATAATATGTGATTCCGTCCGGCCCAGGACTGGTGTTATGGGCTTGAGATAACGCCTTCTTCAATTCAAACATCATAAGCTCACAGTTATAGGAGAGGTTTCTTCTGCTCTTAAAATTAAAAAGTGTTCGTTCAGCTCGACTCTTAGTCGCTTGAAAAGCAAGACTGTAAGAATCGGAGCTCGACACTAGTGCAAAAGCCTCTCCAATGACGTTGGCAATGTCATGTGGAGATGAGTATACAGCAGCCGTGGTTTCTAATATCGGAATGGTCGATTCTCGATATAGACCATTGGCTGCTTTCACTTTCCTCCACAACTGCTTGCTTGATGTTGAGGATGTTATTGAGGAGACGTATCTAATCCAAGATTCTCTCTGGCTCTGACGTCTCACCTTGCGAGCAAAGGCCTTGGCGTTTTTAAATGCGACCAGGTTGGTAGTAGTCGGGTATCTCCGAAATATATTCCACAGCTTCTTTTGTCTCTTGTAAGCAGTTTGGCATTCGATGTTCCACCAAGGCTTACATATACTGCGTGGTTGAGAGGAACGTTTAGGAATGGTTTTATCAGAAGCCTCAATAATTGCGTCGGTGACAGTGTTGACAGCGAGGTTGATGTCCTCGATGTTAACCATTGTTTCCGTAACCGCTGCTAGTTGTGAAAATGTAACCCAGTCCGCTCGATGATATAAGTAGGTAGGTGGTCGGTGCACTCTGACACTACTATCATGCGAGACGAAAAGGGGGAAGTGATCGCTGTTATGCAAATCACTCCCTACTACGAGATTCAACAACGGAAGGAGCGTTGGAGAACAAATGGCCAAATCAACTGAATGGAAAGTTCTCGTGGGTTCGTGAAAGTGCGTTTTCTCGTCGTTATTGAGCAAACAGAGAGCGTGATCTGTTAACAACTTTTCAATCTGTTGCCCTCGACGGTTCGCACTATCACTTCCCCACAGGGTACTGTGACCATTCAAGTCACCAAGCAGAATAAAAGGGACTGGAAGCTGAAATATCAGGCCATTTAGTTCCTCTTGTGTGATGACAGCATGTGGTGGCAGGTATAGGCAGCAGACTGTAACAAGAGAATGAATATGTATTCTTACGGCTACAGCCTGTAAAGATGTGCGAAGTGTAACTACAGTGCTGGGAAAATCGTGTGAAGTTAAAATGCACACACCTCCAGACACTGTAGTACCAGCATCATGATCTTTTCTAATGCAACTATACCTGCGTATCTTGCATGTGTGGGAGGGCTTCAAGAAAGTTTCTTGAAGAGCCACACACGCTGGATGGTAAGAAGATATAATCGTTTTTATGTCATCTATTTTAGATCGGAAACCACGACAGTTCCATGAGACAAAGGAAGTAATTTTTATTTAGAAGGGGATTAAGAGATTCACGACGAATCTACTTCTATATCTGCGTCGTCCTCCGAAAAGTCCGACGCATGGATATTTAATTCTAATTCTTCGGCTGCGTGCCGAAGAAGATGCTTTGAAGTTTTTGGCAGGTTTCTTATGTGTTTGGAGTTTTTATATTTTGTGTTGGATCCATCAGTTTTAGGTCTTTTAAGTGTTTTTTGAGTTTGTTCTTTTGATATTGGTATTTGAGAACTAGCGTCGGTATTTTTTGAGGATGTGGCAGATGATTGTTTGGTGGATTGCTTAGGCGAGTTAGATTTGGGAGTTGATATTTTGTTTTTGGAAGGTGATGAGTTTTTATTGGATGTAATGATTGCTGAAGGAGATTCTGTTTGTGTGGCTATGGTTTGATATGTTTTTTTAACTATTGTTGAATATGATATTCCTGTTTTGGGGGTTCGAGAATCGACTATTTTTCGGGCCTCGGGATAAGAAATTTTTTGAGCAATCTTCACAGATTGAATTTCTTTCTCGAGAACCCATTTCGGACAGGTCCTGGAAAATGAGGGATGGTCTCCTCCACAGTTAACGCAATGGGCCGAAGCGGAGCAGCCGTCACTCTCGTGACCAACATCACCGCAACGGGCACATTTAATCTGGCTGCGACAGGAGATTTTCGAATGTCCGAAACTCTGGCAGCCGAAGCAGCGCAGAGGATTCGGGACATAAGCTCGTACTGGGCAGCTCAGATATGCGGCTGTGATTCGCGTCGGCAGGGTTGGTGTGTCGAACGTCAATATCAGATGTTTCGTGGGAAGGATCTTCCCATCACGACGTATTGTAATACGACGAACACCAACTACATGCTGATCGCGAATATTTTCCAGGATTTCTTCTTCTGGAGAAAAAAGAAGGTCCGGTTCGGAGATCACGCCACGCGAAGTATTTAGTGAAAAATGAGGGGATACAGATATAGTAAAAGAGCCGAGTGTTTTTGCGTTGTGGAGTATATTTGCCTGTGTTTCAGTAGAAACTTCGACCAGGAGATCCCCGGAACGAAGTTTTTTAATTGATCTGATATTGCCTATGAAAGATTGGAATGTTTTATGAATCAAAAACGGTGAAACAGAAGTAAAAGAGTTTTGTATGGGGTTCGAACTAAGAGAGTTATTAAGAAGTTTGACTAAGAAAAAACGAGCGTTTGAGATATTAATTTTCATTTGTTGCTCCCCTCGAGGGGGAGAAGAATTTGTAGCATTTTCCATCATACAAAAAAAGATATTATTCGGTCACCGACAGCGCCACCCACCACGGAGTCCAACAAGGGGATGCAGACAACTGTATCGGCGCTAATCGGCAACTATACGCGCACGGCGCACCCCTGAGACAGCCTCCACCCTTAGCGAGGTGTCCAGTAAGTGGCCGATTGCTTAGCCCTAGCCAAAAAACGACCAGCCGATTGATGAGCACGGGACCAATGCACACCACCCGTTTACCTGAAGCCGGGGCCGAAGCAGTGTATTGGGTCAGTATATCGTCCCTCAACTGCCAGGATCCTCTTTTCCAGGGACACGGGTCTCCACGCACGGCAAACACGTGGGTGATATAATCCCCAAGAGGAGCTAAAAGCACAGACTGGCGAAAAGCTTCTCAAGGGGAGCCCTCACCTCCGAAGAGGCAACCACAACGAGGGAGGAAGAAAAAGCAAAAAGCAGAATGGTAGAGGAGGAGAAGAACGAAAGGGAGGGAAGATCACTCAGGTACCCCGGGGTTGTGAAGCCCGTACAAACCTAAAGAAGGAATGCCCCTGGGGGCACCCTACTAGGGGAAAAAGTAAATATGCTGAGCGAGGTTAAATATATGGGAGTTATACTGAACCCTAAATTAACCTGGAATCAGCATTTGAAAAGTAAAATTAAACAAGCAAAAGTTGGACTTCTACGATGTAGAAGAGTTCTTGGTAAATCATGGGGTCTAAGGCCAAGGATGACCTATTGGCTATACACTATGGCTATTAGACCCATTGTGACCTATGCGGCTGTGGTCTGGTGGAAAAAGACGGAACAAAATTGACTGTTAAGACCAAGCTAGAGAGTCTTCAAAGAGCTGCCAGCCTGAGTATAACAGGAGCTATGTCCTCCACTCCCACCAGAGCCATGGAAATTATTCTATCTGTCGTCCCACTTGATATCTTTATCAGTGGTGCTGCCAGAAGAAGTTCCTACAGACTGGAAAATGCTGGACTGTGGATGGATTTTGCCAGCCAAAAGTCCCACACCAGTATTAACCAAAAATTCTTTGACCCTATACTTTTGATGCCCTCTGACATCATGGAGACAAGATTCCTCTTTCAAAGACCCTTTGAGGTACTTATTGACCTAAGAGAGGAATGAAAAGAGGAAAACTACTAGCTCACAAATGGAGACATTGTGTGGTACACAGATGGCTCCAGACAAAACGAAAAGGTAGGTGCTGGAATCTGTGGGGTCAGACCTAAGGCAAGGATTTCCCGAAAATTAGGATTGGATTGGATTTGGTTTTGTTGCATTGAGTCCTCTTGGGACATATTATGCCAAACTCAAGATAAAAATCAGATACATAATATAATAATGAAATGAGATGAGTCAAAACATAATGAGTAAATACTATATGAAAGTATGTGTGATGGATAAAACCAATGTCATGTAAAAAGCTAAAAATATTTGGATGAGGATTCTCCCCAACCATGTCTTCTAAAGTCAAGGTATAAGAATTAAAATATTTAAGACGCTGATAATTAAAATGAGAACATTCTATCAAAATGTGTTTCACTGTTAGTGGGCAAATGCAGTAATTGCAAATGGGATGATCTTCTCCGAGGAGGTGTCTATGTGTTATTCGAGTATGTCCAATACGGAGTCGTGTTAGTATTACATTTTGTCTTCTTAGAGGTAACGATTTCCATTCAGTTATAATTGGTTTAACAGCGTGAAGTTTGTTCTCGTTTCCCGAAAATTAGGAAAACATGCCACAGTATTTCAAGCGGAACTGCTTGCTATCATCTACTGTCTACGTGAATGTTCTAGAAGATCCTACTCAAATAGGAAAATCTACATATTTAGTGACAGTCAAGCAGCCTTAAAGGCAATAAACTCATTCCAAATAAGCTCCAAACTTGTTTGGAAATGTAGGAACCTTCTACATGACTTGGGGACCCATAATAGGTTCTTTCTTACTTGGGTACCAGGTCATACTGGTGTAGAAGGAAACGAAAATGCAGATAAGTTAGCCAAACTGGGGACTGCAGACCTACCTTTAAGCCCTGAGCCTTTTTGCGGGATCTCTAAGACTACCGCAAAAAAAGGGTGATAGGAGAAAAAATGCTTAAAGAAACTACAAAAAAGTGGAAGCAAACCACCGATCAAAAACATGCAAGGCTTATGATTCAAGAACCTTCCATGAAAATATCATATCAGATCCTTCGTCTTAGCAGGGGTAAGATGAGGGTGATAGTTGTATTTCTCACAGGCCACTATCACCTAAGAAAACACCTTCATAGGATGGGAATCTTTAAAGAACCCCTATGCACAGGAAATGCAATATGGTGGAGGAAACTGCCCACCACATACTTTTGGAATGCGAAGCTCTGCTTCACATAAGGCACTCAAGTCTAGGTCTTGGAACAATACTTGATACTATTCACGAAGAACCTGTCAAAAGCCTTTTGGCCTTTCTTAAGGAATCTGGCTTTATCTGAAAGGAGTATCGAAAAACAATGGGGTTTGAGGCAATATTCCCTAGTGGAATCAGCACCTAGGGCTTTTCTGACCACCCCACTCTATATGAATATGAATAGTACAAAGCCAAGTGTGGCAAATACTGCATGACAATAGTGCACATCCCTACCATGCAATTCCACAGCAATGATTATTACCGGGAGACAAACAGCGACGCTTTGACTGGTGCAAATATATTAGGACGAGGCTGTTTCAAAAAAACGGAAGGCTGAAACAACACAACGCCCATTTCTGGGCACTAGAAAATCCCACGTGGGAAGTTTCCGTCAGACAGTAGGTGCAGTGGTCGACGAATTTGTGATGTGGTATTTGAAAAGATCTTCTAATGGGATTCCTGCTCTATGACTGTTCACTAAATGGACCGAAATACCTCCAGATATTACAGGATGTGTTACCTGACTTTATCGATTATATTCCTCTAGCGTTTTTGGCTTCCTTGTGGTTACAACATGATGGCGCCCCGCCGTACAAGCCGCGACAGTTTGTTAACAACAGATTTGGCCAACTGATAATCGGCTATTGCGACAGTGTTGAATGGCCTCCACGATCATCATATCTTACCCCACTCGATATCTTCCTCTGGGGTTACGTCGAAGATAGGGTTAAGAATCTCCGTCAACAAGTTTGCGAAATCTGCGATAGCTGTGCTACTACTATACTGCAGTTGATAAGGTATGTGCATTCTGGTATGCTTGATCGAATACAAATGTGCATTCCGGTATGCTTGATCGAATACAAATGTGCATTGTGGCCGATGGTGATCTTTTTGAACACACTCGTCGTGTTTTTGTTTAGCAATAAATTTCTTGCTTTTGCTCATCCGTGTCTTTTACTTTAACATTGAAAACCTGCGCCAGCCGCAGTCAGATAATGTGTTGTATCGGATAGTAGAAGCGCAAAATCCTTTCGGTCAACATTCAGAGATTTTAAAACGTCATCCACAAGGCGAGAAACATATTGATGATCGACACTCACCTCGCAAACTCTGCAGTCGATTACGCAAGTTTCCTCTGGATTACCAAGAGTGCCAACCAATGTGTTAAAGTACTTCTTGTCATTTATTTCAGTTTCGTCTTAGGACGAACACCTACTTACCATGAACTTGTTTAATCCGCAATACTTTGGCGTTCGCAAGATCAGACACACGTGATCGAAGGGTTGATTCAGAGAGCAAAAAATTAAATAGTAATTTGATATTAATAATTTTAAGTTACAATTTAAAAAGTTGCAGGTGGTTGCATTTACGTTGCGGTTATAACTCACTTACTATACATCCCATGTAGGAGGAATTTTGGTTTTAGTACTTTACATGGAGCGTAGAACGCGTGAAAAAAAGTTGCATTTGTTGCCCTAGCGATGAGGGATTGAGGTAATTCTAAAATAATATTCTAGGGACAACAACTGTTGCCTTAAGTCCAGAGAAGGTTCTGAAGAGTCTACATATAAGCTGCTTACGGGTGAAGTTCTGAAGGCACCAGAACATAAACGTAAAGCTGTGTGGTACGATCAGATCCACTTGATATTTTTGATAGTACTCGTAAGATGTAAAGAGCCTTTTCGCAACGTTTGCGTAGATTTAAAATATGCGGTTGAAAAGTCAACTTCTTGTCAAATGTAATAACTAAAAATTCCACACTGTCCACAACATTGATTAAAATTTCTTTGAAATATATTTCAGGGTCAAGGTGAAGATTTCGTTTTCTGCAAAAATGAACGCAAGCTGTTTTCGAACGTGAAACCATTTTCATTTGTTCAATTAGTGATTGTATTAACGGCCTGTTGAAGTTGTCTCTCAATCAAACGAATGTCTTTTGCAGCGCATGAAGTTTGCAGATCGTCAACGTAAATAAGACCTTTAACTGATGGATGCAATTAAGAAACAATATCATTAATTTTTAAAATAAATAAAGTAACACTTAAAACACTGCCTTGTGGTACGCCCTCCAAACATCTGAGAAAATCGATCCAATCCTTCCTTTAAAATAACCTTTTTCTAAAAAATTTTGAATAAAAATCGGCAGATTTCCTCTTATATCATTATTAAAAATATCCTTTAAAATTCCATGTCTCGCATGTTCGATCGTAGGCTTTTACTATAGCGAAATAAATTGAGACAAGATGCTTAATTTGTACAAAAGCATTTCTTATTTCGGTCTCGAGATCGACTAGGTTGTCAATAGTGGAGCGACATTTTGTAAAACCACTTTGAAGTGGAGGGAGACATTTATCTTTTTCTAAAATATAATACCATCTTTTCTAGAATTTTGCATAAACAGCTTGTAAAGGCTATTGGACGGTAGTCCGAAGGGTTCTTGTGTTCTTCATTGGGTTTCAGTATGGGTATTATATTAGCACACCTCCATGACTGCGAAAAGTGTGCTCGGTCCAAATTCTGTAGTAAAATTTCAGGATATTATTTAGAGAACAAATTGATAGATGTTTGTGAACAGGATGTAAATTATATTATCTGGGCCAGGGGGTTCATTTGTGAACTAAAGATAAAGCCTTTATCAATTCGGAAAAAGTAAAATCTCAATTATAAGATAATATACGGTTTGAATTAAAATTAATTTTATTGTTTTCAGATGCAACTTTATTTTTTTTAATATTTCAGAGTAGTTATTTGAGCTGGATATTTCGGAAAGGCATGAAGCAATTGCGTTTGCTATATCTTTGAGTGCTGACTATATTTTGTCTACTGGGGTAAACACCGGAAATTCTTTTAATCCTTTTCCATAACTGTTTACTTGTGGTTTTACTATTTATACTATTGACATAATTCATCCAAGAATTCCTTTGACTACGTCTTTGTATTTTTCGAAATGACGCTTCTGTTGTGTTGCAAACTCTGTTTTTTTTTTAGTAATTTAACTTTGGAGTTCTTCGCTTATAAAGGGTTTCATTACATCCCCTTTTGTATATTTTGTGTTGTAAATGTATATTCTTTTAAATATTTGGAAGTACCGAAGAGATGCTTGGTCTGTAAAACCTTTAAAATTTAAGCTATCATTTGAGTGTTATATTGTGTTTTTTCTATCCACTGTTTGCTTTACTTTCCTGTGGGATATGTTTTTAACCAGAGGCTTCCTCTGGTTCTTTTTTCGGCTCCATCATTCCAAGTGCATTGCGTATGAAGGTGTCCTGTCTTCAGTCAGCCATTGTCCCTTTCTCGAAACGAAGCTTTTTTCGAGTGGTTCCTCCCAACACCCCTTTGCAGCAAACCCATAAAACTATTCCCCCTCTCTGAAGGAATGCGGTGGGGTCAACGCTGAAGTTCATCGTCCGACAGCGGTCTTGGGCCCACCCCAACCCCCGAATTGCGGGTGGACCCCTGCCAGATGCTGAAACGAAGAATCTGTCATCGTCCCGGAGGCAATCGCAAAATTTGCTTGCCGAAATGGAATCCATCCCAAAACTTCTGGAAGGATGATGGCAACAGGAGAGTGAGGTTCTATAAAAGGGGATACAACGAGGAAACGGGGCTTTTTTCTCCTTGGAACGTGCGATTTTGGACGTTCTCCGTGGCGGTCTGCTAAAGGGGCCTTTTGCTGGAATTGGAAAAGCTGACAAAATGCTTTCTAGTACATGGTAACTCTGCACCCAGAGCCATTTTTTTTATCCCTTCTACCTCTTTCTTCAATCTCTTTCGTTCCTGCCTCCTCTTATAGGAACATTAAAATATAATATTATAAATTTAAGGTAAATCAAATTATGTGTTGCGCTGTTGATTTTTGTTAATTGGTTATGGCCGTGACCATATAATTATTGTAAAATTCATTATAATCTTAATACACTTATAAATAAATGTTCCATATTTTAGATTTTTAAATCTTTTGATTTTGGCCATTCCTTTTACTCGTCAACACAAACAACAGCATGTATCAGGTTTACCTGATTATTGTTTTAATCCTACAATGCATTGTGTAATCACTATTAATGATATTTCATTGGCCATTGAATCGCAACCTATGTAGCGATTGCTTCTTGCTACACAGCACTTCTGTGTTTCTTTATAAATAATAAAGTTTTCTCTTGCTGGATATCTATTGATGATATTCCAGGCTTTCCTCTGTTTCCGATAAGCATCGCTACATTCCTCATTCCACCAAGGTTTATTTTGTCTTTTAAGCTAATTAATGACTTTTTTAATGGAAGCGTTAGCATTTGTAATAATTACGTGTTATTTTTACAGTAACTTCATCGATGTCATCAATTTCAACCGTATAAGAAATATCAGCAAGGCTAGTAAAAAGTGGCCAGTTGGCAATTTCAAAAATAAAGTTGGAATGGCTGACAGTGTGAAGTTAGTATTGGCCGGCATATTTTAGTTTTATAGGATAATGGTCAGTATTGTAAAGGTAAAGATCAACAGAAAAAGTCCAAAATGGTAAAATAGAAGGAGTGAAAATTGCCAGATCTATTGAATTGAAAGTAAGTGAAAGTGAGTGAAACTAAGTAAGTTAGCCATTATTCATAATACATAAATCATTGTCCGTTAGTAGTTTTTCACTTGGTTAGTGGTTAAATGGCTTAAACATAGTTACATCAGTTTGAGTTCCATTAGTTTTGAAAGTTTTTTTACTATTGAAGAGTAAGATATTCCAGGTTTCGGTGAGCGATCATTTACAAATTTTCGGGCCTCCGGAAATGAAACGTTTTGTTGAACTTTAATTGTCTGAATTTCTTTTTCGGTTTGAAATTTAGGGCAAGACTTAGCAAAAGCTGGATGATCATCTTTGCAGTTCACAGATCAAAGTGATGATGACGTACAGACATCGGTCTTGTGTTCTGTACTAGAGCATTTTGCGCACGTCTCTTTGCCACGGGAAGCTATGAATGAGTGGCCGAATCTTTGGCATTTAAAACAACAAGTGTTTTGATGTAGCCGGTGTATTAAAGTTAATATTACATGTTTGGTGGGTATTCTTCGACCATTTCTTGAAATAAGGATTATTTTGATATTTATTACATATTGTTGGGACAGGGATTCTAAGATGTCTTGTTCCGTATCATGAACTAATCGGATACTGAAATTACGCCTATTGATGAATTTAAAGTTTTGTGGGGTGTAACAGTCACTTCTATTGTACCGACGGATTTTATTTTTTGGATATTTAAAGCTTGTGTTATATTTAAAACTTCTACGAGTACACCTCCTGCTAGTGTTTTTTTTATGTACTTTGTCTCTCCAACCATGCCTAATATAGTTTTATGAAGTAAAATTCCTGATATGTTTTTCAGATTTCCTTGGTTACTTTCATGACAAAGAATTTTTGTTCCGGTAAATTATTTTCATTTTCTTTGTTACATATTTGCTCCACTGAAGGAGAAGTTAAGTTTGGGTTTTCCACGTATGAAAAAGAAATGTTCAGTCCCCGGCGGCACCACACACCATGGAGTCCAACGAGGGGGTACAGGATCCTGTACCAGTGCTAACCGGGGAGCGTATTTAGAAACCCTGGCGCTTCCAGCACAAACAGAAATACGTCATATATGTAGATGCGCAGACGCGCCCGCGCATACATCGCGAGCCTGAACACACAAAAACAAAAGTGTAATTGCCGCTTCGTAATGGATGAATTTCTTGCTACTTTAGGAGTTTTAAATGAAGATTTTAATCTAAATATAGATAAAAAAATTCCAATGCTTCAACTATTGTTTTGCGAAGCAACATTGCCTTTGCAGATGATGCTAAAAAATTTATTCGCACTTATGGAAAGATGACCGACACATGTTGGATTGTAGACCGAGGAATTAAAGATGCAAAGAAGTACTTATTGCATCGTTTACACTTTCTTTCTTCTACATGTACTTTTCATTAAAATTTTTTTGAATAAAGTTAAAACACGTAGGTTCCTTGCAAACTTAACCATCTTAGCAAAAAATATGTAACATAATTATGAATATAGAAAAAAGTCTTATTGTATATGTAAAAAAAGTTATGGTGCCTCAATTTTATTTTACACTTGGGAAGTTTTTAAACTGTGTGGCTATCCTTTAATCATCCAACTTTCATTTTGCCTTAGTGTATTAATTTTTTTAAATTAAAATTAGCAGCTTTAATTTATCCTATACTTAGTTACAAAAGTGATTATATTGAGTAAAAATCCTCATTTTTAGAGGTTGGTTTCATTCATTTAAAAAAAATTTAATCATAGTGTTGTGTTTTCAGTTACATTGAGAGCTCAGGACTTGTATACTGCTTTTAAAAAATCTTCAGCATATCTTAATCTGATCTTTTTACAATAAAGCTTTTCTGTAAATATGAGTTGTGTGTGTGTGTGTTTTATATTTACTTATTTTATTATTTTGTTTAGAGTTTTATTTAGTTGCAAGTGGGTTTGTCAGCATTCAGAACGAAACAAAAAGGAAGATTCAAAACGAAATGCTCAATGTTCATCTTTCAACATGATCATAATTAAAAAATTCAATAGATTTACTTCAAGCAATGACCCTTTTTTAAAGGGCATTTTACCTTTGCCAGCAGTTATTACCATGAATATACAGCATAACCATCACATAGGAACTGCTGACTCATTACGTATGCTGCGTGTTAGTGACGAAGTAAGTTATCATATTTTAGTGTTAAAATATATTATTTATTTTCCTTCAAGGGGTTCTATTTGTGTGGTTAAATTAAATGTAAATGCTTGAGGTTTTCTCCCCCACTGCATGTATATAAGCCTATAAATTATGACTTGTTTTATGTGTTACAATTTACCAATTACCTCCAAAATTGACTGAGATGCTTTCCTGAAAAATCAATAAAAACTCTTGTTGTTACTTTTGTTGAAAATCGCCCTAAAAATTTTGTTAAGGATATTTATAATGATGTAGAAAAAGTGTGTGTCTGATCCCCTCTCCCCTACAAAACAAAATAGATTTTATTGGCTATGTATATTTTACTTTTACCATGTAGTATGTACTTATTTGTTATGCGAAGATAACGTGTTATGGTAAATTACCACTGAATCACTCAAGTCTTGGGAAAAATAAGTAGTTTATTACAATAGCAACAGAACATAACAGTATTATTAGGGCTGCAACCCTTACACATACATCCTTTCTAAAATAAAAACCTTATATTTTAATTTTTTTTTTACAGAAATGCATAAAACTTATACTCTTGCACACATTCCATAACATTCCGAGAGTGCATATATAACTGTGCATACTTTCATTGTATTTTTTCCCTCCTATTCTTTGTAGTTGAGAACACAGTTTTTTGAATATTTTGATGACGGCATGGCTCCCTCAACAGCAAAACAATACCATGAAACCAAGATATTGCTAGCCATTGATGATGAAAAGAGTATTGTTGAGCTGGCAAATGCTTCAAAAAAAAACCCAACTGCTGCTCAAATTTATCACATTCAGAACGAGTGGAGAAAAGTGAATTTAGGAGGTGCAGCGGATCCTTTTGAGAACAGCAAAAGCATGACTCCCTCAACAGCAAAACAATACCATGAAACCAAAATATTGCTAGCCATTGATGATGAAAAGAGTATTGTTGAGCTGGCAAATGCTTCAAAAAACCCAACTGCTGCTCAAATTTATCACATTCAGAACGAGTGGAAAAAGTGAATTTAGGAGGTGCAGCGGATCCTTTTGAGAGCAGCAAAAGCATGACTCCCTCAACAGCAAAACAATACCATGAAACCAAGATATTGCTAGCCATTGATGATGAAAAGAGTATTGTTGTGAGCTGGCAAATGCTTCAAAAAACCCAACTGCTGCTCAAATTTATCACATTCAGAACGAGTGGAGAAAAGTGAATTTAGGAGGTGCAGCGGATCCTTTTGAGAACAGCAAAAGCATGACTCCCTCAACAGCAAAACAATACCATGAAACCAAGATATTGCTAGCCATTGATGATGAAAAGAGTATTGTTGAGCTGGCAAATGCTTCAAAAAACCCAACTGCTGCTCAAATTTATCACATTCAGAACGAGTGGAGAAAAGTGAATTTAGGAGGTGCAGCGGATCCTTTTGAGAACAGCAAAAGCATGACTCCCTCAACAGCAAAACAATACCATGAAACCAAAATATTGCTAGCCATTGATGATGAAAAGAGTATTGTTGAGCTGGCAAATGCTTCAAAAAACCCAACTGCTGCTCAAATTTATCACATTCAGAACGAGTGGAGAAAAGTGAATTTAGGAGGTGCAGCGGATCCTTTTGAGAGCAGCAAAAGCATGACTCCCTCAACAGCAAAACAATACCATGAAACCAAGATATTGCTAGCCATTGATGATGAAAAGAGTATTGTTGAGCTGGCAAATGCTTCAAAAAACCCAACTGCTGCTCAAATTTATCACATTCAGAACGAGTGGAGAAAAGTGAATTTAGGAGGTGCAGCGGATCCTTTTGAGAACAGCAAAAGCATGACTCCCTCAACAGCAAAACAATACCATGAAACCAAGATATTGCTAGCCATTGATGATGAATAGAGTATTGTTGAGCTGGCAAATGCTTCAAAAAACCCAACTGCTGCTCAAATTTATCACATTCAGAACGAGTGGAGAAAAGTGAATTTAGGAGGTGCAGCGGATCCTTTTGAGAACAGCAAAAGCATGACTCCCTCAACAGCAAAACAATACCATGAAACCAAAATATTGCTAGCCATTGATGATGAAAAGAGTATTGTTGAGCTGGCAAATGCTTCAAAAAACCCAACTGCTGCTCAAATTTATCACATTCAGAACGAGTGGAGAAAAGTGAATTTAGGAGGTGCAGCGGATCCTTTTGAGAGCAGCAAAAGCATGACTCCCTCAACAGCAAAACAATACCATGAAACCAAGATATTGCTAGCCATTGATGATGAAAAGAGTATTGTTGAGCTGGCAAATGCTTCAAAAAACCCAACTGCTGCTCAAATTTATCACATTCAGAACGAGTGGAGAAAAGTGAATTTAGGAGGTGCAGCGGATCCTTTTGAGAACAGCAAAAGCATGACTCCCTCAACAGCAAAACAATACCATGAAACCAATATATTGCTAGCCATTGATGATGAATAGAGTATTGTTGAGCTGGCAAATGCTTCAAAAAACCCAACTGCTGCTCAAATTTATCACATTCAGAACGAGTGGAGAAAAGTGAATTTAGGAGGTGCAGCGGATCCTTTTGAGAACAGCAAAAGCATGACTCCCTCAACAGCAAAACAATACCATGAAACCAAAATATTGCTAGCCATTGATGATGAAAAGAGTATTGTTGAGCTGGCAAATGCTTCAAAAAAAACCCAACTGCTGCTCAAATTTATCACATTCAGAACTAGTGGAGAAAAGTGAATTTAGGAGGTGCAGCGGATCCTTTTGAGAGCAGCAAAAGCATGACTCCCTCAACAGAAAAACAATACCATGAAACCAAGATATTGCTAGCCATTGATGATGAAAAGAGTATTGTTGAGCTGGCAAATGCTTCAAAAAAAAAACCCAACTGCTGCTCAAATTTATCACATTCAGAACGAGTGGAGAAAAGTGAATTTAGGAGGTGCAGCGGATCCTTTTGAGAACAGCAAAAGCATGACTCCCTCAACAGCAAAACAATACCATGAAACCAAGATATTGCTAGCCATTGATGATGAATAGAGTATTGTTGAGCTGGCAAATGCTTCAAAAAAAACCCAACTGCTGCTCAAATTTATCACATTCAGAACGAGTGGAGAAAAGTGAATTTAGGAGGTGCAGCGGATCCTTTTGAGAACAGCAAAAGCATGACTCCCTCAACAGCAAAACAATACCATGAAACCAAAATATTGCTAGCCATTGATGATGAAAAGAGTATTGTTGAGCTGGCAAATGCTTCAAAAAACCCAACTGCTGCTCAAATTTATCACATTCAGAACGAGTGGAGAAAAGTGAATTTAGGAGGTGCAGCGGATCCTTTTGAGAGCAGCAAAAGCATGACTCCCTCAACAGCAAAACAATACCATGAAACCAAGATATTGCTAGCCATTGATGATGAAAAGAGTATTGTTGAGCTGGCAAATGCTTCAAAAAAAAACCCCAACTGCTGCTCAAATTTATCACATTCAGAACGAGTGGAGAAAAGTGAATTTAGGAGGTGCAGCGGATCCTTTTGAGAACAGCAAAAGCATGACTCCCTCAACAGCAAAACAATACCATGAAACCAAAATATTGCTAGCCATTGATGATGAAAAGAGTATTGTTGAGCTGGCAAATGCTTCAAAAAACCCAACTGCTGCTCAAATTTATCACATTCAGAACGAGTGGAAAAAGTGAATTTAGGAGGTGCAGCGGATCCTTTTGAGAGCAGCAAAAGCATGACTCCCTCAACAGCAAAACAATACCATGAAACCAAGATATTGCTAGCCATTGATGATGAAAAGAGTATTGTTGTGAGCTGGCAAATGCTTCAAAAAACCCAACTGCTGCTCAAATTTATCACATTCAGAACGAGTGGAGAAAAGTGAATTTAGGAGGTGCAGCGGATCCTTTTGAGAACAGCAAAAGCATGACTCCCTCAACAGCAAAACAATACCATGAAACCAAGATATTGCTAGCCATTGATGATGGATTGGATTGTATTTGGTTTTGTGGCATTGAGTCCTCTTGGGACATATTATGCCAAACTCAAGATTAAAAAAAAATCAAATATACAATATAATAATACAGTGAAATGAGTCAAAATATAATGAATGAATACTACATAAAATTATATGTGATGGATAAAACCAATGTCATGTAAAAAGCTAAAAATATTTGGATGAGGATTCTCCCCAACCATGTCTTCTAAAGTCAAGGTATAAGATTTAAAATATTTAAGACGTTGATAATTAAAATGAGAACACTCTATTAAGATGTGTTTCACCGTAAGTGGACAAATGCAGTAGTTACAAATGGGATGATCTTCTCCGAGGAGGAGGTGTCTGTGTGTTATCCGCGTATGTCCAATACGGAGACGTGTTAGTACTACCTGCTGTCTTCTTAAAGGTGGAGACTGCCATTGAGTTATACTTGGTTTTAAAAGGTGGAGTTTGTTTTCGGTTTGATCATTCCATTGGTTCTGCCATTTTTCCTCTAAAAATTTGTAAATTAATGATTTTAAGTCGCGATAAGGAATGGTATGGTCAATGTTATTTACGGCCGATTTGGCGGCTCTGTCGACAGTCTCGTTTCCTGCTATCCCAACATGAGATGGAATCCAACAAAATCTTATATTAAAATTTTTGGATGAGAGATGATAAATTATTTTTAATGACTCTAAAACAATGGGATGACTGTCATGATCAGGATGTTTCAATGACTGTAAAACGCTTAATGAATCTGTGAAAATGATACAATTTTTATGACAATGATCAGATATATATTCCAATGCTTTATATATGGCCATGATTTCAGCAGTAAAAACAGAACATGAAGAATGAAGTTTAAAACTGTGAATGGAATCATTAACAGTGAACGCAGCTCCAACATAGTTTGCCCTTTTCGATCCGTCCGTGTAAACTTGTATAAAATTTGTGTATTTTTGTATATGGTTTTGAAAAAGCTGTTTGTAAATAATATCAGAGGTATCTGCTTTATTAAAATTTTGGAACGGGTTTTGAAATTGAAAATAATGATTAAACCAAGGAGAGAAAGAATACAATTTTTTCTGGGTAACGTCAAGTGAACAAAGTTCGGATCCGTTCATCAAATCCAGCATTCTTAAGTGAAATGTAGGGATGAAGGATGTTTTAGCTAGATAGAGGCGTTTTAAATACGGACTGTGATGAATGGTATGCAATGGGTGATGAGGGATTGAGGAAATTCTAAAATAATATTCCAAGGACAACAAATGTCGCCTTAAGTCCAGAGAAGGTTCAAAATTGTCCACATATAAGCTGCTTACGGGTGAAGTCCTGAAGGCACCAGAACATAAACGTAAAGCTGTGTGGTGGATAGTGTTCAGGGTTTGAAGAGCAGATTTTCTTGCTGAACCATACACCACGCAGCCGTAATCTAATTTTGATCGTATTAATGCTCTATATATTTTTAAAAGACAATTCCGATCAGATCCCCATGATAACTTAGATAAAACTCTTAATATGTTGAGGGACTTTTCGCAACGTTTGCGTAGATTTAAAATATGCGGTTGAAAAGTCAACTTCTTGTCAAATATGATACCTAAAAATTTAAAATTGTCCACAACATTAATTAAAATATCTTTGAAAAATATTTCAGGGTCAAGATGAAGATTCCGTTTTTTACAAAAATGAACACACGCGGTTTTGGAAGGTGAGAAACTGAAACCATTTTCGTTAGTCCAATGAATGATTTTATTAACGGCCTGTTGAAGTTGTCTTTCAATTAAACGAATATCTTTAGCTGCGCATGAAATTTGCAGATCGTCAACGTAAATAAGACCTTTCACTGATGGAGGCAATTGAGAAACAATATCATTAATTTTTAAAATAAATAAAGTAACACTTAAAACACTGCCCTGTGGCACTCCCTCCTCTTGAATAAAAACATCTGAGAAAATTGATCCAATCCGTACTTTAAAATATCTTTTTTCTAAAAATTTTTGAATAAAAATAGGCAGATTACCTCTTATGTCGTTTTTAAAAATGTCCCTTAAAATCCCATGTCTCCATGTTCTATCGTACGCTTTTTCGATATCGAAAAAAATCGAAACGAGATGCTTATTTTGAACAAATGAGTTTCTTATTTCCGTCTCGAGAGCGACTAAGTTGTCAATAGTGGATCTATTTTTTCTGAAACCACTTTGGAGTGGAGAGAGACATTTATCTTTTTCTAAAACATAAACCAACCTAGCGTTGACCATCTTTTCGAGAACTTTACATAAGCAGCTTGTCAGGGCTATAGGACGGTAGTTCGAAGGATTCTTGGGGTCTTTGTTCGGTTTCAGTATGGGTATTATGGTAGCATACCTCCATGACTGAGGAAAAGTGTGTTCGTTCCAAATTCTGTTATAAAATTTAAGGAGATGATTTAAAGAACTATTTGAAAGATGTTTGAGCATGATGTAACTAATATTATCTGGGCCAGGAGTTGATTTGTGAACTAAGGATAAAGCCTTTGTCAATTCGGAAAAAGTAAAATCACAATTATATGATAATATACGGTTTGAAGTGAAATTAACTTTATTCTTCTCAGATGCAATTTTAATTTTTTTAAAACTTTCAGAGTAGTTAGTGGAGCTGGATATATCGGAAAGGCATGAAGCAATTGCGTTTGCTATATCTTTGGGTGCTGATAGTACTTGGTTATTGCATTCTAGAATCGGGATTTGTCTATTGGGGTAAACACCGGATATTCTTTTGATCCTGTTCCATAGTTGTTTACTTGTGGTCTTGCTATTTATACTGTTTACATAATTCACCCAAGAATCCCTCTTACTACGTCGTTGTATTTTTCGAAAGGCCGCTTTTGTTTTTTTATAAATAATATAATTTTCACTAGTTGGATATCTATTGAAGATATTCCAGGACTTCCTTCGTTTCCGGTAAGCATCGCTACAATCCTCATTCCACCAAGGTTTCTTCTGTTTTTTAGGCTTATTAATAACTTTTTTAATTGAGGCGTCAGCACTATCTATAATTATGTCTGTTATTTTATTAGTAACTTCATTTATATCATCACTTTCTACCATATTAGTAAGGTCAGCGAGGCTAGTAAAAAGTGGCCAGTTGGCAGTTTCAAATATATAGTTAGGTTTGCTGACATAGGGAGGTTGGTATTGGCCTTCATATTTAAGTTTAATTGGATAATGGTCACTATTGTAAAGGTAAGGATCCACAGAAAAGGTCCAAAATGGCAAAATTGAAGGAGTGCAAATTGCCAGATCTATTGAATGGTAAGTAAGTGAAGGTGAGTGAAAGTAAGTAGGTTGGCCGTTATTCATTATACATAAATCATTGTCCGTTATTAGTTTCTCAATTTGTTTGCCTCTTTGATTAATGTCTGAACTGCCCCAGAGGATATGATGGCCATTTAGGTCACCAAGTATGATGAATGGTTGTGGAAGTTGATCTATTAAATTATTTAAGTCAGAAGTGGCAATACGGGTGTTAGGAGGTAAGTATAAATTGCATATTGTTATTAAAATATTTACGTGAAGTCTTACAGCAAGAGCTTGCAGATTTGTTTTTAAGTTAATTTGAGTTACTGGAAAGTCATGGGAGGTAAGCAATGCAACACCTCCACATGCTCTATGGCCATCATCGTAATCTTTTCCGAATGTAGTGAAATGGTGAATGTTGGTGGAATCATTGCTTCTCAAAAAGGTCTCCTGGAGGGCGATTGCAGCTGGCTTGTGGTTGTTTATGATGTCTTTGACATCATCAATTTTTTGACGAAAACCACGGCAGTTCCAGGAAAGGAATGAAGCCATAAAAATAAAGTATAAAGGAAAAACTACTTGTGATTTCTCGTCCTAGGACGATGTTTGTCTTGCCGAGGATCCTTCTTGGGCTTCAGTGGCGAAGTCTCCAAGTCCTCATCTTCTACAGATGAAATGTCGCTTTCAGTATTATAAAGATTAATGAGGTCACTGGTACAAGGATTAGTTATCATATTTCTGGATGAAACGTCAGGTTGAAGAGAGGTTTGAGAAGAACTTTTTGAAATTTTAATGTTATTTTGTTCAGATGATATGGCTCTTTTTAAAGAAGTATTTTTAGGTCGATTTGTTTGGTTTATGTGTTTTGTATTTGTTGAGGTTGTAGCTGATGCTTTAGAGATAAGAGGCGTTATAGGTTGGTTAATTGAAATTTTATGTTGTGGAGATGGCTTAAAAATAGTTACATCGGTTTGAGTTCCATTAGTTTTGAAAGTTTTTTTTACTATAGAAGAGTAAGATATGCCAGGTTTCGGGGTGCGATCATTTACAATTTTTCTGGCCTCTGGAAATGAAATGTTTTGTTGAACTTTTATTGTTTGAATTTCTTTTTCAATTTGGAATTTAGGGCAAGACCTGGCAAAAGCTGGATGGTCACCTTTGCAGTTGACACAGCAAAGGGATGATGATGTACAGATATCGGTCTTATGATCTGTACTACAGCATTTTGCGCAGGTTTCTTTGCCACGGCAAGCGAGAAAAGAGTGGCCGAATCTCTGACACTTAAAACAACGGACTGGATTTGGTATGAAAGGTCTCACTGGGCAATTAATATAGGCTATTTTTACGTGTTTTGGAATGCTTGGTGTATTGAAAGTTATTATTACGTGTTTGGTGGGTATTCTTTGGCCATTTCTTGATATAGTGATTCTTTTTACATTTATTACAGATTGATTAGACAGGGACTCTAAGATGTCTTGTTCAGTGTCATGTACTAAATCAGATTCAGAGATAACGCCTCTTGATGAGTTCAATGTTTTATGGGGTGTAACTGTGACTGCAATTGGACCAACGAATTTA
The DNA here is from genome assembly GCA_947359465.1 of Metellina segmentata. NCBI lineage: Eukaryota > Metazoa > Arthropoda > Arachnida > Araneae > Tetragnathidae > Metellina > Metellina segmentata. Next base: position 10,519,436 of record OX375883.1, read on the forward strand.
ATTTTTTGTATGTTTAAAGCCTGCGTATTATTTAAAACTTCAACGAGTACATCTCCTGCTAGTGTTTTTTTTATGTTCTTCGTCTCTCCAACCATGCCTATTATAGTTTTATGTAGTAAAATTGCTGATATATTTTTTAGGTTTCCCTCATTACTTTTAATTATAAAAAATTTTTGTTCTGATGTATTTTTTCCATTACTTTCGGTAGATAAATGCTCCACTGAAGGAGAAGTAGGTTTTTGGTTATCCATGATTATTAATTAAATATTCAGTCCCCGGCGGCACCACCCACCATGGAGTCCAACGAGGGGATACAGGTTCCTGCACCGGTGCTAGCCAGGGACTATACGGACCCAACTCACCTCTATGACTGCCCTAAGGAGCTAGTTGGTGAGCAGGTCCTTAGTCCTAGCAGGATATACCCACCAGCCGATCAATGTACTGGGACCAAAGCACACTTCCTGTTTATCCGAAGCAGGAGCCGAAGCAATGTATTGGGGCGTTATGTTGTCCCTCAATCACCAGGATCACCTTTTCCGAAGACACAGGTCTCCACGCACGGCAAACACGTGGGTGATATAATCCCCAAGAGGAGCTAAATGCACAGACTGGCGAAAAGCTTCTCAAGGGGAGCCCTCACCTCCGAAAAGGCAACCACAACGAGGGAGGAAGTAAAAGCAAAAAGCTAAGGGTAGAGGAGAAGCAGAACGAAAGGGAGGGAAGATCACTGAGGTACCCCGGGGTCGTGAAGCCCGTACAAACCTAAAGAAGGAATGCCCCTGGGGGCAGCCATTGATGATGAAAAGAGTATTGTTGAGCTGGCAAATGCTTCAAAAAACCCAACTGCTGCTCAAATTTATCACATTCAGAACGAGTGGAGAAAAGTGAATTTAGGAGGTGCAGCGGATCCTTTTGAGAACAGCAAAAGCATCACTCCCTCAACAGCAAAACAATACCATGAAATAAAGATATTGCTAGCCATTGATGATGAAAAGAGTATTGTTGAGCTGGCAAATGCTTCAAAAAAAACCCAACTGCTGCTCAAATTTATCACATTCAGAACGAGTGGAGAAAAGTGAATTTAGGAGGTGCAGCGGATCCTTTTGAGAACAGCAAAAGCATGACTCCCTCAACAGCAAAACAATACCATGAAACCAAGATATTGCTAGCCATTGATGATGAAAAGAGTATTGTTGAGCTGGCAAATGCTTCAAAAAAAAAACCCAACTGCTGCTCAAATTTATCACATTCAGAACGAGTGGAGAAAAGTGAATTTAGGAGGTGCAGCGGATCCTTTTGAGAACAGCAAAAGCATGACTCCCTCAACAGCAAAACAATACCATGAAACCAAGATATTGCTAGCCATTGATGATGAAAAGAGTATTGTTGAGCTGGCAAATGCTTCAAAAAACCCAACTGCTGCTCAAATTTATCACATTCAGAACGAGTGGAGAAAAGTGAATTTAGGAGGTGCAGCGGATCCTTTTGAGAACAGCAAAAGCATGACTCCCTCAACAGCAAAACAATACCTTGAAACCAAAATATTGCTAGCCATTGATGATGAAAAGAGTATTGTTGAGCTGGCAAATGCTTCAAAAAACCCAACTGCTGCTCAAATTTATCACATTCAGAACGAGTGGAGAAAAGTGAATTTAGGAGGTGCAGCGGATCCTTTTGAGAGCAGCAAAAGCATGACTCCCTCAACAGCAAAACAATACCATGAAACCAAGATATTGCTAGCCATTGATGATGAAAAGAGTATTGTTGAGCTGGCAAATGCTTCAAAAAAAACCCAACTGCTGCTCAAATTTATCACATTCAGAACGAGTGGAGAAAAGTGAATTTAGGAGGTGCAGCGGATCCTTTTGAGAACAGCAAAAGCATGACTCCCTCAACAGCAAAACAATACCATGAAACCAAGATATTGCTAGCCATTGATGATGAAAAGAGTATTGTTGAGCTGGCAAATGCTTCAAAAAACCCAACTGCTGCTCAAATTTATCACATTCAGAACGAGTGGAGAAAAGTGAATTTAGGAGGTGCAGCGGATCCTTTTGAGAACAGCAAAAGCATGACTCCCTCAACAGCAAAACAATAACATGAAACCAAAATATTGCTAGCCATTGATGATGAAAAGAGTATTGTTGAGCTGGCAAATGCTTCAAAAAAAACCCAACTGCTGCTCAAATTTATCACATTCAGAACGAGTGGAGAAAAGTGAATTTAGGAGGTGCAGCGGATCCTTTTGAGAGCAGCAAAAGCATGACTCCCTCAACAGCAAAACAATACCATGAAACCAAGATATTGCTAGCCATTGATGATGAAAAGAGTATTGTTGAGCTGGCAAATGCTTCAAAAAACCCAACTGCTGCTCAAATTTATCACATTCAGAACGAGTGGAGAAAAGTGAATTTAGGAGGTGCAGCGGATCCTTTTGAGAACAGCAAAAGCATGACTCCCTCAACAGCAAAACAATACCATGAAACCAAGATATTGCTAGCCATTGATGATGAATAGAGTATTGTTGAGCTGGCAAATGCTTCAAAAAAAAACCCAACTGCTGCTCAAATTTATCACATTCAGAACGAGTGGAGAAAAGTGAATTTAGGAGGTGCAGCGGATCCTTTTGAGAACAGCAAAAGCATGACTCCCTCAACAGCAAAACAATACCATGAAACCAAGATATTGCTAGCCATTGATGATGAAAAGAGTATTGTTGAGCTGGCAAATGCTTCAAAAAAACACCAACTGCTGCTCAAATTTATCACATTCAGAACGAGTGGAGAAAAGTGAATTTAGGAGGTGCAGCGGATCCTTTTGAGAACAGCAAAAGCATGACTCCCTCAACAGCAAAACAATACCATGAAACCAAGATATTGCTAGCCATTGATGATGAAAAGAGTATTGTTGAGCTGGCAAATGCTTCAAAAAACCCAACTGCTGCTCAAATTTATCACATTCAGAACGAGTGGAGAAAAGTGAATTTAGGAGGTGCAGCGGATCCTTTTGAGAACAGCAAAAGCATCACTCCCTCAACAGCAAAACAATACCATGAAATAAAGATATTGCTAGCCATTGATGATGAAAAGAGTATTGTTGAGCTGGCAAATGCTTCAAAAAAAACCCAACTGCTGCTCAAATTTATCACATTCAGAACGAGTGGAGAAAAGTGAATTTAGGAGGTGCAGCGGATCCTTTTGAGAACAGCAAAAGCATGACTCCCTCAACAGCAAAACAATACCATGAAACCAAGATATTGCTAGCCATTGATGATGAAAAGAGTATTGTTGAGCTGGCAAATGCTTCAAAAAAAAACCCAATTGCTGCTCAAATTTATCACATTCAGAACGAGTGGAGAAAAGTGAATTTAGGAGGTGCAGCGGATCCTTTTGAGAACAGCAAAAGCATGACTCCCTCAACAAAAAAACAATACCATGAAACCAAGATATTGCTAGCCATTGATGATGAAAAGAGTATTGTTGAGCTGGCAAATGCTTCAAAAAAAACCCAACTGCTGCTCAAATTTATCACATTCAGAACGAGTGCAGAAAAGTGAATTTAGGAGGTGCAGCGGATCCTTTTGAGAACAGCAAAAGCATGACTCCCTCAACAGCAAAACAATACAATGAAACCAAGATATTGCTAGCCATTGATGATGAAAAGAGTATTGTTGAGCTGGCAAATGCTTCAAAAAACCCAACTGCTGCTCAAATTTATCACATTCAGAACGAGTGGAGAAAAGTGAATTTAGGAGGTGCAGCGGATCCTTTTGAGAACAGAAAAAGCATGACTCCCTCAACAGCAAAACAATACCATGAAACCAAGATATTGCTACCCATTGATGATGAAAATAGTATTGTTGAGCTGGCAAATGCTTCAAAAAACCCAACTGCGGCTCAAATTTATCACATTCAGAACGAGTGGAGAAAAGTGAATTTAGGAGGTGCAGCGGATCCTTTTGAGAACAGCAAAAGCATGACTCCCTCAACAGCAAAACATTACCATGAAACCAAGATATTGCTAGCCATTGATGATGAAAAAAGTATTTTTGAGCTGGCAAATGCTTCAAAAAACCCAACTGCTGTTCAAATTTATCACATTCAGAACGAGTGGAGAAAAGTGAATTTAGGAGGTGCAGCGGATCCTTTTGAGAACAGCAAAAGCATGACTCCCTCAACAGCAAAACAATACCATGAAACCAAAATATTGCTAGCCATTGATGATGAAAAAAGTATTGTTGAGCTGGCAAATGCTTCAAAAAAAACCCAACTGCTGCTCAAATTTATCACATTCAGAACGAGTGGAGAAAAGTGAATTTAGGAGGTGCAGCGGATCCTTTTGAGAGCAGCAAAAGCATGACTCCCTCAACAGCAAAACAATACCATGAAACCAAGATATTGCTAGCCATTGATGATGAAAAGAGTATTGTTGAGCTGGCAAATGCTTCAAAAAACCCAACTGCTGCTCAAATTTATCACATTCAGAACGAGTGGAGATAAGTGAATTTAGGAGGTGCAGCGGATCCTTTTGAGAACAGCAAAAGCATGACTCCCTCAACAGCAAAACAATACCATGAAACCAAGATATTGCTAGCCATTGATGAAGAAGAGAGTATTGTTGAGCTGGCAAATGCTTCAAAAAAAACCCAACTGCTGCTCAAATTTATCACATTCAGAACGAGTGGAGAAAAGTGAATTTAGGAGGTGCAGCGGATCCTTTTGAGAACAGCAAAAGCATGACTCCCTCAACAGCAAAACAATACCATGAAACCAAGATATTGCTAGCCATTGATGATGAAAAGAGTATTGTTGAGCTGGCAAATGCTTCAAAAAACCCAACTGCTGCTCAAATTTATCACATTCAGAACGAGTGGAGAAAAGTGAATTTAGGAGGTGCAGCGGATCCTTTTGAGAACAGCAAAAGCATGACTCCCTCAACAAAAAAACAATACCATGAAACCAAGATATTGCTAGCCATTGATGATGAAAAGAGTATTGTTGAGCTGGCAAATGCTTCAAAAAAAACCCAACTGCTGCTCAAATTTATCACATTCAGAACGAGTGCAGAAAAGTGAATTTAGGAGGTGCAGCGGATCCTTTTGAGAACAGCAAAAGCATGACTCCCTCAACAGCAAAACAATACCATGAAACCAAGATATTGCTAGCCATTGATGATAAAAAGAGTATTGTTGAGCTGGCAAATGCTTCAAAAAACCCAACTGCTGCTCAAATTTATCACATTCAGAACGAGTGGAGAAAAGTGAATTTAGGAGGTGCAGCGGATCCTTTTGAGAACAGAAAAAGCATGACTCCCTCAACAGCAAAACAATACCATGAAACTAAGATATTGCTAGCCATTGATGATGAAAAGAGTATTGTTGAGCTGGCAAATGCTTCAAAAAAAACCCAACTGCTGCTCAAATTTATCACATTCAGAACGAGTGCAGAAAAGTGAATTTAGGAGGTGCAGCGGATCCTTTTGAGAACAGCAAAAGCATGACTCCCTCAACAGCAAAACAATACCATGAAACCAAGATATTGCTAGCCATTGATGATGAAAAGAGTATTGTTGAGCTGGCAAATGCTTCAAAAAACCCAACTGCTGCTCAAATTTATCACATTCAGAACGAGTGGAGAAAAGTGAATTTAGGAGGTGCAGCGGATCCTTTTGAGAACAGCAAAAGCATGACTCCCTCAACAGCAAAACAATACCATGAAACCAAGATATTGCTAGCCATTGATGATGAAAAGAGTATTGTTGAGCTGGCAAATGCTTCAAAAAACCCAACTGCTGCTCAAATTTATCACATTCAGAACGAGTGGAGAAAAGTGAATTTAGGAGGTGCAGCGGATCCTTTTGAGAACAGCAAAAGCATGACTCCCTCAACAGCAAAACAATACCTTGAAACCAAAATATTGCTAGCCATTGATGATGAAAAGAGTATTGTTGAGCTGGCAAATGCTTCAAAAAACCCAACTGCTGCTCAAATTTATCACATTCAGAACGAGTGGAGAAAAGTGAATTTAGGAGGTGCAGCGGATCCTTTTGAGAGCAGCAAAAGCATGACTCCCTCAACAGCAAAACAATACCATGAAACCAAGATATTGCTAGCCATTGATGATGAAAAGAGTATTGTTGAGCTGGCAAATGCTTCAAAAAAAACCCAACTGCTGCTCAAATTTATCACATTCAGAACGAGTGGAGAAAAGTGAATTTAGGAGGTGCAGCGGATCCTTTTGAGAACAGCAAAAGCATGACTCCCTCAACAGCAAAACAATACCATGAAACCAAGATATTGCTAGCCATTGATGATGAAAAGAGTATTGTTGAGCTGGCAAATGCTTCAAAAAACCCAACTGCTGCTCAAATTTATCACATTCAGAACGAGTGGAGAAAAGTGAATTTAGGAGGTGCAGCGGATCCTTTTGAGAACAGCAAAAGCATGACTCCCTCAACAGCAAAACAATAACATGAAACCAAAATATTGCTAGCCATTGATGATGAAAAGAGTATTGTTGAGCTGGCAAATGCTTCAAAAAAAACCCAACTGCTGCTCAAATTTATCACATTCAGAACGAGTGGAGAAAAGTGAATTTAGGAGGTGCAGCGGATCCTTTTGAGAGCAGCAAAAGCATGACTCCCTCAACAGCAAAACAATACCATGAAACCAAGATATTGCTAGCCATTGATGATGAAAAGAGTATTGTTGAGCTGGCAAATGCTTCAAAAAACCCAACTGCTGCTCAAATTTATCACATTCAGAACGAGTGGAGAAAAGTGAATTTAGGAGGTGCAGCGGATCCTTTTGAGAACAGCAAAAGCATGACTCCCTCAACAGCAAAACAATACCATGAAACCAAGATATTGCTAGCCATTGATGATGAATAGAGTATTGTTGAGCTGGCAAATGCTTCAAAAAAAAACCCAACTGCTGCTCAAATTTATCACATTCAGAACGAGTGGAGAAAAGTGAATTTAGGAGGTGCAGCGGATCCTTTTGAGAACAGCAAAAGCATGACTCCCTCAACAGCAAAACAATACCATGAAACCAAGATATTGCTAGCCATTGATGATGAAAAGAGTATTGTTGAGCTGGCAAATGCTTCAAAAAAACACCAACTGCTGCTCAAATTTATCACATTCAGAACGAGTGGAGAAAAGTGAATTTAGGAGGTGCAGCGGATCCTTTTGAGAACAGCAAAAGCATGACTCCCTCAACAGCAAAACAATACCATGAAACCAAGATATTGCTAGCCATTGATGATGAAAAGAGTATTGTTGAGCTGGCAAATGCTTCAAAAAACCCAACTGCTGCTCAAATTTATCACATTCAGAACGAGTGGAGAAAAGTGAATTTAGGAGGTGCAGCGGATCCTTTTGAGAACAGCAAAAGCATCACTCCCTCAACAGCAAAACAATACCATGAAATAAAGATATTGCTAGCCATTGATGATGAAAAGAGTATTGTTGAGCTGGCAAATGCTTCAAAAAAAACCCAACTGCTGCTCAAATTTATCACATTCAGAACGAGTGGAGAAAAGTGAATTTAGGAGGTGCAGCGGATCCTTTTGAGAACAGCAAAAGCATGACTCCCTCAACAGCAAAACAATACCATGAAACCAAGATATTGCTAGCCATTGATGATGAAAAGAGTATTGTTGAGCTGGCAAATGCTTCAAAAAAAAACCCAATTGCTGCTCAAATTTATCACATTCAGAACGAGTGGAGAAAAGTGAATTTAGGAGGTGCAGCGGATCCTTTTGAGAACAGCAAAAGCATGACTCCCTCAACAGCAAAACAATACCATGAAACCAAGATATTGCTAGCCATTGATGATGAAAAGAGTATTGTTGAGCTGGCAAATGCTTCAAAAAACCCAACTGCTGCTCAAATTTATCACATTCAGAACGAGTGGAGATAAGTGAATTTAGGAGGTGCAGCGGATCCTTTTGAGAACAGCAAAAGCATGACTCCCTCAACAGCAAAACAATACCATGAAACCAAGATATTGCTAGCCATTGATGATGAAAAGAGTATTTCTGAGCTGGCAAATGCTTAAAAAAAACCCAACTGCTGCTCAAATTTATCACATTCAGAACGAGTGGAGAAAAGTGAATTTAGGAGGTGCAGCGGATCCTTTTGAGAACAGCAAAAGCATGACTCCCTCAACAAAAAAACAATACCATGAAACCAAGATATTGCTAGCCATTGATGATGAAAAGAGTATTGTTGAGCTGGCAAATGCTTCAAAAAAAACCCAACTGCTGCTCAAATTTATCACATTCAGAACGAGTGCAGAAAAGTGAATTTAGGAGGTGCAGCGGATCCTTTTGAGAACAGCAAAAGCATGACTCCCTCAACAGCAAAACAATACCATGAAACCAAGATATTGCTAGCCATTGATGATGAAAAGAGTATTGTTGAGCTGGCAAATGCTTCAAAAAACCCAACTGCTGCTCAAATTTATCACATTCAGAACGAGTGGAGAAAAGTGAATTTAGGAGGTGCAGCGGATCCTTTTGAGAACAGAAAAAGCATGACTCCCTCAACAGCAAAACAATACCATGAAACCAAGATATTGCTACCCATTGATGATGAAAATAGTATTGTTGAGCTGGCAAATGCTTCAAAAAACCCAACTGCGGCTCAAATTTATCACATTCAGAACGAGTGGAGAAAAGTGAATTTAGGAGGTGCAGCGGATCCTTTTGAGAACAGCAAAAGCATGACTCCCTCAACAGCAAAACATTACCATGAAACCAAGATATTGCTAGCCATTGATGATGAAAAAAGTATTTTTGAGCTGGCAAATGCTTCAAAAAACCCAACTGCTGTTCAAATTTATCACATTCAGAACGAGTGGAGAAAAGTGAATTTAGGAGGTGCAGCGGATCCTTTTGAGAACAGCAAAAGCATGACTCCCTCAACAGCAAAACAATACCATGAAACCAAAATATTGCTAGCCATTGATGATGAAAAAAGTATTGTTGAGCTGGCAAATGCTTCAAAAAAAACCCAACTGCTGCTCAAATTTATCACATTCAGAACGAGTGGAGAAAAGTGAATTTAGGAGGTGCAGCGGATCCTTTTGAGAGCAGCAAAAGCATGACTCCCTCAACAGCAAAACAATACCATGAAACCAAGATATTGCTAGCCATTGATGATGAAAAGAGTATTGTTGAGCTGGCAAATGCTTCAAAAAACCCAACTGCTGCTCAAATTTATCACATTCAGAACGAGTGGAGATAAGTGAATTTAGGAGGTGCAGCGGATCCTTTTGAGAACAGCAAAAGCATGACTCTCTCAACAGCAAAACAATACCATGAAACCAAGATATTGCTAGCCATTGATGAAGAAGAGAGTATTGTTGAGCTGGCAAATGCTTCAAAAAAAACCCAACTGCTGCTCAAATTTATCACATTCAGAACGAGTAGAGAAAAGTGAATTTAGGAGGTGCAGCGGATCCTTTTGAGAACAGCAAAAGCATGACTCCCTCAACAGCAAAACAATACCATGAAACCAAGATATTGCTAGCCATTGATGATGAAAAGAGTATTGTTGAGCTGGCAAATGCTTCAAAAAACCCAACTGCTGCTCAAATTTATCACATTCAGAACGAGTGGAGAAAAGTGAATTTAGGAGGTGCAGCGGATCCTTTTGAGAACAGCAAAAGCATGACTCCCTCAACAAAAAAACAATACCATGAAACCAAGATATTGCTAGCCATTGATGATGAAAAGAGTATTGTTGAGCTGGCAAATGCTTCAAAAAAAACCCAACTGCTGCTCAAATTTATCACATTCAGAACGAGTGCAGAAAAGTGAATTTAGGAGGTGCAGCGGATCCTTTTGAGAACAGCAAAAGCATGACTCCCTCAACAGCAAAACAATACCATGAAACCAAGATATTGCTAGCCATTGATGATAAAAAGAGTATTGTTGAGCTGGCAAATGCTTCAAAAAACCCAACTGCTGCTCAAATTTATCACATTCAGAACGAGTGGAGAAAAGTGAATTTAGGAGGTGCAGCGGATCCTTTTGAGAACAGAAAAAGCATGACTCCCTCAACAGCAAAACAATACCATGAAACTAAGATATTGCTAGCCATTGATGATGAAAAGAGTATTGTTGAGCTGGCAAATGCTTCAAAAAAAACCCAACTGCTGCTCAAATTTATCACATTCAGAACGAGTGCAGAAAAGTGAATTTAGGAGGTGCAGCGGATCCTTTTGAGAACAGCAAAAGCATGACTCCCTCAACAGCAAAACAATACCATGAAACCAAGATATTGCTAGCCATTGATGATGAAAAGAGTATTGTTGAGCTGGCAAATGCTTCAAAAAACCCAACTGCTGCTCAAATTTATCACATTCAGAACGAGTGGAGAATAGTGAATTTAGGAGGTGCAGCGGATCCTTTTGAGAACAGAAAAAGCATGACTCCCTCAACAGCAAAACAATACCATGAAACTAAGATATTGCTAGCCATTGATGATGAAAAGAGTATTGTTGAGCTGGCAAATGCTTCAAAAAAAACCCAACTGCTGCTCAAATTTATCACATTCAGAACGAGTGCAGAAAAGTGAATTTAGGAGGTGCAGCGGATCCTTTTGAGAACAGCAAAAGCATGACTCCCTCAACAGCAAAACAATACCATGAAACCAAGATATTGCAAGCCATTGATGATGAAAAAAGTATTGTTGAGCTGGCAAATGCTTCAAAAAAAACCCAACTGCTGTTCAAATTTATCACATTCAGAACGAGTGGAGAAAAGTGAATTTAGGAGGTGCAGCGGATCCTTTTGAGAACAGAAAAAGCATGACTCCCTCAACAGCAAAACAATACCATGAAACCAAGATATTGCTACCCATTGATGATGAAAAGAGTATTGTTGAGCTGGCAAATGCTTCAAAAAACCCAACTGCGGCTCAAATTTATCACATTCAGAACGAGTGGAGAAAAGTGAATTTAGGAGGTGCAGCGGATCCTTTTGAGAACAGCAAAAGCATGACTCCCTCAACAGCAAAACATTACCATGAAACCAAGATATTGCTAGCCATTGATGATGAAAAAAGTATTTTTGAGCTGGCAAATGCTTCAAAAAACCCAACTGCTGTTCAAATTTATCACATTCAGAACGAGTGGAGAAAAGTGAATTTAGGAGGTGCAGCGGATCCTTTTGAGAACAGCAAAAGCATGACTCCCTCAACAGCAAAACAATACCATGAAACCAAGATATTGCTAGCCATTGATGATGAAAAGAGTATTGTTGAGCTGGCAAATGCTTCAAAAAACCCAACTGCTGCTCAAATTTATCACATTCAGAACGAGTGGAGATAAGTGAATTTAGGAGGTGCAGCGGATCCTTTTGAGAACAGCAAAAGCATGACTCCCTCAACAGCAAAACAATACCATGAAACCAAGATATTGCTAGCCATTGATGAAGAAGAGAGTATTGTTGAGCTGGCAAATGCTTCAAAAAAAACCCAACTGCTGCTCAAATTTATCACATTCAGAACGAGTGGAGAAAAGTGAATTTAGGAGGTGCAGCGGATCCTTTTGAGAACAGCAAAAGCATGACTCCCTCAACAGCAAAACAATACCATGAATCCAAGATATTGCTAGCCATTGATGATGAAAAGAGTATTGTTGAGCTGGCAAATGCTTCAAAAAACCCAACTGCTGCTCAAATTTATCACATTCAGAACGAGTGGAGAAAAGTGAATTTAGGAGGTGCAGCGGATCCTTTTGAGAACAGCAAAAGCATGACTCCCTCAACAAAAAAACAATACCATGAAACCAAGATATTGCTAGCCATTGATGATGAAAAGAGTATTGTTGAGCTGGCAAATGCTTCAAAAAAAACCCAACTGCTGCTCAAATTTATCACATTCAGAACGAGTGCAGAAAAGTGAATTTAGGAGGTGCAGCGGATCCTTTTGAGAACAGCAAAAGCATGACTCCCTCAACAGCAAAACAATACCATGAAACCAAGATATTGCTAGCCATTGATGATAAAAAGAGTATTGTTGAGCTGGCAAATGCTTCAAAAAACCCAACTGCTGCTCAAATTTATCACATTCAGAACGAGTGGAGAAAAGTGAATTTAGGAGGTGCAGCGGATCCTTTTGAGAACAGAAAAAGCATGACTCCCTCAACAGCAAAACAATACCATGAAACTAAGATATTGCTAGCCATTGATGATGAAAAGAGTATTGTTGAGCTGGCAAATGCTTCAAAAAAAACCCAACTGCTGCTCAAATTTATCACATTCAGAACGAGTGCAGAAAAGTGAATTTAGGAGGTGCAGCGGATCCTTTTGAGAACAGCAAAAGCATGACTCCCTCAACAGCAAAACAATACCATGAAACCAAGATATTGCAAGCCATTGATGATGAAAAAAGTATTGTTGAGCTGGCAAATGCTTCAAAAAAAACCCAACTGCTGTTCAAATTTATCACATTCAGAACGAGTGGAGAAAAGTGAATTTAGGAGGTGCAGCGGATCCTTTTGAGAACAGAAAAAGCATGACTCCCTCAACAGCAAAACAATACCATGAAACCAAGATATTGCTACCCATTGATGATGAAAAGAGTATTGTTGAGCTGGCAAATGCTTCAAAAAACCCAACTGCGGCTCAAATTTATCACATTCAGAACGAGTGGAGAAAAGTGAATTTAGGAGGTGCAGCGGATCCTTTTGAGAACAGCAAAAGCATGACTCCCTCAACAGCAAAACATTACCATGAAACCAAGATATTGCTAGCCATTGATGATGAAAAAAGTATTTTTGAGCTGGCAAATGCTTCAAAAAACCCAACTGCTGTTCAAATTTATCACATTCAGAACGAGTGGAGAAAAGTGAATTTAGGAGGTGCAGCGGATCCTTTTGAGAACAGCAAAAGCATGACTCCCTCAACAGCAAAACAATACCATGAAACCAAAATATTGCTAGCCATTGATGATGAAAAGAGTATTGTTGAGCTGGCAAATGCTTCAAAAAAAACCCAACTGCTGCTCAAATTTATCACATTCAGAACGAGTGGAGAAAAGTGAATTTAGGAGGTGCAGCGGATCCTTTTGAGAGCAGCAAAAGCATGACTCCCTCAACAGCAAAACAATACCATGAAACCAAGATATTGCTAGCCATTGATGATGAAAAGAGTATTGTTGAGCTGGCAAATGCTTCAAAAAACCCAACTGCTGCTCAAATTTATCACATTCAGAACGAGTGGAGAAAAGTGAATTTAGGAGGTGCAGCGGATCCTTTTGAGAACAGCAAAAGCATGACTCCCTCAACAGCAAAACAATACCATGAAACCAAGATATTGCTAGCCATTGATGATGAATAGAGTATTGTTGAGCTGGCAAATGCTTCAAAAAAAACCCAACTGCTGCTCAAATTTATCACATTCAGAACGAGTGGAGAAAAGTGAATTTAGGAGGTGCAGCGGATCCTTTTGAGAACAGCAAAAGCATGACTCCCTCAACAGCAAAACAATACCATGAAACCAAGATATTGCTAGCCATTGATGATGAAAAGAGTATTGTTGAGCTGGCAAATGCTTCAAAAAACCCAACTGCTGCTCAAATTTATCACATTCAGAACGAGTGGAGAAAAGTGAATTTAGGAGGTGCAGCGGATCCTTTTGAGAGCAACAAAAGCATGACTCCCTCAACAGCAAAACAATACCATGAAACCAAGATATTGCTAGCCATTGATGATGAAAAGAGTATTGTTGAGCTGGCAAATGCTTCAAAAAAACCCCAACTGCTGCTCAAATTTATCACATTCAGAACGAGTGGAGAAAAGTGAATTTAGGAGGTGCAGCGGATCCTTTTGAGAACAGCAAAAGCATGACTCCCTCAACAGCAAAACAATACCATGAAACCAAGATATTGCTAGCCATTGATGATGAAAAGAGTATTGTTGAGCTGGCAAATGCTTCAAAAAACCCAACTGCTGCTCAAATTTATCACATTCAGAACGAGTGGAGAAAAGTGAATTTAGGAGGTGCAGCGGATCCTTTTGAGAACAGCAAAAGCATCACTCCCTCAACAGCAAAACAATACCATGAAATAAAGATATTGCTAGCCATTGATGATGAAAAGAGTATTGTTGAGCTGGCAAATGCTTCAAAAAAAACCCAACTGCTGCTCAAATTTATCACATTCAGAACGAGTGGAGAAAAGTGAATTTAGGAGGTGCAGCGGATCCTTTTGAGAACAGCAAAAGCATGACTCCCTCAACAGCAAAACAATACCATGAAACCAAGATATTGCTAGCCATTGATGATGAAAAGAGTATTGTTGAGCTGGCAAATGCTTCAAAAAAAAAACCCAACTGCTGCTCAAATTTATCACATTCAGAACGAGTGGAGAAAAGTGAATTTAGGAGGTGCAGCGGATCCTTTTGAGAACAGCAAAAGCATGACTCCCTCAACAGCAAAACAATACCATGAAACCAAGATATTGCTAGCCATTGATGATGAAAAGAGTATTGTTGAGCTGGCAAATGCTTCAAAAAACCCAACTGCTGCTCAAATTTATCACATTCAGAACGAGTGGAGAAAAGTGAATTTAGGAGGTGCAGCGGATCCTTTTGAGAACAGCAAAAGCATGACTCCCTCAACAGCAAAACAATACCTTGAAACCAAAATATTGCTAGCCATTGATGATGAAAAGAGTATTGTTGAGCTGGCAAATGCTTCAAAAAACCCAACTGCTGCTCAAATTTATCACATTCAGAACGAGTGGAGAAAAGTGAATTTAGGAGGTGCAGCGGATCCTTTTGAGAGCAGCAAAAGCATGACTCCCTCAACAGCAAAACAATACCATGAAACCAAGATATTGCTAGCCATTGATGATGAAAAGAGTATTGTTGAGCTGGCAAATGCTTCAAAAAAAACCCAACTGCTGCTCAAATTTATCACATTCAGAACGAGTGGAGAAAAGTGAATTTAGGAGGTGCAGCGGATCCTTTTGAGAACAGCAAAAGCATGACTCCCTCAACAGCAAAACAATACCATGAAACCAAGATATTGCTAGCCATTGATGATGAATAGAGTATTGTTGAGCTGGCAAATGCTTCAAAAAACCCAACTGCTGCTCAAATTTATCACATTCAGAACGAGTGGAGAAAAGTGAATTTAGGAGGTGCAGCGGATCCTTTTGAGAACAGCAAAAGCATGACTCCCTCAACAGCAAAACAATACCATGAAACCAAGATATTGCTAGCCATTGATGATGAATAGAGTATTGTTGAGCTGGCAAATGCTTCAAAAAAAAACCCAACTGCTGCTCAAATTTATCACATTCAGAACGAGTGGAGAAAAGTGAATTTAGGAGGTGCAGCGGATCCTTTTGAGAACAGCAAAAGCATGACTCCCTCAACAGCAAAACAATACCATGAAACCAAGATATTGCTAGCCATTGATGATGAAAAGAGTATTGTTGAGCTGGCAAATGCTTCAAAAAACCCAACTGCTGCTCAAATTTATCACATTCAGAACGAGTGGAGAAAAGTGAATTTAGGAGGTGCAGCGGATCCTTTTGAGAACAGCAAAAGCATGACTCCCTCAACAGCAAAACAATACCATGAAACCAAGATATTGCTAGCCATTGATGATGAAAAGAGTATTGTTGAGCTGGCAAATGCTTCAAAAAAAAACCCAACTGCTGCTCAAATTTATCACATTCAGAACGAGTGGAGAAAAGTGAATTTAGGAGGTGCAGCGGATCCTTTTGAGAACAGCAAAAGCATGACTCCCTCAACAGCAAAACAATACCATGAAACCAAGATATTGCTAGCCATTGATGATGAAAAGAGTATTGTTGAGCTGGCAAATGCTTCAAAAAACCCAACTGCTGCTCAAATTTATCACATTCAGAACGAGTGGAGAAAAGTGAATTTAGGAGGTGCAGCGGATCCTTTTGAGAACAGCAAAAGCATGACTCCCTCAACAGCAAAACAATACCATGAAACCAAGATATTGCTAGCCATTGATGATGAAAAGAGTATTGTTGAGCTGGCAAATGCTTCAAAAAACCCAACTGCTGCTCAAATTTATCACATTCAGAACGAGTGGAGAAAAGTGAATTTAGGAGGTGCAGCGGATCCTTTTGAGAGCAACAAAAGCATGACTCCCTCAACAGCAAAACAATACCATGAAACCAAGATATTGCTAGCCATTGATGATGAAAAGAGTATTGTTGAGCTGGCAAATGCTTCAAAAAAACCCCAACTGCTGCTCAAATTTATCACATTCAGAACGAGTGGAGAAAAGTGAATTTAGGAGGTGCAGCGGATCCTTTTGAGAACAGCAAAAGCATGACTCCCTCAACAGCAAAACAATACCATGAAACCAAGATATTGCTAGCCATTGATGATGAAAAGAGTATTGTTGAGCTGGCAAATGCTTCAAAAAACCCAACTGCTGCTCAAATTTATCACATTCAGAACGAGTGGAGAAAAGTGAATTTAGGAGGTGCAGCGGATCCTTTTGAGAACAGCAAAAGCATGACTCCCTCAACAGCAAAACAATACCATGAAACCAAGATATTGCTAGCCATTGATGATGAAAAGAGTATTGTTGAGCTGGCAAATGCTTCAAAAAACCCAACTGCTGCTCAAATTTATCACATTCAGAACGAGTGGAGAAAAGTGAATTTAGGAGGTGCAGCGGATCCTTTTGAGAGCAACAAAAGCATGACTCCCTCAACAGCAAAACAATACCATGAAACCAAGATATTGCTAGCCATTGATGATGAAAAGAGTATTGTTGAGCTGGCAAATGCTTCAAAAAAACCCCAACTGCTGCTCAAATTTATCACATTCAGAACGAGTGGAGAAAAGTGAATTTAGGAGGTGCAGCGGATCCTTTTGAGAACAGCAAAAGCATGACTCCCTCAACAGCAAAACAATACCATGAAACCAAGATATTGCTAGCCATTGATGATGAAAAGAGTATTGTTGAGCTGGCAAATGCTTCAAAAAACCCAACTGCTGCTCAAATTTATCACATTCAGAACGAGTGGAGAAAAGTGAATTTAGGAGGTGCAGCGGATCCTTTTGAGAACAGCACAAAAGCATCACTCCCTCAACAGCAAAATAATACCATGAAATAAAGATATTGCTAGCCATTGATGATGAAAAGAGTATTGTTGAGCTGGCAAATGCTTCAAAAAAAACCCAACTGCTGCTCAAATTTATCACATTCAGAACGAGTGGAGAAAAGTGAATTTAGGAGGTGCAGCGGATCCTTTTGAGAACAGCAAAAGCATGACTCCCTCAACAGCAAAACAATACCATGAAACCAAGATATTGCTAGCCATTGATGATGAAAAGAGTATTGTTGAGCTGGCAAATGCTTCAAAAAAAAACCCAACTGCTGCTCAAATTTATCACATTCAGAACGAGTGGAGAAAAGTGAATTTAGGAGGTGCAGCGGATCCTTTTGAGAACAGCAAAAGCATGACTCCCTCAACAGCAAAACAATACCATGAAACCAAGATATTGCTAGCCATTGATGATGAAAAGAGTATTGTTGAGCTGGCAAATGCTTCAAAAAACCCAACTGCTGCTCAAATTTATCACATTCAGAACGAGTGGAGAAAAGTGAATTTAGGAGGTGCAGCGGATCCTTTTGAGAACAGCAAAAGCATGACTCCCTCAACAGCAAAACAATACCTTGAAACCAAAATATTGCTAGCCATTGATGATGAAAAGAGTATTGTTGAGCTGGCAAATGCTTCAAAAAACCCAACTGCTGCTCAAATTTATCACATTCAGAACGAGTGGAGAAAAGTGAATTTAGGAGGTGCAGCGGATCCTTTTGAGAGCAGCAAAAGCATGACTCCCTCAACAGCAAAACAATACCATGAAACCAAGATATTGCTAGCCATTGATGATGAAAAGAGTATTGTTGAGCTGGCAAATGCTTCAAAAAAAACCCAACTGCTGCTCAAATTTATCACATTCAGAACGAGTGGAGAAAAGTGAATTTAGGAGGTGCAGCGGATCCTTTTGAGAACAGCAAAAGCATGACTCCCTCAACAGCAAAACAATACCATGAAACCAAGATATTGCTAGCCATTGATGATGAAAAGAGTATTGTTGAGCTGGCAAATGCTTCAAAAAACCCAACTGCTGCTCAAATTTATCACATTCAGAACGAGTGGAGAAAAGTGAATTTAGGAGGTGCAGCGGATCCTTTTGAGAACAGCAAAAGCATGACTCCCTCAACAGCAAAACAATAACATGAAACCAAAATATTGCTAGCCATTGATGATGAAAAGAGTATTGTTGAGCTGGCAAATGCTTCAAAAAAAACCCAACTGCTGCTCAAATTTATCACATTCAGAACGAGTGGAGAAAAGTGAATTTAGGAGGTGCAGCGGATCCTTTTGAGAGCAGCAAAAGCATGACTCCCTCAACAGCAAAACAATACCATGAAACCAAGATATTGCTAGCCATTGATGATGAAAAGAGTATTGTTGAGCTGGCAAATGCTTCAAAAAACCCAACTGCTGCTCAAATTTATCACATTCAGAACGAGTGGAGAAAAGTGAATTTAGGAGGTGCAGCGGATCCTTTTGAGAACAGCAAAAGCATGACTCCCTCAACAGCAAAACAATACCATGAAACCAAGATATTGCTAGCCATTGATGATGAATAGAGTATTGTTGAGCTGGCAAATGCTTCAAAAAAAAACCCAACTGCTGCTCAAATTTATCACATTCAGAACGAGTGGAGAAAAGTGAATTTAGGAGGTGCAGCGGATCCTTTTGAGAACAGCAAAAGCATGACTCCCTCAACAGCAAAACAATACCATGAAACCAAGATATTGCTAGCCATTGATGATGAAAAGAGTATTGTTGAGCTGGCAAATGCTTCAAAAAAACACCAACTGCTGCTCAAATTTATCACATTCAGAACGAGTGGAGAAAAGTGAATTTAGGAGGTGCAGCGGATCCTTTTGAGAACAGCAAAAGCATGACTCCCTCAACAGCAAAACAATACCATGAAACCAAGATATTGCTAGCCATTGATGATGAAAAGAGTATTGTTGAGCTGGCAAATGCTTCAAAAAACCCAACTGCTGCTCAAATTTATCACATTCAGAACGAGTGGAGAAAAGTGAATTTAGGAGGTGCAGCGGATCCTTTTGAGAACAGCAAAAGCATCACTCCCTCAACAGCAAAACAATACCATGAAATAAAGATATTGCTAGCCATTGATGATGAAAAGAGTATTGTTGAGCTGGCAAATGCTTCAAAAAAAACCCAACTGCTGCTCAAATTTATCACATTCAGAACGAGTGGAGAAAAGTGAATTTAGGAGGTGCAGCGGATCCTTTTGAGAACAGCAAAAGCATGACTCCCTCAACAGCAAAACAATACCATGAAACCAAGATATTGCTAGCCATTGATGATGAAAAGAGTATTGTTGAGCTGGCAAATGCTTCAAAAAAAAACCCAATTGCTGCTCAAATTTATCACATTCAGAACGAGTGGAGAAAAGTGAATTTAGGAGGTGCAGCGGATCCTTTTGAGAACAGCAAAAGCATGACTCCCTCAACAGCAAAACAATACCATGAAACCAAGATATTGCTAGCCATTGATGATGAAAAGAGTATTGTTGAGCTGGCAAATGCTTCAAAAAACCCAACTGCTGCTCAAATTTATCACATTCAGAACGAGTGGAGATAAGTGAATTTAGGAGGTGCAGCGGATCCTTTTGAGAACAGCAAAAGCATGACTCCCTCAACAGCAAAACAATACCATGAAACCAAGATATTGCTAGCCATTGATGATGAAAAGAGTATTTCTGAGCTGGCAAATGCTTCAAAAAACCCAACTGCTGCTCAAATTTATCACATTCAGAACGAGTGGAGAAAAGTGAATTTAGGAGGTGCAGCGGATCCTTTTGAGAACAGCAAAAGCATGACTCCCTCAACAAAAAAACAATACCATGAAACCAAGATATTGCTAGCCATTGATGATGAAAAGAGTATTGTTGAGCTGGCAAATGCTTCAAAAAAAACCCAACTGCTGCTCAAATTTATCACATTCAGAACGAGTGCAGAAAAGTGAATTTAGGAGGTGCAGCGGATCCTTTTGAGAACAGCAAAAGCATGACTCCCTCAACAGCAAAACAATACCATGAAACCAAGATATTGCTAGCCATTGATGATGAAAAGAGTATTGTTGAGCTGGCAAATGCTTCAAAAAACCCAACTGCTGCTCAAATTTATCACATTCAGAACGAGTGGAGAAAAGTGAATTTAGGAGGTGCAGCGGATCCTTTTGAGAACAGAAAAAGCATGACTCCCTCAACAGCAAAACAATACCATGAAACCAAGATATTGCTACCCATTGATGATGAAAATAGTATTGTTGAGCTGGCAAATGCTTCAAAAAACCCAACTGCGGCTCAAATTTATCACATTCAGAACGAGTGGAGAAAAGTGAATTTAGGAGGTGCAGCGGATCCTTTTGAGAACAGCAAAAGCATGACTCCCTCAACAGCAAAACATTACCATGAAACCAAGATATTGCTAGCCATTGATGATGAAAAAAGTATTTTTGAGCTGGCAAATGCTTCAAAAAACCCAACTGCTGTTCAAATTTATCACATTCAGAACGAGTGGAGAAAAGTGAATTTAGGAGGTGCAGCGGATCCTTTTGAGAACAGCAAAAGCATGACTCCCTCAACAGCAAAACAATACCATGAAACCAAAATATTGCTAGCCATTGATGATGAAAAAAGTATTGTTGAGCTGGCAAATGCTTCAAAAAAAACCCAACTGCTGCTCAAATTTATCACATTCAGAACGAGTGGAGAAAAGTGAATTTAGGAGGTGCAGCGGATCCTTTTGAGAGCAGCAAAAGCATGACTCCCTCAACAGCAAAACAATACCATGAAACCAAGATATTGCTAGCCATTGATGATGAAAAGAGTATTGTTGAGCTGGCAAATGCTTCAAAAAACCCAACTGCTGCTCAAATTTATCACATTCAGAACGAGTGGAGATAAGTGAATTTAGGAGGTGCAGCGGATCCTTTTGAGAACAGCAAAAGCATGACTCCCTCAACAGCAAAACAATACCATGAAACCAAGATATTGCTAGCCATTGATGAAGAAGAGAGTATTGTTGAGCTGGCAAATGCTTCAAAAAAAACCCAACTGCTGCTCAAATTTATCACATTCAGAACGAGTGGAGAAAAGTGAATTTAGGAGGTGCAGCGGATCCTTTTGAGAACAGCAAAAGCATGACTCCCTCAACAGCAAAACAATACCATGAAACCAAGATATTGCTAGCCATTGATGATGAAAAGAGTATTGTTGAGCTGGCAAATGCTTCAAAAAACCCAACTGCTGCTCAAATTTATCACATTCAGAACGAGTGGAGAAAAGTGAATTTAGGAGGTGCAGCGGATCCTTTTGAGAACAGCAAAAGCATGACTCCCTCAACAAAAAAACAATACCATGAAACCAAGATATTGCTAGCCATTGATGATGAAAAGAGTATTGTTGAGCTGGCAAATGCTTCAAAAAAAACCCAACTGCTGCTCAAATTTATCACATTCAGAACGAGTGCAGAAAAGTGAATTTAGGAGGTGCAGCGGATCCTTTTGAGAACAGCAAAAGCATGACTCCCTCAACAGCAAAACAATACCATGAAACCAAGATATTGCTAGCCATTGATGATAAAAAGAGTATTGTTGAGCTGGCAAATGCTTCAAAAAACCCAACTGCTGCTCAAATTTATCACATTCAGAACGAGTGGAGAAAAGTGAATTTAGGAGGTGCAGCGGATCCTTTTGAGAACAGAAAAAGCATGACTCCCTCAACAGCAAAACAATACCATGAAACTAAGATATTGCTAGCCATTGATGATGAAAAGAGTATTGTTGAGCTGGCAAATGCTTCAAAAAAAACCCAACTGCTGCTCAAATTTATCACATTCAGAACGAGTGCAGAAAAGTGAATTTAGGAGGTGCAGCGGATCCTTTTGAGAACAGCAAAAGCATGACTCCCTCAACAGCAAAACAATACCATGAAACCAAGATATTGCTAGCCATTGATGATGAAAAGAGTATTGTTGAGCTGGCAAATGCTTCAAAAAACCCAACTGCTGCTCAAATTTATCACATTCAGAACGAGTGGAGAAAAGTGAATTTAGGAGGTGCAGCGGATCCTTTTGAGAACAGAAAAAGCATGACTCCCTCAACAGCAAAACAATACCATGAAACTAAGATATTGCTAGCCATTGATGATGAAAAGAGTATTGTTGAGCTGGCAAATGCTTCAAAAAAAACCCAACTGCTGCTCAAATTTATCACATTCAGAACGAGTGCAGAAAAGTGAATTTAGGAGGTGCAGCGGATCCTTTTGAGAACAGCAAAAGCATGACTCCCTCAACAGCAAAACAATACCATGAAACCAAGATATTGCAAGCCATTGATGATGAAAAAAGTATTGTTGAGCTGGCAAATGCTTCAAAAAACCCAACTGCTGTTCAAATTTATCACATTCAGAACGAGTGGAGAAAAGTGAATTTAGGAGGTGCAGCGGATCCTTTTGAGAACAGCAAAAGCATGACTCCCTCAACAGCAAAACAATACCATGAAACCAAGATATTGCTAGCCATTGATGATGAAAAGAGTATTGTTGAGCTGGCAAATGCTTCAAAAAACCCAACTGCTGCTCAAATTTATCACATTCAGAACGAGTGGAGATAAGTGAATTTAGGAGGTGCAGCGGATCCTTTTGAGAACAGCAAAAGCATGACTCCCTCAACAGCAAAACAATACCATGAAACCAAGATATTGCTAGCCATTGATGAAGAAGAGAGTATTGTTGAGCTGGCAAATGCTTCAAAAAAAACCCAACTGCTGCTCAAATTTATCACATTCAGAACGAGTGGAGAAAAGTGAATTTAGGAGGTGCAGCGGATCCTTTTGAGAACAGCAAAAGCATGACTCCCTCAACAGCAAAACAATACCATGAATCCAAGATATTGCTAGCCATTGATGATGAAAAGAGTATTGTTGAGCTGGCAAATGCTTCAAAAAACCCAACTGCTGCTCAAATTTATCACATTCAGAACGAGTGGAGAAAAGTGAATTTAGGAGGTGCAGCGGATCCTTTTGAGAACAGCAAAAGCATGACTCCCTCAACAAAAAAACAATACCATGAAACCAAGATATTGCTAGCCATTGATGATGAAAAGAGTATTGTTGAGCTGGCAAATGCTTCAAAAAAAACCCAACTGCTGCTCAAATTTATCACATTCAGAACGAGTGCAGAAAAGTGAATTTAGGAGGTGCAGCGGATCCTTTTGAGAACAGCAAAAGCATGACTCCCTCAACAGCAAAACAATACCATGAAACCAAGATATTGCTAGCCATTGATGATAAAAAGAGTATTGTTGAGCTGGCAAATGCTTCAAAAAACCCAACTGCTGCTCAAATTTATCACATTCAGAACGAGTGGAGAAAAGTGAATTTAGGAGGTGCAGCGGATCCTTTTGAGAACAGAAAAAGCATGACTCCCTCAACAGCAAAACAATACCATGAAACTAAGATATTGCTAGCCATTGATGATGAAAAGAGTATTGTTGAGCTGGCAAATGCTTCAAAAAAAACCCAACTGCTGCTCAAATTTATCACATTCAGAACGAGTGCAGAAAAGTGAATTTAGGAGGTGCAGCGGATCCTTTTGAGAACAGCAAAAGCATGACTCCCTCAACAGCAAAACAATACCATGAAACCAAGATATTGCAAGCCATTGATGATGAAAAAAGTATTGTTGAGCTGGCAAATGCTTCAAAAAAAACCCAACTGCTGTTCAAATTTATCACATTCAGAACGAGTGGAGAAAAGTGAATTTAGGAGGTGCAGCGGATCCTTTTGAGAACAGAAAAAGCATGACTCCCTCAACAGCAAAACAATACCATGAAACCAAGATATTGCTACCCATTGATGATGAAAAGAGTATTGTTGAGCTGGCAAATGCTTCAAAAAACCCAACTGCGGCTCAAATTTATCACATTCAGAACGAGTGGAGAAAAGTGAATTTAGGAGGTGCAGCGGATCCTTTTGAGAACAGCAAAAGCATGACTCCCTCAACAGCAAAACATTACCATGAAACCAAGATATTGCTAGCCATTGATGATGAAAAAAGTATTTTTGAGCTGGCAAATGCTTCAAAAAACCCAACTGCTGTTCAAATTTATCACATTCAGAACGAGTGGAGAAAAGTGAATTTAGGAGGTGCAGCGGATCCTTTTGAGAACAGCAAAAGCATGACTCCCTCAACAGCAAAACAATACCATGAAACCAAAATATTGCTAGCCATTGATGATGAAAAGAGTATTGTTGAGCTGGCAAATGCTTCAAAAAAAACCCAACTGCTGCTCAAATTTATCACATTCAGAACGAGTGGAGAAAAGTGAATTTAGGAGGTGCAGCGGATCCTTTTGAGAGCAGCAAAAGCATGACTCCCTCAACAGCAAAACAATACCATGAAACCAAGATATTGCTAGCCATTGATGTAGAAAAGAGTATTGTTGAGCTGGCAAATGCTTCAAAAAACCCAACTGCTGCTCAAATTTATCACATTCAGAACGAGTGGAGAAAAGTGAATTTAGGAGGTGCAGCGGATCCTTTTGAGAACAGCAAAAGCATGACTCCCTCAACAGCAAAACAATACCATGAAACCAAGATATTGCTAGCCATTGATGATGAATAGAGTATTGTTGAGCTGGCAAATGCTTCAAAAAAAACCCAACTGCTGCTCAAATTTATCACATTCAGAACGAGTGGAGAAAAGTGAATTTAGGAGGTGCAGCGGATCCTTTTGAGAACAGCAAAAGCATGACTCCCTCAACAGCAAAACAATACCATGAAACCAAGATATTGCTAGCCATTGATGATGAAAAGAGTATTGTTGAGCTGGCAAATGCTTCAAAAAACCCAACTGCTGCTCAAATTTATCACATTCAGAACGAGTGGAGAAAAGTGAATTTAGGAGGTGCAGCGGATCCTTTTGAGAGCAACAAAAGCATGACTCCCTCAACAGCAAAACAATACCATGAAACCAAGATATTGCTAGCCATTGATGATGAAAAGAGTATTGTTGAGCTGGCAAATGCTTCAAAAAAACCCCAACTGCTGCTCAAATTTATCACATTCAGAACGAGTGGAGAAAAGTGAATTTAGGAGGTGCAGCGGATCCTTTTGAGAACAGCAAAAGCATGACTCCCTCAACAGCAAAACAATACCATGAAACCAAGATATTGCTAGCCATTGATGATGAAAAGAGTATTGTTGAGCTGGCAAATGCTTCAAAAAACCCAACTGCTGCTCAAATTTATCACATTCAGAACGAGTGGAGAAAAGTGAATTTAGGAGGTGCAGCGGATCCTTTTGAGAACAGCAAAAGCATCACTCCCTCAACAGCAAAACAATACCATGAAATAAAGATATTGCTAGCCATTGATGATGAAAAGAGTATTGTTGAGCTGGCAAATGCTTCAAAAAAAACCCAACTGCTGCTCAAATTTATCACATTCAGAACGAGTGGAGAAAAGTGAATTTAGGAGGTGCAGCGGATCCTTTTGAGAACAGCAAAAGCATGACTCCCTCAACAGCAAAACAATACCATGAAACCAAGATATTGCTAGCCATTGATGATGAAAAGAGTATTGTTGAGCTGGCAAATGCTTCAAAAAAAAAACCCAACTGCTGCTCAAATTTATCACATTCAGAACGAGTGGAGAAAAGTGAATTTAGGAGGTGCAGCGGATCCTTTTGAGAACAGCAAAAGCATGACTCCCTCAACAGCAAAACAATACCATGAAACCAAGATATTGCTAGCCATTGATGATGAAAAGAGTATTGTTGAGCTGGCAAATGCTTCAAAAAACCCAACTGCTGCTCAAATTTATCACATTCAGAACGAGTGGAGAAAAGTGAATTTAGGAGGTGCAGCGGATCCTTTTGAGAACAGCAAAAGCATGACTCCCTCAACAGCAAAACAATACCTTGAAACCAAAATATTGCTAGCCATTGATGATGAAAAGAGTATTGTTGAGCTGGCAAATGCTTCAAAAAACCCAACTGCTGCTCAAATTTATCACATTCAGAACGAGTGGAGAAAAGTGAATTTAGGAGGTGCAGCGGATCCTTTTGAGAGCAGCAAAAGCATGACTCCCTCAACAGCAAAACAATACCATGAAACCAAGATATTGCTAGCCATTGATGATGAAAAGAGTATTGTTGAGCTGGCAAATGCTTCAAAAAAAACCCAACTGCTGCTCAAATTTATCACATTCAGAACGAGTGGAGAAAAGTGAATTTAGGAGGTGCAGCGGATCCTTTTGAGAACAGCAAAAGCATGACTCCCTCAACAGCAAAACAATACCATGAAACCAAGATATTGCTAGCCATTGATGATGAATAGAGTATTGTTGAGCTGGCAAATGCTTCAAAAAACCCAACTGCTGCTCAAATTTATCACATTCAGAACGAGTGGAGAAAAGTGAATTTAGGAGGTGCAGCGGATCCTTTTGAGAACAGCAAAAGCATGACTCCCTCAACAGCAAAACAATACCATGAAACCAAGATATTGCTAGCCATTGATGATGAATAGAGTATTGTTGAGCTGGCAAATGCTTCAAAAAAAACCCAACTGCTGCTCAAATTTATCACATTCAGAACGAGTGGAGAAAAGTGAATTTAGGAGGTGCAGCGGATCCTTTTGAGAACAGCAAAAGCATGACTCCCTCAACAGCAAAACAATACCATGAAACCAAGATATTGCTAGCCATTGATGATGAAAAGAGTATTGTTGAGCTGGCAAATGCTTCAAAAAACCCAACTGCTGCTCAAATTTATCACATTCAGAACGAGTGGAGAAAAGTGAATTTAGGAGGTGCAGCGGATCCTTTTGAGAACAGCAAAAGCATGACTCCCTCAACAGCAAAACAATACCATGAAACCAAGATATTGCTAGCCATTGATGATGAAAAGAGTATTGTTGAGCTGGCAAATGCTTCAAAAAAAAACCCAACTGCTGCTCAAATTTATCACATTCAGAACGAGTGGAGAAAAGTGAATTTAGGAGGTGCAGCGGATCCTTTTGAGAACAGCAAAAGCATGACTCCCTCAACAGCAAAACAATACCATGAAACCAAGATATTGCTAGCCATTGATGATGAAAAGAGTATTGTTGAGCTGGCAAATGCTTCAAAAAACCCAACTGCTGCTCAAATTTATCACATTCAGAACGAGTGGAGATAAGTGAATTTAGGAGGTGCAGCGGATCCTTTTGAGAACAGCAAAAGCATGACTCCCTCAACAGCAAAACAATACCATGAAACCAAGATATTGCTAGCCATTGATGATGAAAAGAGTATTGTTGAGCTGGCAAATGCTTCAAAAAAAACCCAACTGCTGCTCAAATTTATCACATTCAGAACGAGTGGAGAAAAGTGAATTTAGGAGGTGCAGCGGATCCTTTTGAGAACAGCAAAAGCATGACTCCCTCAACAGCAAAACAATACCATGAAACCAAGATATTGCTAGCCATTGATGATGAAAAGAGTATTGTTGAGCTGGCAAATGCTTCAAAAAACCCAACTGCTGCTCAAATTTATCACATTCAGAACGAGTGGAGAAAAGTGAATTTAGGAGGTGCAGCGGATCCTTTTGAGAACAGCAAAAGCATGACTCCCTCAACAAAAAAACAATACCATGAAACCAAGATATTGCTAGCCATTGATGATGAAAAGAGTATTGTTGAGCTGGCAAATGCTTCAAAAAAAACCCAACTGCTGCTCAAATTTATCACATTCAGAACGAGTGCAGAAAAGTGAATTTAGGAGGTGCAGCGGATCCTTTTGAGAACAGCAAAAGCATGACTCCCTCAACAGCAAAACAATACCATGAAACCAAGATATTGCTACCCATTGATGATGAAAAGAGTATTGTTGAGCTGGCAAATGCTTCAAAAAACCCAACTGCGGCTCAAATTTATCACATTCAGAAGGAGTGGAGAAAAGTGAATTTAGGAGGTGTAGCGGATCCTTTTGAGAACAGCAAAAGCATGACTCCCTCAACAGCAAAACATTACCATGAAACCAAGATATTGCTAGCCATTGATGATGAAAAAAGTATTTTTGAGCTGGCAAATGCTTCAAAAAACCCAACTGCTGTTCAAATTTATCACATTCAGAACGAGTGGAGAAAAGTGAATTTAGGAGGTGCAGCGGATCCTTTTGAGAACAGCAAAAGCATGACTCCCTCAACAGCAAAACAATACCATGAAACCAAGATATTGCTAGCCATTGATGATGAAAAGAGTATTGTTGAGTTGGCAAATGCTTCAAAAAACCCAACTGCTGCTCAAATTTATCACATTCAGAACGAGTGGAGAAAAGTGAATTTAGGAGGTGCAGCGGATCCTTTTGAGAACAGCAAAAGCATGACTCCCTCAACAGCAAAACAATACCATGAAACCAAGATATTGCTAGCCATTGATGATGAAAAGAGTATTGTTGAGCTGGCAAATGCTTCAAAAAACCCAACTGCTGCTCAAATTTATCACATTCAGAACGAGTGGAGAAAAGTGAATTTAGGAGGTGCAGCGGATCCTTTTGAGAACAGCAAAAGCATGACTCCCTCAACAGCAAAACAATACCATGAAACCAAGATATTGCTAGCCATTGATGATGAAAAGAGTATTGTTGAGCTGGCAAATGCTTCAAAAAAAAAACCCAACTGCTGCTCAAATTTATCACATTCAGAACGAGTGGAGAAAAGTGAATTTAGGAGGTGCAGCGGATCCTTTTGAGAACAGCAAAAGCATGACTCCCTCAACAGCAAAACAATACCATGAAACCAAGATATTGCTAGCCATTGATGATGAAAAGAGTATTGTTGAGCTGGCAAATGCTTCAAAAAACCCAACTGCTGCTCAAATTTATCACATTCAGAACGAGTGGAGAAAAGTGAATTTAGGAGGTGCAGCGGATCCTTTTGAGAGCAGCAAAAGCATGACTCCCTCAACAGCAAAACAATACCATGAAACCAAGATATTGCTAGCCATTGATGATGAAAAGAGTATTGTTGAGCTGGCAAATGCTTCAAAAAAAACCCAACTGCTGCTCAAATTTATCACATTCAGAACGAGTGGAGAAAAGTGAATTTAGGAGGTGCAGCGGATCCTTTTGAGAACAGCAAAAGCATGACTCCCTCAACAGCAAAACAATACCATGAAACCAAGATATTGCTAGCCATTGATGATGAATAGAGTATTGTTGAGCTGGCAAATGCTTCAAAAAACCCAACTGCTGCTCAAATTTATCACATTCAGAACGAGTGGAGAAAAGTGAATTTAGGAGGTGCAGCGGATCCTTTTGAGAACAGCAAAAGCATGACTCCCTCAACAGCAAAACAATACCATGAAACCAAAATATTGCTAGCCATTGATGATGAAAAGAGTATTGTTGAGCTGGCAAATGCTTCAAAAAAAACCCAACTGCTGCTCAAATTTATCACATTCAGAACGAGTGGAGAAAAGTGAATTTAGGAGGTGCAGCGGATCCTTTTGAGAGCAGCAAAAGCATGACTCCCTCAACAGCAAAACAATACCATGAAACCAAGATATTGCTAGCCATTGATGATGAAAAGAGTATTGTTGAGCTGGCAAATGCTTCAAAAAACCCAACTGCTGCTCAAATTTATCACATTCAGAACGAGTGGAGAAAAGTGAATTTAGGAGGTGCAGCGGATCCTTTTGAGAACAGCAAAAGCATGACTCCCTCAACAGCAAAACAATACCATGAAACCAAGATATTGCTAGCCATTGATGATGAATAGAGTATTGTTGAGCTGGCAAATGCTTCAAAAAAAACCCAACTGCTGCTCAAATTTATCACATTCAGAACGAGTGCAGAAAAGTGAATTTAGGAGGTGCAGCGGATCCTTTTGAGAACAGCAAAAGCATGACTCCCTCAACAGCAAAACAATACCATGAAACCAAGATATTGCTACCCATTGATGATGAAAAGAGTATTGTTGAGCTGGCAAATGCTTCAAAAAACCCAACTGCGGCTCAAATTTATCACATTCAGAATGAGTGGAGAAAAGTGAATTTAGGAGGTGTAGCGGATCCTTTTGAGAACAGCAAAAGCATGACTCCCTCAACAGCAAAACATTACCATGAAACCAAGATATTGCTAGCCATTGATGATGAAAAAAGTATTTTTGAGCTGGCAAATGCTTCAAAAAACCCAACTGCTGTTCAAATTTATCACATTCAGAACGAGTGGAGAAAAGTGAATTTAGGAGGTGCAGCGGATCCTTTTGAGAACAGCAAAAGCATGACTCCCTCAACAGCAAAACAATACCATGAAACCAAGATATTGCTAGCCATTGATGATGAAAAGAGTATTGTTGAGTTGGCAAATGCTTCAAAAAACCCAACTGCTGCTCAAATTTATCACATTCAGAACGAGTGGAGAAAAGTGAATTTAGGAGGTGCAGCGGATCCTTTTGAGAACAGCAAAAGCATGACTCCCTCAACAGCAAAACAATACCATGAAACCAAGATATTGCTAGCCATTGATGATGAATAGAGTATTGTTGAGCTGGCAAATGCTTCAAAAAAAACCCAACTGCTGCTCAAATTTATCACATTCAGAACGAGTGGAGAAAAGTGAATTTAGGAGGTGCAGCGGATCCTTTTGAGAACAGCAAAAGCATGACTCCCTCAACAGCAAAACAATACCATGAAACCAAGATATTGCTAGCCATTGATGATGAAAAGAGTATTGTTGAGCTGGCAAATGCTTCAAAAAAAAAACCCAACTGCTGCTCAAATTTATCACATTCAGAACGAGTGGAGAAAAGTGAATTTAGGAGGTGCAGCGGATCCTTTTGAGAACAGCAAAAGCATGACTCCCTCAACAGCAAAACAATACCATGAAACCAAGATATTGCTAGCCATTGATGATGAAAAGAGTATTGTTGAGCTGGCAAATGCTTCAAAAAACCCAACTGCTGCTCAAATTTATCACATTCAGAACGAGTGGAGAAAAGTGAATTTAGGAGGTGCAGCGGATCCTTTTGAGAACAGCAAAAGCATGACTCCCTCAACAGCAAAACAATACCTTGAAACCAAAATATTGCTAGCCATTGATGATGAAAAGAGTATTGTTGAGCTGGCAAATGCTTCAAAAAACCCAACTGCTGCT
This sequence comes from Metellina segmentata, assembly GCA_947359465.1. Taxonomy (NCBI): domain Eukaryota; kingdom Metazoa; phylum Arthropoda; class Arachnida; order Araneae; family Tetragnathidae; genus Metellina; species Metellina segmentata. Next base: position 10,550,698 of record OX375883.1, read on the forward strand.
CAAATTTATCACATTCAGAACGAGTGGAGAAAAGTGAATTTAGGAGGTGCAGCGGATCCTTTTGAGAACAGCAAAAGCATGACTCCCTCAACAGCAAAACAATACCATGAAACCAAGATATTGCTAGCCATTGATGATGAATAGAGTATTGTTGAGCTGGCAAATGCTTCAAAAAACCCAACTGCTGCTCAAATTTATCACATTCAGAACGAGTGGAGAAAAGTGAATTTAGGAGGTGCAGCGGATCCTTTTGAGAACAGCAAAAGCATGACTCCCTCAACAGCAAAACAATACCATGAAACCAAAATATTGCTAGCCATTGATGATGAAAAGAGTATTGTTGAGCTGGCAAATGCTTCAAAAAAAACCCAACTGCTGCTCAAATTTATCACATTCAGAACGAGTGGAGAAAAGTGAATTTAGGAGGTGCAGCGGATCCTTTTGAGAGCAGCAAAAGCATGACTCCCTCAACAGCAAAACAATACCATGAAACCAAGATATTGCTAGCCATTGATGATGAAAAGAGTATTGTTGAGCTGGCAAATGCTTCAAAAAACCCAACTGCTGCTCAAATTTATCACATTCAGAACGAGTGGAGAAAAGTGAATTTAGGAGGTGCAGCGGATCCTTTTGAGAACAGCAAAAGCATGACTCCCTCAACAGCAAAACAATACCATGAAACCAAGATATTGCTAGCCATTGATGATGAATAGAGTATTGTTGAGCTGGCAAATGCTTCAAAAAAAACCCAACTGCTGCTCAAATTTATCACATTCAGAACGAGTGCAGAAAAGTGAATTTAGGAGGTGCAGCGGATCCTTTTGAGAACAGCAAAAGCATGACTCCCTCAACAGCAAAACAATACCATGAAACCAAGATATTGCTACCCATTGATGATGAAAAGAGTATTGTTGAGCTGGCAAATGCTTCAAAAAACCCAACTGCGGCTCAAATTTATCACATTCAGAATGAGTGGAGAAAAGTGAATTTAGGAGGTGTAGCGGATCCTTTTGAGAACAGCAAAAGCATGACTCCCTCAACAGCAAAACATTACCATGAAACCAAGATATTGCTAGCCATTGATGATGAAAAAAGTATTTTTGAGCTGGCAAATGCTTCAAAAAACCCAACTGCTGTTCAAATTTATCACATTCAGAACGAGTGGAGAAAAGTGAATTTAGGAGGTGCAGCGGATCCTTTTGAGAACAGCAAAAGCATGACTCCCTCAACAGCAAAACAATACCATGAAACCAAGATATTGCTAGCCATTGATGATGAAAAGAGTATTGTTGAGTTGGCAAATGCTTCAAAAAACCCAACTGCTGCTCAAATTTATCACATTCAGAACGAGTGGAGAAAAGTGAATTTAGGAGGTGCAGCGGATCCTTTTGAGAACAGCAAAAGCATGACTCCCTCAACAGCAAAACAATACCATGAAACCAAGATATTGCTAGCCATTGATGATGAATAGAGTATTGTTGAGCTGGCAAATGCTTCAAAAAAAACCCAACTGCTGCTCAAATTTATCACATTCAGAACGAGTGGAGAAAAGTGAATTTAGGAGGTGCAGCGGATCCTTTTGAGAACAGCAAAAGCATGACTCCCTCAACAGCAAAACAATACCATGAAACCAAGATATTGCTAGCCATTGATGATGAAAAGAGTATTGTTGAGCTGGCAAATGCTTCAAAAAAAAAACCCAACTGCTGCTCAAATTTATCACATTCAGAACGAGTGGAGAAAAGTGAATTTAGGAGGTGCAGCGGATCCTTTTGAGAACAGCAAAAGCATGACTCCCTCAACAGCAAAACAATACCATGAAACCAAGATATTGCTAGCCATTGATGATGAAAAGAGTATTGTTGAGCTGGCAAATGCTTCAAAAAACCCAACTGCTGCTCAAATTTATCACATTCAGAACGAGTGGAGAAAAGTGAATTTAGGAGGTGCAGCGGATCCTTTTGAGAACAGCAAAAGCATGACTCCCTCAACAGCAAAACAATACCTTGAAACCAAAATATTGCTAGCCATTGATGATGAAAAGAGTATTGTTGAGCTGGCAAATGCTTCAAAAAACCCAACTGCTGCTCAAATTTATCACATTCAGAACGAGTGGAGAAAAGTGAATTTAGGAGGTGCAGCGGATCCTTTTGAGAGCAGCAAAAGCATGACTCCCTCAACAGCAAAACAATACCATGAAACCAAGATATTGCTAGCCATTGATGATGAAAAGAGTATTGTTGAGCTGGCAAATGCTTCAAAAAAAACCCAACTGCTGCTCAAATTTATCACATTCAGAACGAGTGGAGAAAAGTGAATTTAGGAGGTGCAGCGGATCCTTTTGAGAACAGCAAAAGCATGACTCCCTCAACAGCAAAACAATACCATGAAACCAAGATATTGCTAGCCATTGATGATGAATAGAGTATTGTTGAGCTGGCAAATGCTTCAAAAAACCCAACTGCTGCTCAAATTTATCACATTCAGAACGAGTGGAGAAAAGTGAATTTAGGAGGTGCAGCGGATCCTTTTGAGAACAGCAAAAGCATGACTCCCTCAACAGCAAAACAATACCATGAAACCAAAATATTGCTAGCCATTGATGATGAAAAGAGTATTGTTGAGCTGGCAAATGCTTCAAAAAAAACCCAACTGCTGCTCAAATTTATCACATTCAGAACGAGTGGAGAAAAGTGAATTTAGGAGGTGCAGCGGATCCTTTTGAGAGCAGCAAAAGCATGACTCCCTCAACAGCAAAACAATACCATGAAACCAAGATATTGCTAGCCATTGATGATGAGAAGAGTATTGTTGAGCTGGCAAATGCTTCAAAAAACCCAACTGCTGCTCAAATTTATCACATTCAGAACGAGTGGAGAAAAGTGAATTTAGGAGGTGCAGCGGATCCTTTTGAGAACAGCAAAAGCATGACTCCCTCAACAGCAAAACAATACCATGAAACCAAGATATTGCTAGCCATTGATGATGAATAGAGTATTGTTGAGCTGGCAAATGCTTCAAAAAACCCAACTGCTGCTCAAATTTATCACATTCAGAACGAGTGGAGAAAAGTGAATTTAGGAGGTGCAGCGGATCCTTTTGAGAACAGCAAAAGCATGACTCCCTCAACAGCAAAACAATACCATGAAACCAAAATATTGCTAGCCATTGATGATGAAAAGAGTATTGTTGAGCTGGCAAATGCTTCAAAAAAAACCCAACTGCTGCTCAAATTTATCACATTCAGAACGAGTGGAGAAAAGTGAATTTAGGAGGTGCAGCGGATCCTTTTGAGAGCAGCAAAAGCATGACTCCCTCAACAGCAAAACAATACCATGAAACCAAGATATTGCTAGCCATTGATGATGAAAAGAGTATTGTTGAGCTGGCAAATGCTTCAAAAAACCCAACTGCTGCTCAAATTTATCACATTCAGAACGAGTGGAGAAAAGTGAATTTAGGAGGTGCAGCGGATCCTTTTGAGAACAGCAAAAGCATGACTCCCTCAACAGCAAAACAATACCATGAAACCAAGATATTGCTAGCCATTGATGATGAATAGAGTATTGTTGAGCTGGCAAATGCTTCAAAAAAAACCCAACTGCTGCTCAAATTTATCACATTCAGAACGAGTGCAGAAAAGTGAATTTAGGAGGTGCAGCGGATCCTTTTGAGAACAGCAAAAGCATGACTCCCTCAACAGCAAAACAATACCATGAAACCAAGATATTGCTACCCATTGATGATGAAAAGAGTATTGTTGAGCTGGCAAATGCTTCAAAAAACCCAACTGCGGCTCAAATTTATCACATTCAGAACGAGTGGAGAAAAGTGAATTTAGGAGGTGTAGCGGATCCTTTTGAGAACAGCAAAAGCATGACTCCCTCAACAGCAAAACATTACCATGAAACCAAGATATTGCTAGCCATTGATGATGAAAAAAGTATTTTTGAGCTGGCAAATGCTTCAAAAAACCCAACTGCTGTTCAAATTTATCACATTCAGAACGAGTGGAGAAAAGTGAATTTAGGAGGTGCAGCGGATCCTTTTGAGAACAGCAAAAGCATGACTCCCTCAACAGCAAAACAATACCATGAAACCAAGATATTGCTAGCCATTGATGATGAAAAGAGTATTGTTGAGTTGGCAAATGCTTCAAAAAACCCAACTGCTGCTCAAATTTATCACATTCAGAACGAGTGGAGAAAAGTGAATTTAGGAGGTGCAGCGGATCCTTTTGAGAACAGCAAAAGCATGACTCCCTCAACAGCAAAACAATACCATGAAACCAAGATATTGCTAGCCATTGATGATGAATAGAGTATTGTTGAGCTGGCAAATGCTTCAAAAAAAACCCAACTGCTGCTCAAATTTATCACATTCAGAACGAGTGGAGAAAAGTGAATTTAGGAGGTGCAGCGGATCCTTTTGAGAACAGCAAAAGCATGACTCCCTCAACAGCAAAACAATACCATGAAACCAAGATATTGCTAGCCATTGATGATGAAAAGAGTATTGTTGAGCTGGCAAATGCTTCAAAAAAAAAACCCAACTGCTGCTCAAATTTATCACATTCAGAACGAGTGGAGAAAAGTGAATTTAGGAGGTGCAGCGGATCCTTTTGAGAACAGCAAAAGCATGACTCCCTCAACAGCAAAACAATACCATGAAACCAAGATATTGCTAGCCATTGATGATGAAAAGAGTATTGTTGAGCTGGCAAATGCTTCAAAAAACCCAACTGCTGCTCAAATTTATCACATTCAGAACGAGTGGAGAAAAGTGAATTTAGGAGGTGCAGCGGATCCTTTTGAGAACAGCAAAAGCATGACTCCCTCAACAGCAAAACAATACCTTGAAACCAAAATATTGCTAGCCATTGATGATGAAAAGAGTATTGTTGAGCTGGCAAATGCTTCAAAAAACCCAACTGCTGCTCAAATTTATCACATTCAGAACGAGTGGAGAAAAGTGAATTTAGGAGGTGCAGCGGATCCTTTTGAGAGCAGCAAAAGCATGACTCCCTCAACAGCAAAACAATACCATGAAACCAAGATATTGCTAGCCATTGATGATGAAAAGAGTATTGTTGAGCTGGCAAATGCTTCAAAAAAAACCCAACTGCTGCTCAAATTTATCACATTCAGAACGAGTGGAGAAAAGTGAATTTAGGAGGTGCAGCGGATCCTTTTGAGAACAGCAAAAGCATGACTCCCTCAACAGCAAAACAATACCATGAAACCAAGATATTGCTAGCCATTGATGATGAATAGAGTATTGTTGAGCTGGCAAATGCTTCAAAAAACCCAACTGCTGCTCAAATTTATCACATTCAGAACGAGTGGAGAAAAGTGAATTTAGGAGGTGCAGCGGATCCTTTTGAGAACAGCAAAAGCATGACTCCCTCAACAGCAAAACAATACCATGAAACCAAAATATTGCTAGCCATTGATGATGAAAAGAGTATTGTTGAGCTGGCAAATGCTTCAAAAAAAACCCAACTGCTGCTCAAATTTATCACATTCAGAACGAGTGGAGAAAAGTGAATTTAGGAGGTGCAGCGGATCCTTTTGAGAGCAGCAAAAGCATGACTCCCTCAACAGCAAAACAATACCATGAAACCAAGATATTGCTAGCCATTGATGATGAAAAGAGTATTGTTGAGCTGGCAAATGCTTCAAAAAACCCAACTGCTGCTCAAATTTATCACATTCAGAACGAGTGGAGAAAAGTTAATTTAGGAGGTGCAGCGGATCCTTTTGAGAACAGCAAAAGCATGACTCCCTCAACAGCAAAACAATACCATGAAACCAAGATATTGCTAGCCATTGATGATGAATAGAGTATTGTTGAGCTGGCAAATGCTTCAAAAAAAACCCAACTGCTGCTCAAATTTATCACATTCAGAACGAGTGGAGAAAAGTGAATTTAGGAGGTGCAGCGGATCCTTTTGAGAACAGCAAAAGCATGACTCCCTCAACAGCAAAACAATACCATGAAACCAAGATATTGCTAGCCATTGATGATGAAAAGAGTATTGTTGAGCTGGCAAATGCTTCAAAAAACCCAACTGCTGCTCAAATTTATCACATTCAGAACGAGTGGAGAAAAGTGAATTTAGGAGGTGCAGCGGATCCTTTTGAGAACAGCAAAAGCATGACTCCCTCAACAGCAAAACAATACCATGAAACCAAGATATTACTAGCCATTGATGATGAAAAGAGTATTGTTGAGCTGGCAAATGCTTCAAAAAACCCAACTGCTGCTCAAATTTATCACATTCAGAACGAGTGGAGAAAAGTGAATTTAGGAGGTGCAGCGGATCCTTTTGAGAGCAACAAAAGCATGACTCCCTCAACAGCAAAACAATACCATGAAACCAAGATATTGCTAGCCATTGATGATGAAAAGAGTATTGTTGAGCTGGCAAATGCTTCAAAAAAAACCCAACTGCTGCTCAAATTTATCACATTCAGAACGAGTGGAGAAAAGTGAATTTAGGAGGTGCAGCGGATCCTTTTGAGAACAGCAAAAGCATGACTCCCTCAACAGCAAAACAATACCATGAAACCAAGATATTGCTAGCCATTGATGATGAAAAGAGTATTGTTGAGCTGGCAAATGCTTCAAAAAACCCAACTGCTGCTCAAATTTATCACATTCAGAACGAGTGGAGAAAAGTGAATTTAGGAGGTGCAGCGGATCCTTTTGAGAACAGCAAAAGCATGACTCCCTCAACAGCAAAACAATACCATGAAACCAAGATATTGCTAGCCATTGATGATGAAAAGAGTATTGTTGAGCTGGCAAATGCTTCAAAAAAAAAACCCAACTGCTGCTCAAATTTATCACATTCAGAACGAGTGGAGAAAAGTGAATTTAGGAGGTGCAGCGGATCCTTTTGAGAACAGCAAAAGCATGACTCCCTCAACAGCAAAACAATACCATGAAACCAAGATATTGCTAGCCATTGATGATGAAAAGAGTATTGTTGAGCTGGCAAATGCTTCAAAAAACCCAACTGCTGCTCAAATTTATCACATTCAGAACGAGTGGAGAAAAGTGAATTTAGGAGGTGCAGCGGATCCTTTTGAGAACAGCAAAAGCATGACTCCCTCAACAGCAAAACAATACCTTGAAACCAAAATATTGCTAGCCATTGATGATGAAAAGAGTATTGTTGAGCTGGCAAATGCTTCAAAAAACCCAACTGCTGCTCAAATTTATCACATTCAGAACGAGTGGAGAAAAGTGAATTTAGGAGGTGCAGCGGATCCTTTTGAGAGAAGCAAAAGCATGACTCCCTCAACAGCAAAACAATACCATGAAACCAAGATATTGCTAGCCATTGATGATGAAAAGAGTATTGTTGAGCTGGCAAATGCTTCAAAAAAAACCCAACTGCTGCTCAAATTTATCACATTCAGAACGAGTGGAGAAAAGTGAATTTAGGAGGTGCAGCGGATCCTTTTGAGAACAGCAAAAGCATGACTCCCTCAACAGCAAAACAATACCATGAAACCAAGATATTGCTAGCCATTGATGATGAATAGAGTATTGTTGAGCTGGCAAATGCTTCAAAAAACCCAACTGCTGCTCAAATTTATCACATTCAGAACGAGTGGAGAAAAGTGAATTTAGGAGGTGCAGCGGATCCTTTTGAGAACAGCAAAAGCATGACTCCCTCAACAGCAAAACAATACCATGAAACCAAAATATTGCTAGCCATTGATGATGAAAAGAGTATTGTTGAGCTGGCAAATGCTTCAAAAAAAACCCAACTGCTGCTCAAATTTATCACATTCAGAACGAGTGGAGAAAAGTGAATTTAGGAGGTGCAGCGGATCCTTTTGAGAGCAGCAAAAGCATGACTCCCTCAACAGCAAAACAATACCATGAAACCAAGATATTGCTAGCCATTGATGATGAAAAGAGTATTGTTGAGCTGGCAAATGCTTCAAAAAACCCAACTGCTGCTCAAATTTATCACATTCAGAACGAGTGGAGAAAAGTTAATTTAGGAGGTGCAGCGGATCCTTTTGAGAACAGCAAAAGCATGACTCCCTCAACAGCAAAACAATACCATGAAACCAAGATATTGCTAGCCATTGATGATGAATAGAGTATTGTTGAGCTGGCAAATGCTTCAAAAAAAACCCAACTGCTGCTCAAATTTATCACATTCAGAACGAGTGGAGAAAAGTGAATTTAGGATGTGCAGCGGATCCTTTTGAAAACAGCAAAAGCATGACTCCCTCAACAGCAAAACAATACCATGAAACCAAGATATTGCTAGCCATTGATGATGAAAAGAGTATTGTTGAGCTGGCAAATGCTTCAAAAAACCCAACTGCTGCTCAAATTTATCACATTCAGAACGAGTGGAGAAAAGTGAATTTAGGAGGTGCAGCGGATCCTTTTGAGAACAGCAAAAGCATGACTCCCTCAACAGCAAAACAATACCTTGAAACCAAAATATTGCTAGCCATTGATGATGAAAAGAGTATTGTTGAGCTGGCAAATGCTTCAAAAAACCCAACTGCTGCTCAAATTTATCACATTCAGAACGAGTGGAGAAAAGTGAATTTAGGAGGTGCAGCGGATCCTTTTGAGAGCAGCAAAAGCATGACTCCCTCAACAGCAAAACAATACCATGAAACCAAGATATTGCTAGCCATTGATGATGAAAAGAGTATTGTTGAGCTGGCAAATGCTTCAAAAAAAACCCAACTGCTGCTCAAATTTATCACATTCAGAACGAGTGGAGAAAAGTGAATTTAGGAGGTGCAGCGGATCCTTTTGAGAACAGCAAAAGCATGACTCCCTCAACAGCAAAACAATACCATGAAACCAAGATATTGCTAGCCATTGATGATGAATAGAGTATTGTTGAGCTGGCAAATGCTTCAAAAAACCCAACTGCTGCTCAAATTTATCACATTCAGAACGAGTGGAGAAAAGTGAATTTAGGAGGTGCAGCGGATCCTTTTGAGAACAGCAAAAGCATGACTCCCTCAACAGCAAAACAATACCATGAAACCAAAATATTGCTAGCCATTGATGATGAAAAGAGTATTGTTGAGCTGGCAAATGCTTCAAAAAAAACCCAACTGCTGCTCAAATTTATCACATTCAGAACGAGTGGAGAAAAGTGAATTTAGGAGGTGCAGCGGATCCTTTTGAGAGCAGCAAAAGCATGACTCCCTCAACAGCAAAACAATACCATGAAACCAAGATATTGCTAGCCATTGATGATGAAAAGAGTATTGTTGAGCTGGCAAATGCTTCAAAAAACCCAACTGCTGCTCAAATTTATCACATTCAGAACGAGTGGAGAAAAGTTAATTTAGGAGGTGCAGCGGATCCTTTTGAGAACAGCAAAAGCATGACTCCCTCAACAGCAAAACAATACCATGAAACCAAGATATTGCTAGCCATTGATGATGAATAGAGTATTGTTGAGCTGGCAAATGCTTCAAAAAAAACCCAACTGCTGCTCAAATTTATCACATTCAGAACGAGTGGAGAAAAGTGAATTTAGGAGGTGCAGCGGATCCTTTTGAGAACAGCAAAAGCATGACTCCCTCAACAGCAAAACAATACCATGAAACCAAGATATTGCTAGCCATTGATGATGAAAAGAGTATTGTTGAGCTGGCAAATGCTTCAAAAAACCCAACTGCTGCTCAAATTTATCACATTCAGAACGAGTGGAGAAAAGTGAATTTAGGAGGTGCAGCGGATCCTTTTGAGAACAGCAAAAGCATGACTCCCTCAACAGCAAAACAATACCATGAAACCAAGATATTACTAGCCATTGATGATGAAAAGAGTATTGTTGAGCTGGCAAATGCTTCAAAAAACCCAACTGCTGCTCAAATTTATCACATTCAGAACGAGTGGAGAAAAGTGAATTTAGGAGGTGCAGCGGATCCTTTTGAGAGCAACAAAAGCATGACTCCCTCAACAGCAAAACAATACCATGAAACCAAGATATTGCTAGCCATTGATGATGAAAAGAGTATTGTTGAGCTGGCAAATGCTTCAAAAAAACCCCAACTGCTGCTCAAATTTATCACATTCAGAACGAGTGGAGAAAAGTGAATTTAGGAGGTGCAGCGGATCCTTTTGAGAACAGCAAAAGCATGACTCCCTCAACAGCAAAACAATACCATGAAACCAAGATATTGCTAGCCATTGATGATGAAAAGAGTATTGTTGAGCTGGCAAATGCTTCAAAAAACCCAACTGCTGCTCAAATTTATCACATTCAGAACGAGTGGAGAAAAGTGAATTTAGGAGGTGCAGCGGATCCTTTTGAGAACAGCAAAAGCATGACTCCCTCAACAGCAAAACAATACCATGAAACCAAGATATTGCTAGCCATTGATGATGAAAAGAGTATTGTTGAGCTGGCAAATGCTTCAAAAAAAAAACCCAACTGCTGCTCAAATTTATCACATTCAGAACGAGTGGAGAAAAGTGAATTTAGGAGGTGCAGCGGATCCTTTTGAGAACAGCAAAAGCATGACTCCCTCAACAGCAAAACAATACCATGAAACCAAGATATTGCTAGCCATTGATGATGAAAAGAGTATTGTTGAGCTGGCAAATGCTTCAAAAAACCCAACTGCTGCTCAAATTTATCACATTCAGAACGAGTGGAGAAAAGTGAATTTAGGAGGTGCAGCGGATCCTTTTGAGAACAGCAAAAGCATGACTCCCTCAACAGCAAAACAATACCTTGAAACCAAAATATTGCTAGCCATTGATGATGAAAAGAGTATTGTTGAGCTGGCAAATGCTTCAAAAAACCCAACTGCTGCTCAAATTTATCACATTCAGAACGAGTGGAGAAAAGTGAATTTAGGAGGTGCAGCGGATCCTTTTGAGAGCAGCAAAAGCATGACTCCCTCAACAGCAAAACAATACCATGAAACCAAGATATTGCTAGCCATTGATGATGAAAAGAGTATTGTTGAGCTGGCAAATGCTTCAAAAAAAACCCAACTGCTGCTCAAATTTATCACATTCAGAACGAGTGGAGAAAAGTGAATTTAGGAGGTGCAGCGGATCCTTTTGAGAACAGCAAAAGCATGACTCCCTCAACAGCAAAACAATACCATGAAACCAAGATATTGCTAGCCATTGATGATGAATAGAGTATTGTTGAGCTGGCAAATGCTTCAAAAAACCCAACTGCTGCTCAAATTTATCACATTCAGAACGAGTGGAGAAAAGTGAATTTAGGAGGTGCAGCGGATCCTTTTGAGAACAGCAAAAGCATGACTCCCTCAACAGCAAAACAATACCATGAAACCAAAATATTGCTAGCCATTGATGATGAAAAGAGTATTGTTGAGCTGGCAAATGCTTCAAAAAAAACCCAACTGCTGCTCAAATTTATCACATTCAGAACGAGTGGAGAAAAGTGAATTTAGGAGGTGCAGCGGATCCTTTTGAGAGCAGCAAAAGCATGACTCCCTCAACAGCAAAACAATACCATGAAACCAAGATATTGCTAGCCATTGATGATGAAAAGAGTATTGTTGAGCTGGCAAATGCTTCAAAAAACCCAACTGCTGCTCAAATTTATCACATTCAGAACGAGTGGAGAAAAGTTAATTTAGGAGGTGCAGCGGATCCTTTTGAGAACAGCAAAAGCATGACTCCCTCAACAGCAAAACAATACCATGAAACCAAGATATTGCTAGCCATTGATGATGAATAGAGTATTGTTGAGCTGGCAAATGCTTCAAAAAAAACCCAACTGCTGCTCAAATTTATCACATTCAGAACGAGTGGAGAAAAGTGAATTTAGGATGTGCAGCGGATCCTTTTGAAAACAGCAAAAGCATGACTCCCTCAACAGCAAAACAATACCATGAAACCAAGATATTGCTAGCCATTGATGATGAAAAGAGTATTGTTGAGCTGGCAAATGCTTCAAAAAACCCAACTGCTGCTCAAATTTATCACATTCAGAACGAGTGGAGAAAAGTGAATTTAGGAGGTGCAGCGGATCCTTTTGAGAACAGCAAAAGCATGACTCCCTCAACAGCAAAACAATACCATGAAACCAAGATATTACTAGCCATTGATGATGAAAAGAGTATTGTTGAGCTGGCAAATGCTTCAAAAAACCCAACTGCTGCTCAAATTTATCACATTCAGAACGAGTGGAGAAAAGTGAATTTAGGAGGTGCAGCGGATCCTTTTGAGAGCAACAAAAGCATGACTCCCTCAACAGCAAAACAATACCATGAAACCAAGATATTGCTAGCCATTGATGATGAAAAGAGTATTGTTGAGCTGGCAAATGCTTCAAAAAACCCCAACTGCTGCTCAAATTTATCACATTCAGAACGAGTGGAGAAAAGTGAATTTAGGAGGTGCAGCGGATCCTTTTGAGAACAGCAAAAGCATGACTCCCTCAACAGCAAAACAATACCATGAAACCAAGATATTGCTAGCCATTGATGATGAAAAGAGTATTGTTGAGCTGGCAAATGCTTCAAAAAACCCAACTGCTGCTCAAATTTATCACATTCAGAACGAGTGGAGAAAAGTGAATTTAGGAGGTGCAGCGGATCCTTTTGAGAACAGCAAAAGCATCACTCCCTCAACAGCAAAACAATACCATGAAATAAAGATATTGCTAGCCATTGATGATGAAAAGAGTATTGTTGAGCTGGCAAATGCTTCAAAAAAAACCCAACTGCTGCTCAAATTTATCACATTCAGAACGAGTGGAGAAAAGTGAATTTAGGAGGTGCAGCGGATCCTTTTGAGAACAGCAAAAGCATGACTCCCTCAACAGCAAAACAATACCATGAAACCAAGATATTGCTAGCCATTGATGATGAAAAGAGTATTGTTGAGCTGGCAAATGCTTCAAAAAAAAACCAACTGCTGCTCAAATTTATCACATTCAGAACGAGTGGAGAAAAGTGAATTTAGGAGGTGCAGCGGATCCTTTTGAGAACAGCAAAAGCATGACTCCCTCAACAGCAAAACAATACCATGAAACCAAGATATTGCTAGCCATTGATGATGAAAAGAGTATTGTTGAGCTGGCAAATGCTTCAAAAAACCCAACTGCTGCTCAAATTTATCACATTCAGAACGAGTGGAGATAAGTGAATTTAGGAGGTGCAGCGGATCCTTTTGAGAACAGCAAAAGCATGACTCCCTCAACAGCAAAACAATACCATGAAACCAAGATATTGCTAGCCATTGATGATGAAAAGAGTATTGTTGAGCTGGCAAATGCTTCAAAAAAAACCCAACTGCTGCTCAAATTTATCACATTCAGAACGAGTGGAGAAAAGTGAATTTAGGAGGTGCAGCGGATCCTTTTGAGAACAGCAAAAGCATGACTCCCTCAACAGCAAAACAATACCATGAAACCAAGATATTGCTAGCCATTGATGATGAAAAGAGTATTGTTGAGCTGGCAAATGCTTCAAAAAACCCAACTGCTGCTCAAATTTATCACATTCAGAACGAGTGGAGAAAAGTGAATTTAGGAGGTGCAGCGGATCCTTTTGAGAACAGCAAAAGCATGACTCCCTCAACAAAAAAACAATACCATGAAACCAAGATATTGCTAGCCATTGATGATGAAAAGAGTATTGTTGAGCTGGCAAATGCTTCAAAAAAAACCCAACTGCTGCTCAAATTTATCACATTCAGAACGAGTGCAGAAAAGTGAATTTAGGAGGTGCAGCGGATCCTTTTGAGAACAGCAAAAGCATGACTCCCTCAACAGCAAAACAATACCATGAAACCAAGATATTGCTAGCCATTGATGATGAAAAGAGTATTGTTGAGCTGGCAAATGCTTCAAAAAACCCAACTGCTGCTCAAATTTATCACATTCAGAACGAGTGGAGAAAAGTGAATTTAGGAGGTGCAGCGGATCCTTTTGAGAACAGAAAAAGCAAGACTCCCTCAACAGCAAAACAATACCATGAAACTAAGATATTGCTAGCCATTGATGATGAAAAGAGTATTGTTGAGCTGGCAAATGCTTCAAAAAAACCCAACTGCTGCTCAAATTTATCACATTCAGAACGAGTGCAGAAAAGTGAATTTAGGAGGTGCAGCGGATCCTTTTGAGAACAGCAGAAGCATGACTCCCTCAACAGCAAAACAATACCATGAAACCAAGATATTGCTAGCCATTGATGATGAAAAAAGTATTGTTCAGCTGGCAAATGCTTCAAAAAAAACCCAACTGCTGTTCAAATTTATCACATTCAGAACGAGTGGAGAAAAGTGAATTTAGGAGGTGCAGCGGATCCTTTTGAGAACAGAAAAAGCATGACTCCCTCAACAGCAAAACAATACCATGAAACCAAGATATTGCTACCCATTGATGATGAAAAGAGTATTGTTGAGCTGGCAAATGCTTCAAAAAACCCAACTGCGGCTCAAATTTATAACATTCAGAACGAGTGGAGAAAAGTGAATTTAGGAGGTGCAGCGGATCCTTTTGAGAACAGAAAAAGCATGACTCCCTCAACAGCAAAACAATACCATGAAACTAAGATATTGCTAGCCATTGATGATGAAAAGAGTATTGTTGAGCTGGCAAATGCTTCAAAAAAAACCCAACTGCTGCTCAAATTTATCACATTCAGAACGAGTGCAGAAAAGTGAATTTAGGAGGTGCAGCGGATCCTTTTGAGAACAGCAGAAGCATGACTCCCTCAACAGCAAAACAATACCATGAAACCAAGATATTGCTAGCCATTGATGATGAAAAGAGTATTGTTGAGCTGGCAAATGCTTCAAAAAACCCAACTGCTGCTCAAATTTATCACATTCAGAACGAGTGGAGAAAAGTGAATTTAGGAGGTGCAGCGGATCCTTTTGAGAACAGCAAAAGCATGACTCCCTCAACAGCAAAACAATACCATGAAACCAAGATATTGCTAGCCATTGATGATGAAAAGAGTATTGTTGAGCTGGCAAATGCTTCAAAAAACCCAACTGCTGCTCAAATTTATCACATTCAGAACGAGTGGAGATAAGTGAATTTAGGAGGTGCAGCGGATCCTTTTGAGAACAGCAAAAGCACGACTCCCTCAACAGCAAAACAATACCATGAAACCAAGATATTGCTAGCCATTGATGATGAAAAAAGTATTGTTGAGCTGGCAAATGCTTCAAAAAACCCAACTGCTGCTCAAATTTATCACATTCAGAACGAGTGGAGAAAAGTGAATTTAGGAGGTGCAGCGGATCCTTTTGAGAACAGCAAAAGCATGACTCCCTCAACAGCAAAACAATACCATGAAACCAAGATATTGCTAGCCATTGATGATGAAAAAAGTATTGTTGAGCTGGCAAATGCTTCAAAAAACCCAACTGCTGCTCAAATTTATCACATTCAGAACGAGTGGAGAAAAGTGAATTTAGGAGGTGCAGCGGATCCTTTTGAGAACAACAAAAGCATGACTCCCTCAACAGCAAAACAATACCATGAAACCAAGATATTGCTAGCCATTGATGATGAAAAGAGTATTGTTGAGCTGGCAAATGCTTCAAAAAACCCAACTGCTGCTCAAATTTATCACATTCAGAACGAGTGGAGATAAGTGAATTTAGGAGGTGCAGCGGATCCTTTTGAGAACAGCAAAAGCACGACTCCCTCAACAGCAAAACAATACCATGAAACCAAGATATTGCTAGCCATTGATGATGAAAAAAGTATTGTTGAGCTGGCAAATGCTTCAAAAAAACCCAACTGCTGCTCAAATTTATCACATTCAGAACGAGTGGAGAAAGGTGAATTTAGGAGGTGCTGCGGATCCTTTTGAGAAGTTGATAGAGTAAGCAGATTTGTATACAAAAGAAGGTTTGTTTCGTTCCTTTATAACTTTTATATCAACATCAGATTATGCATCTATTTTATTTAATCTTAGGTACTTATTCATTCTTGTTTAGGTTAATCAGTGATCAGTAATGAAACTGACCCATAGTCTGTCATTGTTGTAACCCCCATAATGAAAAGAGCTCAACAGCTTGGAGAGACGTCTGAAATAATTTTCATTGACTCAACTTCAAGTTGTGAGGGCAATCAGTCAACTGTCACCTTCCTCCTGACAGCTACTAAAGCAGGCGTAATACCCATAGCAGTGCTTTTACATAAACAACAAACCACTGAGAACTACACACTGGCGTTCAGCCTCTTCAAAGAAAATTTCCCTGATGCCTTTGGAGGACGAGAAGTAATTCTGACATTATAAAAGCATGCATATGAATTTGTTTTAAAATTAATGATAAATAATATTTTTTTTTAAATCACTTGTATGCAGAAATTTTATGGGGGTTGAAAAGCCTATGGACAAAAAGATAGGTGCAATTTGTTGCTATAATGCATGCAAATCAGTTGCTATGTTTTACTGATGTCAGTAACTGATAAGACTGGGAAATAAAAAAATCTTGTTCAAAATTCTTCAAAACCATTGGGGAAATGCCACAAAGAACAGAGTTGCAATAAAGTGATTTTTTTATTGTTAGATGATGGCAACCCTGTCACATACTATAGGATAATTTTAGATTCTTTAAAAAAAATTTTTAGTTTCCACTCAGTTTCATGACAGATGATTCTGCTACTGAGAAAAGGGCATTGCATAATGTTTGGCCATTTGCAAAGAAGCTATTGTGTCATTTCCATGTGGCACAAGCAGAGTGGCGTTGGATATATGGTTCAAGCAGCAGTGTGCCATCACATAAGCGGCAACGTTTGATGAGACTATTTCAAGCGGTAAAGAAATATATTTGTTTTATAAAAAATTAATGGTTATAATAGTATTTGTAAATGATAATAGTTCACAAGAAATAATTCAAATGCTTTTTATTTTGAATAATTTATAATTAAAGTATGAAAAGAATGTGGTTAAAACATTCCTTAAATGTGAGTTATTTTTTCAACATTATTCATAATTCCTTGCATTTGAACTCAGCTTAACATCTATTGTTAAAGATTTAATTAATTGGTGTCAGTGTTATTAGCCTCGAGGTCAAAGAGGGCGAGTAGGCTATATCCCCCCCCACATGGTTCATATTTTTTTCCGGGGGGGGGGGGTTCTCAGCCTCCTTTAGCCCATCCCACACTAGTTATGCGTCTGATTTTAGCTTACAAGATATGCACCTCATTATTAAATAGATTGTGGAACCATAAGAACACAACATATTAATGCATAACATGCACATAATGGTGGACAAAAAAAATAGTTACAATACTACTTGTTGGGTTTTGGGTTGGTGATCACCAGATGGCAGCAGAGCGGTCATCGAGGGATCAGTCGCCCAATCCCTATCGTTCTCCCTTGGGGGTCAGGGGGACTGGTTTTTGTGGTAGTTTCACGTGCGTCCGCGTTGTAAGAGGTTGTGTCCCCTTTCGCGGCGTCAAAATAATGCTTGTATATAAACCTTTAGTCCAGAAAATAAATATATATACCGAACATCTACCTTTGATAATCTTAGCCTTACAAGCATTTGGAGGAGAAACCAACGATAGAAACAGCTACCCTGTATCCCGAGGTAAGTGACTCAGGCATACTTTTCTTAAGAAGTGTTGCTTCTGCGATCACTCGAGATTTTGATAAAAAGCAATTTAGGGTTTATTTAATTGTACTTGGCCCCGGATGGTATCCGGCTATACCAAGATCCTTGTGTCCTACGCGACACACTACTACATAACTGTATGCTGTACACTCAATCCTGTTTTAATGTTTTGGAGAGGGACCACATAAAAACAAACGCGTAAAAAAAATCCTCCAAAACTTCACAAGTAGCTATAATTTTTTTTTCGCAACACATTTGAGTGTTTTTAATGCTGTGAAAAGGGACCACATTAAAAAGTCTCGCGTAGAAAATAACTCAAAACCTTACGGAATAACTAGAAATTGCTTTTTTAAACGAAATCAAACACACGAGGCTTGGCAATTACTTGGAATCTCGTTTAGAAAATACAAATGTGCATGCAATAGATAATAGTGAGAAGTTTAAAGCACCCCACGTTTTTAGTTTTAAATCTTACAAGTATTTTTATAGCGATAAAACTTCACAAACACATATTTTCTGGACTATCTGTATGGGGCCAGCAGAAATTTTATACTTTTTAGTCCGTTACAAAAACGTGGCATATTAAATTTTTTTTTATTATTTAAGTAATTTTTATTGATAACTTTGTCAATTATGTTCTAATTTGATTGAAATTTTGAAAGGACTGTAAGTATCGTAAAGGATTGTAATTGAATAAATTTTATTCATATACCGCAAAAAAACAGGTTTGAGTGTATTTCTAAATCACATGTTTTATTTCAGGTAATGTATGCTGAAACACAAGAAGCTCTCATGTTTGAAAGACAAGAATGGATACTATGTTTTCGAAAAAATGGAATAACAAGAGGACACAATAGAAACAATTTCGCTGAGGCTACAATAAGAATCTTGAAAGATGTTGTTCTTTGTAGAACTAAAGCATTTAATGTTGTAGCTTTAGTTGAATTTTGTGTAACCATTCTCGAAGAATATCTGAAAGTGAGGTTGTTAGATTTTGAAAACAACCGAAAAAATAAGGGCAGGTTGTTATATATGAATTTGTCAACCAAAATGACAAATATACCTGTTGATTCGGTTACTCGAATTGATAATGTAACATACCATGTGCCAAGCGAGAAAGATGGATTTCTTTATGCTGTTAAGGTAAATTTGGGTTTGTGTGATTGTATAGCAGGGCAACTTGGAGCTTTCTGTAAGCATCAGTGTTTTTTATATGATAAACTTAAAATTTAATTTTCCTAATGTCCCTGCTATCAATTATTCAGAGAGGCACAAGCTAGGACAACTAGCATTGGGGGCAAATTGTCCCCACACAATCTTTTTTTTTTTTTGGAATTCCAAGAAAAAGAAAGTTTAGCTAGTAGTTCATCAGCAAATAATAACATGCATCAAACCGAAGCAGTTCCTTTTCAATATAATGATGCTTCTCTCACATTTCCCAGCACACCTAAAATAAAAAGAAATCCCCTGACTGAAATTGTCAAAGCTGAAATTTTAAAAGCAGCTCAAAATGTTTTAAATTCAGACATTTCCCAAATCTCACTAATAAAATTAACCCGCCAACTTAATTGGCTGGTTAAAGGAGAGCAAGCCAAAAATCAAAAGGGAGGCATTATTAAAGTGCAACCCACATCATTAGCACGACGTAGAATTGGTGTAACTCGTGGACCAAAGCGAATCCCTGCTGGTAGACCTATGAAAACCATAATGAAATTGAAACAAAACCTCAAGAGAACAAGATCTCTTTCTAATGCCATTGTTCTGAATGTGCCAAATGCTAAATCTCATAGTTCTGTTCATTAAAATCTATTATTTGTTTTATTGTACATAAATATAAAGTTTTATGAATAAAGGCAAAGAGGTACTGAAGTCTGTTGTTATTTTTCTCATCCACTTTTTCCAATGTTTCATCTCTCGGCAAAGGTTGTAACATGTTCACCTCCTTGTCATAATTTGACTTGCAACGAGCTACGTTGCAATGCCTTGGCATCTTGATGCTATATTATTAAAAGAGATAATTTTTTTAACTTACTAAAATTATATTTTGAACCTATAACACAGTGAGTACTATTCTTTAAAAAAATCTAGTGATTTAAATCCATCTACCCTGCTCGTTCCTTTTAATAAGTAAATTTAATTTTATAGTAGTATGATTTACAGAACTGATATTCAAATATGTTTTTACCACAATCACATTATAACTTTGTCTTGTGGGGCCAAAGCTAAAAATGTCAGATAACTGTAACTGTTATCTAAGTAACTAACTGTGTTTGTAACTGTAAGCCAGCATTCACATCTACAATGTTATGATGCATGTACGTCGAATCATTCGCTATCGTCATAGCTGGTAATTCTAAATAAATAAGTCAAGTTATTACTATGTATTATTACTTTACATTGATACAACATGACAACCAACATGGTGTCAGAAGTAAAATAGAGGATTGAATCAGATTGACCGGCGTGGACTTTTCAACTTGCTGAGCATAAATCCTATTGTGGATCTTCGGAACGATGGAGGTTTTCAGAGCCCCAGGCCAGCTCAAGTTTTCTTCTGGAAACGTTAAAGAAAGTTGGAAGAAGTGGCGACAGCAGCTTGATAATTATTTGCTGGCTACGGAAAAGGACACTAAACCGGACAAAACTAAAATCGCAATCCTACTGAACTACTCGGAGATGAAGGGGTAGAAATATTCAACACCTTTCAATTTGAAGCGCCGTCCAGTCGAGACAATTTCAACGATGTGCTTGACAGGTTTGAAAAGTACTGTTTACCAAGGCAGAACGTTGTATTTGAACGATACAAGTTATTTTCGTGTGTCCAACAAGAGCGACAAGCCATTGATAACTATATTACCCAACTTAAAACCTTGGCATCTACCTGAGAATTTCATGATCAAGCAGATGGCCTAATCCGTGACAGAATTGTGTTGGGAATCCGTGACAATGGACTAAAAGAACGAATGCTGCGGGAACCAGTTCTGGACATAAAGAAAGCTGCAGAAATCGTCAGAGCTGCGGAAGCCAGTAAAGAACAGCTAAGATCCATGAGAGAAATGGGAGCAACATCAAGCGAAAGCAGTGTGCATGTCATAAGACCTAAGAAAAACACAAGAACTCAGTATCCCAAACAATCTTTGGAATATGACATTAAGAAATGTGGGTTGGTTGTTTTGGGTTTTATGGCGCAAGAGAGAGAGGTCCAATAGTGGACAAGCTGCGCCAAGCACAAGATTAAAAAGTATTCAAAAGCAACAAGGAAAATAAGTATATAATTTTTAAAAGTTGGAAATATTCAAACGTACAAACAAGCAATACAGAAAACAATTTTTCAAAGGCAAGGTTTAAAAAGGATTTATAAATACAATAAAAATATAATGTATTATATGCAACAAATCAGATAAAATAGGTGATGTTGTGTTAAAATAATATTGGTAAAACCGTCTAAGTATAGAACAAGATGTTAAAATGTGGCTAATGGAAAGAGGTTGTTGGCAATGTTGACACGATGGTGCGGTTTCGCCGCCCAGTAGAAATCGATGGGTGATTCTGGAATGGCCGATGTGAAGACGAGTTAAAAGAACGTCGAACCGTCGAGATGGCAGTGACGGTTGGAGTGAGATGGGCGGGCAGATGTTAAAAAGTGTATTGTTGATTTGCTCACTCCAATCCTCACGCCATTCTTCCCATACAATATCCCGTATAATATTGCGAAGATCGTGATATGGGATAGTAAGAAATGTGGGAGAAGGCATATCAAGAGAGTGCCCTGCATATGGGAAAGTGTGTTCCAGGTGTAAACAAAAGAATCACTTCGCTGTTGGGTGTACACAACGTGCAAAGAAAGTGCATCAAATGGATAAATGTGAAGAAAGTAACATTTTTATTGACACTGTTGGCAAAAAGTGTCAAAAATGTCAATGGTATGTTGTTGTATGTATCAAATGTTGGCAATGGTAAGTCAAAAATCTTGGTGTAAAAATGTAATAGTATGTGTAAATAAGGTAAAAACCGAAGTTAAATTTAAATTAGATACTGGAGCAGAAGCGAATATATTGCCTTTAAGGTATCCGACTACGTGCGGAGACCCTTTTTTGAAAATAGCTATAAAACTATAATTTGATCATATTTTTATGATGATTGTTACTCAAAGCTATGAAATAAATAACAAAATATTGTATAGGCTGATAAATTTTTGTAAATTTGGAAATTTTAGGTCTAAATTGGCATAATTGGTACCATAACGGATACAACCCTGTACCAAGTTGTATTGTGTCGATTATAATTATATTTGTATGCAAAGTAGATATGGTAATAATAAAGACAATGAACTAAAATATAAGCAATATCTGAAAAAAAATGAAAAAATTAGAGCTAGTCGCAACAGACATATGTTAATTTTCCAAAAATTCAAGAGTGACGAGCAAAAAAAAAAGGCTATAAAACAAAATATATCCAACTTACAAATTAACTTTTAGTTCAGTAGCTTCCTTACAATCTATTTAACCCTCTATTAAAATTTCGTATTGATATCTTAGTAACTTTTTATAAAAACACACAATGTGTGCACAAAATTCTTTAAAAATCCTATTTTACAGAAAAACCTTTTAAAGTTTACGTTTGCATTTTCTAAAAAACTTTGGTTCTATAAAATGTCTAAAATTCTCCACTTTTGCAAGTCACACCCTCCCTCTTCTCTAAAGTAGAAGATTTTTTCTTTCTAGAAGCTCTTAGCTTCTTCCTGGAAGTTTTTGTGGCAAGTAATGAATGTCTTTTTTGCATCGACAATACGTTCGTTATCCATTGTTCCATATACTTCCACCGTATAACATCCTGGACTCATTTGCAAATGATCAAAAACATTTAACAACCCACGAAACCCATCATTAAATTGTATGACAGATAGGTAGGATCTTAAATGCAATGTTTGTATCTCAACAAATACATTTTTTGGTACAATTGTCCACAAAACACCATTAAAACTTTCATTGGTATTTTGGGTTTTGCCATGAAGAGTCGAGCTGAAAACATATCTGTTGGGTTTTGGGTTGGTGGTCACTAGATGCCAGCAGAGCGGTCATCGAGGGATCAGTCGCCCAATCCCTATCGTTCTCCCTTGGGGGTCAGGGGGACTGGCTTTTGGAGTAGTTTCACGTGCGTCCGCGTTGTAAGAGGTTGTGTCAACTTTCGCGGCGTAAAAATAATGCTTGTATGTATGCTTGTATATATTTAGTCCAGAAAATAAATATTTAAACCGAACCTCTACCTGTGAGTCTTAGCCTTACAAGCATTTGGAGGAGAAACCAACCATAGAAACAGCTACCCTGTATCCCGAGGTAAGTGACTCATTCATACTTCTCGTAAACAGTACTGCCTCTGCGATCACTTCAGATTTTGAATTTTGATAAAAAGCAATTTAGGGTTTAATTAATTGTACTTGGCCCCGGATGGTATCCGGCTGTACCAAGATCCTTGTGTCCTACGCGACACATAGTGGCGAGCCAGCCAGGATAGTAACGCCTGTTAGTAATTTAGTTCAGTAGTGTTATTTATGTGTTCGGTTATTGTTGTGTTATTTAAAAATGGATAAGTTAATAAGAAGAATACCTCATAGAACGCAATTTACTAAAAATGCTCGAGGGATTAGAGATATTCTCTTAGACAAAGAATTGGATAGAGGGGTCTTATCGGACAAATTTGCTAAACTCAAAAATGGGATCGATAGCATTGTTAAATTAGATGAGGAAATATTTGAGTTGCTTGTAGACGAAGAGGTTTGTTCGGATGAGGACATCCAAAAGGAAATGGAAGGAAGAGATGTGTATAGAGACGAGTTCATTACAACTGAGCGTCAGGTGAAAGAGATTTTAGAGGCTAAGTTCGCAGGTACAGGGAATGATAGGCCGAATGTATGTGCGAATAATAACAGTTTTAAGCTCCCAGCGATAGAGTTAAAACATTTCGATGGAGCTCTTATAAACTATTTACCATTTTAGAGTCAATTTAAGCAAATCCATGATAACAAAGGTATAAGTGAGGTCAATAAATTCTATTACCTAAACCAGGCGATGAAACCTGGTTCAAAAGCACAGGAATTCATTCAGGCCTACCCGGTAACGGCAGAAAATTACCAAAGGGTGGTGGAGGCATTGAAAAAAAGGTTCGGGAAAAAGGATTTACTGATAGAAGTATACGTAAGGGAACTTCTAAAATTCATAATAACAAATGTTGGTAGAGATCAACAAAAGTTGCCGTTGGAAAAGCTGGTTGATAAAATGGAAGCGCATTTGCGGGCTCTGCAATCATTAGGCTTAGAGGGGAGTGAGAATAGCGCGTGGTTATATCCAATGGTGGCCATTACAGCAAGCCATTCCTCTTAGTGACATCAAGATAACTACAAAGGACTTCGTCGCCTCCTTGTGGCAAGAGTCGTGGATCATGCAAGTCAACAACAAATTACGTTCTATAAAGCCCATCATTCATCAGTGGCCTTCGCATTGGACAAACACGATTCACCCATCGTCATCTTTTACTTGGAGAGTGTTCCTATTTGTAATTCATGCTCTACTCTATTTTCTGTTTATCACATTTTTAAGTATATGTCCTGATTTTAATCATCAACGGTTCAAGTTTTTTAAAAGTATTATTTTAAATCTGCAAGATTTGATTGGGGAAAATCCCCATTCAAATCTTTTTGCGTTTTTACGTTCAGTTGGTTTTTTAAAACTCATATAGTGCCTGCTTTTTCCCATCACAATATTTATATCATCCACATTATTTTCGTATTTTTTACACATTTTATGTTGATCAGCGTGTTTTTATCATGACGTTCATCAAGTTAACAAATTTCTTACGCAAGACTTATAATTACACATTTTACTAAAATGTTTTTATATTCCTATTGATTTTATTTATTTTATCTTGCGTTTGGCGCAGCTTGTCCGTTTTTGTACCTTGCGCCATAAAACCCCAAAATCCAATCCAAGAATCCTCTGACTACGTCTTTGTATTTTTCGAAATGCTGCTTTTGCTTTTATATAAATACTAAAGTGTTCTCTTGTGGGATATCTATTAAAGATATTCCAGGCTTTCTTCTGTTTCCGATATGCATCGCTACAATCCTCATTCCACCACGGTTTTTTGTGGTTTTTAGGCTTATTAATGACTTTTTTAATGGAAGCGGCAGCACTTGCTATAATTATATCTGTTATTTTTAAAGTTACTTCATCGATTTCACCAATTTTAACTATCTTAGAAATATCTGCGAGGCTAGTAAATAGTGGCCAGTTGGCAGTTTGAAAGATGTACTTAGTTTAGCTGACAGAGTGAGGCTGGTAATGGCCGTCATATTTTAGTTTAATAGGATAATGGTCACTATTGTAAAGGTAAGAATCCACAGAAAAGGTCCAAAATGGTAAAATTAAAGGACTGCAAATTGCCAGATCTATTGAATGGTAAGTAAGTGAAGGTGAGTGAAAATAAGTAGGTTGGCCTTTATTCATTATACATAAATCATTGTCCGTTAGTAGTTTTTCGATTTTTTGGCCTCTACGATTAATGTCTGAATTGCCCCAGAGGATATGATGGCCATTTAGGTCACCAAGTAGAATGAATGGTTGCGGAAGTTGATCTATTAAATAATTTAATTCAGAAGTGGCGACATGGGTGTTAGGAGGTAAGTATAAATTGCATATTGTTACTAAACTATTGACATGCAGTCTTACAGCAACAGCTTCTAGATTTGTTTTAAGGTTAATTTGAGTGACTGGAAAGTGATGGGAGGCAAGCATAGCAACACCTCCACATGCTCTTATGCCATCATCGCAATCTTTTCGAAATGTAGTGAAGTGACGAATGTTGGTGGTATCATTTTTTTCTTAAAAAGGACGGAGGGCGATTGCAGCTGGTTTGTGGTTGTTTATGATGTCTTTAACATCAGCAATTTTTAGACGAAAACCCCGGCAGTTCCAGGAAAGAAAGGAAGTCATAAAAATAAAGAATAATAGAGAAGGAAAAACTATTTGTGATTTCTCGTCCTAGGACGATGTTTGTCTTGCCGAGGATCTTTCTTGGGCTTCAGTGGCGAAGTATCCAAGTCCTCATCTTCTACAGATGAAATATTGCTTTCAGTGTTATAAAGATTAATGAGATCACTGGTTGAAGGATTAGTTATCAAGTTTCGGGATGAAACGTCAGGGTGAAGTGATATTTGAGAAGAACTTTTTTGAATTTTAATGTTATTTTGTTCAGATGATATTGTTCTTTTTAAAGAAGTATTTTTAGATTGATTAGGTTTGTTAATGATTATTATATTTGATGAGGTTGTAGCTGATGCTTTAGAAAAAGAAGGTGTGATAGGTTGGTTCGTTGAAGTTTTATGTTGGTCATATGCCTTAAAAGAGTTACATCGGTTTGAGTTTCGTTCGTCTTGAAGGTTTTTTTAACTATTGAAGAGTATGATATTCCAGGTTTCGGGGGGCGATCATTTGTAATTTTTCGGGCCTCCGGAAATGTTTTGTTGAACTTTTATTGTTTGAATTTCTTTTTCAATTTGGAAATTAGGGCAAGACCTGGCAAAAGCCTGGATGGTCACCTTTGCAGTTTACACAGCAAAGGGATGATGTAGAACAGACATCGGTCTTGTGTTCTGTACTACAGCAGGTTTCAGGTTTCACAGGTTTCTTTGCCACGGCAAGCAAGGAAAGAGTGGCCGAATCTCTGACATTTAAAACAACGAACTGGATTTGGTATGAAAGGTCTAACTGGGCAATTCATATAGGCTATTTTTACGTGTTTTAGAATACTTGGTGTATTGAAAGTTATTATTACGTGTTTGGTGGGTATTCTTTGGCCATTTCTTGATATAGTTATTCTTTTTACATTAATTGCAGATTGATTGGACAGGTATTCTAAGATATCTTGTTCAGTATCAAGGACTAAATCGGGTTCAGATATTATTCCTCTATATGAATTTAAAGTTTTATGGGGTGTAACAGTGACTTCTATTGTACCGATGATTTTAATTTTTGTGATGTTTAATGCCTGTGTTCTATTTGTAACCTCTACAAGTACATCTCCTGCAAGGTTTTTTTTATGGTTTTAGTTTCTCCTACCATTCTCCTAATATCGTTTTATGAATTAAAATTGCAGATATATTTTTAAGATTTCCCTCGTTACTTTTTATTATAATTTTTTTTTCTGTTATATTTTTCCATTATTATTATCACGTAGGTGCTCCACTGAAGGAGAAGTTGCTTTTTGATTATCCATGTTTTTAGAGAGAAGTGTTCAGTCCCCGGCGGCACCACCCACCATGGAGTCCAACGAGGGGATACAGGTTCCTGTACCGGTGCTAGCAAGAGGCAACCACAACGAGGGAGGAAGAAAAAGCAAAAAGCAGAAGGGTAGAAGAGAGGGAAAAGGAAAGGGAGAAAAGATCACTCAGTTACCCCGGGGTTGTGAGGCCCGTACAAACCTAAAAAAGGAATGCCCTGGGGGTACTCCGCAATTGTACCTCAGTAGATGAAGTAGTTTTGTTCAACTAAAATAGCAAGCAGTCAGTCATTTCTCAAACTAGTCTACGTATAAACACAAATTAAAAAAGAATTCTAACAGTGAAACAACTAGAACAAATGGAAACTAATGTTCAGTAATCTACGTTTCTATAGATATAAATAAAACAAAAGTCGGGTGTTAATACAAGATGATAAAATTGTACTACAGCTAATTTTAATCACCTTTCTTAAAAGACAATGTCTTCAAAACATTTAAAGCAGAATTGTAAATTAACTTCGAGTATTTTTTTCATAGTAATGTGCACTAACTGCTGAATAGAGTTGACTTTAATATTAATATCATTCCTAGCTATAGATAGAACTGTAAATGCAACTTTAGAAAGAGGCTTTAGTATGAACTAATAAGTCAAACAACACTTTATTATTAACATAAAATGGTATAGAAATGTCATTTCACGATTAAAATAGTACTTACTTATGAAAGGAGTAGCTTTCACGCTGCAAATCGAACGCAACCAACGAACGAACTTGCAGTAGTTCGGTATACTCTTCTTCGTCTCGTAGTCCAAGAGGCTGCCAAGTTGATCACGTGATGTTTTGGTTGCGCAAGTGCCAGCTCGCGGTGCATGCGCGGGCGCGTCAACGCATCTACGTATATGACGTATTTCCGTTTGTGCTGGAAGCGCCAGGGTTTCTAAATACGCAACCAGGGACTATAAGGACCCAAATCGCCTCTATGACTGCCTTAAGGAGCTAGTTGGTGAGCAGGTCCTTTGTCCTAGCAGGATGTACCCACCAGCCGATTAATGTACTCGCACCAAAGTACATTTCATGTTTATTCGAAGCAGGAGCCGAAGTAATGTATTGGGGCGTTATGTTGTCCCTCAATCACAAGGATCGCCTTTTCCGAAGACACAGGTCTCCACGCACGGCAAACACGTGGGTGATATAATCCCCAAGACGAGCTGAAAGCAACAGAGTGGTGAAAAGCTTCTCAAGGGGAACCCTCACCTCCAAAGAGGCAACCACAACGAGGGAGGAAGGAAAAGCAAATAGCAGAAGGGTAAGAGAGAGGTTAAATGAAAGGGAGTAAAGATCACTCAGGTACCCCGGGGTTGTGAAGTCCGCACAAACCCAAAGAACGAATGCCTCAGGTGGCCCTAGTCGGGTATAAGAAAGAGTGCAAGAACTATAGTCTTTATGATCCAGTAGCTAAAATCATTAAAGTATCAAGAAATGTTACCTTTAATGAAGATATTGTCAAGTTGATAACCTCACCATCAACATTCTTATTTACTATTAATGAAGATTACGTGAATGCCAAAGATAATTCAGATGAGGTACCAGATTATTTGCCGAATAATCCCAACTTAAATAAGGATGATCATTATGCCTTCGTCCCAGGAATGCTCTAAGAGTTCCTGCTCGTTACGAATTAAATATGGCAGCTATTGTAAACATGAACAGGATACCAACAGAATATGACTCGTCGAAATCTGCAATCGAAAATCAGCCATCGGATAATTTAACGTTGGAATTTGTGTGCGGTCGGCTCCTAGATGCAGAAGCTTTGTTGAAAGATCGTCGCATTTTAGAACCGAAAGTGGTGAGGAATGGATCGTCGAATTACACAACTTTTTCGACGAGTCAACGAAATACCATCTGTTATAAGTGTAATATGACTAGGTACATGATTTGCCGTATTAACACGGTTTGCTATCAGTGCGGAAGAAAAGGTCACTTAAAACGAAACTGCCGATCTCAGGCGAGTAAGAATTATAAATCGAAAGAATAAGCGGCTGCAGTGACTTTTGTTGCGGGTAAAATGGAAGTTAGAAAAATCATCCTCACTGCGCATGTGTTCACAAAGTGAGTGGTTTGAAGAATTAAAACTTTCGTCCGGAACTGTGTCCTTTTCGTCGAAATGTAGTCAACTTGAAGTTACTGGTGTAAGAATAATATGTGAGTAGTAGAAAAGTGAGAGTTCTGAAACAGGAGTACCAGAGGACATGCTGTTGGAAATATAAAAAATATATATGATGAGAAATGTTTTTTATGGAGTATTCTAGCCTCATTACATCTCTCGAATATAAATCCAAGTAGGGCAAATAACTATACTCCGTAAGAAAATATGCTAAAAACTGAAGGGTTAACATTCCCCATGACAATTCATCAAATTTCAAAGTTTGAATCGATGAATAATTTGACCATTAATGTTTTGGATACGATGATTCCAAAATTTTTCCAATCAAAATTATGAAGTGCAAAAATCAGTCCATGTCAATTTATTGATGTTAAGAAATGAAAATGTGAATCACTTTTGTTTAATTCAGAGCATGAGTCGTCTTTTATCATCCTTAACAAAACCTAATGGGAAGTCTCTTTACGATGACTTCTGCTTGCACAGATTTAAAAACGATTCCAATCTACAGGAACATTTACCTTTTTATCAAATTCATGAGCCTCGAAGAATTAAATATCCAACCGAAGCCAAAAATGGTTAAAGTTTGAAAGTTTAGTTTTCAGCTAAAGGGGGGTACCTTTTGTAATTTATACAGATGTTGAGTCTTTAGTAGTAAAAGCAGACACATTTCAAAACAATCCCAAATATTCACATACCACTCTAACGAGTCACCATGTACTATGTGGATTTTCTTACATTGTCATTGGAAAAGATGGTTATCCATTGTCACCTCCAGTTACATATAGAGGAGAAGACTCAGTGGATTTTTTCATTGTGTGTGTGTGTGTGCTAAAGGGGGGGGGGAGAAAAGAAATAAAATACATTTTAAGTAATCCATTTCCCATGATAATTACCCAACAACAGAAAGAATTCCACAAAGATGTCTTATGGCACATTTGTGGAGACGACTTGCTGGATGATCGAGTTAGAGATCATGACCATATTACAGGTTTTTACCGTGGAGCTGCACACAATCATTGCAACTTCAAATATGTACCCAGTAAAAAATATGAATTGTAATGCATAATCTTTGTGGTTATGATGAGCACATTCTCATGTCAAGCATTGGTAAAATAAAAACCAAAGAAATAAATTGAATACCCAACAACATGCAAAAATATGTATTCTTTTCTTTAGATGATTTTGCAATTTATACTCTCTGCTTTTTTAACGTGCCTTTCGATACACTTTCCAAAAACTTACCAATGGAAAAGTTCTCCATTTGAAAGACATATTTTAAAGACGAAAACGAATTATAACTTTTTTTGAGGACACGTGTTTACCCATATTCTTATATTTACAGTAGGGATTGAAGAAAAGAATTTACCTAGAAAGAAGAATTTTATAAGGACTTTGTCGGTGGCACTATATTTCGAAAGATTATCAACATGCTCAAAAAGTATGACACAAATTTAATAGTAAATCTGTTAGTAATTACCACGATTTTTACGTCAAATTGAATGTAAACGAATGAATGCAGAAACGAAGTTCTATGAGAGGAACTTTTACGAAAAGTGCCAACCTCTTGGAGACCTACCTGAACTCTGCCGGATCGGATTTGACTGAAATAGAAGTTACGTACGAACAGTTGACCGAAAAGTGCAACCAATTACGAATAACTGATGAGTTATTTTTGAATCTATTCCAAGAGAAAGGTTGCACACAGAAGGATTACGATGCAGAATTCCTGGCGGCCGAGGAGTATCAAGATAAATTTATTACGCTGAAAACGAAAGTCAGAAGAAAACTTACAGGTTTGTGTGGTGAAGGGGATTCTAGTTTCTTCAGCGGTACGTCCCCCTTTCAACAGACTTCACACTACAAACTACCAGAAATTGAACTGAGAAAGTTTGGCGGAGATCCCAGGGAATGGATTGGGTGGTGGACCCAATTCGAGAAAATACACGAAGATCCCAAGATCGATGATCGAGACAAGTTCCAGTACCTGATTCAAGCTACGAAGCCCAATTCGAAACCAAGAGAGATCGTGGAAGGCTTTCCAGCTACGTCTACTAACTACCCGAAAGCCGTGGACTATTTGAAGCAAAGATTTGGAAAAGAAAATGTCTTGATACAAGTGTACGTCAGAGACCTGCTACAGTTAGTTATACGTGATAAGAAGGACATTGAGTTGTCTTCGTTGTACGATAGACTACAGACACAACTACGGGCGTTAGAATCCTTGGGACTGACTCAGGATAAATACGCTGAAATGTTATTCCCACTGGTGGAATCGTGCCTTCCAACGGATTTGTTACGTGCGTGGGAAAGAAACAGTGGACTGAAACCTGAGATTTCAGGTAAGACTGATTTGGATTCAATTATAGAATTTTTGAGAATTGAGGTTGAAAGCGATCAGCGCATTAAGCTTGTTAGAAATTCTTTTGTTTCTGAGAAACCAAATAAGTACGTTAAGAATTCTCAGTTTAAATCATCTTCAGTTCCCACTGCTACTGAATTGTTTAATGCTGATAAAAAAGTACATAATGAAAATACGGAAAAAATTAAGTTGGATCAATGCATTTTTTGCAATCGATCACATTTATCCGAAAATTGCAACGAAATTGTTGATATGACTTTGGATACTAAAAAGAATATAGTTAAAACCAAAAATGCATGCTTTGTTTGCTTAAAAAGAGGACATCGAGCAAGTACCTGTAGATCTAAACATAAGTGTATTATTTGTCAGAACCGACATTTTGCAGTTTTATGTCCTGATTTACCTTTTTCAAAGGCACAGGTGCAAACTGATGAAATCAAAACTAGTACGTTAAATAACCAAATAAGCTTTTCAAGTGTATTGCAAACACTGGTAGTACGATTAGAGAATAAGAACCAGGAACTATTAGTACGTGCTGTAATCGATACGGGCAGTATGCAATCTTATATTTGTAATGATGTAGCAGACTATATGAGTTACACTAGTCTAAGTGAAGTTAAACTCAAGCAATCACTTTTTGGTTGTACAGAAACTGGTGAAAGTGTTCATAGAAAGTATCTTGTAGAATTAAGTGATATTGATAAAAGTTATAGGTGTAAATTTGAAGCACTAAGTCAAAAGCAAATTTGCTCTAAAATAGATCGGGTCCCTTCTGGCCCTTGGATTAAAGAGCTCAAAACTCACGGTATTAAGATTAGTGATTTTGAAGGTAATTTATTTAAGGTAGGGGATGAAATTAACTTGTTAATTGGGGCTGATATTACGGGAAAATTGTTTACTGGTAAAATTAAGCATGTGCAATCAGGACCTGTGGCCGTCGAGACTTTATTGGGTTGGACGCTTATGGGAAAAATGTCTGGTACAAGGCCGAATGAATCCCTTGCCTCTTTATTTATTTCGTCTTTATTGGTAAAAGAACGTTGCATTTCTGAACTCTGGAAATTAGATGTTTTGGGAATTGGTGACCCTACTCTGAGTCAAACCAAAACAGAATTGGAAACCGAAACTGTAAACCATTTTCATGAAACAATAAGTGTCGATGCTGAGGGGAGGTACGAAGTGATTTTGCCTTGGGTCGTGGATAATTCGCTCTTGCCAGACAATAGGAGTTTAGCAGAAAAATGTCTTCGGAGTACAAAACGGAAGTTAGCTTCGGCAGGAAATTCTAAAGCTTATTGTGATGTTTTTAAGGACTGGATACGCTTGGGAATAATTGAACATGTTGATAGTGATAAACATAAGGGCGTCCACTATTTGCCTCACAGGCCAGTAATAAAAGAAAATAGTACAACACAAATTAGACCAGTGTTTAACGCATCAGCACATGTAACGGGATCCCCATCTTTAAATGATTGTTTAGCTACCGGTCCAAATCTAATCGAAATTATACCGTCTGTCCTCAACAGATTTCGTAAACATTATGTAGGTTTAATAGCGGATATAGAAAAGGCTTTCCTACAAATTTCTATCAGAGACAAGGACAGAGATTTTTTGAGGTTTCTATGGTGCAGCAATGATGATTCGGAGGAAATTAAAATTTACCGACATCGAAGGGTAGTGTTTGGGATTACGTCGAGTCCCTTTTTACTGGCTGCAACCCTGAGGTTTCATTTAAGACATGTGCCTAAGAATTTAAGTGAGACTGCTGAGATTCTCCTGAAATCATTTTACGTGGACAATTGTGTAACAAGTTTAAATTCTGTCGAAGAAATTGAAAAATTTATAGTTAAATCTCAAATGATAATGTCTTCAGGTCACTTCAATTTACGAGGATGGCAATCCAATTTACCAAACCGAATGGTCGAGGAGGTCTCCCATGAAAACAAAACTGTACCTGTTTTAGGTCTTTTATGGAATACGGAAAGTGATACATTATCATGCAAATTAGATGGAATAATTAATCCAGGTGAATTAGTTACGAAGAGACTAGTTTTGGCTATAGCCCATCAGGTTTTTGATACAATAGGTTTTACAGCACCTGTAATGCTAATACCCAAACTGATTTTAAAGGCTAGAAAAACCATACGTTCTGTAATTATTCGTTGCGTTCGATGTAAACGATTCAGTGCAAAGAAGACGGAATCGATTCCTGTATCATTACCCGAGGATCGAGTGAAAGATGCAGCTATTTTTCAAATAATAGGGATTGATCTAGCCGGCCCTCTTTATCTTAAGGGAGGTCAAAAAGCGTGGATTGTACTTTACACATGTGCCGTGTACCGTGCAGTACATTTGGAGTGTGTGACATCATTGTCGACTGAGGCCTTCTTGCAGACCCTCCGACGCTTCATAGGTAGAAGGGGTAGGCCATCCGTAATCTATTCAGACAATGGAACAAATTTTGTGAGTACAAACAAAGCTTTATCCAGAGTTGATTGGAAAGGTATTTCTGCTAAAGTCGCTGTCCAGAAAATACGATGGAGATTCAATCCCCCTTCCGCCGCATGGTGGGGCGGATGGTGGGAGAGATTAATTCAAATGGTTAAGCGAATGTTAAGGAAAGTTCTAGGCAGAGCCTCTTTATCTTACGAAGAACTTAACACTTTACTATGCGACTGTGAGCAAATAATCAATGCAAGACCCTTAACGTACGTTACGGAAGACGTCGATGATCTAGCACCCTTGTCACCCTCTATGTTCCTCCAAGAGTTGGGATCATCAAATGTACCTGATATTGATGCTATAGATCATAGCGAGTTAAATAAAAGGTCACGATATCGACAAAAATTGCGTGATGTTCTACGGCAACGTTTTCGTATTGAATACTTGGGACAGTTACGCCAGCAAACCACTCGCATTAGGAGAAACAAGCCTCTGACTCAAGGTGATGTAGTTCTTCTCGAGAATGAAAACAAGAAAAGAACTCTTTGGTCCTTGGCTCGAGTTAAGGAACTGATTCCAGGAAAAGATGGTCATCCGCGTGTCGCCCGCATAACAACAGAAGGCGGAGAACTGATGATACCAATCCAGAGACTGTACAATTTGGAAGTTCAAGAACCATTCCTTCCTGAAGACTCCGACGGGAACAAAGCCGTTCGTACTAGAGTAGGAAGAAAGGTGGTTGCTCCTGAACGTTTGACATTTGCCTAGACAGAAGTCTGTCTTTTGAATTTAATGTGTAATCATGGTGTTTTAAGTGTTGATCCTGTTTTTACATTTATAGTTCTATTTATTAATATTATGTTTTTTGAGTATCGTTTCAGAAAACTACTCAAAGGTGGGAGTATGTTGAATATGCAAAGCAGTCTTGAACAGCAATTACGTGTTGGTTCAAAAAGCGTATGCGCCAATTTTGTATTTAATGTCTGGTACTACCGAATTTCTGCAGAGCTCTCAGATTGAGAACTAAATATTGTACGCGGTGGCGATTACGTTATGCTTTCTCTCGCCGGCCGACTGTATCTAATTTCCCTCGTTATGTTTCTGATAATAAACGTTAGATTTGTTTTATCCTCAGCGTTTTATTTCTACCCCGGACATCTTAATTGAGAAGATTCAACAATGGGCATCTATGGATGGATGGAAATTTACTCAGGGAAACAGGATGGTGCCAAACCAGAGGCTCTGTAGCGTCTCTATCCAGATGATAATCTTTGTTTTTTGTGAATACTTTACTTAGTTGTTGTCTTGTGGCAACGAGAAAAGAAAATGTAAACTACTGTTTCTCAACGCAGTTGAGCAGCAGTTCTGTAGTAGTCAATACGTTCGTTCTTTAAATGCTGTAATAAATTATTACTTGAAAGTATTTCTTGTTTAACCTCTTGTCTTGTAACTCAAAGAGAGCTACAAATTGGTGACCCGAAATAATATTTTCTGAAGGAGCAGAACGAACAAAAATGGTCGATACTGATCCCGCCCTAAAAGGAAGCATGGATACAAAAGTTGACAAAACTGATTTGAGACTGGAAACAAATCGCGTGAGCATCAAATTTCCTCCATTTTGGGAAGAAAAACCTGAAATTTGGTTTTATCAGGTGAAAGCCCAGTTTTCTTTCCCGAATATTGTGACAGAGGAAGCGAAATTCAATTACCTGGCTGCACAGATGGAACCTAAAGTGGTTGAAAACATCTGGGACATAATCAGAAGTGGTCGAAATGACAAGTATTCTGTAGCAAAGGAAAGGCTTTTAAATACTTTTCAAGAAGGCGGAGAAAAAAGTATAAAGCGTCTACTTACTGGAATTTTACTCGGTAATGTAAAGCTTAGTCAATTGCTACGTAAAATGAAATCGCTTGGCGGAATGAACATCTCCGAGACCGTTATGGCTCGAAAAATTACCAGAATATATTCAGAACATTTTGTTGGTGAGCATAGAAAGCCTTGATAATCTTTCAGTTATGGCTGATAAAATTATGGAAATGAATCCGATTGATTGATTGATAGTTGGGTTTTATGGCGCAAGGTCCAGAAAAGGACAAGATGCGCCAAACGCAAGGTAAAATCATAAAATCAGTATATATATAGAAATATTAAAAGGTAATATGTTTAAGAGAATCAAGCGCAAGAAGTTTATCACCTGAAAAAAATGTCAAATTCATGATGGATAAAATATCTATAGATTTAATTAAATAGCATTTAAAAAACCAATTGTATATAAAAAAGGAAAAAGATTCGGGTGTGGGTTTTCCCCTATCAAATCCTGCATAGTTAAAATAGAGCTGTTAAAATATCTGCGACGGTGATGGGCAATGAATCCGAAAACGGAACTTTTTTCTGCTACTCCCACAATAACTCGGAAGCAACCAAAAACCTCCATAAAATTTCTCCTTTAGAACAACAAATCTATTGTATGAACATTGACAGACAATCTATAACTGACATTCGTGTTCCAAATTTGAGGCGAAATAGAAGTCGATCGACAAAGCGATTCAACCCAGAAGCCAAATACTGCAATTACCATTTCAAGTTCAGGGCTAATTGTTATCCAAACAAGTGATAAGGTCCTTGCAGTTTGAAGTCGGTGGAAAACATAAGTCAGCAGTAGAAGGAGCGGCGAACTCTGCTGCTGATGAAATTCAAGATTGCCTTAATTACCGTTTATTTGTGAGAGACAAGAACACCGGCTTGCGCTTTCTGGTTGATAGTGGAGCGGATGTATCAATCATTTCAGCTTCAGAAAAACATAAAGTATGTAATTCTTTCAAACTTTATGCAGCTAATGGTTCCGAAATTTCAAACTTTCGGACATAAAATTTTGACACTCAATTTGGGACTTCGCCGTGATTTCCAGTGGCCTTTCATCACAGCAAAAGTGGATAAAGGAATACTTGGAGCCGACTTCTTAAATAAGTTCAAATTGTTGGTAGATATTAACAAAAAAACGCCTTATTGATGGACTAACTAACTTTTGTGTAACAGGTGAAATTTCATCTATAGAGGCAGAAAAAAATTTAACCCTTCTTTGCATGATTTTTTCTTTATTGGTGAAATAAATCAAGGTGATATAATTCATGTTCAAAATTAAAGGAAAAATGGTTTAAAAAATCTTAGTATATATTTATAGTATAAATTTAGCAAAAAACAATATGATGGTATCATGTGGTATTTTTTAAATTAAACGCAAACTTTTTCAGAAATTGCTCTAAAAATAACAGAAACACATGTTACAAACCTTTCTTCCACTCATTTTCACTTTTTTAGCAATAGAAACTCAAATATAATAAAACAAAATTAAAAACGAAATCATACATTTATTGCAACTACAACAAACAGCGGAATGACAACTTCAAGCTCGTTTTACTGATAGTGACACTTGCTTATTTTTGACAGCTATTGTTTTTTTTTATGCAATGGACATTAAAAAGGTATCCAGTCACGATCAACTTAAAGTGAACTTGTTCTTTTATATAATTTTTGGGCATTCAAATGTTATGATGGAAATTTCCACCATTATGCAAAGAAGGGTTAAGTGTTACGAATCAGTCTTCTAATTTTTCCGATATCATTTCCTTGTACCAAATTTGATGAAACCTAATCTGTTGATAAATAATGCTCCGCACAATGTCAAACATTATATAGCCACTAAAGATCAGCCAGTATATTCGAGAGCTCGACGCCCCCAGGGGCATTCCTTCTTTAGGTTTGTACGGGCTTCACAACCCCGGGGTACCTGAGTGACCTTCCCTCCCTTTCGTTCTTCTTCTCTTCTACCCTTTGCTTTTTGCTTTTTCTTCCTCCCTCGTTGTGGTTGCCTCTTCGGAGGTGAGGGCTCCCCTTGAGAAGGTTTTCGCCAATCTGTGCTTTTAGCTCCTCTTGGGGATTATATCACCCACGTGTTTGCCGTGCGTGGAGACCCGTGTTCCTGGAAAAGGGGATCCTGGTAGTTGAGGGACGACATATCGACCCAACACACTGCTTCGGCCCCGGCTTCAGGTAAACGGGTGGTGTGCATTGGTCCCGTGTACACCAATCGGCTGGTCGATTGGACATCGTCGTCGGCTAGGGTTAAGCAATCGGCCACCTACTGGACAACTCGTTAAGGGTGGAGGCTGTCACAGGGGTGACTGAAAGCGTATAGTCACCGACAATCACCGGTGCAGGTATCTGCATCCCCTTGTGGGACTCCGTGGTGGGTGGTGCTGTCGGTGTCCGAAACCTATTTTAAAATTATTATGAATAATAATTTAAATTCTTCTCCCTCTGGAAGGGAGCAACAAAGCTCATCATTTTCTAATGCTCGTTTTTTTGTCATAAAATTAATCGATAGTGATCAACATAGTACAAATCAAGCTTCGTTTTCTAAAATCTCGCCTTTCCTCATCAACAAAACTATACAATCATCTGTCGGCACTGTCAAATCATTAAAAAAGCTTCGCTCTGGAGACCTGTTAGTAGAGGTTTCCAATGAAATTCAGGCACAAACATTACATAACAGTACAAATCTTGGCACCTTCACCATATCCGTTTCCCCTCATAAATCTTTAAACTTTTCAAAGGGAGTTATATCTGAACCTGATCTCCTCAATACATCAGAGGAAGAGATTCTGGAGAACCTACGAGATGAGCACGTCTGCGACGTTTGTCGTATAACGATAAAATCAAGGCGAGATGGAACAATACTTCCAACTAAACATCTCATCCTTACTTACGACCAGACCTCACTACCATCTCGTATTAAAGCAGGATACCTGAGTTGCCCCGTTCGTCCGTTCATTCCGAACCCCCTGCGCTGTTTCAATTGCCAGGGATTCGGACACTCTAAATTTTCTTGCCGTAGTCCCACTAAATGTGCTCGCTGTGGTGAAGTGGATCACGAAACGGACAGCTGTAGCAAATCTTCCCATTGCGTAAACTGTGGAGGCGATCATCCTGCTTTCTCCAGATCATGCCCTAAATGGGCATTTGAAAAAGAGGTCCAAACCATCAAAACGTTGCAAAATATATCATTCCCTGAAGCTCGCAAACTTGTAGAATCCAGAACTCCCAAGGCTAACACTTCATACGAAAAAATAGCAACTAAAACTTCCAGTACAATAGCAACTCAAACTGATCCTCTCTTTGGAATTCACCTTCCACCACTAAATTTTGCAAAACCATCTCAAATATCAGTTAGTAGTAATAAACCAACCACCAAAACAGTTACCACTTCTACACCTCGTCCATCCTCTGGTGGATCCAATAACCATTCAAACATTCCCAAACCACCTCCAAAGAAATTTAAAACCTCAAAGATAAAGATAGGCCATATATATATATAATTCTAAATATAAAAATCAGAAATTCTTAGAAAACTACCAAAAAACACCAATACATCTACTTCGACATGCGGCCGACGAAATTGAAATAGACATTCATGCATCGGACCTATCAGAGGATGACGAATATCATGATATAAAGGAAACGACTGGGCAGAATAACAAATCTGCCCATCCCTTTATCAATAAACAATAGGATTTTTCGTTTCTTGGAACTGTCGTGGCTATCGTAATAAGTTGGATGACATAAAAACCCTCATTACAGAATACCATCCCGTATGTGTCGCACTTCAGGAGACATACCTGAAGTCGTGTGACACTGCGAAGATCCGTCGTTATGCTTGTATTAGGAGAGATGGCAATAATGATGGAAGAGCATCGGGAGGTGTTGCTCTCTTCACTTCCCTGGAATACCCATCTCTAGCTCTCTCACTAAACACCCCTTTACAAGCAACTGCTGTCAGAGTACAAGTACGACACGCGATTACCATCTGTACTCTGTATTTGCCGCCAAATAATCCCATCCTACAACAGAGCCTTGAGAACTTGGTCGATCAATTGCCGCAGCCATTCATTATTCTCGGTGATTTTAATGCTCATAGTGTGCTTTGGGGAAGTAGGGATACCAATCCCCGTGGGCGACAGATCGAACAGCTGATCAATGATCGCTGTCTCTGTCTGCTCAATAACGGCGAGGTTACCTACTTCCACGAACCATCACGCACATATCATGCCATAGACCTCTCCATCTGCTCACCTGCCATCTTTTCTTATCTCTCATTTTTTGTCGGTAGTGACCTACGCAACAGCGATCACTTCCCGATATTCGTAACTCATATCGGTGGAAGTAATCCTGTTAGCCGCCCGTCACGATACATCTACGAGGCTGCCGACTGGTCTAATTTTTCATATCGGGCTATTATTTCAGAACAGATGGTAGAGGGCAGCATAGACGAGGCGATAGCTAAAGTCACCGATGCTATAATTAAAGCTGCTGATACGGCAATCCCCAAGAAATCTCCCTCCTTTCATAGACATTGTAAGCCATGGTGGACTACTGAATGCACTGCAGCGATTAAGATCCAAAGGAAGGCGTGGGGTATTTTCCGCCGATACCCTGCAACAGAAAATCTTGTTGCCTTCAAGCGAGCGAAAGCTAGTGCCCGCCGAGTACGACGTCAAAGCCAAAGGGAATCGTGGATGAAATATGTTTCAGGCATAACATCTGCCACTCCCTCCAAACAGTTATGGGATCGAGTTCGAAAAGCGATGGGATTGTATCCCGAACATAAAATCTCGTTCGTGGAAGAGAATGGACAGCAAGTGTCGGAGGCTGTCGATATTGCAAACGCCATTGCGCGTGCATTCTCCACAGCTTCCAGTGTTACCAACTACTCGGACACATTTCAACGCACCAAACATCGCGCAGAATCCCATCGTCTTAATTTCCATTCTCGTACCGAACTCGCCTATAACTGTGGATTTACAGAAAGGGAATTGATGCGATGTCTTAAAGGGACCAGGATGACAGCACCTGGCCCTGATGGCATCTCTTACATCATTTTGCAACATCTTTCTCGTCAATCCCTTCTTAACATCCTTTATCTTTTTAATCGTATATGGGAGGAACATACCTTCCCTATGGCTTGGACACGTGCCATAGTTATACCCTTTCCAAAACCTGGAAAAGATCCAACTAATCCGTATAACTATCGGCCAATAGCACTCACAAGCTGCATGTGCAAACTCTTTGAAAGGATGGTGAATGCTCGTCTCGTTCACATCCTTGAAACGACTCGGGATCTATCACCTTTTCAAAGCGGTTTCAGGGTTGCCCGCTGCACGGTAGATACCATCTTGTCTCTTGAAACTCAAGTTCGCCGTGCGTTCATGCGCCGAAACCATCTGGTTTCTATCTTCTTTGACATGGAGAAGGCGTATGATCGCACTTGGCGATACGGAATCCTCCGTGATTTACACTCCCTTGGGTTTCGAGGACACCTACCGATTTTTATTCAAAATTTTCTAGCCACTCGACAGTTTCAGGTCCGGATTGGATCTGCCTTTTCGGATTCTTTCACTCAAGAAGAGGGTGTTCATCAGGGTAGTGTCCTCAGCGTGACTCTATTTTCAATTAAAATAAACAATATATTAAACCAATTACCGGCAACTGTCCAGGGTAATTTGTATGTGGATGACTTGAGCATTCAATGTCAAGGTAAAGATATGCGGTACGTCGAACGACAACTTCAGGCAGCTGTCTCTCGACTGACGCGATGGAGTGACGAGAACGGTTTCATCTTCTCCACTCAAAAGACATCCTGCGTTCATTTCTGCCGACGTCGAAACCTGCATCCTGATCCTGAGATCTTCCTGGGCAATGTCAGGATTGCAGTGGAGGACAAGGTAAGATTTCTAGGTATCGTTTTTGACCAGAAACTTACTTTCCTCCCTCACGTCGTGCAGTTGCGGATGTCTTGCGAGAAAAAGCTTAATCTCTTAAAAGTACTCTCTAAAACATCTTGGGGGGCAGAACGATCTTCCATGTTGAATATCTATCGAGCTTTAATTCGTTCCAGACTAGACTATGGATGTGCAGCATATGGCTCTGCCCGTCAGTCTGTGTTACGAAAGCTCGATTCTGTGCATCACACCGCACTGAGGATCTGTTCTGGAGCTTTTCGCACTTAACCCATTAAAAGCCTGTACGTTGTGTGCCATGAGCTATCTCTGGCTTCTACTCGTCTTTTGTTGTCGTTACGAAAATATTACCGAGTCTTAGAACAT
Source organism: Metellina segmentata (assembly GCA_947359465.1). Classification (NCBI taxonomy): domain Eukaryota; kingdom Metazoa; phylum Arthropoda; class Arachnida; order Araneae; family Tetragnathidae; genus Metellina; species Metellina segmentata. The sequence continues at coordinate 10,592,678 of OX375883.1, forward strand.
CCAGACCATCCACTGCAAAATTCACTCCTGGACAATTCACTTGATCGCCTTTTCTTAAATCGACCCTCCTGTATCGCAACCTTTGGGCTTCGTATGAGGAATGCCCTGAGGACTACGCCCCTTCATTCATTTGAAGTAGCCGAGAGACCTCTTTTTGCCATCTCACCTTGGAAATTACATTCAATATCATTCTTAAATTTATTTCCAGGATATGAGAGGTCGAACACCAGCGCAGCAGTTTACCAGCAACTTTTTTTCGCTCACCGTCATTGTTTTAAAAACCATAAAGCAGTGTACACTGACGGTTCAAAATCGCTTGATTATGCCGGCTGTGCTTTCGTTTTCGAATTAGTTACTTTTAAATTTTCATTACCATCTTTTATTTCCATTTTTACCGCTGAATGTCTAGCTTTATACAAGGCATTAAAATATATTTCTGGTCTCAGCATGGACAATTTTATTTTTTACACCGACTCCAAAAGTGTATTGGAATCATTGATTTCGGATTCTCCGAGACACCCTTTGGTTCATGATATTTTAAAACTAAACAACAGACTCATCCGACGAGGCTTTGGTATAATATTTTGTTGGATACCGGGACACATGGGAATTATCGGCAATGAACTGGCCGATGATGCAGCGAAAAATGCAGTGACTCAACTTAACATTCGCATTCCATACAATGATCTCCGTCATTTCATACGGGACATCGTATGGAACGAATGGCGCGAAGACTGGAGTGAGCAGAGCTACAACAAACTACACAACATCCTCCCGACAATCTCACTCCTACCATCATTATATTCTCGATGGTTTGATGTAATATTGACACGTCTTTGCATCGGCCATTCAAGAGTCACGCACAGATATTTATTGGCAGGAGAAACCGCTCCATCGTGCCAGCATTGCCAAGAGCCTCTCTCCATCCATCATATTTTAACTTCTTGTACAGGTCTTAGACATTTTTACCGTCAATTTTTTAAAACTTCATCTCCAATTTTATCAAACCTGTTGGGTCAACCTCCCCATCCATTACTTTTTAATTTTCTTCATCATTCAGGTTTTTTACCACATATATAATACGGTTTTTAATTGAATTCTTTTAAATTTTACCGAAACTATAAGATGAGAAAATACTCAATTAAAATTTTACCTTTATATGTAAATCTTGTGTTTTATCGGTTGTTTTTACTCATTGTATTTTGCTTTTAAAGTTGGTCTGGTTATTATTTTCCAAACTTTTAGATTTAGATTGGATTGGATTTTGTGGCATTGAGTCCTCTTGGGACATATTATGCCAAACTCAAAATAAAAAATAAAATATATAATATAGCAAGAAAGTGAGGTGAGTCAAAATGTAATGAATGAATACTACATAAAATTATATGTGATGGATAAAACCAATGTCATGTAAAAAGTTAAAAATATTTGGATGAGGATTCTCTCCAATCATGTCTTCTAAAGTCAAGTTATAAGAATTAAAATGTATCAGTCGTTGCCTATTAAAATGAGAACAGTCAATTAAAATGTGTTTTACTGTTAGTGGGCAAATGCAGTAATTACAAATGGGATGATCTTCTCCGAGGAGGAGGTGTCTATGGGTGATCCTAGTGTGTCCAATACGGAGACGTGTTAGTATTACCTGCTGCCGTCTTTGATCTGGTGACTGCCATTGCGTTATATTTGGTTTAATAAAGTGAAGTTTGTTCTCGGTTTGTTCTTTCCAATCGTTCTGCCATTTTTCTTCTGAAAATTTATAAATTAATGATTTTAAGTCGCGATAAGGAATGGTATGGTCAATATTATTTACGGCCGATTTGGCGGCTTTGTCGACAGTCTCGTTTCCTGCTATCCCAACATGAGATGGAATCCAACAAAATATTATATTAAAATTTTTGATTGAGAGATGATAAATTATTTTTAATGACTCTAAAACAATAGGATGACTGTCATGATCAGGATGTTTCAATGACTGTAAAACGCTTAATGAATCAGTGAAAATGATACAGTTTTTATGACAACGATCAGATATGTATTCCAATGCTTTATATATGGCCATGATTTCAGAAGTAAAAACAGAACATGAAGAATGAAGTTTAAAACTGATAACAGACTGATTAATAGTGAACGCAGCTCCAACATAGTTTGCCCTTTTCGATCCGTCCGTGTAAACTTGTATAAAATTTGTGTATTTTTGTATATGGTTTTGAAAAAGCTGTTTGTAAATAATATCAGAGGTATCTGTTTTATTAAAATTTTGGAACGGGTTTTGAAATTCAAAAAAAATGATTAAACCAAGGAGAGAAAGAATACAGTTTTTTCTGGGTGACGACAAGTGAAGATATTTCGGATCCGTCCATTAAATCCAGCATTCTTAAATGAAATGTAGGGATGAAGGATGTTTTAGCTTGATATAGGCGTTTTAAATAAGGACTGTGATGAATGGTATGCAATGGGTGATGAGGGGTTGAGGTAATTCTAAAATAGTACTCTAGTGATAACAACTGTCGTCTTAAGTCCAGGGAAGGTTCAAAAGAATCTACATACAAGCTGTTAACGGGTGAAGTTCTAAAGGCACCAGAACATAAACGCAAAGCTGTGTGATGGATAGTGTTCAGTGTTTGTAGAGCAGATTTTCTGGCTGAGCCATACACCACGCAGCCGTAATCTAATTTAGATCTTATTAATGATCTATATATTTTTAGAAGACAAGTTCGATCAGATCCCCATGATAATTTTGATAAAACCCGTAATATATTAAGAGCCTTTTCGCAGCGTTTGCGTAGATTTAAAATATGCGGTTGAAAAGTCAACTTCTTGTCAAATATGATACCTAAAAATTTAAAATTGTCCACAACATTAATTAAAATATCTTTGAAGAATATTTCAGGGTCAAGATGAAGATTACGTTTTCTGCAGAAATGAACACATGCAGTTTTTGAAGGTGAAAAGCTGAATCCATTTTCATTTGTCCAATTAGAGATTTTGTTAACGGCCTGTTGAAGTTGTCTCTCTATTAAACGAATGTCATTTGCTGCGCATGAAATTTGCAGATCGTCAACGTAAATAAGACCTTTTACAGATGGAGGCAAATTAGAAACAATGTCATTAATCTTTAAAATAAATAGAGTCACACTTAAAACTGCCCTGTGGCACTCCCTCTTCTTGAATAAAAACATCTGAGAAAATTGATCCAATCCGTACTTTAAAATATCGTTTCTCTAAAAAATTTTGAATAAAAATAGGCAGATTTCCCCTTATGTCGTTTTTAAAAATATCCTTTAAAATTAAATGTCTCCACGTTCGATCGTCCGCTTTTTCAATATCGAAGAAAATTGAGACGAGATGTTTATTCTGTACAAATGCATTTCTGATTTCGGTCTCGAGAGCTACTAAGTTGTCAATAGTGGATCGACATTTTCTAAAACCACTTTGAAGTGGAGAGAGACATTTTTCTTTTTCTAATATGTAAACCAACCTCGCGTTGACCATCTTTTCTAAGATCTTGCATAAGCAACTTGTTAGGGCTATTGGACGGTAGTTCGAAGGATTCTTGGGGTCTTTGTTCGGTTTCAGTATGGGTATTATAGTAGCATATCGCCATGACTGCGGAAAAGTGTGCTCGGTCCAAATTCTGTTATAAAATTTCAGGAGATAATTTAAAGAACTATTGGATAGATATTTGAGCATGATGTAACTAATATTATCTGGGCCAGGGGTTGATTTGTGAACTAAGGATAAAGCCTTTGTCAATTCGGGAAAAGTAAAATCACAATTATAAGATAGTATACGGTTTGAGGTAAAATTAACTTTATTCTTTTCAGATGCGACTTTAATTTTCTTAAAACTTTCAGTGTAGTTGTTGGAGCTGGATATTTCGGAAAGACATGAAGCAATTGTGTTTGCTATGTCTTTGGGTGCCGATAGTAGTACATTATTATTTTCAAGAATAGAAATCTGTCTATTTGGGTAAACACCAGAAATTCTTTTAATTCGGTTCCATAATTGTTTACTAGTGACTTTACTATTAATACTATTGATATAATTCATCCAAGAATCCCTCTTACTACGTCGTTGTATTTTTCGAAAGGCAGCTTTTGTGTTTTTATAAAAAATATAGTTTTCACTCGTCGGGTATCTATTGAAGATATTCCAGGCTTTCCTCTGTTTCCGATAGGCATCGCTACAATCCTCATTCCACCAAGGTTTCTTGTTTTTTAGGCCTATTAATAACTTTTTTAATGGAAGTGTCAGCACTTGCTATAATTATATCTGTTATTTTTAAAGTCACTTCATCGATGTCACCAATTTCTACTGCGTTTGAAATATCTGCGAGGCTGGTAAAAAGTGGCCAGTTGGCAGTTTCAAAAATATAGTTGGATTGGCTGTTAGAGTGAGGTTGGTATTGGCCTGCATATTTTAGTTTAATTGGATAATGGTCGCTATTGTAAAGGTAAGGATCCACAGAAAAAGTCCAAAATGGCAAAATTGAAGGAGTGCAAATTGCTAGATCTATTGAATGGTAAGTAAGTGAAGGTGAGTGAAAGTAAGTAGGTTGGCCATCATTCATAATACATAAATCATTATCTGTTATTACTTTTTCAATTTGCTTGCCTCTAGAATTAATATCTGAACTGCCCCAGAGAATATGATGGCCATTTAGGTCACCAAGTATGATGAATGGTTGCGGAAGTTGAACTATTAAATTATTTAAGTCAGAAGTGGCAATATGGGTGTTAGGAGGTAAGTATAAATTGCATATTGTTATCAAAATATTGACATGTATTCTAACAGCAAGAGCTTGCAGATTTGTTTTTAGGTTAATTTGAGTTACTGGAAAGTCATGGGAGGTAAGCAATGCTACACCTCCACACGCTCTTTGTCCATCATCGTAATCTTTTCGGAATATACTGAAGTGACGAATGTTGGTGGTATCATTCGTTCTTAAATAGGTCTCCTGGAGGGCGATTGCAGTTGGCTTTTGTTTATTTATGATATCTTTTACGTCATCAATTTTTTGACGAAAACCCCGGCAGTTCCAGGAAAGAAAGGAAGCCATAAAAATAAAGGATAAAAGAAAAAAGAAACTACTTATGTTTTCTCGTCCTAGGACGAGATCTGTCTTGCCGAAGATCCTTTTTGGACTTGGGTGGCGAAGCCTCCAAGCCATCACTCTCAACAGAGGAAATATCACTTTCGGTGTTGTATAGATTTATAAGGTCGCTGGTAGAAGGATTAATTATCAAGTTTCTGGATGTAACATCAGGCTGAAGAGAGGTTTGAGAAGTACTTTTAGCTATTTTGATATTACTTTGTTCAGATGATATGGCTCTTTTTAAAGAAGTATTTATAGATCGATTTGGTTGATTTATGTTTTTTGTATTTGTTGAGGTTGTAGCTGATGATTTAGAAAAAAGAGGCGTTATAGGTTGGTTCATTGAAGTTTTATGTTGGGCAGAAGGCTTAAAATTAGTTACATCGGTTTGAGTTCCGTTAGTTTTGAAAGTTTTTTTTACTATTGAAGAGTAAGAAATACCAGGTTTCGGGGTGCGATCAGTTACAATTTTTCGGGCCTCAGGAAATGAAATATTTTGTTGCACTTTAATAGTTTGGATTTCTTTTTCGGTTATAAATTTAGGGCAAGACCTGGCAAAAGCTGGATGGTCACCTTTGCAGTTCACACAGCAAAGGGACGATGACGTACAGATATCGGTCTTATGATCTGTACTACAGCATTTTGCGCAGGTTTCTTTTCCACGGCAAGCAAGGAAAGAGTGGCCGAATCTCTGACATTTAAAACAACGGACAGGGTTAGGAATGAAAGGTCGAACAGGGCAATTCATATAAGCTATTTTTACGTGTTTTGGTAGAGTTGGGGTATTGAAAGTTAGTATTAAATGTTTGGTGGGTATTTTTTGGCCGTTTCTTTGAATAGTTATTCTTCTGACATTAATTACATTTTGTTTTGAAAGGGATTCCAAGATGTCTGGTTCAGTATCATAGAGTAGATCAGATTCCGAAATTACGCCTCGAGATGAATTTAAAGTTTTATGTGGTGTAACGGTGACTGCTATTGAACCGACGGAATTTATTTTTTGTATATTTAAAGATTGTGATTTATTAGAGACTTCGACGAGTACGTCACCTGCTAGGGTTTTTTTTATATTTTTTGTCTCTCCGACCACATTCCTAATATTGTTTTGTGAAGTAGTATAGCAGATATGTTTTTTAGATTTCCTTCGTTGCTTTTTATAATGAAAAATTTTTGTACTGATGTATTTGTTTCATTATTTTCGGTCGATAAATGCTCCACTGAAGGAGAAGTTGAATTTGTATTTTCCATGTTAGAAAAAGAGATGTTCAGTCCCCAGCGGCACCACCCACCATGGAGTCCAACGAGGGGATACAGGTTCCTGTACCGGTGCTAGCCAGGGACTATACGAACCCAACTCACCTCCATGACTGCCCTAAGGAGCTAGTTGGTGAGCGGGTCCTTAGCCCAAGCAGGATATTCCCACCAGCCGATTAATGTACTGGGACCATAGTACACTTCCTGTTTGTCCGAAGCAGGAGCCGAAGCAATGTATTGGGGCGTTATGTTGTCCCTCAATCACCAGGATCACCTTTTCCGAAGACACAGGTCTCCACGCACGGCAAACACGTGGATGATATAATCCCCAAGAGGAGCTAAAGGCACAGACTGGCGAAAAGCTTCTCAAGGGGAGCCCTCACCTCCGAAAAGGCAACCACAACGAGGGAGGAAGAAAAAGCAAAAAGCTAAGGGTAGAGGAGAAGCAGAACGAAAGGGAGGGAAGATCACTCAGGTACCCCGGGGTCGTGAAGCCCGTACAAACCTAAAGAAGAAATGCCCCTGGGGGCTTACAAACTTTTAAATACACTTTCTTTTTTCACTGTCTTGTGTTTGGCGCAGCTTATCCATTTTTGGATCTTGCGCCATAAAACCTCAACAAACCAACCAACCAATCGAGAGCTCGACAGTAAGATACCAAAAGAATAGAAATTGCGAAACAGGAATTTAAATATATGCTTGACAATAACATAATTCGACCTTCAAAATCGCCAAAGGCTATTCCCCTACATTTAGTGCATAAAAAAGATGGTACATAACGACCGTGTGGTGATTATAGAAGATTAAACGCACAAACTATTCCTGATCGTTATCCGATACCGAGAATTGAAGACTTCCTGCATATTTTAAAAGGTAAGAAGATTTTCTCAAAAATTGATTTATTGAAAGCGTATTTTCAGACACTAATTGCTGAAGAAGATAAGCAAAAAACTGCGATTATTACACCTTTCGGACTTTACGAATTTAATGTTATGAGTTTTGGTTTACGAAACGCGCCTTCCACATTTCAACGCTTTATTAATGAAGTTTTCTGTGGATTGAGTTTCGTATTTCCGTATTTAGATGATATTTTGATAGCCTCTTCTACTGTAGATGGACATAAAGATAATTTGAAATTGGTTTTTAATCGCTTGGGGAAAATATAGTTTAAGAATAAATATTTCTAAATCAGAGTTAGGAGTTAAGAAATTGGAATTTTTAGGGTATTTAACTACACTAAAAGGTTTACGCCTGTTGAAACTCAAATGCTGAACAGAGGGCGCTGCGTGCACTCTGACGTGATAGACGTTGAAGCTCCAGTGAGTACTGCTTGAGTGAGAAATGTGAAGCTTGATTAGTATTCCGTGTTTCTTTCTTGTGGTCTTTGACGTTGTTTGTGATGTTGTGTTAAATAATGGTTAAAAAGGATAAAGCCTAGATTGTCTTTCTCGTCTGACAGGTAAGAGAACCTTTTTAAATTCATTTAAGAACCATCCGAAATAGAAGTTGTATCGTTTTGGTGACGAAACCCGGGACCAGACCTTTAGATGAAGTAAATAGCGAACTGAACAAATTTAATTAGCGAACTGAATATTTTAAATTTGTACGAATGATTATTGAATCTTTGAAAAGGGTTCGAAGCACTGTCAGACGGGCTGCAACTGACACTATGAAATTGATAGCAAGCGAAATAAACAATGAAGAAAAGGCAGTTGATTCAATTGATGAACTTTTAGCGAAACTTTTGGACAAGGATTGGATTGGATTGGATATGATTTTGTGGCATTGGGTCCTCTTGGGACATATTATGCCAAACTCAAGATAAAAATCAGATACATAACATAATAATGAAATGAGATGAGTCAAAACATAATGAGTAAATACTATATGAAATTATATGTGATGGATAAAACCAATGTCATGTAAAAAGCTAAAAATATTTGGATGAGGATTCTCCCCAACCATGTCTTCTAAAGTCAAGTTATAAGAATTAAAATATTTAAGACGTTGATAATTAAAATGAGAACATTCTATTAAAATGTGTTTCACCGTTAATGGACAAATACAATGATTACAAATAGGATGATCTTCTCCAAGGAGGAGGTGTCTGTGGGTTATACGAGTATGTCCAATACGGAGACGTGTTAGTACTACCTGCTGTCTTCTTAAAGGTGGTGACTGCCATTGAGTTATACTTGGTTTTAAAAGGCGAAGTTTGTTTTCGGTTTGATCATTCCATTGGTTCTGCCATTTTTCCTCCAAAAATTTGTAAATTAATTATTTTAAGTCGCGATAAGGAATGGTATGATTAATATGATTTACTGCCGATTTGGCGGCTTGGTCAACAATTTCATTTCCTGCAATCCCAACATGGGATGGGATCCAACAAAATAGTAAGTTAAAATTCCTGGATGAAAGATGATAAATTCTTTTCAGTGATTCTAAAACAATGGGATGACTGTCATGATCAGGATGTTTCAATGACTGTAAAACGCTTAATGAATCTGTAAAAATGATACATTTTTTATGACAATGATCGGATATATGTTCTAGTGCTTTAAAAATGGCCATTATTTCAGCGGTAAAAACAGAACATGAAGAATGAAGTTTAAAACTATGACGGTAATCATTAATAGTGAACGCAGCTCCAACATAGTTTTCCCTTTTAGACCCGTCAGTATAAATATGTATAAAATTTGAGTAATTTTCTATATGGTTTTGAAAGAGTTGTTTATATATAAAATCAGAGGTATCTGCTTTATTGAAATTTTCGAATGGGTTTTGAAATTCAAAATCATGATCAAACCAAGGAGAGAAATAATAAAGTTTTTTCTGGGTGACGTCAAGTGAAGAAAGTTCGGATCCGTTTATTAAGTCCAGCATTCTTAAATGGAATGTAGGGATGAAGGATGTTTTGGCTTCATAAAGGCGTTTTAAATATGGGCTGTGATCAATGGTATGCAATGGGTGATGAGGGATTGAGGAAATTCTAAAATAGTATTCCAGTGATAACAACTGTCGTCTGAAGTCCAGGGAAGGTTCAAAAGATTCTACGTACAAGCTGATTACGGGAGAAGTCCTAAAGGCACCAGAACATAAACGTAAAGCGGCGTGGTGTATAGTGTTCAGAGTTTGAAGAGCAGATTTTCTTGCTGAACCATACACCACGCAGCCGTAGTCCAATTTAGATCGAATTAAAGCTCTATAAATTTTAAAAAGGCAAGTTCGATCAGATCCCCATGATAATTTTGATAAAACCCGTAAAATGTTAAGAGCTTTTTCGCAACGTTTGCGTAAATTTAAAATATGCGGTTGAAAAGTCAACTTCTTGTCAAATATGATGCCTAAAAATTTAAAATTGTCCACAACATTAATTAAAATATCTTTGAAAAATATTTCAGGGTCAAGATGAAGATTTCGTTTTTTACAAAAATGAACACACGCGGTTTTGGAAGGTGAGAAACTGAAACCATTTTTGTTAGTCCAATGAGTGATTTTGTTAACGGCCTGTTGAAGTTGTCTTTCAATTAAACGAATGTCTTTAGCTGCGCATGAAATTTGCAGATCGTCAACGTAAATAAGACCTTTTACTGATGGCGGCAATTGAGAAATAATATCATTAATTTTTAAAATAAATAAAGTAACACTTAAAACACTGCCTTGAGGTACTCCCTCCTCTTGAATAAAAACATCTGAGAAAATTGATCCAATCCGTACTTTAAAATATCGTTTCTCTAAAAAATTTTGAATAAAAATCGGCAAATTTCCTCTTATATCATTATTAAAAATATCCTTTAAAATTCCATGACGCCATGTACGATCGTAGGCCTTTTCGATATCGAAAAAAATCGAGACGAGATGCTTATTTTGCACAAAAGCGTTACGTATTTCGGTCTCGAGAGCTACTAAGTTGTCAATAGTCGATCGACATTTTCTAAAACCACTTTGAAGTGGAGAGAGACATTTTTCTTTTTCTAAAATATAAATTAATCTCGCGTTGACCATCTTTTCTAAAATTTTGCAAAGGCAGCTTGTCAGGGCTATTGGACGGTAGTTCGAAGGATACCTGGAGTCTTTATTTGGTTTCAATATGGGAATTATATTAGCATACCTCCATGACTGCGGAAAAGTGTGCTCGGTCCAAACTCTGTTGTAAAATTTCAAGGGGTTATTTAGAGAACTATTTGATAAATTTTTAAGCATGATATAACTAATATTATCTGGCCCAGGAGTTGATTTGTGAACTAAGGATAAAGCCTTTGTCAATTCGGAAAAAGTAAAATCACTATTATATGATAAAATACGGTTTGAAGTGAAATTAACTTTATTCTTTTCAGATGCAATTTTAATTTTTTTAAAACTTTCAGAGTAGTTAGTGGAGTTGGATATTTCAGAAAGGCATGAAGCAATTGCGTTTGCTATGTCTTTGGGTGCTGAGAGTACTTGGTTATTGTATTCTAGAATCGGGATTTGTCTATTGGGGTAAACACCGGATATTCTTTTAATTCTGTTCCATAATTGTTTACTTGTGACTTTACTATTTATATTATTGACATAACTCATCCAAGAATCCCTCTTACTACGTCGTTGTATTTTTCGAAAGGCAGCTTTTGTTTTTTTATAAAAAATATAGTTCTCACTTGTTGGATATCTATTAAAAATATTCCAGGCTTTCCTCTGTTTCCGATAGGCATCGCTACATTCCTCATTCCACCAAGGTTTCTTTTGTTTTTTAGGCTTATTAATGACTTTTTTAATTGAAGCGTCAGCACTTGCTATAATTATGTTTGTTACTTTTGAAGTGACTTCATCGATGTCACCAATTACAACTGCGTTTGAAATATCTGCGAGGCTAGTAAAGAGTGGCCAGTTAGCGGTTTCAAATATATAGTTAGTTTGGCTGACAGAGTGAGGTTGGTATTGGCCTTCATATTTAAGCTTAATTGGATAATGGTCGCTATTGTAAAGGTAAGAATCCACCGAAAAAGTCCAAAATGGTAAAATTGAAGGAGTGCAAATTGCCAGATCTATTGAATGGTAAGTAAGTGAAGGTGAGTGAAAGTAAGTAGGTTGGCCGTTATTCATAATACATAAATCATTGTCTGTTATTATTTTTTCAATTTGTTTGCCTCTACTATTAGTGTCTGAACTGCCCCAGAGAATATGATGGCCATTTAGGTCACCAAGTATAATGAATGGTTGCGGAAGTTGATCTATTAAATTATTTAAGTCAGAAATGGCAATACGGGTGTTAGGAGGTAAGTATAAATTGCATATTGTAATCAAGATATTGACATGAAGTCTAACAGCAAGAGCTTGCAGATTTGTTTTTAGGTTAATTTGTGTTACTGGAAAGTCATGGGAGGTAAGCAATGCTACACCTCCACATGCTCTTTGACCATCATCGTAATCTTTTCCGAATATACTAAAATGACGAATGTTGGTGGTATCATTCTTTCTTAAATAGGTCTCCTGGAGGGCGATTGCAGCTGGCTTGTGTTTATTGATATCTTTTACGTCATCAATTTTTTGACGAAAACCCCGGCAGTTCCAGGAAAGAAAGGAAGCCATAAAAATAAAGGATAAAAGAAAGTAAGAAACTACTTGTGTTTTCTCGTCCTAGGACGAGATCTGTCTTGCCGAAGATCCTTTTTGGACTTGGGTGGCGAATTCTCCAAGCCATCACTCTCAACTGAGGAAATATCACTTTCTGTGTTGTATAGATTTATAAGGTCGCTGGTAGAAGGATTAATTATCAAGTTTCTGGATGTAACATCAGGCTGAAGAGAGGTTTGAGAAGTACTTTTAGCTATTTTGATATTACTTTGTTCAGATGATATGGCTCTTTTTAAAGAAGTATTTATAGATCGATTTGGTTGATTTATGTGTTTTGTATTTGTTGAGGTTGTAGCTGATGCTTTAGAAAAAAGAGGCGTTATAGGTTGGTTCATTGAAGCTTTATGTTGGGCAGATGGCTTAAAAATAGTTACATCGGTTTGAGTTCCGTTAGTTTTGAAAGTTTTTTTTACTATTGAAGAGTAAGAAATGCCAGGTTTTGGGGTGCGATCATTTACAATTTTTCGGGCCTCAGGAAATGAAATGTTTTGCTGCACTTTAATAGTTTGGATTTCTTTTTCAATCTGGAATTTAGGGCAAGACCTGGCAAAAGCTGGGTGGTCACCTTTGCAGTTTACACAGCAAAGGGATGATGTAGTACAGACATCGGTCTTGTGTTCTGTACTACAGCATTTGGCGCAGGTCTCTTTGCCACGGCAAGCAAGAAAAGAATGGCCGAATCTTTGACATTTAAAGCAACGGACTGGGTTTGGTATGAAAGGTCGAACTGGGCAATTAATGTAGGCTATTTTAACATGTTTGGGTAGACTTGGTGTATTAAAAGTTAATATAATATGTTTGGTGGGTATTCTTTGGCCATTTCTTGATATAGTGATTCTTTTTACATTTATTACAGATTGATTAGACAGGGACTTTAAGATGTCTTGTTCTCTGTGTCATGTACTAAATCAGATTCAGAGATAACGCCTCTTGATGAGTTCAATGTTTTATGGGGTGTAACTGTGACTGCAATTGGACCAACGAATTTAATTTTTTGTATGTTTAAAGCCTGCGTATTACTTAAAACTTCAACGAGTACATCTCCTGCTAGTGTTTTTTTTATGTTCTTCGTCTCTCCAACCATGCCTATTATAGTTTTATGTAGTAAAATTGCTGATATATTTTTTAGGTTTCCCTCATTACTTTTAATTATAAAAATTTTTTGTTCTGATGTATTTTTTCCATTATTTTCGGTAGATAAATGCTCCACTGAAGGAGAAGTAGGTTTTTGGTTATCCATGATTATTAATTAAATATTCAGTCCCCGGCGGCACCACCCACCATGGAGTCCAACGAGGGGATACAGGTTCCTGCACCGGTGCTAGCCAGGGACTATACGGACCCAACTCACCTCTATGACTGCCCTAAGGAGCTAGTTGGTGAGCAGGTCCTTAGTCCTAGCAGGATATACCCACCAGCCGATCAATGTACTGGAACCAAAGCACACTTCCTGTTTATTCGAAGCAGGAGCCGAAGCAATGTATTGGGGCGTTATGTTGTCCCTCAATCACCAGGATCACCTTTTCCGAAGACACAGGTCTCCACGCACGGCAAACACGTGGATGATATAATCCCCAAGAGGACCTAAAAGCACAGACTGGCGAAAAGCTTCTCAAGGGGAGCCCTCACCTCCGAAAAGGCAACCACAACGAGGGAGGAAGAAAAAGCAAAAAGCTAAGGGTAGAGGAGAAGCAGAACGAAAGGGAGGGAAGATCACTCAGGTACCCCGGGGTCGTGAAGCCCGTACAAACCTAAAGAAGAAATGCCCCTGGGGGCTTACAAACTTTTAAATACACTTTCTTTTTTCACTGTCTTGTGTTTGGCGCAGCTTATCCATTTTTGGATCTTGCGCCATAAAACCTCAACAAACCAACCAACCAATCGAGAGCTCGACAGTAAGATACCAAAAGAATAGAAATTGCGAAACAGGAATTTAAATATATGCTTGACAATAACATAATTCGACCTTCAAAATCGCCAAAGGCTATTCCCCTACATTTAGTGCATAAAAAAGATGGTACATAACGACCGTGTGGTGATTATAGAAGATTAAACGCACAAACTATTCCTGATCGTTATCCGATACCGAGAATTGAAGACTTCCTGCATATTTTAAAAGGTAAGAAGATTTTCTCAAAAATTGATTTATTGAAAGCGTATTTTCAGACACTAATTGCTGAAGAAGATAAGCAAAAAACTGCGATTATTACACCTTTCGGACTTTACGAATTTAATGTTATGAGTTTTGGTTTACGAAACGCGCCTTCCACATTTCAACGCTTTATTAATGAAGTTTTCTGTGGATTGAGTTTCGTATTTCCGTATTTAGATGATATTTTGATAGCCTCTTCTACTGTAGATGGACATAAAGATAATTTGAAATTGGTTTTTAATCGCTTGGGGAAAATATAGTTTAAGAATAAATATTTCTAAATCAGAGTTAGGAGTTAAGAAATTGGAATTTTTAGGGTATTTAACTACACTAAATGGTTTACGCCTGTTGAAACTCAAATGCTGAACAGAGGGCGCTGCGTGCACTCTGACGTGATAGACGTTGAAGCTCCAGTGAGTACTGCTTGAGTGAGAAATGTGAAGCTTGATTAGTATTCCGTGTTTCTTTCTTGTGGTCTTTGACGTTGTTTGTGATGTTGTGTTAAATAATGGTTAAAAAGGATAAAGCCTAGATTGTCTTTCTCGTCTGACAGGTAAGAGAACCTTTTTAAATTCATTTAAGAACCATCCGAAATAGAAGTTGTATCGTTTTGGTGACGAAACCCGGGACCAGACCTTTAGATGAAGTAAATAGCGAACTGAACAAATTTAATTAGCGAACTGAATATTTTAAATTTGTACGAATGATTATTGAATCTTTGAAAAGGGTTCGAAGCACTGTCAGACGGGCTGCAACTGACACTATGAAATTGATAGCAAGCGAAATAAACAATGAAGAAAAGGCAGTTGATTCAATTGATGAACTTTTAGCGAAACTTTTGGACAAGGAAACAAATTTAGCTAAATATGACGTTAAAATTATTAACTTGTGCAAAGAGGAAATTGAGAAACAACAGGAAAACAAAGACAATATCATAACGTGGAAAATTCGTGAGAATAAAATCTTGAAAAAGAAAGAAAGTGAAACCCAAAAATGTGAAAGAACGAATGGTGTTCAAACCAGAAGAAAACAACAAAATACAGTGAAACTCCCTTGATTGCAAATACCCGAGTATAATGGGAATATATTAAAGTTTAACGAATTTTATTCCAGTTTGAAGTAGCTATCCACAACAACTAGAGTCTTAGCAATGTAGAGAAGTTTAATTATTTAAAATCGTATCTAACAAATGAAGCGGAAGTAGCAGTACGCGGTTTAGTCTTGAGCTCCGAAAACTATGATGTTGCATTAAACTTACTAAAAGAACGATTTGGTAGAAAAGATATTATAATAGACGCGCATATGTCCAAACTTTTAAACTTAAGTCCAGTACGAAAATGATATGAAATTATATCGTTGCGTAGACTCTATTCAGATTGCGAAACGCATATCCAAGGTTTAGAAAATAACGGAATCAATCCCAATAGTTATGGTTGTTTATTGTATCATGTGTTGTTAAAATCAATTCCTAGAGATTTAGCATTATAATTTTCTCGTAGAACCCTACTAACAATGTAAACAAAATATCTGAGTTATTGAAATTTTTAAAGATTTTAAAATTCAGTGTCTTGAACGAAACGAGCACTTATTTAGAAATTTTAATTCAAGCGAGTCAGAAGTGCGAAAGGAAACAAAATTTAATTATTTCGAGAAACCTTCCCCAAGATACGGAAAGTTTCATAAAAACAAAGTTGATTATAGCGAAAAATATAAATTTCACTCGAACATTCCTACTTCATCTGCATTTGTTGTTGATGTGGAAAAATGTGTATTTTGTATAAACTCTGAAAATGTTCACGATTCTGTTTCCTGTCCTTTATCAATCGAACAGCGTAAAGTATCCCTTCGAAAACATGGCATGTGTTATTCCTGTCTTTCAAAGGGACACATTTATAAACAGTGTAGGGTAAAAAATGTATGCAGCAATTGCAAACGCAAGCATAGTGAACTGATTTGCGAATACCCTCCCGTTTCCTCCCCGACTCTGGGGCCTATCAAAGACGCCAACCATCTGCGAACTGAGAGATCACCAAGTGTTTTGACTTCGTAGCATATACAAATGAAATTGATTAAGAAATACTACTTGAGACTTGTTCAGCAGTTTTTTAATGGGCAATTCTCAAAATGAAGAGATTAATATTTTGTTGGATAATGCGTCCCAGAGGTCTTTCTTGTAAAAGGAATTGGCTGTAGAAATAAAATTACCCGTAATGAGGCAGGAAAGTCTCTTAGTTTATACTTTCGGTTCGATAGAACCTATCCAAAAAACATACGATGTTGTGCTATTCTCTATTTGCAATTCACGTGACCCAGATGAAAGGATTACTATTGAGGCTCTTATAACCGAATTTATATCCGGATCTCCTTTCAAAACAGTAAAATAGAACAGGTGCTTAAAATTAAAAACATTCAGCTGTCAAATGTTTCTAACGTTAGTGAATCATTTGGAAGTGAATTGGGTCTCCTTATTGGAGCACAATATTTTTGGGATATTCATTCCGGGGAAAAGGAACGATTGAACAAATCCTTGTTTTTGATAGATACTATATTCGGAAAAGTAGTTCAAGGTCGAATTTCTTCGTCGGATTTAAATTACAAACATAACGTTTCTACTATGAAAATTGAATGTTGTGCGGCATTAAATGAGAAAATAACACAATTTTGGCAGTTAGATTCAATGGGGATAAATGATACGTACAATGATCGTTCCAAAATTAACGAAGAATTTATTTCTCAATTCGAAAATAATTTAAAATTTAAAAACGGAATGTATGAAACTAAATTATTCTGGAATGAAAAGCTAGACAATTTGGATGTTAACTTTACGGTAGCGAAACGAAGATTTGACAACTTAAGTATTAAAATGAAAGCAAATTGAGTACATGATGAATATAAGAACATTGTTAGGGAACAATTAAATTTGAATATTATTAAGGAGTGCTCTTCGGAATTTGAAAGGAATTCTTTTTATATGCCTCATTCAGCTGTTGTAAGATCCGATAAGGACACTACAAGGGTTAGGCTAGTGTTCGATGCGTCGTCAAAGGGAAAGGGGCGCAAGTCTCTTAATGACTGTCTAACTTCTGGGCCACCTTTGAACCCCAGAATTTTAGACGTGATCTTGCAATTTCGCGAATTAAAATATGCATTCAGCAGTGATATTCAGGGAGCATTTTTGACCATTGGAATAAATGCAGAGGATAGAAACTATTTAAGGTTTTTCTGGTTTCCAGATGAAAATGATTCGAAATCTTACAAAATTTTGCGAATGACTCGTGTTTCTTTTAGAAAAGCATCGAGCCCGTTTTTATCCTTGGAACAACCATTAAATACTACATTCGAAAATATAAACAAGAGCAACGCGAAACTTTTGAAATGCTTAACTCGGCCCTTTATGCGGATGACCTATTTTACGGTGCAAATACAGTAGATAAAGCTTTAGACCTTTCTCAGAGCGCTGTAAACATTCTTAAGGAAGGTAACATGAATTTAAGAAAGTTTAAAACGAATTCGAATGAGTTGCGTAGTTTATGGCACGAAAGAGGTATGGTTGAGGCGAGGGAAGCAAAAGAAGGTCCTTTGAAAGTGTCTACGTTTGTAATCTGGAATACTGAAGAAGACACGTTTAAATCAGATGTGCAACCCCTTCTTGACATGATCGGAGATATGAAGAATTCAAAACGTAGCGTGCTGCAAACGGCATTGAAAATATTCGACCCAGTTGGATTTGCTTCACCTTTTATGGACCTAATAAAATTACTATGGAAATATGGGGAAATGGATTAGGATGGAACGATGAACTAACTGTCTGCTGAACTGAAGAAAAAATTGGAAATTTGGTGGGCTCAGATTTGCCATTTGTAAGACTTGACAATCGAAAGAAAATATTTCTCCTTTCCATTGGAACTAGCGAGACTTAGAACTTCACATATTTTCCGACACTAGTTCTAGAGCGTTCGGAACAATTGCTTATTTTCGCTACGCGTCTCGGGATGGTTGTATTTTCACGAGTTTCATTACAGCGAAATCTAGAATTGCACCTCTTAAAAGGTTAATTCTACCAAGACTTGAACTGTTGGGAGCTGTAATTGCTTCTAGAATTTTCCAATTTTGAAAACGAAATTTCAATTACAGTTTCTAAAGCATATTTGAGGAGTGATAGATTAATCACTCTTCACTGGATTAAAGGGACCGCTTCAAAATGGAAACCCTACGTTTCAAATACAGTTGCAAAAATCCAGTCCGTCACTGATTGGTCCGTCACCGGTTTGGCTTCAAGGACCGGAATGGCTTCGCCTGACGAAGGAAACGTGGCCAAAGGGCTTTAATGACGAAATTTCTACAGAAGTATCTTGTGAAAGAACAACTAAATGAAATATCATCCTTTGTTTGTGAAGTTCAGTCAAATATGACACTGATACTTGACCTCAACAAGTATAGTAGCTTGAGAAAATTATATCGTGTTACATGTTGGGTACTTCGTTTCATCTACAACACTAGAAATAACACTAAACGATGCGACGAACTAAGTGCTGTAGAATTTGGGTGGAAACTGTTCAGAGAGAAGTTTTTGCTGAAGAACTGTCCTGTTTAAAACAAGGTAAACCAATTTCTAAAACTTCGTCGATTTTGGAATTGAATGCCTTCTTTGATGAGGACGGGATTATGCACGCTGGAGGAAGACTCCAAAAATCGAAACTTACATACCTGCTCAAACATCCGATTATTATGCCTGCAAGGCATCACTTAGTGAGTTTGTTGGTATGGGATATACACAGCAAAGTGTTTCACGGTGGAATTTCCGAAACTGTAATGCAAATACGCGAAAGGTATTGGCTGATTAAAGGAAGACAAACTGTTAAGAACATCCTAAAAAAGTGTATACTGTGCAAACGATTCAATTCGTCGCCGGGTGTGCAAGTTGCAACTCCTTTGCCAGTTACTCGAGTAGAACAGTCACCACCGTTTTATGTAGTTGGTATAGATTTCGGTGGACCACTTTAAGCGAAAAGCAGCGAGGAGAAAAACTACATTGAGCTGTTTACTTGCGGAGTTACACGAGCTCTTCACTTGGAGTTTGTTGGCAACCTGACCACCGAAACTTTTCTTCTAGTTCTTCGACGATTCATTGCTCGTCGAGGTCTCTGTTCTCAAATCTTGACGAAAAATGCCAGAACTTTTAACCGAGCAGAAACTGAACTCAAAAATTTGTGGACTGTCATTAGCCATCCAACAGTAAAAGACTTCTACGCCTCCCACAAAATTCAGTGGTACTATATCGCTGAGCTGCGTGGTGGGGTGGCTTTTATGAAAGACTAATTAGATCTGTAAAACTTGCTTTACAAATACAAATATTGACGACCAGCTACAGGCTCAAGCCCAACAATGCTGGTCCTTTGTTTATGAATTCCCCAATTCCCACTGACTATCCAATTGTGTCTTAAATTCGTACACTCCCTTTGAATTAACTATATTTTCTGGCAACGCGTTCCAACTGTCTATTACCCTATTAAAATAGTAGTTTTTCCTTAAATCCCGATTAAAATGTGTCTTATTCAATTTATACCCATGACCCCTTGTTCTGTTATCCCTATTGAAATTTAAGCCCTCTGTGTCCCCTTGTTTTACAAACTTTAAAACCTGAATCAAATCCCCCCTCCTTTTTCTTCTTTCCAGTGTATACATGTTTAGCTTACTTAAACGTTCATTATAGTCGAAATTTGCTAGCCCCTTTATTATTTTTGTAGCTCTGTGCTGAACCCTTTCAATTGATTCTATGTCCTTTCTCATATATGGAGCTAAAATTGTACAGCATATTTTAGATGTGGTCTTACTAAACCCTTATATAACGGAAAGATTATATTCTTATCCCTTGAAGTTACAGTCTTTTTAATATACCCCAATAACCTATTAGCCTTTTTACCCGCAGCTGAGCATTGGTGACCCATTTTAAAATCCCTGTGAATTATCACCCCAAGATCCTTGACTGTTTCTCCCTCCTTTACCTTTACTCCCTGCAGACAGTACTCGGCTCCACTGTTCCTGTAACCCATATGCAGAACTTGACATTTCCCTACATTAAATGACATACCCCATTTTACAGCCCATTCGGATATCTTATCAAAATCCCCTTGCAAATTTTCTATGCGTAAATTGGTATCCACTATCCCCCATATTTTTAAGTCATCTGCAAATATACTGATTCTATTCTTGATCCCCTGACCTATATCATCTATGAAAATTATAAATAAAATTGGTCCCAAAACTGATCCCTGAGGCACCCCACTTATAACTTCTGTCCACTGTGAATAATTTCCTTTTACCTGCACTCTGCTTTCTACCCAATAACCAATTCTTTATCCATATTAATGTTTTTCCCTGCCTTTCCAATTTAAGCAGTAATGCCTCATGAGGTACTTAATCAAAAGCCTTTTGAAAATTACGAAAAACTTTAAGAAAATCTACTTTACCTCGAGAGGGGTTAAAAACTCTAATCACTGAAAATGAAGGTATGCTTAGCTCTCGTCCGTTAACTTACGTTTTTTCGGACTTACAGGAACCTGTGCCTCTCACTCTAGCACATATGCTAGAGTGAATAGTTTACCTCCTGCCAGTCTAAATTTTGATTCTAATTTAATTAACAGGAAAATGCCAATTAAAAGATTTAACTATCGTGAAAGATTGATAAATATGTTTTGGAATAAATGGAAAAAGGAATACCTTTTAATGTTAAAATCTCTTCATTGTGTTAAGCCTACAGGTAAAATTACTGAATTTAAAATTGATGATATTTTATTGATCGATAAGCTTCCTAGGCATTTTTGGAAATTAGGGAGAGTTGTAGCGGTATTTCCTGGCAGAGATGGTAAAATACGGTCTTGCGAAATTAAAACAGATGCACAGGTCTTTTAATTGATAGATGTAACTTTTATATAACGTTGAAATTTATGAATAAATTCAATTCTTTACTGTATGTTAATTAACCTGAATTATCGTTACAGGATTCTAGATTGCGATGAAACTGCTATTATGTGTGAAAATTGTATATTCAGTTTCCTTGTCATTTGATTCTTTATTACAGATATATACAAATTGTTAATATGTATAATTTCTTGTATAAGTATTAAAACTTAAAAATTGTAAAATTTTCTTAGGGCTTAACATTCGATTAGTATATATTTGTGAATGAACCTCTTGGTCATTCGGGGGGCAGTGTGTTGAAACTCAAATGCTGAACAAAGGGCGCTGCGTGCACTCTGACGTGAGATAGATGTTGAAGCTCTAGTTAGTACTGCTTGTGTGAACGATGAAACACCATGATTAGTATTCCGTGTTTCTTTGTTGTTGTCTTTGTGTCAAATAAAGGTTAAAAAGGATAAAGCCTAGACTGTCTTGCTCATCTGCGAAATAGAAGTTGTATCAACGCCCACTTCCCGCTAAAAAGTTCAATCAATATTATATTATAAATTGCCTGAAACAATTTATGAATTGCACACTTTTCTCGGCAGGACTAACTTTTATCGTCGTTACTTAAAAGATACTGCTAATACTCAAGCACTACTAAACGATTAATTACGTGGCGCAAGAAAAGAAGACGCGAGAAAAATTCCGTTGACCGAAGAAACTAAAGAAATGTTCGAAAAATGCAAACAAGATTTAGCGAATGCCGCATTATTAACACTTCTTATCCTGATTTGCCTTTAGCTTTATTTACAGATGCCTCAGATTTCGCTGTAGGATCTGTTTTGTAGCAGTTTGAAGAAGAAAATTGGAAACCGATCGCATTTTTTTCAAAAAAAAAACTCAACGTAACACAAACACGGTACAGCATTTACAATAGGGAACTTTTAGGAATCTACTTCTCAATTAAGCAGTTTAAACATATGTTAGAAGGACAGAATTTTACTATATGCACCGATCATAGGCCAATTATATTTGCTTTTAATCAGAAAAACGAAAAGTCTTCGCCTAGACAACTGAGACATCTTCAATATATATCGCAGTATCTATATATATAATAAGCTTATGCGTGGCGCAAAATTGGCCTGTATTTCTCTCCCGGTTGTGGCAACGGGTTTGTTCTTTACGAATGTAAATATTGCTATCCCTCATTTCACCAACTGGAAGCGCATCGCGTTGACGCTTGACCAATCTTCCCGGTAATTGTGAGAGGTTTTTGATAGAAAAATTAGCTATTTGCGTCAAATTCAATATAATTTGCGAAGAAGAGAGCAGCGAACAATGGAATCTTTTGACGAACGAATTCAGAGAATTACCGCTAGAAATACTGCGGATATGCTTAGAAGGGCCAGAGCACGCGATGACCAACATTTAAGTAATAGAACCGATTCCCAAGTGGAAGTAAGTGTTTCTGAACACGATTGTGGATACATGACAGAAATATGCTCATTTTGTGGAGCTTTTTATTGGTATCATGAATTGAACACTTCAAAAAAATTCACAAAATGCTGCCATGATGGAAAAATTTGGTTGCCAAATCTTGCAGACCCACCTCATGTTTTGGTAAATTTATTGACCAGTTGTTCTTTTGAAGAAAAAAACTTTTAGCTTCACATAAGAGAGTACAATGTTGCACTTGCTTTTGCATCAATGGGTGCTGAAGTAAAAGCTCCCCCTGGAATTGGCCCTTATTGTTATCGCATCCATGGTCAAATATACCACAGGGTTGCTCCACTGTATGCCAGTGATAAATTTAAACCTGGCTATGGACAGCTGTATATTTTTGATGCCTCTGAAGCCAATAGAAGGCGTTTGGAAAACAACCCAGCTTGCATACATTCTGTGATGGAGAAGTTGGATTCCTTACTCCGTCAAATAAACCCATATGCAGAATCATACATGCAAATGCATGAGTTAATCCACTCTCATCCTACTGCTGATGTGAAAATGGCTTTCATGGAAAATTCAGAAATGGATTTGCGCCGCTATAATGCTCCTACCTGTAAAACTGAGGTTGCTGCAATATTTGTTGGTGATGATGGGGAACCCCCTGCAAATTGGGATATTTGTATTTATCCTAAAGGAGAAGGGTGTATAAATATATCTCCCCTAAATCCATGCAGCGATCCAATGGTTTATCCGTTGTTGTTTCCTCGAGGGGAACATGGATGGTCGAGCCTCATGGAGCATGTTGAAGAAAGACGTTCGGCTAAACGAACCAGGGTCACACAGCTTCACTTTTACGCCTACAAACTTTCAGTTCGTAGTGGTTTTAGCATTTTACATAGCAGTGGTAAACTGTTTCAACAATATATCGTTGATGCTTACGTTAAGACGGAAGGTTCTCGGCTAAATTTTATTCGCATGAACCAAAAGGATCCAAGAGTGGAATTGTACAGGGGACTCTTGGATGCTTTAGCAACCCGTGCCTCTCGTAACAATGTACGGATTGGAAAATTGATCATTTTGCCTTCTTCGTTCCAAGGAAGTCCACGCTGTATGCAGCAAAACTATCAAGATGCAATGGCCATGGTCAGGAAATTTGGTCGCCCTGACCTATTTATTACATTCACATGTAATCCCACCTGGCCAGAAATTGTAAATGCATTGCAAGGTAGAGAGAGACCAGAAAATAGACCCGATATTGTGGTCAGGGTATTTAAGTTAAAATTATCTGAGCTCTTGAATGATCTCCTCAAAAAAAAAATATTTGGGTCAGTAACATCATACATTTATGTAATTGAATTCCAAAAGCGGAGGTTGCCTCATTGTCATATTTTATTGACATTAGATTCATCTTCCAAAATTCGCACCAAAGATGACATCGATAAATTTGTGAGGGCCGAACTACCTGATGTTACTCTAAATGAAAGGCTATATTAAATTGTTACTAAATGTATGGTCCATGGCCCCTGTGGTCTTATAAATCCAAAATCCCCCTACGTGAAAGATGGTGAATGCTCAAAAAAATTCCCAAAAACATTCATAAAGGAGATGGAAGAAAATATAAATGGCTACCCAGTGTATAAAAGAAGGCAAACTGAACCTGTAAGAGTAGGGAACTATTATATAGATAATCGCTGGATAGTACCCTATAATCCATGGCTATCCAAAAAGTATGATGCCCATATAAATGTTGAGGTGTGTGCATCTGTTAAAAGTGTGAAGTATTTGTACAAATATGTGTGCAAAGGGCATGATTCTGCCTCTGTAACATTAAAAACTGATGCTGCAGATCACGATGAAATAATAAATTTTTTGGATGGGAGGTATGCAAGTGCTCCTGAGGCAATGTAGCATTTAAATGAATTCTACATGTCCGATAAATCTCACAGTTATTAGACTGGCTGTTCATTTGCAACAGCATCAGCCAATCTATTTTAGAGAAGGTCAAGAAAACGATGCAGTGGAAAGGGCATCAATAAAAGAAACCACTTTGACTGCATGGTTTCAATTAAACATAGTTGATACAGAGGCACATCCTGTTTATTATGCTGATATCCCTCAATATTATGTTTTTGACAGGGATATCAGCAACAAAATGGGAAAAAAGGCAAAGAGGCGGACAACAAGTAATTGGCAGAATGCCAGTTGTTAGTGTTCAGGATTTGGAGAGATTGTACCTTAGAATGTTATTGTTGAGAAAAGTTGGTACTGTAAGTTTTGAGGATTTAAAGACTGTAAATGGAGTAATATGCGAAACCTTCCAAAGTGCGTGCAAAGAGCTTGGTCTTTTAGAAGGAGATCAGCACTGGCATGTTACATTACTTGAAGCAGCTACTGTTCATGTCCCAAGTTATTCGAGACTTTAATTAGCAATAATTTGTGGATTCGGTGAGGTAGAAAATATCCCTGAACTTTGGACTCAACATAAAAGTTCTCTCTCTGATGATTTCATTAATAGGTATTCTGAAGAAACTGGCCCACAATATGCCCTTGCAGAAATTAATGAACTATTGAGGTGTTATGGTTTAAATTTAAAAAAATTGAATCTTCCTTCTGTTAACTTGCAATGTAATTTGATTGTGCTTTCCTATGATGTTGTAGAGGAGCAGTCCAAAGCTGATATTAATATTGCAAAATTAAATTTAGAACAAAAATATGTGGTTGATGAAGTACTGAATACAATTTATGGGGTCCAAACTAATGTATCTAAGTACTTTTTTCTTGATGGACCTGCAGGAACAGGCAAACCTTTTGTATATTTTACCTTACTACATGCAGTTAGAGGAAGAGGTGATAAAGCCATTCATGTAGCATCAACTGGAATAGATGCAACATTGTTGATTGGAGGCAGAACTGCTCATTCTACTTTTAAAATTCCCCTTACTTTAAATGCTACTTCAACATACAATTTGAAACCAAATAATTCAGAAGCTAAAGTGTTATTAGATGCTAAGTTAATTGTTTGGGACAAAGCACCAATGACTCATGTTCATGCCTTTTATAGCAGTGGACAGACTTTTGAAAGCTGTAACAAAATGTGATGAGCCGTTTGGTGGGAAAATAATTTTATTGGGTGGAGATTTCCGACAAGTGCTTCCAGTCATTTTAAGAGGTTCTCGGTCCTTAACAGTTTCAAGTTACATTAAAAAACATAGATTGTGGTCTGCTTTTCATGTTCTCAGATTAAACAAAAATATGCGAGCTTTAGATACCGAGAAGGAATTTGCAAATTGGCTGTTGCATGTAGGTGAAGGAGAAAATTGAGATAAAGTTCAATTAACCCCTATTTGCTATCCAGGATCCTGTGCAACAACTGTTCAATGATATAGATTTTGAAACAGTGACGCCTGAAGAGCTCAAAAATCGGCACATTCTCACTGTAACAAATGATTCATCAATGCAAATCAATAATCATGTACTGCAGTGTATGCCAGGAAATGAAGTCATTTATGAGAGCATTGACACAATAATCAGTGAAGATCCACAAGATCAACTTGCATATTCAGAGGAATTTTTGAATAGCATTGCACCAACAGGAATGCCACCTCATAAACATAAATTAAAAACAGGTGTTATTATAATGTTCCTCAGAAATTTAGCACCTTCAAAAGGTTCGTGCAATAGAACTAGACTTATAGTGGTAAATATGCAGAAAAATATAATTGAAGCAAAAAAAATAAGTAACGAAAACAATGAATCTTACCTACCTCGAATGCCTCTTATTCCATCTGATAGTAATATGCCTTTTAAATTCAAGCGTAAGCAATTTCCTATTAGGTTAGCATTTTCAATGACCATTAATAAAGCTTAGGGCCAAACTTTTGACAAAATATGTTTAGATTTGAACAAACCAGTTTTTACTCATGGCCAATTGTACGTAGGTCTTTCTAGAGTGAGATCTTTCGAATCTGTTACTGTTTGGGTCTGCCAGTTCTCAAATACACAACTGTGTGTACAGGGAGGTTTTATGTGAATGAATATACCCCAGAATTTGTTATCATTGTAAATACACTGTCATATCATATCCCAGAAATCTATTTGTCAGTGTAAATACTCACCCAAACTGTTACTAAAAGTGAATTTAGAACATGGTAGTCCCAAGAGTTCCCCTTTCTCGCTGCTCCCTCATAACATTAGCTGTATGGTTCAGCAATACATAAAAGGGTCTTCGAATAAACTGTTTTGCACAGTGTAAATACTCAAATATTATGTACCCCAGAATTTCTTATTATTGTAAATACATTGTCATATCATATCCCAGAAATCTATTTGTCGGTGAAATACTCACCCACACTGTTACTAAAAGTGAATTTAGAACATGGTAGTCCCAAGAGTTCCCCTTTCTCGCTGCTCCCTCATAACATTAGCTGTATGGTTCAGCAATACATAAAAGGGTCTTCGAATAAACTGTTTTGCACAGTGTAAATACTCAAATATTATGTACCCCAGAATTTCTTATTATTGTAAATACATTGTCATATCATATCCCAGAAATCTATTTGTCGGTGAAATACTCACCCACGCTGTTACTAAAAGTGAATTTAGAACATGGTAGTCCCAAGAGTTCCCCTTTCTCGCTGCTCCCTCATAACATTAGCTGTATGGTTCAGCAATACATAAAAGGGTCTTCGAATAAACTGTTTTGCACCGTGTAAATACTCAAATATTATGTACCCCAGAATTTCTTATTATTATTGTAAATACATTGTCATATCATATCCCAGAAATCTATTTGTCAGTGTAAATACTCACCCACGCTGTTACTAAAAGTGAAATTAGAACATAGTAGTCCCAAGAATTCCACTTTCTCGCTGCTCTCTCAGAACCTTAGCTGTATCGTTCATTAATACATAACCAGAACAATTTTCAGGTCTATGTAGACTAAATAGGGCCCATTTTAAGCTAGACTAAAGAATTGTAGTGTCCGATGGGCGAGCGAAGCGATCCGGAGGGAACTGCTTGCAGTTCCGGGGGTTGGCGAGCGTCAGCGAGCAGGGGGCGTTAGCCCCCTAGTTAAACAGAAATACGTAACATCAGTGGACATGAAAACCTTGTTGCAGACTCGATGTCTAGGATAGAATCTGTAATCGGGTTAGATTATGATACAATTGCAGGTAAACAAATTGGCTGCGAAGAGCTTAACAAGTTACGCAATAACAGTCTATTCGCGTTTAAGCAATATCCACTTCCGTCAGAAAAACTTCTCTAGTGTGATACCTCAACTTCAAACATTAGACCCTTTTTATCTCAAATATTTAGAAGGATAATACTTGATAAAATTCATGGTTTGGAGCATTCGGGCATAAAAAATACGATTAAGCAGATGACTTCCAGATTTATCTGGGCAAACAACCGAAAGAATGTAGCAAATTGGGCTAAAACCTGCATAAACTGTCAAAAGAAAAAAATTACACGACACACACGCTCCAAAATTGGAATTTTTGAAGAACATGACGAACGATTTAGTGTGGTACATATAGATTTAAACGGTCCATTTTACTGGCTGGATTGAAGTTATCCCAATAAATAATTCTAGGGCCGAAACAGTTTCCCGAGTATTCTATGAAAATTGGATTACAAGGTTTGGTATGCCGTACTGCGTAATTACTGATCGAGGAGGTCAATTTAGGTCAGAACTATTTAAAAATCTTAGTATCGTGTGTGGTTTTAAATTGAATAATGCTATATCTTATCACCCTCAATGCAACGGTAAAATCGAGAGGTTGCATCGGACACTAAAAGCTGCGATTAAAGCTCATAATTCTATCAAATAGACTCGAACTTTACAAACGGTTTTATTAGCAATACGTGCAGCATTACGCGAGGATACGAATTGTTCCCTTGCACAAATGGTTTATAGAAAATCCATGAAACTACCAGAGGAATTTTTCGATAGACCTAAAACAAAATTGGATCCAGGTAGTTTTGCAAGTGAACTACAAAAGCAAATGGAATTTCTAAAACTATTTGAGCAATCCGTGAGCAACCGTAATCAAAAGAAATGAAAAATATTTCACCGTTCAAATAAAAAGTAAATAAATAAACATTTCCATTGATAGGCTAAAACCAGCATATGGTTTGGTTCCGAATGAGGACGCTGATTATCTAGAATCATCAAATACGAAACTTTCCTCTCCCTGCAAATCTTACTCCACAACTGCCCATTAAGGAATCTGATGAACGAAATCGAACCGAAGACTTCTCGCAGCGGAAAACGGATTAGATTTCCATGAAGATATGGACAGTAAACAAATAATTCTATGTTTAATTTTTTTTAATTTTAAATAACTTATTGATCGTAACTGAGTAACTGGGGAGGGAATAATGCAGCGTCTCTATCCAGATGATTATCTTTGTTTTTTTTTGTGAATACTTTATTTAGTTGTTGTCTTGTGGCAACGAGAAAAGAAAATGTATAAATACTGTTTCTCAACGCAGTTGAGCAGCAGTTCTGTAGTAGTCCATACGTTCGTTCTTTGTATGTTGTAATAAAATATTACTTGAAAGTATTTCTTGTTTAACATCTTGTCTTGTAACTCAAAGAGAGCTACAGCTCCACTAGGATCAAGGGTCGTATCAGCAAGACCATGACCACGATTCCATCTGCCAGTTCACATTAGAAAGACGAACGAACACTATCTCGTCGCTTGCACACAAGGGCATTGGGCAAGAAGAATGTTAGAAAAAAGTGCCTTGCATGCAAAAAGCAGATTCATTCATCCCATGCCACATTCAATAAGAGAAAAATGGATCCTTCCAAAGAGAAATGTATAAAAGTATGTAATAGAAAGCAAAATTAGTCCTCCTTTTGAGTCTATTGCAAATAGATTACCTTTCAGAAAAATGCCTCTATTTACTTCATCCCAAACGCCAATGTTCCCAAAAGGGAACATCCTCAAAATCATACTTAGGATTTTTTTTCCTCCAAAAAAGGTTTAGAACATTTATACCAGCAGTAAAATAAGCCATCTGAGCAAATAAATAAAATATCAAATTTTAAAAATGAATTGCGGAGTTTAAAACGGTAAAAAAGGAATATTGCTCAAAGTAAAATTTGAATCGTCACATTTCTTCAGTGCACGAAAAAAGGGAATTATTTACTTGTATCTTCTGTGAGCAGAACTTCATTAGAGAAACAACTCCCCTAAGACATGTAGCCAGTTTACACAACTAAGTGACTTTTTATTGTGAGGTGTGCAACAAACCGTTCTCAAGACAAGGTGTGCTTTTTCGACATAAACCACTGCATGAAACAGTTTTGAAACAGAAAGCATGTGAAGCAGTTTTTGCTGCAGGCAAGCGGAGCAAGTGTGCTGAGAACCTTCAAGTGGGGAGTATTGTGGATCCAGGACCATCGACCTCAAACGGCAACAATCCATCTTCTAGAACTGCACAGAAGAAAGAAAGTGCTTTTAAAAATCGCATTTCAACGTGGACTTTCAGCAACACAGACAGAATAATCGATATTTCTTCCTTTATGAAGAATGTCGAAACGAGTGCGAAAGACCATCTGAAAGAAGCAATATTACAGATGCAGCTGAAAGTAAGCTTGCAGTTAAAATGTAGTCATCAAAAAATTACTGAAGAAGGAGAAATTCATAAAGAGTGTTCTTTCTAAACGAAGAACACAATTTTGATGTCGAACACTGATATCGATCACTTATTTGAAACAGCGTGTGAAGAAATCTTAAAAGAAAGCGCGGATTTTGAGACAAAAGATTCAGGATGGTCAATTGATTCAATTGAAGAATTAGTTCTTAAACAGAGTCAATATTCTCCATTAAAGGGATCAAGTTTTGTTGAACTCCCTGAGTTTTTTAAATTTAAACGCTCGGTGATAAATGTGAAGAACTTGGATAATGAATGCTCCCGTTGGTCTATTTTAGCTGCCTTATATCCAGCGACGAAAAACCCTTCTCGCGTTTCAAACTATTTTAAATTTAAAGATTATTTAAATTTTTCAGGGATCAATTTCCTTACGAAACCCGAGGAGAGTAAATTATTTGAGAAAAATGACGATATTTCAATCAATGTACATCCCTATGAAAAGGAATATATAATTTTCCCTCTTATCGTTACGTCCGAGGTGAAAGATCGTCATGTAGATTTGCTCCTCAAAGATAAAAAGAACTTCCATTACTGAGCTATTCTTAACCTCTCACGACTTGTTTCTTCACAACTGACGAATTGAAAACGAAAGCAGTTTATTTGCAGGAGATGTTTGTGCTTTTTCGCAAGCAGTGAACATTTAAAAGAGCATGAATAACTTTTTCAAATGAATAAGCCCTGTCGGATTGAGATGCCTTAAGAAGAAAAAAAGTGGATTCTTTTTCAAAATTTTAAGCATTTAGCATGCATTTCTTTTGTGATATATGCTGATTTTGAATGCATTACAGAGATGGTTGATTTGAGTTTTATGGCGCGAGGTCCAAAAGCGGACAAGCTGCATTACAGAGAAGATCCACTCCTGTGATCAAGCAAGAAATGCATCTTACAGTAATGCATATCAAAAGCATAGAGCTGTAAGCTTCTGCTACTACATAGTTAGCAGTAGCGGTAAATGTGAGACCCCTGTAGTGTATAGAGGTGAAGACGTCTCTCAAAAATTCATAGTGTTTACAGCATAAGGCGCTGATTATTAAAGAAAAATACAGGAGCCCTCTTCCGATGGAAGAATTGAACGAGGGGGGGGGGCGGTGACAATACCTAGAGGCTGTAACCTGTCTCATGTGTGAAAAAGTTTTTATCGCTGGAAGAGACATTAAAGTTAAGGATCACGATCACTTAAGTGGGCGGTATAGAGGAGCTGCCCGTTCATCATGCAACTTAAATTACAAGTTTCCTAATTTTATTCCAGTATTTTTACATAATCTTTCTGGTTACGATTCACATTTATTCATAAGAGAACAGTAATGCATTTGACGTTAGCGTTTGACTCCAAAACCCTGTCAATCATTCCAAGTACCGAGGAGAGAGATATTTCCATCTCTAAAAGAGTGGGTAAGTATCTCAATCTACGTTTCATCGATACCATGAAGTTTATGGCAAGCAGTTTAGAACCACTCGCCAAAAATCTTCAAAAAGGAATCTTCTAAGGAGACTTTTTCCACATAAGAAATCACTGGGAGCTGCTAGTACAGAAGGGTGTATATCCATATGATTATATTATATGGATAACATGGATAAGTTCAATGAGCCTCGACTTCCGCAAAAAGACGCCTTTTACAACTCTTTGAACGCAATGAATATCATCGAGGAAGATTATGCTCATGCAAAGGAAGTGTGGAAAACGTATCACATTAATAATCTAGGAGAATAATCTGATTTGTACGTCAAAACAAACGTGCTATTGTTGACTAATGTATTCTAAAATTTTAGAAGATTATGTACGTCATCATACAAGTTAGATCCTGCGTGGTACTTGACGGCTCCCAGTTTGTCATGGGATGCAATGTTAAAAAGTACAGGTGTGAACATTGAACTGTTAACGGATTATAATATGCTGATGATCGTAAAACAGGTATGCGTGGCGGAGTATCTCAATGTTCCAACCGCCTCACTTCGGCCAATAACAAATATATGGAGAAATATGACGTAACGAAACCATCCAGCTTCATCATATATCTGGACGCCAACAATCTCTATGGGTGGGCTATGTCCCAAACGCTTCATTTGAACGAGTTTCAGTGGTGTAATGTGAACGATGTGAATGATATACAAAAATGATGATCAATTTGGATAATTTTAGAGGTTGATATGGAGTATCCTCAGGATCTCCATGACC
The DNA here is from genome assembly GCA_947359465.1 of Metellina segmentata. Classification (NCBI taxonomy): domain Eukaryota; kingdom Metazoa; phylum Arthropoda; class Arachnida; order Araneae; family Tetragnathidae; genus Metellina; species Metellina segmentata. The sequence goes on from OX375883.1 coordinate 10,624,985, forward strand.
TACATAGTGATTTCCCCTTGACTGCTACCAACGGTATTCTACCAGGATTTAGGAAAAAGAGGCTCTTTTTAACCCTCGAAAAAAAAGGAAAGATATTTCCTTCATTATAAAGCTTTGCTTCATTATTTAGATTCAAGATTAAAGCTAATAAAAATAAACAGAGCTATAAAATTAAGAGAAAAAGCATGGCTTAAAAATAACATTGATTTAAATACTAACATGACAGCTAAAGCACTCAATTCATTTGTAAAAGACTTCTTTATATTAATGTACAATTCAATTTTTGGTAAAACTATTGCAAATATTCGACGAAGAGTCGATATCCGATTGTGTTCAAATTCTAACTCTCTTTTAAAATTAATAGCAAAGCCCAATTTCGGTCATACTAAAATTTTCTCTGAAAACTTAGTTGCATGGTACATACAAAAAAAACTAAATTGATATTTAATAAACCTATATATAGTGTAATGGATATTTTAGATGCATCCAAAACATTAATAACAGAGTTTTATTATAATATTATGAAAAGAGAATATGGGGAAAATGTTAAACTTTTATAAACAGACACCGATTCAGTGATTTATCAGATATATACGAGATTTCTTCGAAGATATGAAAAAGAAATCTTTATGATACGTTCGGAATTTTCTGAGAATAATGAGTACGGAATAAAAAATGTAAACAAAAAAGTGGTTGGGAAGATGAAGGATGAAAACAGTGGGAAAATTATGACAGACATCATTGGATTAAGATCTAAAATGTATGCATTTCAGGTAGAGGGTAGAAATGTAGTAAAAAAATGATTTAGTAGACATGCAAAGTGTTGTAAAATACAATAACTATTGTTATCTATAAACATGTATAGATATTTTTTCTAAATATGCAGGGGTCATACCTTTGAAAAGGAAAAATGGAAAATCCATTATAAATGCGTTAAAGTCAATTTTCAAGGAAAGAAAACCAAAAGAATTACAAACAGATCAAGGAACTGAATTTACAAACAAAACATTTCAATCTTATTTAAAATCTGTCCAAGTAAAGTTTTTCACGACGCATAAGGAAACCAAAGCTAGTGTTGCTGAACGATTTAACCGTAAGTTAAAAACTAAAATGTGTAAATACTTTACCCATATAAAAATAAAACAGATTTATGGATGTCTTAGACAAACTCGTAAAGTTATAATCATACACTTGTGGTGACGCAGTAAGTTCAACCATTTTCCTTTATGCGTCAATCATTTTTGCGAAGTGAAACTTTCGTTTGCGAACTAAAACTAGATAAGTGTCAATCAAAATCCTTAATAAATGAAATAATTTCAGCGAATTAACTTAGCCAATCACCCAAGACAGAAGGTGTGGTTAATTCATTCCTCCAAGTGACCCGAGCCGAACGGACATAACTTTTCGCTCTGAATCTGATCCAAAAGGACATATGTTCCTTCCTTCCTAACTTCTTCTTTGTCTTAGACCCCAGGGGCATTCCTTCTTTAGGTTTGTACGGGCTTCACAACCCCGGGGTACCTGAGTGATCTTCCCTCCCATTCGTTCTTCTTCTCCTCTACCCTTTGCTTTTTGCTCTTTCTTCCTCCCTCGTTGTGGTTGCCTCTTCGGAGGTGAGGGCTCCCCTTGAGAATCTTTTCGCCAGTCTGTGCTTCCAGCTCCTCTTGGGGATTATATCACCCACATGTTTGCCGTGCGTGGAGACATGTGTCTTCGGAAAGGGAGATCCTGGTGATTGAGGAACGACATAACGTCCCAATACATTGCTTCGGCTCCTGCTTCGGATAAACAGGAGGTGTACTTTGGTCCCAGTACATTGATCGGCTGGTGGGTATATCCTGCTAGGACTAAGGACCTGCTCACCAACTAGCTCCTTAGGGCAGTCATAGAGGAGAGTTGGGTCCGTATAGTCCCTGGCTAGCACCGGTACAGGAACCTGTATCCCCTCGTTGGACTCCATGGTGGGTGGTGCCGCCGGGGACTGAAATTTTATTATTAAACCATGGAAAATCAACTTCTCCTTCAGTGGAGCACTTAACTTGCAATAATAATGAAACTAATATACCAGAACACAATTTTTTTATAATAAAAAGCAACGAAGGAAATCTAAAAAACATATCAGCTATACTACTTCACAAAACATTAGGAATGGTCGGAGAGACAAAAAATAATAAAAAAAAAACCTAGCAGGTGACGTACTCGTAGAAGTCTCTAATAAATCACAATCTTTAAATATACAAAAAATAAATTCCGTCGGTTCAATAGCAGTCACCGTTACACCACATAAAACTTTAAATTCATCACGAGGCGTAATTTCGGAATCTGATCTACTCCATGACACTGAACCAGACATCTTGGAATCCCTGTCAAAACAAAATGTAATTAATGTCAGAAGAATAACTATTCAAAGAAACGGCCAAAAAATACCCACCAAACATTTAATACTAACTTTCAATACCCCAAGTCTACCAAAACACGTAAAAATAGCTTATATGAATTGCCCAGTTCGACCTTTCATTCATAACCCGGTCCGTTGTTTTAAATGTCAGAGATTCGGCCACTCTTTCCTTGTTTGCCGTGGAAAAGAAACCTGCGCAAAATGCTGTAGTACAGATCATAAGATCGATGTCTGTACGTCATCGTCCCTTTGCTGTGTGAACTGCAAAAGTGACCATCCTGTTTTTGCCAGATCTTGCCCTCAATTTATAACCGAAAACGAAAACCAAACTATTAAAGTGCAGCAAAACATTTCATTTCCTGAGGCCCGAAAAATTGTAAATGATCGCACCCCGAAACCTGGTATTTCTTACTCTTGAAAAGAAAAAAAAAATTTCAAAACTAACGGAAATCAAACCGATGTAACTATTTTTAAGCCATCTGCCCAACATAAAACTTCAATGAAAGCCTCTTTTAACTAACTATAATGCCTCTTTTTTCTAGAGCATCAGCTACAATCTCAACAAATACAAAACACATAAATCAACCAAATCGATCTATAAATACTTCTTTAAAAAGAGCCATATCATCTGAACAAAGCAATATTAAAGTAGCAAAAAGTTCTTCTCAAACCTCTCTTCAAACTGACGTTACATCCAGAAATTTCACAACTAATCCTTCTACCAGCGACCTTATAAATCTTTACAACACCGAAAGTGATATTTCCTCTGTAGAGAGTGATGGCTTGGAGACTTCGCCACCCAAGTCCAAGAAGGATCTTCGGCAAGACAGATCTCGTTCTAGGACGAGAAAACAGAAGTAGTTTTCTCTTTTCTTTTATCCTTTATTTTTATGGCTTCCATTCTTTCCTGGAACTGCCGGGGTTTTCGTCAAAAAATTGATGAAGTAAAAGATATCATAAATAAACACAAGCCAGCTGCAATCGCCCTCCAGGAGACCTATCTAAAAAACAATGATACCACTAACATTCGTCATTTCAGTATATTCCGAAAAGATTACGATGATGGCCAAAGAGCATGTGGAGGTGTTGCATTGCTTACCTCCCATGACTTACCAGTCACCCAAATTAACCTTACAACAAATCTCCAAGCTGTTGCTGTAAGACTTCATGTCAATATTTTACTGACAATATGCAATTTATACTTACCTCCTAACACCCATGTCGCCACCTCTGAATTAAATAGTTTAGCAGATCAACTTCCGCAACCATTCATTATACTTGGTGACCTAAATGGCCATCATATTCTCTGGGGCAATTCAGATATTAATAGTAGAGGCAAATAAATTGAAAAACTAACAACGGACAATGATTTATGTATAATGAATAACGGCCAATATACTTACTTTCACTCACCTAAAATTCAATAGATCTGGCAATCTGTACTCCCTCAATTTTATCATTTTGGAACTTTTCTGTGGATCCTTACCTTTACAATAATGACCATTATCCTATAAAACTAAAATAGGCCGGCCAATACCAACCTAACACCGTCAGCCATTCAAACTATATTTTTGAAACTGCCAACTGGCCACTTTTTACTAGCCTTGCTGACATCACTAACACGGTAGAAAATGATGATATTGATGAAATAACCAAAAAAATAACAGACATAATTATAGCAAGTGCTGACCCTTCCATAAAAAAAGTTATTAATGCACCTAAAAAACAGAAGAAACCTTGGTGGAATGACGATTGTAGCGATGCTTACCGGAAACAAAGGAAGGCCTGGAATATCTTCAATAGATATCCAACAAGTGAAAATTATATTATTTATAAAAAAACAAAAGCGTCATTTCGAAAAATACAACGACGTAGTAAGAGGGATTCTTGGATGAATTATGTAAACAGTATAAATAGGAAGACCACAAGTAAACAACTATGGAACAGGATCAAAAGAATTTCCGGATTGGATTGGATATGATTTTGTGGCATTGGGTCCTCTTGGGACATATTATGCCAAACTCAAGATAAAAAATCAAATATATAATATAATAAAAAAGTGAAATGAGTCAAAACATAATGTATGCATACTATATAAAATTATATGTGATGGATAAAACCAAAATGTCATGCAAAAAGCTAAAAATATTTGGACGAGGATTCTCTCCAATCATGTCTTCTAAAGTCAAGTTATAAGAATTAAAATGTATAAGTCGTTGCCTATTAAAATGAGAACATTCTATTAAAATGTGTTTTACGGTTAGTGGGCAAATGCAGTAATTACAAATGGGATGATCTTCTCCGAGGAGGAGGTGTCTATGGGTTATACGAGTATGTCCAATACGGAGTCGTGTTAATATAACATTTTGTCTTCTAAAAGGTAATGATTTCCATGGAATAATATTTGGTTTAAAGGCATGGAGTTTGTTCTCCGTTTGTTCGTTCCAATCGTTCTGCCATTTTGTTTCTAAAAATTTGTAAATGAATGATTTTAAGTCGCGATAAGGAATGGTATGGTCAATGTTATTTACGGCCGATTTGGCGGCTTTGTCGACAGTCTCATTTCCTGCTATCCCAACATGAGATGGAATCCAACAAAATATTAAGTTAAAATTTTTGGATGAAAGATGATAAATTCTTTTTAATGACTCTAAAACAATGGGATGACTGTCATGATCAGGATATTTCAATGACTGTAAAACACTTAATGAATCTGTGAAAATGATATATTTTTTATGACAATGATCAGATATATTTTCTAGTGCTTTATAGATGGCCATTATTTCAGCGGTAAAAACAGAACATGAAGAATGAAGTTTAAAACTGTGAAGGGAATCATTAATAGTGAACGCAGCTCCAACATAGTTTGCCCTTTTAGACCCGTCCGTATAAATATGTATAAAATTAGAGTATTTTTCTATATGCTTTTGAAAGAGTTGTTTGTAAATAATATCAGAAGTATCTGCGTTATAAAAATATTTGAAGGGGTTTTGAAATTCAAAATCATGATTAAACCAAGGAGAGAAATAATACAGTTTTTTCTGGGTGACGTCAAGTGAAGAAAGTTCGGATCCGTTCATCACATCAAGCATTCTTAAGTGGAATGAAGGATGTTTTTGCTTGATAAAGGCGTTTTAAATATGGGCTATGATGAATGGTATGCAATGGGTGATGAGTGATTGAGGAAATTCTAAAATAATATTCTAAGGACAACAACTGTCGCCTTAAGTCCAGAGAAGGTTCAAAACCATCGACATACAAGCTGTTTACAGGTGATATTCTAAAGGCACCAGAACATAAACGCAAAGCTGTGTGGTGGATGGTGTTCAGAGTTTGAAGAGCAGATTTTTTTGCTGAACCATACACCACGCAGCCGTAATCTAATTTTGATCGAATTAAAGCTCTATAAATTTTAAAAAGGCAAGTACGATCAGATCCCCATGATAATTTTGATAAAACTCGTAAAATGTTAAGAGCCTTTTCGCAGCGTTTGCGTAAATTTAAAATATGCGGTTGAAAAGTCAACTTCTTGTCAAATATAATACCTAAAAATTTCACACTGTCAACAACATTAATTAAAATATCTTTGAAAAATATTTCAGGGTCAAGATGAAGATTTCGTTTTTTACAAAAATGAACACACGCGGTTTTGGAAGGTGAGAAACTGAAACCATTTTTGTTAGTCCAATGAGTGATTTTGTTAACGGCCTGTTGAAGTTGTCTTTCAATTAAACGAATGTCTTTAGCTGCGCATGAAATTTGCAGATCGTCAACGTAAATAAGACCTTTAACTGATGGAGGCAATTGAGAAACAATATTGTTAATTTTTAAAATAAATAAAGTTACACTTAAAACACTGCCTTGTGGCACTCCCTCCTCTTGAGTAAAAACATCTGAAAAACACGATCCAATCCTTACTTTAAAATATCTTTTTTGTAAAAAATTCTGAATAAAAATAGGCAGATTTCCTTTTATGTCATAGTTAAAAAGGTCTTCTAAAATTCCATGTCTCCACGTTCCATCATATGCTTTTTCGATATCGAAGAAAATCGAGACGAGATGTTTATTTTCCACAAATGCGTTTCTGATTTCATTCTCGAAAGCGACTAGAATGTCAGTGGTAGAACGATTTTTTCTAAAGCCACTTTGAAGTGGAGAGAGACATTTATCTTTTTCTAAAATATACATTAACCGCGCGTTGACCATCTTTTCTAAAATTTTGCATAAACAACTTGTTAGGGTTATTGGACGGTAGTTCGAAGGATTCTTGGGGTCTTTGTTCGGTTTCAGTATGGGAATTACATTAGCATACCTCCATGACTGCGGAAAAGTGTGTTCGGTCCAAATTCTATTGTAAAATTTGAGGAGATGATTTAGAGAACTATTTGAAAGATGTTTGAGCATGATGTAACTGATATTATCTGGGCCAGGAGTTGATTTGTGGACTAAGGATAAGGCCTTTGTCAATTCAGAAAAAGTAAAATCACGATTATAAGATAATATACGGTTTGAAATAAAATTAATTCTATTCTTTTCAGATGCAACCTTAATTTTTTTTAAACTTTCAGTGTAGTTATTGGAGCTGGATATTTCGGAAAGGCATGACGCAATTGTGTTTGCTATGTCTTTGGGTGCCGATAATGTTTGATTATTGTGTTCTAGTATAGGAATTTGTCTGTTGGGGAAAACGCCGGAAATTCTTTTAATCCTGGTCCATAGGTGTTTACTGGTGGTCTTACTATTTATACTATTGACATAATTTATCCAAGAATCCCTCTTACAAAGTCGTTGAGTTTTTCGAGAGGCCGCTTTAGTTTTTTTATAAATAGTATAGTTTTCTTTTGTTGGATATCTATTAACCCTCTGAATCCTGAACCGCCTCAATCCGTACCCAAATAGATTCTTCGACTGAGTCCTGTGGGGCGCTTAGCCGGGCGGTTGTCTTTAATAATAGGGAAGCAGGTAGTTAGACGAGGGGTCTCTTGCAGTTCCTTCGGGGAACGGTTCGAGGTCAAAGGTAATCCATTGACACTTGACAGTGATGTAGTGAAGTTGCTTGGGGATAGTTTTAATGGCCAACATCGACAAAGGCTGCGGTGCCTTTTGCATTTGGAGAAGTCGTTCAAAGTGTGGAAGTAACGATTCTGAAAAAATTCTTTCACACTTCTATTTTCAAATTGGTGGATTTTTCCACTAGTAAGAATGATAGAAAAAATTATAATACCAACATTTATGATATAAATTTTTTGGAAAATACGTGTTGTCTAGAACATATTTCTGAAAACGGTATAATTTTACGTAACTCCTAATATCTGAAATCTTTTTTTGTAGTAAAAGTATGTCCTGAATATTCATCAGCATGCAACTCAGACTTCAGCAAATATAACAATTTATGAATATTTTTGTCTTGCATTCTTTGTGAGAAATTAATATTTGCTTTACCGACACAATTCAATAGGCTCAGTACATTATGAAAAAAATATTAATACTCCGCTTTCAAAAAGCCGACTAACTAACGACTTAGTGGTTAAGATGTTAGCCTCTAGATCAGATGGTTCCTGTTTCTAATCCGGGTCCGGGCAGGGATGTGTGTAAGCGTATGGTGTAGAAGCGGCTGGTGCGCCTTAAATCTGTCGTGGCCGAAAGTCCTCACGTTGGGTTTGTGTGGAAGTTTGGAGAGTGGGGTGCCAGCTTAGGTGTTGCTTCGTCATCTGACCGTGGTTCAAAATTACGAGGTGTTGTAATCGGTTCTTTTCCTTAAGGAATTGATCCCGGACTGTCGTCGTCAATAGCCCGTTGTCTTGCTCTAGTACGACGTAAACTAATATTACCATTACCGCTTTCATAATATTTTGAACAATAAAACCCCTGTCAATCCTTACGAAACATATTGGAAATTATTCTTTTAGAGAAAGTACTTGTTACATAGGTTGTTCTTTTTCTTGCTGCCAATATTTTAATTCACTTTAAAAATCACAGTTTTAGGATTCTGTAATAGATAAGAGGAAGACATTAACTAACCCTCGTATTTTTTTATCAAGTGAGGTTAATATCGCTAGTCTCTAATATTTTTTTTTACCTACTTTTGGTGTTCGCATAAAAGTGAAGTTCCCATTTGATTTTAGAAAATCATTTTGGTTACTGTAAATAATAAATTTCTATGAATATTTACTCCCCATAAACATTGATAATGTCATCGGTCATGAGTCGAAAGATGATTGAAAACTAGAAGTAAAACTTTTCCCGATCTCTCCATCGCAATAAAATTTCAGCTGTACCAAATCGCCAGATATGACCAGTAACAAAAACAGACCAACAGCTATTCTTAACGTGCTAAAAATGTAAATAATAATTAAAATATATATCTTTGATATCTAATCTATTATGTTTTACAATTTTTCCTTTCCTAATTCTTGTTTAGATAGCCATGCAATTTAAAATACCTTCTAACTTTTTAAATTCTTGTTCGTTTTTAAACTCCGTAGTCACTGATATTTTGAACTCTGGCATTTTCTAAGATCTTACTGAAATGATAGGCTTGTCTATGGCCATTGTAGGGTCTTCTCTAACAGCATCAACTTTAACTGAATCCCCTTTCATCACCTGACTCCCAAGACTTTGTTATACCGCTAAAGGTTTTTATGTTGGCCTTATCGTATTCTGAACTTAAAACTTGGCTATCTGAAGATAAAGAGCTTTTGGCCCAAGAACATAGAAATTCACTCGTCTGTCTAAATCTATAATTGAAAGATTGTTTACAATCAAGCTTGTGAAAATAAATTATTGGAATATTTCTTTCGTTTAATTTTAGACTAATTATATATAAATAAAACATTGTTCCATTCTAACATTTTGTTTTGACAGTGAAGAGTTAAGGCTTCATTAAGATTAAAGAAACGTGAATGCTGCAATTTTAATGTTCTATATACATAGAAAATAAAAGATTTCTCAATCTTTGATAGATTCTCCTAAGTAAATCAGATAAAAATCAGCCAGTACAAAATTTGTAATTTTTAGAGTAAAATATTAAAAGTTATTGGAAAAATTTGCATCGAATAGCGATTATCAACATTTATTACTTGTAAAAATCTAAAGTCTAGTTAAATTGAGTCTAAATTTATGGAAACAGTTGAAACCTACAATTTAGGTCAATAACTATTAGATATGATATTGCAAACAATAAGCGGATTTAATATCTGTAAACTATTGCTCAATATATATCACTGAAAGTCTAATACTTTGATTCGTCTCTGTACGATAATTTTTTTTATATCACGAAGGCTTATTATACATTAGACCGACTGAAAGTAAGAAGATTGAAACTAGCGCAAACAATTCAAAAGTATCAAACGTAAGTGGTGAGTAAAGTACGTAAGTAAAAGTGGTATAACGATTCCTTAATAAGCGGTTATAACAATAAGAAAGAACAGATCTTCAGGTAGTAAACGTGAAAACCTTATATTCTTGCCAAAATTACTCATTGAATCCCCAAAGTTGTAAAAGAGTATTTGAAAGACGAAAACTAAGAAAAAATTATTGTTAAAAAAATATTTATCAACGAAAGATTTAACATTAGAAAAGAAAAACATTTTCCCTAGGGTCACAAATAACCCTCTCAAGTCAAATTGCCGTGGGATGTGTTGTAAGCCATTCTACTATTGTCGTAGCGGAGGGGATATTATGTTATATCCCACAGACCAAGTTAGCAAGAAGGTATGCTGTGTCCATAGTAAAGTCTGAAGTACAACCATTAGTGAAACTCGCACAATACACTTGAAGTTTCAAGAGCTTCCCGCTTTCTATACGATGTAATAAATGTTTTAGGCAAAGCGTGAGAAACTAAATTCCACCAACCAGTGACGAATCTACAGGTGATCGGAGTTCCTTTAAGTCAAATGATTGTATGTATTCGGACCTGGGATTCAACACACAGAAAACAGGTTGTTTTGTTCTCATTGTAATTCACCACTCTTTAACGGGCACAAAAGAGTTTCGAAAAGCGGTAACAACCTTTGAAAAATAACCCTATATAAGAACTTTCTTCTCCCTCTCTCTTAGATTTTAGCTACAATTCTAGTTCTTTGTTGCAAGTCTGTCATACCAGCCAGTTGTGCAGAATATTTTTTCTAACATCTTGCAAGATTTCAACCTTTTGAGTTTTATATAATTTGAAACATGAGTAAGCGGAAGAGAAAGATTTTGAGTCAAGCAGAAATTGACGCAATCCTTTTCGGATCTACTTCAAGTGATGATGACCTTTCAAGTGAAGATGATGGCTGGCCAAGAGAGGATCATGATAATAATCAATCCTTTCGAATAGATGATAATGCTGACATTGATAATTTCTCTGTATTAGAGCAAGACATCAATGAAATTGACAGTCAATCAATCGCTGTTGAGGGTATTGAAGAAGCGAATGAGAGTGATTCTCAAATAAACTGGACTACTATTATTGATAATGATAAAATAGAGGTTAATACAGGGAACTTTTGTAGTGGTCCTGTACATAACCTTCAAGTAGGATCTGAACCTTTTGAATATTTTAAGTTGTTTGTGACGAACGATATGTGTGAAACGATGAGATTAAACACCAACAAATATGCGAACTATGTACATAAAGTGAAAAACATCACAAATTCAAAATGGAAACGCGTAGAATTTGTTGAAGAAATATGGAACTTTGTATCGATTATGTTCATCATGAGTATATCTCGCTTGCCCAGATTGAAAGATTATTGGTCAACTAACCCTATCTTGGGAAATGAAATGGTTAAACGCACTATGTCCAGGGACAGGTTTTTTGAAATTCTCAGGTACTTTCATTTATCGAACAGGGAAGAAGAAGAAAAAAAACACGGAAGATGGATTTTGCATTATGCAGAAGGTTGAACCTTTTATGACCAATTTGAAAGCTAACTTCATTGAGCACTTCTCACCCTACAGACAACTTTCCATGGATGAAGCTCTGATTAAGTATAAAGGAAGACTGGGAATAGTGCAGTACATGCCCACCAGCCGATCAATGTACTGGGACCAAAGTACACCGCCTGTTTATTCGAAGCAGGAGCCGAAGCAATGTATTGGGGCGTTATGTTGTCCCTCAATCACCAGGATCACCTTTTCCGAAGACACAGGTCTCCACGCACGGCAAACACGTGGGTGATATAATCCCCAAGAGGAGCTTAAAGCACAGACTGGCGAAAAGCTTCTCAAGGGGAGCCCTCACCTCCGAAAAGGCAACCACAACGAGGGAGGAAGAAAAAGGAAAAAGCAGAAGGGTAGAGGAGGAGAAGAACGACAGGGAGGGAAGATCACTCAGGTACCCCGGGGTTGTGAAGCCCGTACAAACCTAAAGAAGGAATTCCCCTGGGGGCCCATGAGACAAAGGAAGTAATTTTTGTTTAGAAGGAGATTGAGATTCACGATGAATCTACTTCTATATCTGCGTCGTCCTCCGAAAAATCCGACGCATGGATATTTAATTCTAATTCTTCGGCTGCGTGCCGAAGAAGATGCTTTGAAGTTTTTGGCAGGTTTTTTATGTGTTTGGAATTTTTATATTTTGTGTTGGATCCATCAGTGGTCTTTTAAGTGTTTTTTTAAGTTTGTTCTTTTGATATTGGTATTTGAGAACTAGCGTCGGTATTTTTTGAGGATGTGGCAGATGATTGTTTGGTGGATTGCTTAGGTGAATTAGATTTGGGAGTTGATATTTTTTTTTTGAAAGTGATGAGTTTTTATTGGATGTAATGACTGCTGAAGAAGATTCTGTTTGTGTGGCTATGGTTTGATAACTTTTTTTAACTATTGTTGAATAAGATATACCTGTTTTGGGGGTTCGAGAATCGACTATTTTTCGGGCCTCGGGATAAGAAATTTTTTGTGCAATCTTCAGATTGAATTTCCTTCTCGAGAACCCATTTAGGACAGGTCCTGGAAAATGAGGGATGGTCTCCTCCACAGTTAACGCAATGAGCCGTAGCGGAGCAGCTGTCACTCTCGTGACCCACATCACCGCAACGGGCACATTTCATCTGGCTGCGACAGGAGATTTTCGAATGTCCGAAACTCTGGCAGCCGAAGCAGCGCAAAGGATTCGGGACATAAGCTCGAACTGGTTGGTTGGTTGGTTGGTTTGGGTTTTATGGCGCAAGGTCCAAAATTGGACAAGCTGCGCCAAACGCAAGATAAAATAAATAAAATCAATGTAAATATAAAGACATTGTAAAAAGATAGTGTATTTCTTGCGCAAGTAATTTAAAGAGATAGGTGTGATGCAATGATTAAAACATACTTATCAACATGGTAAAAATATAAAATGTTTGGATGTAGTGAATGACTAAATAAAGTGAGAAAATTTTATAGCGTTTAAAAATTTAAAAAGATTTGGATGGTAATTTTCTCCAATCAAGTCTTGTAAGTTTAAAATAGTTCTATTAAAAAAGTATTGACGATGATAATTAAAACCAGGACAATCAATTAAAATGTGATGAATTGTAAAAGGAACTTCACACGCGCTACACACAGGCGCACTCTCTCCTAATAAAAGATGCCTATGGGTAAAACGCGTGTGTCCGATACGGAGTCGAGTGAGAATAACATCGGAACGTCGAATGGGTACTGATGGCCATAATGACAGTGATGAGTGGATGCCATGGAGCTTGTTAAGTTGTTGTGTGCTCCAATCATTGCGCCATTCGGTCCATACAATGTCTCTGACAGCTTGTCGGAGGTCACTGTATGGAGCGCGAAGACTCAAAAGTGTAGCAGCATTATTTGCTGCATCATCAGCTCGCTCGTTGCCTGGAATCCCGACGTGGCCAGGAACCCAACAAAAACAAACATCGAAACCACGTCGAGCGAGTTGTCGATTGATGTTAAAAACGGCAAGAGCTAAAGGGTGTTCTGGGGAGTCTGATGATAGACATTCAAGGACACTTTTGGAGTCTGTATAGATTATGAATTTGCCGTTCCTGAGTTGAGAAATGTGTTGCAGTGCTTCATATATCGCATAAAATTCGGCTGTAAATACAGAAAACACACGGGGTAGTAAAAAGCTCACAATGGTCGAACCACACACAAAGGCTGAGCCAACATGTTGTGTGGTTTTCGAGCCATCTGTGTAGACCTCTGTGTATTCCCTGTAGTTAAAGCGATGTGCAGCAAAAAGGTGACGGAAAATGATAGCACTGGTGTTTGATTTTTCATACCCTTGGAACGGGCGCAATTGTGAGAAATTTGGATGGTTCCAAGGTGAATATGGGTAAAACACACGCTCAGAAACGGTTGTGGCATTCAAAGATGTATGAGCGAGGGCATTCCGAATGCGTAAACTAAAATGTGGGATGACTGATGGGCGATTGATAAAAAGACGATCAGAAGAGGTATTTAAAAGTAAGTCATTCAGTGGATGACTGGTGTGAGATAAAATGCGGTAGTAAAGTCTGAGAGACAACAACAGACGAGTGTAAGCCAAAGGAGGCTCGTGGCATACCACGTAAAGGCTTTTGACCGGTGAAGTGCGAAAAGCACCGGAACAGATTCTCAGTGCGGTGTGATGTATCGTATCGAGTCTTTTCAAAACAGATGGACGCGCAGAGCTGTATGCTGCACAGCCATAGTCCAATTTGGATCGAATAGTGGCTCGATATATGTCCAACATTGAGGATCGTTCCGCTCCCCAAGATGTATTCGATAGAACTTTTAAAAGGTTCAGTTTTTTCATACACGATAGTCGCAAATGCTCGACGTGGGGTAGAAAGGTAAGTTTATGGTCAAAAATTATGCCTAGAAACCTTACTCTTTCCACCACTGCGATCCTTGTACCACCCAGGGTGATTTCTGGATCAGGATGCAGATTCCGACGTCGGCAGAAATGGACGCAAGATGTTTTCTGTGCGGAAAAACTGAAACCATTTTCATCACTCCACCGGGTCAATCGAGAAACAGCAGTCTGTAGCTGTCTCTCGACAAACCGCATGTCTCTGCCTTGGCAGAAGATGTTGAGGTCGTCAACGTACAAATTTCCATGAACAGAAGGAGGTAACTGAGTGAGGATGTTATTAATTTTAATAGAGAATAGAGTTACACTCAGTACGCTTCCTTGAGGCACGCCCTCTTCTTGAATAAAAATATCTGAAAAAGTGGAACCAATACGGACCTGAAACTGTCGTACGGCGAGAAAGTTTTTAATAAAAATAGGCAAATGTCCTCGAAACCCAAGAGTATGAAGGTCTTGTAGTATACCGTGACGCCAAGTGCGATCATACGCCTTCTCCATATCAAAGAAAATTGATACTAAATGGTTCCGGCGCAGAAACGCACGGCGAACGTGGGTTTCGAGCATCAAGACATTGTCAATTGTTGAGCGGCCAGCCCTGAAACCACTCTGAAAAGGCGACAGAGCCTGAGTCGTCTCCAAGGTATAAACAAGACGCGAGTTTATCATCCTTTCAAACAGTTTGCAAATGCAGCTCGTAAGTGCTATAGGCCGATAGTTTGATGGGTTTTTAGGGTCCTTTCCTGGTTTGGGGAAAGGTATTACAATAGCACGCCTCCAGGTCGATGGGAAAGTGTGTTCCTCCCATATGCGGTTATATATTCGCAAGAGGTTTCGAAGGGAGTGATGAGACAGATGCTGAATCATGATATAACTGATGCCATCAGGACCCGGTGCTGACATCCTGGTTTTTTTAAGGCATCTTGTCAATTCCCTATCCGTAAAAACACAATTATAGCCGAGTTCGGAACGGGTGTTGTAATTTAGGCGACGGGACTCCGCGCGGTATTTTGCGCGTGTAAAGGTGTTGGAATAACTATTCGCTGCGGAAGCTGAAGAGAAAGCGCGTGCGATAGCATTTGCTATCTCAACCGCCTCCGAGACAAGTTGACCATTTTCTTCGACAAATGATATTTGATGGTCGGAATATAGTCCCATTGCCTTTTGTACTCGGCTCCACAGTTGTTTAGAAGGAGTGGCGGATGTTATGCTGGAAACATACTGTTTCCACGATTCCCGTTGGGTTTGACGGCGTATACGGCGTGCATTCGCTTTTGCCTTTTTAAAAGCGATGAGGTTTACAGTTGTGGGGTATCGACGGAAGACACCCCATGCCTTACGTTGTGTTTTAATAGCTGCAGTGCAATCTGTGTTCCACCAAGATTTGCAGTGTTTGTGAAAGGATGGAGATGTTTTTGGGATTGCTATATTCGCCGCTTTTATGATTACTTGGGTGATTTTTTGGACAGCTTCATCAATATTTCCCTCCACCATCTGTTCAGTAATAATGGCCAGAGATGTAAAATTTGGCCAGTCGGCTGCGTCATAAATGTAACGTGATGGACGGCTAACAGAATCATTATCACCGACATGAGTGACGAATATCGGGAAATGATCGCTGTTGCGCAAGTCACTTCCGACAAAAAAGGAAAAAAAGGGAAAAACAGAAGAAGAGCAGATGGCAAGGTCGATAGCATGAAACGTTCGAGATGGTTCGTGGAAGTAGGTCATTTCACCGTTGTTGAGCAGACAGAGACAGTGATCAGATATCAACTGTTCGATCTGTCGCCCACGGGAATTAGTATCCCTACTTCCCCATATCTCACTGTGAGCATTAAAATCACCAAGTATAATAAAAGGTACGGGTAGCTGATCCATTAAATCCTCAAGGCTCTGTTGTTGGATGGTCTGATTAGGTGGTAAATAGAGAGAGCATACGGTGATCATACGTCGTACTTGCACTCTGACAGCGACTGCTTGTAATGTCGTGTTTAGTGATAGTGTAAGATATGGGTATGCATGGGAGGTGAAAAGTGCAACACCTCCTGAAGCAGTTCCATCATTGCGATCACTTCGAATGCAAGTATAATGACGGATCCTTGCTCTGTCAGTCGACTTCAAGTGTGTCTCTTGAAGTGCGACGCATGCGGGATTGTATTCTCTAATTAGGGCTTTAACATCATCCAACTTATTGCGTAGGCCGCGACAGTTCCAGGATATGAAGGGGTTTATGGTTGAGTTTTAGGAAGAGGGGCAAATCGGTGTTGCCCAGGAGGTTCAACATGTGCAGACATATCAACATCGTCGTCCTCTGAAAGCTCCGACGCATGAATGTTGATTTCTATGTCTTCTGCAGCGCGTCGAAGAAGATCTTTGGACAATTTTTTAAATGATATATTTTTTGTATTTTTGTTTTTTGTGGGAATTCCAACTTTTGAACGGCGTTTGGAAATTCTAGTAATCTTGGATTCTACGGTTGGGATTCGTGATGAGGCGTCTGAAGATTTAGAGGATGTATTAGATGTAGAAGGATTATTGTCTTTATTAGTTTTGGGTCGTTTGGGGTTAGGTCTTGAAGTTGGTCCTGAAGTTTGGCTGCATAATGATATTGGTGAGGGTATATTATCTAAAAGAGGATCTGTTTGTATGGATATTGATTGAAATGTTTTAGCTGCTTTTGATGCATATGAAGCCCCGACCTTAGGGGTTCGAGACTCCACAAGTTTACGTGCTTCGGGAAAAGAAATGTTTTGAAGTGTTTTTACAGATTGCACTTCTTTTTCAAAGGCCCATCTGGTACATGATCTTGAATACGCCGGGTGGTCCCCGTTGCAGTTTATACAATGGGGTGGCGCAGTGCACGAATCACTGTCGTGGCCTGGTTCAGCGCAGCGAGCGCAGGTTTCAGTGCCACGGCAGGAAGTTTTGCCATGCCCGAATCTCTGGCATTTGAAGCAGCGTAGAGGAGCCGGAACATATGGACGAACTGTGCAGCTTAAATAGGCGGCCTTGATCTTGGGTGGCAGAGAGGGTACATCGAAGGTTAGAATGAGATGTTTTGTGGGAAGAATATTTTCGTTTGGACGACGAAGAGTGATTCTTCGAACACCACATACATTCTCATGTCTTAAATTTTCGAGAATCTCCTCCTCAGACACATATAAGAGATCAGGCTCAGATATTACGCCTTTACATGTGTTTAAAGATCTGTGGGGTGAAACTGAAACTGTAAATGAACCTAAAGTAGAACTAGAACGTAAAACTTTTGCTTGTTGGTCTGAAGAAACCTCGACAAGTAGGTCTCCAGAACGAAGTTTTTTAATAGATTTCATGGTACCTATGAATGATTCGAAAGTCTTCTGTATTAGAAAAGGTGAAACGGAATTGAATGACTGTTGATTAGAAATTTGAGGATTAGTGCTGAGTAATTTTACAAAGAAAAATCTCGCATTTGGTAAAAAAGTATCGTCTATTTGTTGCTCCCTCTGAGAGGGAGAAGAATTTGAAATATCACTCATAATAATTTTTTTAAAGTTTTCGGACACCGACAGCACCACCCACCACGGAGTCCTACAGGGGGATACAGATACCTGTACCGGTGCTTGTCGGTGACTATACACGCACGGCACACCCCTGTAACAGCCTCCACCCTTAGCGAGGTGTCCAGTAAGTGGCCGATTGCTTAGCCCTAGCCGAAAAATGACCAGCCGATTGATGTGCACGGGACCAAAGCACACCTCCCGTTTACTTGAAGCGAAGGCCGAAGCAGTGTATTGGGTCATTATATCGTCCCTCAACTGCCAGGATCCCCTTTTCCAGGGACACGGGTCTCCACGCACGGCAAACACGTGGGTGATATAATCCCCAAGAGGAGCTAAAAGCACAGACTGGCGAAAAGCTTCTCAAGGGGAGCCCTCACCTCCGAAGAGGCAACCACAACGAGGGAGGAAGGAAGAGCAAAAAGCAAGGGTAGAAGAGGAGAAGAACGAATGTGAGGGAAGATCACTCAGGTACCCCGGGGTTGTGAAGCCCGTACAAACCTTAAGAAGGAATGCCCCTGGGGGCTAAGCTCGAACTGGACAGCTCAGATATGCGGCTGTGATTCGTGTCGGCAGAATTGGTGTGTCGAACGTCAATATTAGATGTTTGGTGGGAAGGATCTTCCCATCACGACGTATTGTAATACGACGAACACCAACTACATGCTGATCACGAATATTTTCCAGGATTTCTTCTTCTGGAGAAAAGAGAAGTTCCGGTTCGGAGATCACACCACGTGAGGTATTTAATGAAAAATGAGGAGAAACAGTAACAGTAAAAGAACCAAGAGTTTTTGCGTTATAGAGTGAATTTGACTGTGTTTCAGTTGCGACTTCGACCAGAAGATCTCCGGAACGAAGTTTTTTAATGGATTTAGTATTGCCTATAAAAGATTGAAATGTCTTATGAATCAAGAACGGTGAAACAGAAGTAAAAGAGTTTTGTATGGGGTTTGAACTAAGAGAGTTGTTAACAAGTTTAACAAAGAAAAAACGAGCGTTTGATATATTGATTTTCATTTGTTGCTCCCCTCGAGGGGGAGAAGAATTTGTAGCATTTTCCATCATAGAAAAAAAGATATTATTCGGTCACCGACAGCACCACCCACCACGGAGTCCAACAAGGGGATGCAGACAACTGTATCGGCGCTAATCGGCGACTATACACGCACGGCGCACCCCTGAGACAGCCTCCACCCTTAGCGAGGTGTCCAGTAAGTGGCCGATTGCTTAGCCCTAGCCAAAAAACGACCAGCCGATTGATGAGCACGGGACCAATGCACACCACCCGTTTACCTGAAGCCAGGGCCGAAGCAGTGTATTGGGTCAGTATATCGTCCCTCAACTGCCAGGATCCCCTTTTCCAGGGACACGGGTATCCACGCACTGCAAACACGTGGGTGATATAATCCCCAAAAGGAGCTAAAAGCACAGACTGGCGAAAAGCTTCTCAAGGGGAGCCCTCACCTCCGAAGAGGCAACCACAATGAGGGAGGAAGAAAAAGCTAAAAGTAGAGGAGGAGAAGAACGAAAGAGAAAAGATCACTCAGGTACCCCGGGGTTGTGAAGCCCGTACAAACCTAAAGAAGGAATGCCCCTGGGGGCCAACGTGCCAGAGGAGCTCATCCTCGAGCTGTTTCTGCAACATCTGCCAGCACATTTCCAAACCGTCCTTGCAGCTATATCACCTCTAACAGTGAAGCAGGCCGCGGAAATTGCCGATAGAATCGTGGAGGTATCACCCTTTGCGGTAAGTGCTTGTTCTGCTCCCTCTCTTACAACTGTTGAAGAAAATTTGTTGCAAGAGATAAAAAAACTAAATATTCGGATCGATGAAATTTCTCGTGGTGAGAGTCAACAACAAAGTCGTTCTCTTAATCCGCGTAAGCGAAGCAAATCTAGAAACAAAAATTCTGAGCTTTGTTGGTATCATTTCAAATTTGGCTCTAAAGCAGAAAAATGCAATCAACCTTGCAATTTTGTCCAAAAAACGAGAGCGGGCAAGTATACAGGCTACTATCACTTTGCCTAAATCCTCTCGTCGCCTTTTTGTGTGAGACAGGCGTACAAACATACAATTTCTTATCGATACAGGTTCGGATATATCAATTACCCCAGCAACACATTTGCAGAGACGAAATCCGGTTCATATGACCCTTTCTGATGCTAATGGTTCCGCAATTCAGGTATACACAACAAAAATATTAAATTTGGATTTTGGTCTCAGGCGAATTTTTAAATGGACATTTTTAGTGGGAAATGTTTCCACCCCAATAATAGGTGCAGATTTTTTATACAATTTCAATCTTTTACCTGATCTTACGAGTAAGAAACTTATTGATTCACAAACAAAACTTGTTTCTCAGTGTAAACTAGTGTAGGATTGGTTTCCGCCTAAACCTCTCTCGCCCAATAGGAGTTCCCTCCTAAAGCGCCCTCTATATACATCAGTCACTTCCTCATAGATAGCTGCTAAGATGTCACGCTGATAAGATGTGCTAAGATGTAACACATATGTTATTTAATGTTTTCCTTTACTTTAAATGTTTGTCCCAACCGTGTAACTGTCCTCAATGTACTTATAAACGTTTATGAACATCTAATATAGTGTTCTGCTTGAACATTTCTACAGTTATGGGGGCTCAGCCT
Organism: Metellina segmentata; assembly: GCA_947359465.1. Classification (NCBI taxonomy): domain Eukaryota; kingdom Metazoa; phylum Arthropoda; class Arachnida; order Araneae; family Tetragnathidae; genus Metellina; species Metellina segmentata. Next base: position 10,645,350 of record OX375883.1, read on the forward strand.
CCTGGTTCCGTTTTACCCCTCTGCTGAGTTAAGATAGTTTACTTAAATTAAACCCCCAGCAGAGCTCAAGATGTGTGCTGATCAAAAGTAACTAGATACGTATCGATTTTGTGGTTTGAAGGGAGCTGTTTGTGCGTTTCGCTGAAACGAAACTGACTTTCCAACTATTTTCGTGTCTGCAATAAAATGGATACCTATCAACTCATCCGATCGTTAGTACTTTTGCAACGTACTTTTTATTTCTCCTTTTGATGAATATAAGTCAACAGTACTTCATTGAAACTATTTCAACTGATTACTATTCTTTGCTATTGTGAACTGTTAATTTCTCAAGATGTTGACTCTAAGTGAAATCCCTCAGATGTTACGTATATTAAAATCTGCTTCATCCAAAACGATTAAGAATTTACATTTCATTGTTTTTGGAAACGACCAGCAACAAAAAAATAGGTCAAATTTAAGATCGTTCTGTGGTTTCGGTTCTAATTTCACTCGTTCTTCCGAGTGGGAAAAACTGATTCTTGCATTCCCCACTTCTGATTTAATATTAATTTGTGATGGTATCCTTCGAATTGATATCGACCACACTCAGAATAATGTACAGCTGTTGAAAATCATAGACGAATGTTTCCAACAAGGGTTCCCGCATTTGAGCACTGCCTACTAGAAGAGAAAGCCTTCTGTCTGAGTGAACGAAACGTCGTGACGTCATGAATCGGAGGCGATGCTTCAAGTGACTCGATACGAAGTTTCTAGTGGACGCCGGTAGCTAACGCAAGCATTATGGCGATGGCAAGCGAAAAACGTGTATTTATAAAGATCTATAGAATTGCTAGGAACAACTGAAGTCTTCATTGCTTTTCAACAAAGCCTCAAAGGTAAGAGAATGATTCTTAATATTGAAGTTTGTGTGTACTATTAACTACTTAGTACATACTTAAGTGTAGGCTTAAGAGGTTTTTCCGTTTGCTTTGAAGTTTTGCTATTGTTGCTTTTATTTCTGTTAATGTTTTACTGTAGTCCATTTTCTCGTTTGCATTTTTATTTTGTTAAAACGAGTATTAAAGACAGACGGTAAAAATTGTGTTTCAGTGTTTCAGAAACATTTATGCTCACTAGCTATAGCATTAAAACGTATTTATAGTTATCATCGAATAAATTTACTTGTTTTCTGTGACATTTAATTACATAGTTGTTTGTTTTATTTAAGCAGAATCACTGAATGGTGTAAAAATTAAACTCGGCTTTCGAGAAGAGATATTCTTTGAGAAGATTTCATTTGTACAAGGTACGTATATGTATTAATTCCTTCACTGTATATACTAAAATGTATTTCAAGTCTTTAGAGAAACAATTTTTTGAAATGATAGTGTATTTATTATAATCTTATTGGGATTATACCTCGCAGGGATTTCATCTGTACACCGTATTCTACATGTAGTATGTATCAATTCTAATACTTCATGCTCGATAAGAGTTTCAGTACTGTGGAACTCCAACTATCTAAATCAATTGGGACCAAACCCTATTTGGATAATTCACGATAAAACGGTTATTTCTTGGTAATAAAAAAAAAATAATAAATTAATTTTGCTTTAGTATGTAATGTAATTTAATGACTGAATTTTTTTTTTACATATGTACTTGCATACTGTATTAAAATGTAATATTACTTGAACATATCGGTCAAGTTTCGCTGTCTTTACTCGATTTCGTGCAGCCAAGCCTCGCACGCGCTTGAGGCGAGTAGCTGTAGATGGCTTTGTCAAGGCACTCAAGCGTCTTACTAGCTGACGGTCCCGCGTCTGGTTGAGTAGCAATATCGTCATCTTGCTGTTCATCGTCACTGAGAATTTTATATCCAGGATCCGAAGAATCACTCATGTCCTCTACACCGCACTCGAAACCTCCACGAATTTTTGCTATGATGTTTCTAATATTCTGAGCCGACATTTCGTCCTCTTCGTTTTTATTATTCACCGATAAGAAACTTTTAAAATGCGAATTTTCTAATTTCATTTTTTACTCAAAGAGATCCAGATAACTGGAGTTTGGATACTTGGAGTTCTACTGTATTTATATTGTGAAAGTTGAATTATTTTTCAAACTAGTAGCTTTACATGACCTACACAAGTTAAATTAATACTGCATAGATAAGTTTATGTAAAAAGATGTTTCAAACATGGAAAGATTTAGATTTGAAGACATAAAATATTTAATATAAATATTGAACCCGAACATTAATGGAATGCATGCCAATATCCAGTATTTGCAGACTTCTTTTAATTTAAAATATGTAATTTGTATTGACTGAATTTTAGAGAAACTCTTTGCGCACAGGTATACAAATATTATTTATCTTTACAGCTTGATAAAGTAGGAAGAGCTGTTATTGTAAGCCAAAAAAAATGTTAACTCTTCGTTGTTTTTTTATAGGTTTGACAGAAGCATTTCCTGATTGTTAACCAAGTTCACTGGTCTTCCCAGAGTCCATATTAGGCAGCACATTACGGATGAGAGTGAAAGCTTGCAGCCTACAAAAGGAATTTCGCTTTTGCCGACAGTTTATAAACCAAGTGAATAAATATTTCACTTTTGGCTCTGGAATCTGGAAAGAGACCTGTGTATGTCAAACGTTGTGAGAGATACGACATTCCTCAATCTACAACGACTTTCGAAAAAGTGACACGTATTTTCATTTTGTGCCCGGTTGGGTTGCGTTGGGAACAAATCTTCAAAATCTGCGAGAACTACCAGCGTGTTGCTGACGTGTGAATAGTTCACTATTCAAATACTCTGATTAATTTAATGACTCACGAACTTGCAAGGTGTTTGCCATGAAATGCCAAAGAGGATTACAATGGAGACTTTGGCAACCCAGAAGGGGTTTATGACTTGAAAATGCTTTGTGTGCCCACATTCAGGACATATTTTCAAACAGTGTATCCAAAGCAGTGAATTGTTTTGGTTGTAATAATCACATTGTGAACGACGTCGCTCATACCTGCTTAGATGTAAGTAAGGGCGATTCTTTTTCTAAGTACTTTATTTCTACTCTTTATGGTATTGATTGGTGCAGTTTTGCTGACACTTTTGTGCAAAAATATAGTATGTTATTAAATTTCAGTTATTTAATATTAGGTGATTTTTTTTAATGTTTAAATGTACATGAACTACAGAATCTGAGAAATGTATGTAAATTCCATCTCTCCATTATTTACATTAGTATAATGTGTTGTTTTCCTTTTAATTGCTGAAAAATGAATAAAATTTGTTGATTCTTATTAAACTTGTGAGCATTTCATTTATTTTTATTTTCATGCTTTTTATTATGTATTTTACTAACTTGTTTCTTTGTGTACAGTATGCTTACCAGCGTTTGATTTAATTTGTTATTGCTGGTTGTTTTGAATATGAAATACCATTTAAAAATATATAAACTTCAGTTTTAGATCTACTATGTAATTAAGTAAGTTATTTTACGTCTTGAAGCAGTTTTTGATGACTCAATTAACAGCAAAACTATGTCCTTCTTTTATCCACAGGCAATGTATTTCCCTGATTTTTATTTCAACTCTAAAAATGATGCACTGTTTCTTTCTTACTCTGAAGAAACTTTATGAAAATGAATCAGGGAACTTACCAAAATATGGTTTCTTTTTAAGTAGAAAAGCATTATGGCCATCAAGTTTAGAAAGGCAAAAGGTTAATTTATCACTGGAGTTTTTTAATTGCCATATAAATCTAAGTCTTGTTGAACTTGGCCCAGTGAATTATTTAACACATTTTAAAAGTACTGTGCTTCATACATAGGAATATTTTCTTCCTGGTTTGTTATCGTAAATGTTAAGACCTCTTATAAAGGAAAAACATTCATGGAATATTATGTGTGAGCCATTAACGTCCAGTGAATTTGATCATGATTTTTCTTACTAAATTCTTGCATTGGTTGGATTTGTGGAAAGAAATTATGTGTGTCACAGATAATTTAACTAGACAATTAAGATATTAACATTAACAACTACCTATCAAATAGAACTTACTAGGTATTGTACAACAGAGCTTGGCATGTCGTATTTATTACCAGGGAAAATTCAGACTGGTGAATCAGAGTGTCGTTTCAGCTGGTATCGTCGAATGGCTGGTACACAATACCATACTATATCTATTAGGCAGGTGGTGCTTCTAGCGGAACAATTAGCATTGATAATTTTGTTAAGGATCTAGATCCTAGACAGTTCAGATAGTTTCAACCATATTCAAGATTTCCTGAAATATCTTCAACAAATGCAGATATTTCAAATATCAAAGATTTGTTACCTGTTTGAAAACATATTTAGCTGAGTACTGTTCATATTCAGTCTTAAAATGATTGAAATGTGAGAGTTGTAAATAAACCATTAGACAAAAATGAGTCTTTCAAATTCATTAATTCAAAGTATTAATGATAAGGGAGGATTATTGTACCCTTCAAATTCTGTTAACATTATTGTTGACAAACTTGTTAGCAAGTATGAAATAGAATTTTTTTTTTATGTGTCTAATCAAAGACATTTGGTAGCAACATTAACTCAAGCTATACTGCAAGATAATGAAATGTGTTTGTGGACATTTTTCTTCCAAAATAATGAGTTTGATAAGATCCTCAACTAACACTTTGTTAAATAACTATTCCAAATCTAAAAAAGATAACATTAAAAAAGTGGTAAACAAAAGAAAATTAAAGACGAACAAAATAGTTATTTTTAATTTTTATACTTGCTGTAATTTAGATGGATTGTTTTATGAATAAATATTTTTGGAAATTATTGGTTCAGTTTTTATGTAACATACAAGTATCTAATACTATTCCAGGATGAAATTGGGCTTTATGAATAAGTATTTTTGTTAAATAATATTTATATGAATGCTGATGGAAGATTACATATAAATTCATATGATATGAATATAATAGGACATAAATGTAATATTTACTTAATCATACTGATTTCACTAATTTTTAATTATTGATCTTCAATACTTAAATTTTATATTTCTGGAATTACTGAGACACCTAATTTAATAATTGGTTTTACTTTAAGAAATACTATTTTTAGGGTATAATAGGGCTTTTTGATATGACTTAAGTATTTTTGTTTAATAATTTGTATTGAATGCTGAATAGGATGAATTTAGCTCCTACTGATAATATTTTTAATTACTCCGATGGTTTTATGATGGAAGTAATTTAATGACAACTTGAGAAATACTTGGCACAGTATTTTTTGAAATGTTTACGAAATAAAAAAAAAATCTTTAAACTGCTCCCATTTAAATTGTAAGTACTTTTTTCGCAAAACATCGTGAATAAACAAGTTTTTTTGTTTGTTCATGTTTTCATAAAATATGGAAACTTAATTATTCAACTTAATCCTTAATGCAATAAAAAACTCCGTGCTCTTTAGTAAATACCCGATTAAGAATGAAAAGGTTTTCAAGTTCCGAAAGTTCACACATCCCATACAACTCCGCGTGAAGAAATTCATCGCTTCCGTGTTATGACGTCACAATCCAGACAGAAGGCTTTCTTCTCTAGTAGGCAGTGATTTGAGTCAGCAGAAATCCGACATTTCCTCGGTTGAGCAGGAAGACGACATTTCGGCGCCACCCCAACAGTTTCTTTCCCCCACTCTCGAAACGGACACAGACAAAACAAAAACTATAAACAGTAATCCATTTCAAGTGCGTTCAAGTAACGATCAGTGTTTATTACCCGAAATGAATAACGCGATGTACTTTATGCGTGAAATTTTAAGACTCTCTTAAACCATTTTCTGGTCAAGGCATTTACAGTGTTCAAGCTTTTATATCAAACGTCTCCGATCTGGCAACTTTATATAAATTAAATTATCTGCAAACTTTAACCTTAGCTAAAAGAGCTTTACGAGGACCTGTAGCTAAACTATTGCATTCTTAAATTGGAATCCATACATGGAATGCTCTGAAAGACCAATTATTATCCGAATTTGGTGAGCGGTTGAACAGTGCTGATGTTCATAAGCTCTTATGTGCGCGACATTTACGTAATGGCGAAACATTGCTTGAATATTTAATTACGATGCGTGAAATAGCTTCCAAGTGTAATATCGAGGAATCTGCCTTCTGTGATTATGTCTAATGGTATTCCTGAACAGCGAGGCAATAAAACAGTATTGTATGGATGTAAGACAACTGCTGACTTAAGGGAAAAAATTAAAATTTTCGAAAAATTTTGCTCTTACGAACGTTTATTTTCCATATCAAAATCATATTTCCCGCAACTGTGAACACCAAGGAAAGGGATCCCGTTGCTTTGTTTGCAACAAATATGGTCACAAAAGTCACGTTTGTCCAAACAATTTGAGAACTAAACTCACTGGTAATGATGTAAACAATGTCGCTCAGGTTCAGTCCTGTCAAACCATGTGTAAATCCGTGAAAATTTTAGGGACACAGTTAGTGGGACTTGTAGACACAGGCTCACAAGTAACTCTTCTCAGAGAGGATGAATGGCGAAAGATTGGTAGCCCAGAACTTGTTGCTGTTGATGGCTTTCTTGCTGGATTTGGATTTTCCCGAATACCTGCCATTGCATCATTTCGCAGTAATGTTGAAATTGATCATCATGCCTTCACAACTGCTGTTCGTGTGGTTCCCAATAACTCAATGTCTTTTGGCTTTAATTATTGGATGTGACTTAATTAACCAAGCTCAACTAACCATAACTCCTACAGGTATAAATTTCACGAAATTTCCCATCGATAATTCTCCTGACGAACCATTTGTGCTAGCTATTACTGATGACTCACCAGAGTATGACATTGCACCCGTTCTTACCCTCGACATTAAGTCACAAGTTGAGAATTTAATATTTCAGTATACACCTAACAAAAGGAAAACTACCAACATTGAGATATCCATTACTCTTAAAGACCAGAAACCTCTTTTCCGTCCTCCCCGTCGTTTACCATTCTCCGAACGTTCCATAGTCGAGAAACAAGTTAACGAATGGCTCACAAACAAAATCATAGAACACTGCTCTTCAGAGTATGCCAGTACTGTGGTTGTGGTGAAAAAGAAAATTGGTGATCATAGAGTTTGTATTGTCTACAGACCCTTAAACCGGATTATAGAAAAAGACCATTACCCAATTCCCAACATAGACGATATTTTAGATAAATTGTATGATGCCAGTGTTTTCAGTACTATTGATTTAAAAAACAGATTTTTTCATGTGTCCGTTGACGAAAAAAGTCGTCCCTATACAGCTTTTGTTACTAATAGCGGCCAAAATCAATTTTTACGTATGCCATTTGGTCTGCAAATCCCCTTCAGTATTTCAAAGATTTATAAATACTGTTTTTCGAGAATTGATTGTTCAAGGATTTGTTTTGCCGTACATGGACGATCTTGTTATCACTGCAACAAATGAAACCGAAGGTATCGAACGTCTCAAACAAGTTCTTAAAGTAGCAAGTGAATATGGCCTAGAGATAAATTTTAAAAAGTGTCAATTCTTGCAAACGAAAATTGAGTTTCTTGGACATATTGTTGAAGATGGCAAACTTTACCCTTCTCCTTCGAAAACAGCTGCAGTTGTAAATTACCCAGAACCTAAAAATGCTAAAGAATTGCAGCGCTATTTAGGTTTAACAGGATATTTCAGAAAATTTTTACCATCTTATTCCACTATTTCTCGTCCTCTTAGTAACCTTTTATGTAAAGATGTCCCTTTTCAATTTGGTGACGACGAACGATTTGCATTTAATCACCTTAAAAAATTACTTTGCCAAAACCCTGTTTTGCAGATCTACCGCCAAAATGTAGATACTCAAATTCATACAGATGCCTCCACTGACGGACTTGCAGCCATTTTAACGTAACGTTCAATTACTGACAATGAGTTTCATCCTGTGTATTACATGTCCAGAAAAACTTCCGACCGTGAAAGAAAATACTCCAGTTATGAGCTCGAAGTACTCGCTGTCGTCGAAGCTCTAAAAAAATTCCGTGTATACGTTCTTGGTTTTCCCTTCAAAATTATTACTGATTGTGATGCTTTTAAGAAAACTATGACTAAACGAGAACTCAGTACCAGAGTCGCCAGATGGTCTTTAATGTGCTAGAGGACTATGATTATCAAATCGAACATAGATGTGGCTCACGAATGTCACATGTAGATGCTCTCAGCCGTGTTCAAGTGGTCACCTTAACATCACCTGATCCCCTCATTCTCCAAATACAACGTACACAAGACGAAGATTCTGAACTCCGTGCTATAAAAGAAATCCTTAAAAACCAATCATATGAAGACTATGTTGTTCAACATGATATCCTTTACAAATTCATTAATGGTGCAGATTTACTTGTTATTCCATCTTCTATGCAGACAGAAATAATTAAGAATGCTCATGACAAAGGACATTTTGCTGTGAAACGAACAGAAGAGCATATTAAATCTCAGTTTTTCATTCCTCAACTTACTAAGAAAGTGGAACAATACATTAAAAATTGTGTTACATGCATATTAGCTAACCGCAAGACTGGTAAACAAGAAGGTTTCCTGCATCCTTTGCCGAAGGAAGATACTCCTCTTCATACTTATCATATAGATCATCTCGGAGTCCTACCCAGTTCCAATAAAAATTACAAACATAACCTTGCAGTCACCGATTCCTTCACTAAGTTTGTACGGCTTTATCCGACGAAATCTACAATATCTAGTGAAGTTATAACGAAGTTAGAACTCCAAAAAGCTATTTTTGGTAATCCGTCTCAAATCATTACCGACCGTGGTACAGCATTTACATCTGAAGAGTTCAGCAAATACTGCTCCGAAGATAATATTAAACTGCATCATGTTACTACCGAACTTCCACGAGCAAATGGACAGATTGAAAGAACGAACAGAACTATTATTTCGGTTACTTCCAAGCTGTCGCAAGATGATCCGCATAAGTGGTATAAATTTGTTCCAAAGGTTCAACAGGTCATCAACTCCACTTTTCAGCGTAGTATAAACACGACGCCATTTGAACTCTTATTTGGTGTAACAATGAAGTCCAGATCTGATCAGAACATCCAGCAACTTCTACAAGCCAAATTTACCCAACAACGAGAAAATCTCCGAAAAGCGGCTAAAGAACAAATTTATAAAGTTCAAAATGAAAACCTGCGTACCTACAATTTAAGACGAAAGAAACCTCAGAAATATAAAGTTGATGATCAAGTTGCCATCAAAAGAATGCTCTCTCCTGGTATGAAGTTATTTCCCAAATTCATCGGACCTTACCGTGTTACCAAAGTTAAGTAAAATGATACCTACGATGTAGAAAAACTTTCGACCTTTGATGGACCTAATCGAATTTCTACAGTAGCTGAATTTATGAAGCCAATGGACTAATATCCTGAACTAATTCTTTTTATTTCAGCGATAACCATTTAACTTTCTTTTTTCAGATGGAACATTTATTTGTGTCATAATTTTACCTAGTGTATTTTTCATCTATTCATTATTTTATTGTACATATTACTATTTCGCAGGAACATAGTTCTAATATTAATTTCTTTATTTATTTTTATTGAAGCTCATGATTTTTTCTATCTTTAAAGCACACCGATTTGTTTTATTATTTTTACATTATGACTTCCTGTTTATTATTTCCTTTGTTTAGTTTTGATTTTCCGTTTTGTAGATTCACAACCCTAACGTTCTTTTCAAATGTCCCCCCCCCCCCTTCTTACTTTTCATTCCAGTGTGATCGATTCTGCTTGTATTTTTTTTTCAGGATTTTAGTTAGATATTATCCAGATGTCTCACCATGTTTTATCTGAATAACAGTGTGCAATATTTAAGTGTTGTTTTGCATTTGAGTGTATCTTTATTATATAATTACTGATTCCTTTAAGATGTAATTTTGTTGTTATACTTTCTTGTGTTCATTTTCTTGATTGTCATGTCATATTTTGAGCGCCAGCTCTTAACATGCGAGGTCGCAACCATTACAGGACGGCAGAGTTGTAGGATTGGTTTCCGCCTAAACCTCTCTCGCCCAATAGGAGTTCCCTCCTAAAGCGCCCTCTATATACATCAGTCACTTCCTCATAGATAGCTGCTAAGATGTCACGCTGATAAGTTGTGCTATGATGTTTCTCGCTAAGATATAACTCAGATGTTATTTAATGTTTTCCTTTACTTTAAATGTTTGTCCCAACCGTGTAACTGTCCTCAATGTACTAATAAACGTTTAGGAATATCTAATATAGTGTTCTGCTTGAACATTTCTACACTAAGTACAAGTGAGATCCATTCAATTAAAACTGTATCTGGGGATAGTATTTATCATAATCTCTTACGAGAATATCCAGACATTACTAAGCCTCCTAGTCTTGATAAAGAAGTTAAGCATTCTGTTGTACATTACATAAAATCTACTGGTCCTCCTGTAACTGCTAAAGTTCGCCGACATGCGCCTGATAGATTGAAATTCCTCCTTTGCCATACGCAAAGTACGATTGATCTCGGTCACATGCGTCCTTCCAAGAGTAATTACGCATCGCCTTTCCACATGGTGCCTAAAAAAGACTCAACTGAATAGCGCCCGTGTGGAGATTTTCGAAATCTTAATGCTCAAACAATTAAAAATCAATACGGAGTACCAAACATGTTTGATTTTACTTCTCATTTGAATGGAACGAACAAATATTCACGTATTGACTTGATAAAGGCTTATCATCAGATTCCTATCAATCCAGATGATGTACACAAAACAGCAATCATATCTCCATTTGGTTTATTTGCAATTTGGTTTTACATTTGGTTTATGTAATGCAGCTGCAACATTCCAAAGATTTATTGATGAAGTAACTCGTGAGCTCCCGTTTGTCTATGCTTTCGTGGATGACATTTTAGTGGCATCTCACTCACCCGAAGAACATTTGGAGCATCTCAAATTGTTATTTCAACGTTTAGATCACTATGGCTTAAGTTAAAAATCTTCAAAATGTATTTTTGGCGTTCCTACTATTGAATTTTTAGGCTATAAAGTTTCAGAATCCGGAATTCAACCTCTAACACAACGCGTAGATTGCATTTTGAATTTTCCTAAACCAACCACAACCAGATACACGTTTTTTGCCAAAAGCCGCACACATTTTGGCGCCTTTAACCAAATTTTTAGAAGGTATTAAAAACAAAAAGAAGTCAAAACGCCCCATACAGACAAAACCTTGCGACATCCTTCAATGAAATGAGGCAGCGGAACAGGCATTTTCAGATGCCAAACACGCACTTGCTACAGCAACTTTGATCCGGCACCCAATTCCTGGAGCAAAAGTAAGTGTTTATGTGGACGCAAGTGATTTCTCCATAGGTGGTTCAGTCATGCAGCTCAACAACAACGCATGGGAACCCATTGCGTTCATGTCAATGAAACTAAGTAAAAGTCAAAAAAATTGGTCAACCTACGATCGTGAGTTGTTAGCGATTTATACATCAGAAAAAAAATTCCGTCATTTTCTTGAAGGTCGTGACTTTACCATTTATACAGATCAAAAACCACTCAAGTATGCCTTCAAACAAAAACCTGACAAATGTTCGCCTAGACAATTTCGTCATTTAGACTACATTGCTCAATTTTCCACAGACATACGTCACACCAAAGGCACCGACAATCAAGTTGCAGACACCTTATCACGAATAGAAATTGATAGTGTATCATCAACTGCACTAAATTTTGAAGAGTTTAATTCTGAATCATGTTTTTGTGAATGTGCAAAGTCCCTACTTAACAATAATTCTTCACTAAAATTGGAATCAACATTCATTCTAATACTCAATGTTCAATTTCATTGTGACATGTCAACAGGCCAATCTCGACCATTTGTTCCTGAACCATATCGGAAAATCATTTTCGATCAACTACACGGACTTTCCCATCCAGGAAACTGTCGCAAAATATTTACCCCCCCTCCTTTTTTTTATAGTCTCACGCTAAATGAAGCATTAGATGCGTGTTCTTTGCTCTCGACAGTGATTCTGAGTCAGATAGTGGCCATAAAACTGCCAAACATATAATAATGCGATTATAAAGCTCCCTATTGAGAGAGCGAGAGAGAGAGAGAGAGATGCTGATGCAGAGACTGACAAAGATTGCGATAGAAGTGATGACGATGTGCAAAGAGATCTCGATCATTTGCCGCGGAGAATACTCTCCACCACATGTGAAATAAGTCGTCAATAAAACCATGAAAAGAGCGATGCAGATGATAAATCGTTACCAAGCACTTCTGTGGCCGGAAGATGCTTAAAACAAATTAAATCTGAAAGTAGAACACCTAAAAATTCAAAGAATAAAGAACGAAGGAGGAACAAAAATCTAGAATTTTACTCCCATGTACAAACCTACTGCCATGGATTTTTGTCACGAAAGTGTAAAATTTCCATTACAGAGTCAGAAGCGTTTCCTTACCGATGAATTGATAGACCACATTTTAACACAACCACTACTTTAACCATCTAAAAAAAATCTATTGTAAGAAGTATTGGGAACACCTCTCATCGGTCCAGGATTATCTTTAGTGCTGCAGAAGAATGCATCCGACCAACAAAGATATGATAGACGGAATCATTGGCTTTTACAAGTCAGACAAACAGTTTGAACGCTGCAAAAACTGTGGTGGAAGGTCAGTCTATAGATGCCAGAAATGTCAGGTTCCTCTACATCCTGAGTGTCACAAGACTTATCTCGCAGCATAGTCAAAACCAAGAGTGCTGCAAATGTTTGAACTTTAGGGGTGATACTCGTTCTCAAAAAAATGATATTGCTTTATATAATAATTATTAAACATGAATATGGAATTGATTAGATTGTATACTTGGATAAACTGTTCATTTGAATTTCTACTTTATATACTATGAGTAATAATATGAGAAAAATACAAAGACACTAAAATTGGTGTCTGAAGAAGGTGGCACCACCTATCTGGATACACAACTGGTCAATATTCCTTCATATTGTTCTCGATATGCATGTATACTACTTGCACTAGCATTAATATAAGTTCCTTCTTCACTTGTATAAGAGTATTTCTCAGTATTCCTATTCATAGTTCTTGCTACTCCCAAGATACTATAGTGGCGACGAGGATAATTCAAACTCACAAGCTTTGTAATTGCGATAAGTTGAGTTCTGTTTCACTATGACCAGGTTAGGCCTAATCGGCGCGTTGCATTCGTTTGACGTGGAGTCGGACGATTTCAATCTATACGTTGAACAACTGGAACATTTTTTTCTCGCAAACGATATCGATGATGGCAAGAAGGTGTATGTATTTATATCATCTATTGGATCAAATACCTACAAACTTCTACGGAATTCGCTACTTCCGAAGTCGCCGAAAGAATGCTCGTATGCTGAATTGAAGGACATACTTAAGCAACATTTCAAACCTGCTCCAATCATCATTGCGGAGCGTTTTCGTTTCCATAGGCGGAACCAGACAGCTGGGGAATCAGTTTCACAATATTTAGTAGAACTGAGAAGGTTGGCGTCTACATGCGAGTTCGGTACGTTTCTCGATGAAGCACTGAGGGATCGTTTCGTCTGTGGATTGTGCAACGAAAATATCCAAAAGAGACTCCTGGTGAAGAAAACTCTGAAGCTATCGGATGAGGTTGAAAAGGCTGTCGCCATAGAAATAGCTGAAAGCGATGCTGCAAATATGAAGACACTTACACCGGCCATCAACAAAATCCGTCAGAGCTCTTCAGATATGTCAAAGAAATATCATCAGCCATCAAGAAACGCTTCTTCGAATAAACAGTGTAAGAAGTTCTCCAAATGCTACCGATGTGGGGCTGCTCATGATCCTGCCAAGTGCAAGTACAAATCTGCGACCTGCCATGCTTGTGGAAAAAGTGGACATATCTCACCTGTCTGCATGAGCAAACACAAAGGCTCATCTACAAAAAAGGTAGAAAGGGTTGAATGTGACTATGAGGCTTCCCTTTATGCCGTGAACTCCATAAATCAAGTTTCAGGCAAAAAAATACATTGTTCCTGTTATTGCTAATTGCAAATAGTTAGACATGGAACTAGACACTGCAGCTGATGTTTCAATAGTATGTGAAGTGTGGGTGATAAACAATTTACCCGGAACTCAAATTGTGCCATCATCAGGGGTGAAAACAGTCAAAATGTAAAAAAGAGGAAAATATATGCAGCGTTATTTTGAAGTACAAAAATAGCTGAATAAGATTACTATATTTGTGTACTAATGTGTGTACAGAACAGTGGTACAGCCAGAATTTTTTTTTCTGAGGGGGTAGGCAAATTTTTAGTCTGATAAAAACCCTATAAAGTCCACTATAAACAATGAAATTTGTCTTTGGAAAAGTAGGAGTGGGCACCTTACGTGCAAACTCGAATTTCTTAAAAAAGAAAAAATATCTAGGCAACTATAAACAGTATAAATAAGTTGGATGAAGTTGAAAATGTTATTTTTTTAAATATTTTTGAACACCTCACCAATGGTAAGATTTTTTTAAGAGTTGCAATTTTTCAAAAACCTTGATACCAAAAATGAAATTAACAGGAAATCAAAATGCTGTTACAAAAGAATAAATCAAATATATACTATTTTTATTAAATAGCATAAATTTTATATTAAAAAAATAATTAGACACCAAAAATAAAAATGGTACAGCTTCAGTCTTGGTTTATAGAAATGGCAAAGGACTTGGCGCACTTCTAGTAGCGAGTAATTACAGGTTAAGGTAACCCATATGTATAACGGTTATTGCGGATTTTAATACAACCAGGTCAAGTGGAAAAATTTTTAAATTTCATTTCGAATATTCCAGAAAAATCTTTCAAATTCCGTTAAACTCGTTTGATTTCATTGGTTCATTCGAAATAATTCTTTCCTTGGCGACTTAAGGCCCGGTACACATCCGGTTTTTCAACGTGCGGCACCGAAGCCCAACTATGCACACATAACCGTGAATGACACACGAACTCATTTCGCGCCATTTGCGATAAATATTCTATCGAAGAAAACGTGTTTATTTCGCTTACTTGGCGTAAAAAAAGTATATTTTGAAACAAAATAGACGTTACTGGATACAACCATTTATTAATTATTATTTATAATCTATTTGTTTATAAAAACAAGGTACTTCCGAACGGCGCCGCGGGGAACTGCGGTACAAATTGCACACAAGTTGGACGTGCGTCGCTGGAGGCATGTACGCACTGCTGCATTGGATTTAATGTATCTCAGACCGCACTTGCGTTGCGGCAGCGGCGCCGCACGTTGAAAAACCGGATGTGTGCACCGGGCCTAAGTGCGCCAAGGGCAGGTCGTTGGCACAGCTATAAACGTAGACTGAAGCTGAAACCATGTGGTAGGAAAAATATTTCTTAGTTCAGTTTAAATTTACAACCTATTTTCGAATATAAAATAACTTTTTTTTCAAAATCTCTATATTTTCCCGTAAATATTCTTATTTTCTATTTGAATCAAATAAACTTAAAATTAATAACTCTTATTATCCAAGAAACAATTTAACTTATTAAAACAATAATAAATATTGCCTTTAAAAGAAGCATCATTTTGAAAATACAGTCTATGTTTAAAACGATGGCCACCGCCTTGGCGTACTTCTAAAGTCGCCAAAGAAAGAAGTTTTAACGGATTTTGAAAGTAATTTCTAGAATATTCAAAATGAAAATTTAAACTTTCCGCTTGCCGAGGTTGCCATGAAAGACGAAATAACAAAGCATCTTATTTTCTAGTTGAAAGAAAAATCACATTAAAAGCTGATCAACTTAAAATATTTCATTACCTTTTCCTTTTCATTATATACCTTTTCCGCCTCATCATGACGTTTCACGGCCTTTAGATAACAGCTCCGCTTTTTTAGGAAACCGTAGCTTTACCTACGAAATATGCAACAACGTACTCTAACTAGTTCAAAATCCAAGTTCTCCAGGTTTACCATTAAACTAATAAGCTTCTCACAAAGGATTCTTTACAAAAAGGAATTAGCAAGACTATAGCAAGACGACCTTCTATAAACGTAAAGAGCTGATAAGGGCAAAAAAAGGAATTTTTTTGTAAAAAATTATAAAAATCGGTCATTTTTTCAAATTTTACGAAAAGTCGGAAGAATCTACTACCTGAAGAAAAGACACACTTTCCTTATTTTTTTTTTGTTTTTTTTTTTACATTTATTCTTTGGCTGTAATTTCATGACATAATTTAATTCAAAGAAAAAAAAAGCGGAAATTTTCGGGGGGGGGGGGAGGAAAGAAAAAAAAAACGGAAATTCTCAAAAGGGGAAAAAAAAGCGAAAATTCTCAAAAGAAAAAG
This sequence comes from Metellina segmentata, assembly GCA_947359465.1. Lineage (NCBI taxonomy): Eukaryota > Metazoa > Arthropoda > Arachnida > Araneae > Tetragnathidae > Metellina > Metellina segmentata. The sequence continues at coordinate 10,661,742 of OX375883.1, forward strand.
AAAAAGCGGAAATCCGCGTAAACGCGGAAGATTTTCTCCCCTGCATCATCAACCAGATTGAAAGACTACAACGAAAATCAAATCCCAGTTGTTGGAGAATTATTCGTTGAAGTGCAGTGCAACAGCCAAAGTCATTCGTTACCACTAATTATTGTAAAAGGTAATCGACTTGCTCTCTTTGGAAAGAATTGGTTATCAGTGTTCAAGTTAAATTAGAATGAAATATTTTCAGTATCCTCAAAGTGTGTGAACAGTGTTGAAGCACTCAAGAAAAAATACACACATTGATCAACCGATTAAATACTTTAAGGCTGTTTTTAAAATGAAAGAAAATTGTCAACCTGTTTTTTGCACAAAGCTAGGCCTGTTCCGTATACTTTAAAAAACTCTGTTTCTGATGAAATTAAAAGATTGGTGAAGAATAATATTTGGCAATTTGTTGAACATTCTAAGTGGTCAACACCTGTTGTTGTGGTACCGAAGAAAAATAATGCTGTGAGGTTGTGTGGCGATTTTAAGGTAACTGTAAATAAGTACCTTGACCCAAACCAATATACTATTCCTACTCAGCAAGATCTATTTGCTACTTTGAGAGGATTGAGTTGGATGCTGATTCTCAAGAGTTATTAACTCTCAATACAGCCATGGGTTTGGTTCGCCCAAGTAGATTGATGTATGGTATATCTGCAGTCGCAGCAATTTTTCAATCAGTCATGGAGCAAATATTACAAGGTATACCTAGAAATATATGCGTCCAAGATGATATTTTAATCTCAGCCGCTATATATACTGAAGTATAAGATTTTTCTACATTAGAGACTGTAATGACAAGACTGCAAAAGTATAATGCAAAACTAAATGTAGATAAGTGTCAATTTTTTAAAAGTAGTGTTGAGTTTTCAGGCAGTATAATTTATGAAAGTGGTATTCATCCAACCCAAGAGAAGCTAGAAGCAATTAAGAAGATCAAAACCCCAGAAAATGTGTCTCAACTTAAATCATTTTTGGGTTTACTGAACTATTACTCAAAATTCATAAGAAATTCATCCACTATATTGTCTCCTTTATACAACCTTCTAAACAAAAATGTTCCCTGGACATGGTCTGAAGAATGCCACAATGTATTTGAAGAGTGTAAACATTTTCTAACATCTGCAGTATTGGCTCACTATAACGAAAATAATCCTTTGCAAGTATCTTGTGACGCTTCGCCTGTTGGTTTGGGTGCCGTTTTATCACGCAATGTAAATAGTGAAGAAAAACCTGTAGCCTATGCCTCTCGGACATTATCAAAGGCTGAAGTCAACTACTCGCAAACTGAAAAAGAAGCCCTAGCAATAATTTTTGCTTACAAGAAATTTCACCAGTATCTGTATGGAAGAAATTTTGTACTTTTCACTGATCATCAACCTTTGGTTACAATATTTTCTCTTGCTAAGGCATTACCAACCATGGCTGCTGCTCGCTTACAGAGGTGGGCATTGCTCTTGTCTTCGTATAACTACACCATTAAGTATAAAAAAAGGTGTTACACATCAGAAAGCTGATTCTCTTTCAAGATTGCCCTATGAAGACGTATATAGAGACTTGTACCCATCAGACATTTACAAGATTTCCCATCTGTCCGAATTACCTGTAACTTCTGATAACATTGCTAGTGCATGTAGAAATGATAAAATTTTGGGAAGTGTGATTAAATATGTTCAGAATGGTTTTCCATACAAAATTGAAATCCTGATTTGAAGCCATATTTCTTCAGAAAAGATGAATTATCTGTTGATAGGAATTGTGTATTATGGGGCATGAGAGTAGCAATTTCCAATTCCTATAGAAAGCACTTGCTAGAACTGCTTCATGATACTCACCCAGGAATTGTGAAAATGAAAGCAGTTGCTAGAAGTCATTTTTGGTGGCCTAATTTAGAGCAAGACATGAACTGGGTGTCCCAGGAGCGCGACTCCCGTGCTTACCAAAGACAGTAAACCCCTGGGAAAGGAAAAGATCACTCGGGTACCCCGGTGTTGTGAAGCCCGTACAAACCTAAAGAAGGAATGCCCCTGGGGCAAGTTGCAGTCGAAGGAGAAGTATTGTAAGAGGAAGTGTTAGAAAAGGCGAGGAAAAATTCTTCGAAAAGCCCATGAAGCCATTGACGAGAACCTCAAAACAAAGGACGTTCTCGACATTGCCGTTTCGTATGACGGGACGTGGCAAAAACGTGGCCATTCCTCTTCATATGAAATTGGCTTTGTGATTGACATTTTGACTGGTTTCGTGATTGACTACAAGTTGTTGTCAAAATACTGCCAGATCTGTACTCAAATTAAATCTGACCCCTTGGAGAAAATTCTCCTCAATTTAAAATCTGGTTTGAAGGCCATAAACTGTCATGTGACAAAAATTATGACAGTTCTTCAAACTCTATGGAAGTTCAAATTCCAGAAATTCTCAGGCAAAGATAAGAAAACAAGTGTGAAATACGCTACACTGTTGTTCTATCTGATGGAGATTCCAAAGCTTATCAGCATGTGCAGAAATTGAACGTTTACGGGAACCAGGGAATCGAAAAAGAAGAGTGCTTAAACCATGTTTCTAAACGACTCGGAACGGGTTTACGAAACTTTGTGAAAGAATGGAAGGTGAAGAAGACTACCTTGGGAGGTCGTGCGAAAGGCAGTCTAAAGGAAACGACAGTAAAAAAACTGCAACAATACTATCGATGAGCAATATAAAACAAAATGCCAAATATTGTGCAGACAAAAAGTGCAATTTTTGCAACACTTAAACATCGCATGTCAACAGACGCAAGTCCTCGTCATAAAAAATGTCCAGGAGGTCCAGATTCGTGGTGTTTGTTCAACTGAGCTGTCACGAAAGGTGAAACGCCTCAAAAGCATAATACAATGAAAGTTACATTAAATGAGTTGGTGATTGAGAAAATTATGCCTCTTTACCAACTGCTTACGTCAGATGACCTGTTAAAAACATGTAACCGAGGTAAAACACAGAACATCAACGAGAGTTTGCAAAGTGTCGTATGGTCGCGCTGCTCGAAAGAGGTTTTTGTCTCTAAGAAACGACTGTGTATAGCAGTAATTTCAGAAGTCAGCAATTTTAATATGGGTTGCACTGCATCTATAAGAATGATGAATTCCTTGTCGAAAATTTCTACATTTGAATCTGCTTTTAGAATTGGACGAAAAGTGGATAAACGTAGAATTTTAAATTCCAGACGAAAAAGTGACAAACGGATGCAGCTGGCAAAATAACGTATAAAAAGAATTAAAATAAACACTGAGAACTGTAAAATAAAGGCTGAAGATGTAACATATGGAGCTGGAAAGTTTTAAGGTTGTATGTATATTCACTTATTTTGCTAAATCTCTTTCCCAATGTTTAAATCCTGTTTTCTAAAAAAAAAACATTTTTCTGTGTTTTCCTATCTTCAAATTGCTCCTCGCGATTCAAATATCAATAGATTTCTCTAATATTTTATATTTACTTTGCTTTTCATATTTAAAAGAAAATGACACTTGGGTTTCACTCTGATTACATAATTTCTTATCTAATTCATCCAATGTAGTAAAATTCTACCCGGACTTTTTTTTTTTATTTCATTCGCTAATTTTAGAAAAAAATTTCTAAAAGTATACATTGTATGCAAAAAAGCATGTGTCGAATTATTTCAAATATATTTAAGAATCCTTATAAATTATTTGGAACAAATTTATCAAAATTTGAATCGCTTAACGAATACCGAAAAGAACTATGCTCAAATAGAGAAAGAGTTTTAGGCCATAGTGTTCTCATTTGAAAAGTTTTACAATCTTGTGCATGGGCTCATAGTTCTTATACAAAGTGATCACAGACCTTTAATGTCTATTTTTAAGAAGTGCAAGGTATAAAAATTTCACATATAATCCGTTTCCAAAAAAATTTCAATCAAACAAAAATATCTCTGAAACCCATAAAATTTGGCACGCCCACCTCTCAAATTAAAATTAAAGTTCATATAGGACTGATGGTACATCATCTAAACCTTTTCATTGAAAAACCCAGACAGTGCATAAACTGCTGGGTTTTCGGCCATGGAAACAAAACCTGCAGATCCAACCAAAAGTGCAAAATCTGTTCTAAAGACCACTCCGATAAAATATGCCCCAACCAAAATAAGAAAAGTTGTAGAAGCTGCAAAAAAGCTCACACTGCAGATGATGAAAACTGTGAAACTAGAAAAGCAGAAATCGAAATACTAAAATGAAAACTTAGTACCTTATATCGAAGCAAAAAATAAACTTAAAAATTTCATATGCAAAGGTCATAACCCAACCAAAAAATAATCAACCTATAGAACAAAGGGAAACATTACAAAACAACGATATAAAAGAAATAATACTTGAATCCTTAAAACCAATCTTAACAATAATTGAACAAATCCAAATAAACCAAAGGTACATTTTGTCACAAATGGTTGAAAACAACATAATACCAAAAGAAAACATCATTTATGAAACCAAAGAAAATGCTACAGTTAATAATGAAACTACAATACTAGAAAATAACAAAATACTCAAGATCAAACACAGCAAACTAAAGAAGACCAACAACTAGAGTGGGAAAGAAAAAACCTACTACCAAACACAATAAATAAAGAACCTAACAAAATTACCACTACAATAAAACGTATTAGAGAGGATATAAAAAATATCCAGTCCCAAAATGTAAAAAAAAACTATACGTTCACAATATTAACATGATCAATCATTCACTAACGGCAAGATGGAATATGAATATATCTCCCCACCACCTATTTTCTTAAACTTTATTTATTTATCTATTTTTTTTTTTCTATTTTCTTCTATCAACCATGTTCGACATCAATTTTATTTAATGGAACTGCCAAGGTGCCAGAGCGCGCCGTTTCGACCTTAACCATAACAAATATTTCAACCAGGCATACATATTAATCTTGCAAGAAACTTTTTTAAAACCAAACATCCGTTTCACCCTTTTCAAAAAAAAAAAAAACATTTTTCGTTTCGATAGACCCGGTCTTTTCAGAGAGGGAGAGTTAATAATAGCTATCAATCAAAATATTAGTCCTCAACTCATCAAAGAAGAACAAAGCCAAGATTTTGAATTCCAAGAAGTACAAATCCATCTCAATAATACTACCATCCATATTATCAATATCTATTGTCCCAAAGGAATTAAAGATGTAGGGATGCTCGATAACCTTGGATTGGATTCAAACAATCTTTATATCTTTGTTGGAGACTTTAATGCAACATACCATAATTGGGGATTCAAAGACAATAGCAGTGGCAGAAATCTAACTATCCTCAACCACCAAACCGCAACTCATATAAACAACAGTGGTACCATATCTGCTATAGATCTTACATTAATATCCAATAACTGTCCCCCAATAACATCTTGGCAAGCACACCAAGATAATTTTTGGAGTGACCATTTCCCCATAAATTTTTCTTACTATAAACCAAGAAACAATAGACAAAATTTTTCGATCCACTTTGGTTGGTTGGTTGGTTGGTTGGTTTGGGTTTTATGGCGCAAGGTCCAAAATTGGACAAGCTGCGCCAAACGCAAGATAAAATAAATAAAATCAATGTAAATATAAAGACATTGTAAAAAGATAGTGTATTTCTTGCGCAAGTAATTTAAAGAGATAGGTGTGATGCAATGATTAAAACATACTTATCAACATGGTAAAAAAATAAAATGTTTGGATGTAGTGAATGACTAAATAAAGTGAGAAAATTTTATAGCGTTTAAAAATTTAAAAAGATTTGGATGGTGATTTTCTCCAATCAAGTCTTGTAAGTTTAAAATAGTTCTATTAAAAAAGTATTGACGATGATAATTAAAACCAGGACAATCAATTAAAATGTGATGAATTGTAAAAGGAACTTCACACGCGCTACACACAGGCGGACTCTCTCCTAATAAGAGATGCCTATGGGTAAAACGCGTGTGTCCGATACGGAGTCGAGTGAGAATAACATCGGAACGTCGAATGGGTACTGATGGCCATAATGACAGTGATGAGTGGATGCCATGGAGCTTGTTAAGTTGTTGTGTGCTCCAATCATTGCGCCATTCGGTCCATACAATGTCTCTGACAGCTTGTCGGAGGTCACTGTATGGAGCGCGAAGACTCAAAAGTGTAGCAGCATTCTTTGCTGCGTCATCAGCCCGCTCGTTGCCTGGAATTCCGACGTGGCCAGGAACCCAACAAAAACAAACATCGAAACCACGTCGAGCGAGTTGTCGATTGAAGTTAAAAACGGCAAGAGCGAAAGGGTGTTCTGGGGAGTCTGATGATAGGCATTCAAGGACACTTTTGGAGTCTGTATAGATGATGAATTTGCCGCTCCCGAGTTGAGAAATGTGTTGCAGTGCTTCATATATCGCATGAAATTCGGCTGTAAATACAGAAAATACATGGGGTAGTGAAAAACTCACAGTGGTCGAACCACACACAAAGGCTGAGCCAACATGCTGTGTGGTTTTCGAGCCATCTGTGTAGACCTCTGTGTATTCCCTGTAGTTAAAGCGATGTGCAGCAAAAAGTTGACGGAAAATGATAGCACTGGTGTTTAATTTTTCATAACCTTGGAACGGGCGCAATTGTGAAAAATTTGGATGGTTCCAAGGTGAATATGGGTAAAACACACGCTCAGAAACGGTTGTGGCATTCAAAGATGTATGAACGAGGGCATTCCGAATGCGTAAACTAAAGTGTGGGATGACTGATGGGCGATTGATAAAAAGACGATCAGAAGAGGTATTTAAAAGTAAGTCATTCAGTGGATGACTGGTGTGAGATAAAATGCGGTAGTAAAGTCTGAGAGACAACAACAGACGAGTGTAAGCCAAAGGAGGCTCGTGGCATACCACGTAAAGGCTTTTGACCGGTGAAGTGCGAAAAGCACCGGAACAGATTCTCAGTGCGGTGTGATGAATCGTATCGAGTCTTTTCAAAACAGATGAACGCGCAGAGTTGTATGCTGCACAGCCATAGTCCAATTTGGATCGAATAGTAGCTCGATATATGTTCAACATTGAGGATCGTTCCGCTCCCCAAGATGTATTCGAGAGAACTTTTAAAAGGTTCAGTTTTTTCATACACGATAGTCGCAAATGCTCGACGTGGGGTAGAAAGGTAAGTTTATGGTCAAAAATTATGCCTAGAAACCTTACTCTTTCCACCACTGCGATCCTTGTACCACCCAGGGTGATTTCTGGATCAGGATGCAGATTCCGACGTCGGCAGAAATGGACGCAAGATGTTTTCTGTGCGGAAAAACTGAAACCATTTTCATCACTCCACCGGGTCAATCGAGAAACAGCAGTCTGTAGCTGTCTCTCGACAAACCGCATGTCTCTGCCTTGGCAGAAGATGTTGAGGTCGTCAACGTACAAATTTCCATGAACAGAAGGAGGTAACTGAGTGAGGATGTTATTAATTTTAATAGAGAATAGAGTTACACTCAGTACGCTTCCTTGAGGCACGCCCTCTTCTTGAATAAAAATATCTGAAAAGGTGGAACCAATACGGACCTGAAACTGTCGTACGGCGAGAAAGTTTTTAATAAAAATAGGCAAATGTCCTCGAAACCCAAGAGTATGAAGGTCTTGTAGTATACCGTGACGCCAAGTGCGATCATACGCCTTCTCCATATCAAAGAAAATTGATACTAAATGGTTCCGGCGCAGAAACGCACGGCGAACGTGGGTTTCGAGCATCAAGACATTGTCAATTGTTGAGCGGCCAGCCCTGAAACCACTCTGAAAAGGCGACAGAGCCTGAGTCGTCTCCAAGGTATAAACAAGACGCGAGTTTATCATCCTTTCAAACAGTTTGCAAATGCAGCTCGTAAGTGCTATAGGCCGATAGTTTGATGGGTTTTTAGGGTCCTTTCCTGGTTTGGGGAAAGGTATTACAATAGCACGCCTCCAGGTCGATGGGAAAGTGTGTTCCTCCCATATGCGGTTATATATTCGCAAGAGGTTTCGAAGGGAGTAATGAGACAGATGCTGAATCATGATATAACTGATTCCATCAGGACCCGGTGCTGACATCCTGGTTCTTTGAAGGCATCTTGTCAATTCCCTATCCGTAAAAACACAATTATAGCCGAGTTCGGAACGGGTGTTGTAATTTAGGCGACGGGACTCCGCGCGGTATTTTGCGCGTGTAAAGGTGTTGGAATAACTATTCGCTGCGGAGGCTGAAGAGAAAGCGCGTGCGATAGCATTTGCTATCTCAACCGCCTCCGAGACAAGTTGACCATTTTCTTCGACAAATGATATTTGATGGTCGGAATATAGTCCCATTGCCTTTTGTACTCGGCTCCACAGTTGTTTAGAAGGAGTGGCGGATGTTATGCTGGAAACATACTGTTTCCACGATTCCCGTTGGGTTTGACGGCGTATACGGCGTGCATTCGCTTTTGCCTTTTTAAAAGCGATGAGGTTTACAGTTGTGGGGTATCGACGGAAGACACCCCATGCCTTACGTTGTGTTTTAATAGCTGCAGTGCAATCTGTGTTCCACCAAGATTTGCAGTGTTTGTGAAAGGATGGAGATGTTTTTGGGATTGCTATATTCGCCGCTTTTATGATTACTTGGGTGATTTTTTGGACAGCTTCATCAATATTTCCCTCCACCATCTGTTCAGTAATAATGGCCAGAGATGTAAAATTTGGCCAGTCGGCTGCGTCATAAATGTAACGTGATGGACGGCTAACAGAATCATTATCACCGACATGAGTGACGAATATCGGGAAATGATCGCTGTTGCGCAAGTCACTTCCGACAAAAAAGGAAAAAAAGGGAAAAACAGAAGAAGAGCAGATGGCAAGGTCGATAGCATGAAACGTTCGAGATGGTTCGTGGAAGTAGGTCATTTCACCGTTGTTGAGCAGACAGAGACAGTGATCAGATATCAACTGTTCGATCTGTCGCCCACGGGAATTAGTATCCCTACTTCCCCATATCTCACTGTGAGCATTAAAATCACCAAGTATAATAAAAGGTACAGGTAGCTGATCCATTAAATCCTCAAGGCTCTGTTGTTGGATGGTCTGATTAGGTGGTAAATAGAGAGAGCATACGGTGATCATACGTCGTACTTGCACTCTGACAGCGACTGCTTGTAATGTCGTGTTTAGTGATAATGTAAGATATGGGTATGCATGGGAGGTGAAAAGTGCAACACCTCCTGAAGCAGTTCCATCATTGCGATCACTTCGAATGCAAGTATAATGACGGATCCTTGCTCTGTCAGTCGACTTCAAGTGTGTCTCTTGAAGTGCGACGCATGCGGGATTGTATTCTCTAAATAGGGCTTTAACATCATCCAACTTATTGCGTAGGCCGCGACAGTTCCAGGATATGAAGGGGTTTATGGTTGAGTTTTAGGAAGAGGGGCAAATCGGTGTTGCCCAGGAGGTTCAACATGTGCAGACATATCAACATCGTCGTCCTCTGAAAGCTCCGACGCATGAATGTTGATTTCTATGTCTTCTGCAGCGCGTCGAAGAAAATCTTTGGACAATTTTTTAAATGATAGATTTTTTGTATTTTTGTTTTTTGTGGGAATTCCAACTTTTGAACGGCGTTTGGAAATTCTAGTAATCTTGGATTCTACGGTTGGGATTCGTGATGAGGCGTCTGAAGATTTAGAGGATGTATTAGATGTAGAAGGATTATTGTCTTTATTAGTTTTGGGTCGTTTGGGGTTAGGTCTTGAAGTTGGTCCTGAAGTTTGGCTGCATAATGATATTGGTGAGGGTATATTATCTAAAAGAGGATCTGTTTGTATGGATATTGATTGAAATGTTTTAGCTGCTTTTGATGCATATGAAGCCCCGACCTTAGGGGTTCGAGACTCTACAAGTTTACGTGCTTCGGGAAAAGAAATGTTTTGAAGTGTTTTCACAGATTGCACTTCTTTTTCAAAGGCCCATCTGGTACATGATCTTGAATACGCCGGGTGGTCCCCGTTGCAGTTTATACAATGGGGTGGCGCAGTGCACGAATCACTGTCGTGGCCAGGTTCAGCGCAGCGAGCGCAGCGAGCGCAGGTTTCAGTGCCACGGCAGGAAGTTTTGCCATGCCCGAATCTCTGGCATTTGAAGCAGCGTAGAGGAGCCGGAACATATGGACGAACTGTGCAGCTTAAATAGGCGGCCTTGATCTTGGGTGGCAGAGAGGGTATATCGAAGGTTAGAATGAGATGTTTTGTGGGAAGAATATTTTCGTTTGGACGACGAAGAGTGATTCTTCGAACACCACATACATTCTCATGTCTTAAATTTTCGAGAATCTCCTCCTCAGACACATATAAGAGATCAGGCTCAGATATTACGCCTTTACATGTGTTTAAAGATCTGTGGGGTGAAACTGAAACTGTAAATGAACCTAAAGTAGAACTAGAACGTAAAACTTTTGCTTGTTGGTCTGAAGAAACCTCGACAAGTAGGTCTCCAGAACGAAGTTTTTTAATAGATTTCATGGTACCTATGAATGATTCGAAAGTCTTCTGTATTAGAAAAGGTGAAACGGAATTGAATGACTGTTGATTAGAAATTTGAGGATTAGTGCTGAGTAATTTTACAAAGAAAAATCTCGCATTTGGTAAAAAAGTATCGTCTATTTGTTGCTCCCTCTGAGAGGGAGAAGAATTTGAAATATCACTCATAATAATTTTTTTAAAGTTTTCGGACACCGACAGCACCACCCACCACGGAGTCCTACAGGGGGATACAGATACCTGTACCGGTGCTTGTCGGTGACTATACACGCACGGCACACCCCTGTAACAGCCTCCACCCTTAGCGAGGTGTCCAGTAAGTGGCCGATTGCTTAGCCCTAGCCGAAAAATGACCAGCCGATTGATGTGCACGGGACCAAAGCACACCTCCCGTTTACTTGAAGCGAAGGCCGAAGCAGTGTATTGGGTCATTATATCGTCCCTCAACTGCCAGGATCCCCTTTTCCAGGGACACGGGTCTCCACGCACGGCAAACACGTGGGTGATATAATCCCCAAGAGGAGCTAAAAGCACAGACTGGCGAAAAGCTTCTCAAGGGGAGCCCTCACCTCCGAAGAGGCAACCACAACGAGGGAGGAAGGAAGAGCAAAAAGCAAGGGTAGAAGAGGAGAAGAACGAATGTGAGGGAAGATCACTCAGGTACCCCGGGGTTGTGAAGCCCGTACAAACCTAAAGAAGGAATGCCCCTGGGGGCTTCGATCCACTTTGATTGGAACAACTGCATCAAAGTTTTAAACGACAACCAAACAAATCTAAATGACCCATATAGTCACCATATAGTTATATATTCATCCATATAGTTAATGAGTCATAAAAAATGTCCAGGTCCAGATTCGTGGTGTTTGTTCAACTGAGCTGTCACGAAAGGTGAAACGCCACAAAAGCATAATACAATGAAAGTTACATTAAATGAGTTGGTGGTTGAGAAAATTATGCCTCTTTACAAACTGCTTGCGTCAGATAACCTGTTAAAAACATGTAACCGAGGTAAAACACAGAACATCAACGAGAGTTTGCAAAGTGTCGTATGGTCGCGCTGCTCGAAAGAGGTTTTTGTCTCAAAGAAACGACTGTGTATAGCCATAATTTCAGCAGTCAGCAATTTCAATATGGGTTGCACTGCATCTATAAGAATGATGAATTCCTTGTCGAAAACTTCTACTTTTGAATCTGCTTTTAGAATTGGACGAAAAGTGGATAAACGTAGAATTTTAAATTCCAGACGAAAAAGTGACAAACGGATGCAGCTGGCAAAACAACGTATAAAAAGAATTAAAATAAACACTGAGAACTGTAAAATAAAGGCTGAAGGTGTAACATATTGAGCTGGAAAGTTTTAAGTTTGTATGTATATTCACTTATTTTGCTAAATCTCTTTCCTAATGTTTAAATCCTGTTTTCTAAATAAAATTTTTTTCTGTCTTTTCCTATCTTCAAATTGCTCCTCGCGATTCAAATATCAATAGATCTCTCTAATATTTTATATTTACTTTGTTTATCATATTTAAAAGAAAATGACACTTGGGTTTCACTCTGATTACATAATTTCTTATCTAATTCATCCAATGTAGTAAAATTCTACCCGGAATTTTTAAAAAAAATTTCGTTCGCTAATTTTAGAAATTTTTCTCTAAACGTATACATTGTATGCAAAAAAGCATGTGTCAAATTATTTCAAATATATTTAAGAATCCTTATAAATTATTTGGAACAAATTTATCAAAATTTGAATCGCTTAACGAATAGCGAAAAGAACTATGCTCAAATAGAGAAAGAGTTTTAGGCCATAGTGTTCTCATTTGAAAAGTTTTACAATCTTGTGCATGGGCTCATAGTTCTTATACAAAGTGATCACAGACCTTTAATGTCTATTTTTAAGAAGCCTATGCACAAAATATCCTCGAGACTGCAAAGAATGCTTTTAAAACTACTGAAATATGAATTCAATGTAACTTATGTACCTGGAAGTGAATTTTTTTTAGCTGACATTGTCTCGTGCATTTCTGCTAGATGAATCTATTAAAGATGATCCTGAATTATTACGTGTTGTACATAGTATATCCAAACACTTGCCCATGAGTGAATATAGGATTAATCAATTCAAGCGAGAAACTGCAGCTTACTCAGATTTGCAAGTTGTACCTAAATACATTAATGAGGGGTAGCCTGTATCATCTAAGGATGTGCAAAACAATGTAAAAACGTATTACAAAGCTAAAGATGATCTACATACTAATGAAAGTTTAATATTCCTTAGTGAAAAGATAGTTCCTTCTACGTTAAGAGGTAATATGCTACAGTTCATTCATGACACTCATTTTGGAATAGACAAGTGCAAAAAAGGGCTAGGGAGATGATGTATTGGCCAGGTATGAACTCAGACATAGAGAAAATTGTTTCATAGTGTGATGTATGTGAAAAATTCAGAAGAGCAAACACCAAAGAACCTTTAACACCTCACTTGGTTCCATACAGACCATTTGAAAAAGTAGGTTCTGATATCATGGAGTTTGGTAATAAAAGTTATTTAGTACTCATACATTATTCCTCGAAGTGGTTAGAGGTTTGTGAACTAAATGATAAATCAGCAAAGCAAGTAATTGACAAACTTAAATCCATTTTTTCTGAATTTGGTGTACCAACACTGTAATCTCTGATAACATTCCATTTAATGGCTATGTGTCGAAAACGGCCTCTCAAAAATTTGCAGGTAAATTACAAGCGGCGCTGTCGTCGCTCTTTGAGTATATAAACTCATCGCTTCTCGGCCTTTTAGTTGAAGATTCGGCGCAGATGTATCAGTCCTTGTATTATTTCAATCATGATTAAACTCGTTTTATTTTAAAGGCAGACTACTCGATCATTTTGAATTCCTTGATTTATTTTTCGATGTAATAGAAAAACACAGGCAAGCTCAGCCCGGATTAGAATTTGGAGAAGAGAGGGTAAGTGCAAACTTACTTTCCATCGAAAGTTTTTGAATACAACTTTGAAAATTCAACACTATGTATATAAACAATTTGCAAATGAATAGGACTTTAATTATGCATTTATCAGTCCTCATTACTCCCAGACTAATGGCATGGTAGAAAGGGCTGTGGGAATAGCCAAAAGCATATTCAGAAAAGCTAAAGATGATAACAAAGATAACTATGCTGGACTAATGGAATATCGCTGGATAATGGAATATCTGGACTTAAGCTATCCCCAGCTCAAATGATGTTTAACCACAGACTAAAGACTAAATTACCTGACAAATAAATTATTAAATGCAGAACTATTTAATGACATTTGGAAAAAACTAGTTGAAAACCAAAACAAACAAAAATTCTATTATGATAAATCCTCTCATCCTTTATCTAAACTTAAGCCAGGACGAAGTGTTAGGTTGGTTGGTTGGATTGGGTTTTATGGCACAAGGTCCAGAAATGGACAAGCTGCGCCAAACGCTAGATAAAATAATAAAAACATTGTAGATTTAAAAATATTAAAAATAAGTGGGGAGATTCCAGCGCAATGTTTCTTTGTAGATAAAATTATTTGAAAAAGAAGTCAAAATGAGGCAAAAATATGTTGATCAACAACGCAACAAAAATGTGATGAATTTTATGATTGAAAAAGGTCGATGGATTTAAAGTGAACGAGAATATGTACAAGTAAAGATAAAATGGTATGAATTGGGATAAAAATATTATATAGAATTTAAAAATCGAATGCTATACAGGAACTTAAAAATATTTGGATGGGGTTTCCTTCCAATCAATTCACGTAAAGTTAAGACAGAAGTACTAAAAAGAAGATGTCGATGATGGTTGAAAACGGGACAATCAATTAAAATATGTTGAATTGTAAAGGGAACTCCACACGCTCCACACACAGGGGCACTCTCTCCTAGGAAAAGATGCCTGTGAGTAAAGCGTGTGTGTCCGATGCGGAGGCGAGATAAAATTACATCGTACTGTCGAGAAGGATGGGGAAGCCATAGTGATATATCACTTTGAATACTGTGGAGTTTATTATTTAGTTGTGCATTCCAGTCGGTTTGCCACTCGCTCCACACGATGTCTCTAACAGCGTGTCGGAGGTCATCGTATGGAACGGGGAGATTCAAGAAGGTTGCAGCACTTTTAGCTGCTGCATCAGCCTCTTCATTACCTACAATCCCGACGTGACCAGGTATCCAACAGAAGACTATATCTAGACCACGCCGGATAAGTTGATGGTGTAATTTCAACACAGCAGTCGCTATTGGATGTTGAGGGCAGTCTGATGCTAGGCTGTCCAAAACACTTTTGGAATCTGAATATATTAAAAATTTGCCGTTTCTGAGATATGATATATGTTTTAATGCTTCGTATATTGCGATAAATTCAGCAGTAAAAATAGAAAGTACACAGGGCAGCTGGAAGGCTACGGTGGTTGAACGACAGATAAAAGCGCAACCTACATGACTTGTAGATTTTGATCCGTCTGTATAAATCGCTGTGTAGTCTCTAAAACAATATCGATGATGGTTAAAAATTTGCTGATAAATGATGTTATTTGTATTAAATTTATCGTAGCCCCGAAATAGGTGTATGTAAGAAAGCTTCGGTGGCTGCCAAGGTGAAAAAGAATTAAAACTTCTTTCAGAAACGGTAATGGTTTTCAAAGGGGTTTGATTTAAGATATTCCGCATGCGTAAACTAAAATCTGGGATGCATGATGAGCGATTTGTGAATAAGCGATCTGATGAGGTGTTAAGGAGTAAATCTCGTATTGGATGAGAAGGATGACTTAAAATACGATAGAATAGTCGTAGCGACAACAGAAGACGGGTGGAAGCCAAAGATGGTTCATCGCATAAAACATAAAGGCTTTTCACGGGTGAAGTTCGAAATGCTCCGGAACAAGCCCTTAGTGCAGAGTGGTGTATTGTATCGAGTTTACGCAACACAGAAGGACGGGCAGAACCATAGGCTGCACAGCCGTAGTCCATTCTGGAGCGAATAAGAGCTCGATAAATTCTGAGCATAGTAGTTCGTTCCGCTCCCCAAGATGTATTTGAGAGGACTTTTAGCAAATTTAGTTTTTTCTCGCAAGACATCCGCAATTGCTCGACGTGGGGTTGGAAGGTAAGTTTCCGGTCAAAAATAATACCGAGGAATCTTACACTATCCACCACTGAAATCCTGTTACCGTCCAGAAAGATCTCTGGGTCGGGATGCAGGTTCCGACGTCGGCAGAAGTGAACGCAGGATGTCTTTTGAGTGGAAAAACCAAAACCATTGTCGACACTCCACCTAGTCAAGCGAGAAACAGCCGCCTGGAGTTGCCGCTCGGCAAATCGTATATCTTGACTTTGGCAATGAATATGAAGATCGTCTACATACAGACTACCCTTAACGGATGGGGGAAGTTGAGTTAAAATATTATTAATTTTTAATGAAAAAAGTGTCACACTAAGAACACTTCCCTGTGGAACACCCTCTTCCTGGATGAAAGAATCAGAGAGGGCGGAGCCAACACGAACCTGGAATTGTCTGAGAGCCAAGAAATTCTGGATGAATATTGGCAGGTGCCCTCGAAACCCAAGAGAGTGTAAATCACGTATTATACCATACCGCCAAGTGCGATCATACGCCTTTTCCATATCAAAAAAGATGGAAACGAGATGGTTTCGGCGTAGGAACGCACGGCGTATTTGAGTTTCAAGGGACAATATATTGTCAGTCGTTGAGCGGCCAACCCTGAAACCGCTTTGAAATGGTGACAGAGCTTGTGTCGTCTCTAAGATGTAAGTGAGACGAGAGTTTACCATCCTTTCAAAAAGTTTACACATGCAATTTGTGAGGGCGATTGGTCGATAGTTATACGGGTTGGTGGGATTTTTTCCAGGTTTTGGAAACGGTATAACTATCGCACGTCTCCAAGCCAAAGGGAAGGTTTGTTCTACCCATATGCGATTAAAAAGTTTTAAGATGTTAAGAAGGGAGGGACAGGAGAGATGTTGTAACATAATATAGCGGATTCCATCAGGACCAGGTGCTGTCATTCTGGTCTTCTGAAGGCATCGCTTCAACTCCCTTTCAGTAAATAAACAGTTATAGGCGAGCTCTGTACGTGAATGAAAATTAAGACGATGGGATTCCGCACGCTGTTTTGTGCGTTGAAATGCCTCAGGATAGATGTTAGAACTGGAAGCTGCAGAGAAAGCGCGTGCAATAGCATTGGCTATCTCGACAGTCTCCGAGACATGCTGGCCATTCTCTTCGACGAACGTGATGTTATGTTCGGAATATAATCCCATCGCCTTCCGAACCCGGTCCCATAACTGTTTGGAGGGAGTGGCAGATGTTAAGCTAGATATGTACTGCCTCCAAGATTCCCTCTGGCTTTGACGTCGCACTCTACGAGCACTGGCTTTTGCACGTTTGAAGGCAAGAAGATTTTCAGTTGTGGGGTACCTGCGAAAAATTCCCCACGCCTTCCTTTGGATCTTGATAGCTGCTGTACATTCAGATGTCCACCAAACTTTACAATGTTTATGAAAGGATGGAATTTTCTTGGGGATTGTCTTATCTGCAGCCCTAATTATCGCATCAGTGACTGTTTTGACTGCCTCATCAATACTACCTTCTAACATCTGCTCTGAGATAATGGCCTCCGATGTAAAAGCAGGCCAGTCGGCCGATTCATAAATGTATCGTGACGGGCGGCTAGACGAAGTGTTAGGATTCGAAACTTTAAAACTTAAACATGGGAACCTGCTCGGGTAATTTCAAAACATGTTCCTAAGACTTATTTTTTTAAGGATAGGTCAGAACGAACCTTTAGTAGAAATAGGAAACATATTAGGAACTCGCATTCCTTTTACCGAGGAAATCTTTGAAAATAAAAATTATTTTAGTCATTAATGATTGCCATTATTTTAACATTTGCAATTTTATTTATTAACCCCTTCACCTTAAGTGTTTTTCTTTGCTTGATTGTAAGTAAATAGCATGGCTGCCAATCTTCTGGTTTTTATAGCCTTTTTACTCGGTTTTTCTTGTCTAAAATTATACAACTGTTATAATGTAACATTTTATGCCAAATGTAATTTGTGTAGAAACAATTTGATGATTTTATAGCTAATTTCAACTTGAAAAACTCAACAAAAACCAGAAGATGGGCAGCTATGAAATAGTAAAAGGACAAAATGCTCTCTTGTATCTGATTCCTGAATTGAGCTATGTCAGGAAAGATACAAGAATATCGACAAAGTGTCAATTGAAATGATATGATTGATAATGAAAGCCGATATAAAAATGTCGGAACACTATATAAACTGCTATAGAGCTACGGCAAAGAAAATATATCAAAGTTGTATCGGATTATGTCATAATGTGTTTAATTATGTCGAGAAACGACATCATCCGATAAAAAGAGGGGGTCATTGCTATATCATTTTTTGTCGGAGCAGATATACAATATATTTTTACAATATCATCTGATATTCTTGTGCCTCCTGGGTATTGTAGTGATGAAGTTAAAAATACTTTCACTTTTATTATTCGCCCAACACAACCAATTCTACACAAAAACCCTTACACAGTTAAAAAAGATATATACAAACACTTTCATCTCACCAACACATTTTGCAATGCCGACGAACCCGTAATAATAACTTTATCGTAACAGTTTTTGGTAAACTAGCAGCCCATGAAGCTACTAAAATCAAAACAATCTTAAATGCAGCAGTTGACATTAAACTAACTACTGACAATTTAATAACTCAATATATTCTCAATAGAATTGAAACAGAAATAGCTATAGAGGACATAAATGAAGATTTAGAAGTGCAAGGTATAAAAATTTCACATATAACCCGTTTCCAAAAAAATTTCAATCAAACAAAAATATCTCTGAAACCCATAAAATTTGGCACGCCCACCTCTCAAATTAAAATTAAAAATAAAGTTCATATAGGACTGATGGTACATCATCTAAACCTTTTCATTGAAAAACACAGACAGTGCATAAACTGCTGGGTTTTCGGCCATGAAAACAAAACCTGCAGATCCAACCAAAAGTGCAAAATCTGTTCTAAAGACCACTCCGATAAAATATGCCCCAACCAAAATAAGAAAAGTTGCAGAAGCTGCAAAAAAGCTCACACTGCAGATGATGAAAACTGTGAAACTAGAAAAGCAGAAATCGAAATACTAAAATGAAAACTTAGTACCTTATATCGAAGCAAAAAATAAACTTAAAAATTTCATATGCAAAGGTCATAACCCAACCAAAAAATAATCAACCTATAGAACAAAGGGAAACATTACAAAACAACGATATAAAAGAAATAATACTTGAATCCTTAAAACCAATCTTAACAATAATTGAACAAATCCAAATAAACCAAAGGTACATTTTGTCACAAATGGTTGAAAACAACATAATACCAAAAGAAAACATCATTTATGAAACCAAAGAAAATGCTACAGTTAATAATGAAACTACAATACTAGAAAATAACAAAATACTCAAGATCAAACACAGCAAACTAAAGAAGACCAACAACTAGAGTGGGAAAGAAAAAACCTACTACCAAACACAATAAATAAAGAACCTAACAAAATTACCACTACAATAAAACGTATTAGAGAGGATATAAAAAATATCCAGTCCCAAAATGTAAAAAAAAACTATACGTTCACAATATTAACATGATCAATCATTCACTAACGGCAAGATGGAATATGAATATATCTCCCCACCACCTATTTTCTTAAACTTTATTTATTTATCTATTTTTTTTCTATTTTCTTCTATCAACCATGTTCGACAACAATTTTATTTAATGGAACTGCCAAGGTGCCAGAGCGCGCCGTTTCGACCTTAACCATAACAAATATTTCAACCAGGCAGACATATTAATCTTGCAAGAAACTTTTTTAAAACCAAACATCCGTTTCACCCTTTTCAAAAAAAAAAAAACATTTTTCGTTTCGATAGACCCGGTCTTTTCAGAGAGGGAGAGTTAATAATAGCTATCAATCAAAATATTAGTCCTCAACTCATCAAAGAAGAATAAAACCAAGATTTTGAATTCCAAGAAGTACAAATCCATCTCAATAATACTACCATCCATATTATCAATATCTATTGTTCCAAAGGAATTAAAGATGTAGGGATGCTCGATAACCTTGGATTGGATTCAAACAATCTTTATATCTTTGTTGGAGACTTTAATGCAACATACCACAATTGGGGATTCAAAGACAATAGCAGTGGCAGAAATCTAATGAAATAGATCAACAACCAAAATCTAACTATCCTCAACCACCAAACCGCAACTCATATAAACAACAGTGGTACCATATCTGCTATAGATCTTACATTAATATCCAATAACTGTCCCCCAATAACATCTTGGCAAGCACACCAAGATAATTTTTGGAGTGACCATTTCCCCATAAATTTTTCTTACTATAAACCAAGAAACAATAGACAAAATTTGTCGATCCACTTTGATTGGAACAACTTCATCAAAGTTATAAACGACAACCAAACAAATCTAAATGACCCATATTTTCTCAATGACTCGGTCCAGAGAAAGCCATTGAAAATTCTCAATCTTTAAAAAAACTTCCCCCACCCAGAGCCCCTTGGTGGAACACCAAATGCAGCCATTTAAGAGTCAAAGCCAGACAATACTTGACCAAAACTAAAAAGAATTTAAGCTCATCTGACTGGGACCAGTATAAAAAAAAATATAAAAACAAATTAAGAGATTTAATTCAGAAACTTAAAATTCTTTTAATACCATCTAAATAAACAATACAAAAATACATTGCCCAGAGGAACAGGCTAAACTTTTCAATAAACATTACACTTCTGATGAATACCTAGATCCCCTTCCCCTTAGTTTTGTTGACAGCTACAATAATTCGACCAATAAAAAATTTACTTGGAACGAATTCTCTTAGGCTTTCACACAAATAAGAAAATCAATCCCTGGGAAAGACAGTCACCATTACAATGATCAAAATAACTGAAAATATTCAGAAAAACATTTTAAAAATTCTTAATGCCAGTTTTCACACTGGTTCTATCCCCATATCTTGGACCCACTCTCTCATCATTCCTATTCTAAAACCACATAAAAATTCACTAAACCTAATCTCTTATAGACCTATACCCCTAACTTCCACTTTTGCAAAAATTCTAGAACGAATGATCCTCAATAGACTCATAGAAGACATATACTATAATAGAAAATTCATAAATAAAAACAATCATGGCTTTCTACAATATAGAAGTTGTGTTACTTTATTAACCCAAATCCACAGATATTTTAACTGCCAGAAAACGAAAAAATCATTTAGTTTTCGCCTCCATCGATTTAAAGGGAGCATATGATTCAGTGTGGATAGATGGTCTTATGTCCAAACTACAAAAAAAAGGGTATTACAGGGAAAATGGCCCTATGGATTGGATTGGATTTGGTTTTATGGCATTGAGTCCTCTTGGGACATATTATGCCAAACTCAAGATAAAAAATCAAATATATAATATAATAATAAAGTGAGGCGAGTCAAAACGTAATGAATGAATACTACATAAAATTATATGAGATGGATAAAACCAAAAAATGTCATGTAAAAAGCTAAAAATATTTGGATGAGGATTCTCTCCAACCACGTCTTCTAGAGTCAAGGTAAATGAATTAAAATGTATAAGCCGTTGCATATTAAAATGAGAACATTCAATTAAAATGTGTTTTACTGTTAGTGGGCAAATGCAGTAATTACATATAGGATGATCTTCTCCGAGGAGGTGTCTATGGGTGATCCGAGTATGTCCAATACGGAGGCGTGTTATAATTACCTGCTGCCTTCTTAAAGATAGCGATTTCCAGTCAGATATATTTCGTTTGATGGCGTGAAGTTTGTTCTCCGTTTGTTCATTCCATTCGTTCTGCCATTTTGCTTCTAAAAATTTGTAAATGAATGATTTTAAGTCGCGATAAGGAATGGTATGGTCAATGTTATTTACGGCCTATTTGGCGGCCTTGTCGACAGTCTCATTTCCTGCTATCCCAACATGAGATGGAATCCAACAAAATACTAAAATGGCCCTATGGATCTTTAACTTTCTTAATCAAAGAACTTGCCAGGTAAGATGGCGCAATATTATTTCAAACACTAGACAAACCTCTCGAGGCTTACCACAAGGATGCATTCTCAGCCCTTTTCTTTTCCATATCTTTCTTGACGATTTTTTTACACACATCCCTACACAAGTCAAATGCTTAATATATGCTGATGATATTTTTATTTACACCGAAAATAAAACCTTGATTGAATCTACAGAAGCAATTCAAACAACAATAAAAATTATTAATAACCGCTGGAAATTAACCATCAGTCTAAACAAATGTAACATCAATTTTTCTCAGAAAAAAAATTCCAAGAAATGCAATATAAAAATTAATAATACTACCATTCCAGAAGTCAATAAACTAAAAATCTTGGGCCTAAATTTTGATAAGAACCTGACCTGGAACAAACATTTCCAATACCTACGAGCAAAAACTGCACGCACTCTAAATGCTTTTAAATTCATTACTCCTAAGAGATGGGGTGCTTGCACCAAACATCTTTTACAAATACGCAACACTACCATCCGCAGCCAATTAGATTTTGGAGCTCCCATTTTCAGTGCGGCTTCAAGCTCGCATTACAAAAAAAATAAACCCAATTTCAACTCCATGCTGAGCAACTGGCTTACCGAAATATACTCCTATCGAAATTTTACATTCTGAGACTCAAGCCTCATCTCTACAGCAAAGACACAACCTACTAAAAATTACTTTTTACATAAAACATATCAGCCTGAGAGAATGGTCTCCGATTCATGATCTTATTTGCAATCCACCCTCTATTATTTATGCTCCTTGGACCAATATCTGCAAGCATGATTAATTGTTTCGATGACCTATGCATTACAAAAAGAGACATTATTCATTGGTGCCCACCCACTTCAAATTTCAATTTATAAAATTTATCTTCAATATTTCCTTTACCAAAATAAAAATCTTCCCGATAATGTACTTCAAGCCTCTTTTGAAAACTTTTTACAAACTTTTCCAAACCACATCATAACAGGGACAGACGGGTCAAAAACCAACTCTTAATAGTTCACTCGGAATCGTCATACCTAAATTATTTGTAGAAAGAAGCTACGCAGTAAATAACTTAAACTTTTCACAATTGAAGCGATGGCAATTTTCAAAGCAATACAAGACTGGGTTGAAAAAAAACAAAATATCATTGTAATAAGTGACAGTTACAGCGTTTTATCCAGTCTAGAAAATATAAACAAAAATTCAAACTGTATTATTTTACAATTTCATAAAATACTAAGCAAAAAATCCAATATAACATCATACTAGTGTGGACCCCTGGACATAAGGGTATACTAATTAATGAAAAAGCTGATCAGGCAGCAAAGAAAGCTGAATTCTTTAACATTGCACGTGTTTCAGCTGAAGACATTATAAGACATTACAAATCAGAAAACCATAATAAGATATGTAACCAATGGAAAAGCTACCATAGAAGCCATAACTCACCGCATATCAACCCTACAAATCTATGGTATGAAAACATTTCTCTAAACAGAAATGATGAGACCCTCATTCAGAACTTTCGAAACCCATACAATTTGGCACGCCCACCTCTCAAATTAAAATTAAAGTTCATATAGGACTGATGGTACATCATCTAAACTTTTCATTGAAAAACCCAGACAGTGCATAAACTGCTGGGTTTTCGGCCATGGAAACAAAACCTGCAGATCCAACCAAAATAAGAAAAGTTGCAGAAGCTGCAAAAAAGCTCACACTGCAGATGATGAAAACTGTGAAACTAGAAAAGCAGAAATCGAAATACTAAAATGAAAACTTAGTACCTTATATCGAAGCAAAAAATAAACTTAAAAATTTCATATGCAAAGGTCATAACCCAACCAAAAAATAATCAACCTATAGAACAAAGGGAAACATTACAAAACAACGATATAAAAGAAATAATACTTGAATCCTTAAAACCAATCTTAACAATAATTGAACAAATCCAAATAAACCAAAGGTACATTTTGTCACAAATGGTTGAAAACAACATAACCATCTCAATAATACTATCATCCATATTATCAATATCTATTGTCCCAAAGGAATTAAAGATGTAGGGATGCTCGATAACCTTGGATTGGATTCAAACAATCTTTATATCTTTGCTGGAGACTTTAATGCAACATACCATATTTGGAGATTCAAAGACAATAGCAGTGGCAGAAATCTAATGAAATGGATCAACAACCAAAATCTAACTATCCTCAACCACCAAACCGCAACTCATATAAACAACAGAGGTACCATATCTGCTATAGATCTTACATTAATATCCAATAACTGTCCCCCAATAACATCTTGGCAAGCACACCAAGATAATTTTGGGAGTGACCATTTCCCCATAAATTTTTCTTACTATAAACCAAGAAACAATAGACAAAATTTGTCGATCCACTTTGATTGGAACAACTTCATCAAAGTTATAAACGACAACCAAACAAATCTAAATGACCCATATTTTCTCAATGACTCTGTCCAGAGAGAAAAAGCCATTAAAAATTCTCAATCTTTAAAAAAACTTTCCACACCCAGAGCCCCTTGGTGGAACACCAAATGCAGCCATTTAAGAGTCAAAGCCAGACAATACTTGACCAAAACTAAAAAGAATTTAAGCACATCTGACTGGGACCAGTATAAAAAAAATATAAAAACAAATTAAGAGATTTAATTCAGAAACTTAAAATTCTTTTATTATCATCCAAATAAACAATACAAAAATACATTGCCCAGAGGAACAGGCTAAACTTTTCAATAAACATTACACTTCTGATGAATACCTAGATCCCCTTCCCCTTAGTTTTGTTAACAGCTACAATAATTCGACCAATAAAAAATTTACTTGGAACGAATTCTCTTAGGTTTTCACACAAATAAGAAAATCAATCCCTGGGAAAGACAAAGTCACCATTACAATGATCAAAATAACTGAAAATATTCAGAAAAACATTTTAAAAATTCTTAATGCCAGTTTTAACACTGGTTCTATCCCCATATCTTGGACCCACTCTCTCATCATTCCTATTCTAAAACCACATAAAAATTCACTAAACCTAATCTCTTATAGACCTATACCACCAACTTCCACTTTTGCAAAAATTCTAGAACGAATGATCCTCAATAGACTCATAGAAGACATATACTATAATAGAAAATTCATAAATAAAAACAATCATGGCTTTCTACAATATAGAAGTTGTGTTACTTTATTAACCCAAATCCACAGATATTTTAACTGCCAGAAAACGAAAAAATCATTTAGTTTTCGCCTCCATCGATTTAAAGGGAGCATATGATTCAGTGTGGATAGATGGTCTTATGTCCAAACTACAAAAAAAGGGTATTACAGGGAAAATGGCCCTATGGATTGGATTGGATTTGGTTTTATGGCATTGAGTCCTCTTGGGACATATTATGCCAAACTCAAGATAAAAAATCAAATGTATAATATAATAATAAAGTGAGGCGAGTCAAAACGTAATGAATGAATACTACATAAAATTATATGTGATGGATAAAACCAAAAAAAAAATGTCATGTAAAAAGCTAAAAATATTTGGATGAGGATTCTCTCCAACCACGTCTTCTAGAGTCAAGGTAAATGAATTAAAATGTATAAGTCGTTGCCTATTAAAATGAGAACATTCAATTAAAATGTGTTTTACTGTTAGTGGGCAAATGCAGTAATTACATATAGGATGATCTCCGAGGAGGAGGTGTCTATGGGTGATCCGAGTATGTCCAATACGGAGGCGTGTTATAATTACCTGCTGCCTTCTTAAAGATAGCGATTTCCAGTCAGATATATTTCGTTTCATGGCGTGAAGTTTCTTCTCCGTTTCTTCATTCCATTCGTTCTGCCATTTTGCTTCTAAAAATTTGTAAATGAATGATTTTAAGTCGCGATAAGGAATGGTATGGTCAATGTTATTTACGGCCGATTTGGCGGCTTTGTCGACAGTCTCATTTCCTACTATCCCAACATGAGATGGAATCCAACAAAATATTAAAATGGCCCTATGGATCTTTAACTTTCTTAATCAAAGAACTTGCCAGGTAAGATGGCGCAATATTATTTCAAACACTAGACAAACCTCTTGAGGCTTACCACAAGGATGCATTCTCAGCCCTTTTCTTTTCCATATCTTTCCAGTCAGATATATTTCGTTTCATGGCGTGAAGTTTCTTCTCCGTTTCTTCATTCCATTCGTTCTGCCATTTTGCTTCTAAAAATTTGTAAATGAATGATTTTAAGTCGCGATAAGGAATGGTATGGTCAATGTTATTTACGGCCGATTTGGCGGCTTTGTCGACAGTCTCATTTCCTACTATCCCAACATGAGATGGAATCCAACAAAATATTAAAATGGCCCTATGGATCTTTAACTTTCTTAATCAAAGAACTTGCCAGGTAAGATGGCGCAATATTATTTCAAACACTAGACAAACCTCTTGAGGCTTACCACAAGGATGCATTCTCAGCCCTTTTCTTTTCCATATCTTTCTTGACGATTTTTTTTACACACATCCCTACACAAGTCAAATGCTTAATATATGCTGATGATATTTTTATTTACACCGAAAATAAAACCTTGATTGAATCTACAGAAGCAATTCAAACAACAATAAAAATTATTAATAACCGCTGGAAATTAACCATCAGTCTAAACAAATGTAACATCATCAATTTTTCTCAGAAAAAAAATTCCAAGAAATGCAATATAAAAATTAATAATACTACCATTCCAGAAGTCAATAAACTAAAAATCTTGGGCCTAAATTTTGATAAGAACCTGACCTGGAACAAACATTTCCAATACCTACGAGCAAAAACTGCACGCACTCTAAATGCTTTTAAATTCATTACTCCTAAGAGATGGGGTGCTTGCACCAAACATCTTTTACAAATAGGCAACACTACCATCCGCAGCCAATTAGATTTTGGAGCTCCCATTTTCAGTGCGGCTTCAAGCTCGCATTACAAAAAAATAAACCCAATTTCAACTCCATGCTGAGCAACTGGCTTACCGAAATATACTCCTATCGAAATTTTACATTCCGAGACTCAAGCCTCATCTCTACAGCAAAGACACAACCTACTAAAAATTACTTTTTACATAAAACATATCAGCCTGAGAGAATGGTCTCCGATTCATGATCTTATTTGCAATCCACCCTCTATTATTTATGCTCCTTGGACCAATATCTGCAAGCATGATTAATTGTTTCGATGACCTATGCATTACAAAAAGAGACATTATTCATTGGTGCCCACCCACTTCAAATTTCAATTATAAAATTTATCTTCAATATTTCCTTTACCAAAATAAAAATCTTCCCGATAATATACTTCAAGCCTCTTTTGAAAACTTTTTACAAACTTTTCCAAACCACATCATAACAGGGACAGACGGGTCAAAAACCAACTCTTAATAGTTCACTCGGAATCGTCATACCTAAATTATTTGTAGAAAGAAGCTACGCAGTAAATAACTTAAACTTTTCACAATTGAAGCGATGGTAATTTTCAAAGCAATACAAGACTGGGTTGAAAAAAAACAAAATATCATTGTAATAAGTGACAGTTACAGCGTTTTATCCAGTCTAGAAAATATAAACAAAAATTCAAACTGTATTATTTTACAATTTCATAAAATACTAAGCAAAAAATCCAATATAACATCATACTAGTGTGGACCCCTGGACATAAGGGTATACTAATTAATGAAAAAGCTGATCAGGCAGCAAAGAAAGCTGAATTCTTTAACATTGCACGTGCTTCAGCTGAAGACATTATAAGACATTACAAATCAGAAAACTATAATAAGATATGTAACCAATGGAAAAGTTACCATAGAAGCCATAACACTCCGCATATCAACCCTACAAATCTATGGTATGAAAACATTTCTCTAAACAGAAATGATGAGACCCTCATTCAGAACTTTCGAGCAAATACCCTGATGACAAATTCTATTAAAAACAAAATCAATCTTACAGACACTCCTAATTGCCTCAGATGCCACACCTACGAAGATTTGGAAAACATTCTTTTCCACTGTCCAGCTCTCCAAAAAGGTCGAATAAGGTTTTTGTTGGACCTGAATCCCGGCGTGCTTGACCTCGTGGAGGGACGATTCGAAAAACCAAGTCTCTCCGAGCCACCCATAGCCGATGAATTGAAGAAACAGGAGAAGAACCAGAAGGCAAATAACCTAGCTATGTTGACTCTTACAAGTGCCATGAGTGAAGAAACTCTTAGAAAAGTTATGCGTTTCACAAATGCCAGAGATGTTTGGGAAGAACTAAAGAACTTATATATTTGAGGCTTCTTCTAAAAGTCAACTCTACACAGTATGTCTGAAATTTTTTCAATCGAAATGGGTGGAAGGGGACATTGCATCACATTTGTCTACACTTAAAAATCTGTGGAATGAGTTGAACGAAGGTCTGGAATTGAAGAAGCAGGCAAAGCTACCAGATTTACTGCTCGCCTGCAAAATTCTAGATACTCTTCCAGCTTCTTTTCGGCATTTTAAATCTAGTTGGTTACTTTTAAGTGAAGACAAGAAAACTATAGACGAACTGACAGCCCAACTTTGTGCATTTGAAAGGGAAATGGGAGAAGGAAGCAGTTCCGAAGCTCCACAGGAAGCCCTCTTTGCAAACTCAAGCTCACTGAGGACAGGAAAAGGAAATACAATAATGAACAAGAAAACAAAGTCTGATGTCTGTAACTATTGCAAACGGAAAGGTCACTGGGTCCGAAATTGCAGAAAATGGATCGCAGATGGAAAACCTAAGCAAACAGAGGCTGCTGGATACTCAACAGAACATTCCATGCTGGTCGTTCATGAGGAAGCACTAGTTGGTGAAGCAAGTTCCAATGATTGGTACATTGACAATGGTGCATCAAGGCATCTAACCAATAAAAACCATTGCTTTGTTGAATTTGAGAAGTTTGAAACTCCTCATGGTGTGAAGGCAGCAAGTAGAAAGATCCTGTCAGCTGTAGGAAAAGGTACACTGAACATCATCACTTTTGTAAAAGGTCAACCGAAAAACAAGACTCTTCGTGATGTGTGGTACCGTACCAGAGATCAACAAAAATCTTTTTTCTGTTTTGGCGGCACAAGATAGGAATCCTGGAAGCGTTTTTCAGTCTACTGCTAAAGAGTGTGGATTGGAGATAGGCGGGGAGAAGGTCTTGTGTGGAACTCGTAGTTTAGGTGGAGGCTTGTACAAAGCAAATTTGAAAGTTTTAGTTCCAGAACAGCCAGTTGAAGTATGTGCAGCTACAACGAGCGACACAATTTTGCAGTTATACCATGAACGTTGGGGTCACCAGGACAAGAAGCACATACAATCCCTTTTAGAACAAGAGATGGGGATCAAGACGACATTAAGAAGAGAGGTTTGTGAACCATGCATTTATGGAAAAGCTCATCGGTTGAAGTTTGGTACCAGACAGAAGTCCCAGAGTCCAGGTGAATTAGTCACAGCTGATGTATGTGGACCGTTTGATGAATCATCTCGCAAGTACAGATATTTTGTAATTTTCAAGGATACTTTTTCAAAATTTCGGTTCGTATATTTTCTCAAGCACAAATCTGAAGTATTTAAAGGTTTACAAATGTTTTTGGCTCATGCAAAGCGCCAAGGACACAGCGTAAGAGAACTGTTAACCGACAACGGAGGAGAGTTTGACTGTCGAGTGGTTCGAGCACTTCTGGAGAAAGAAGGAATCATCTTTCGACTCACTGCTCCATATACCCCAGAGCAAGCAGGTGCCAGTGAGAGAGAAAATCGCACAGTAGTGGAAATGGCCAGGACCATGAAGTATTCCAATCAAGAAATTGAGTTTCCTAAATTTCTGTGGGCGGAGTTCATTCAGACATTGGTCTACATTTTGAATCGCACCGGTATTTCTTCAGTTGATAAAGTCAGTCCTTATGAACTGTGGTTGAGAAAAAAGCCGAGGATCAAGCATATGAGGATCATAGGATCAGTGTGTTATCCTCACATTCCAGCACAGAAGCGCAGAAAGATGGACAGAAAGGCAGTCAAGGGGTATCTTATTGGATACGACGGAGACGAGAGGTACAGGATTTACTCTATAAAGCACAGAAATGTGATTGTATCACGTGATGTCACTTTTCAAGAAAAGTCCCTGATCACCGGTGAGAGGGTACCTAATCCCAGTATAGATCAACAGATCTGTGAAAAAGAAACAACGGCTGAAGTTCCATCTAGCTCAAGGCCAACTGATGAAGAAAGAACTACCGAAGATCAAAGTTCCAGTGCCAGCGATGACGATGATGGTACACAGGTAGAAAGAATAAATCTTAGAGACCGTTCAACCCTAAAGAAGCCAGCTCGTTTGGAAGATTACATCATGCTTGCTGAGGCTTATGTATCATCTGTTGAAAATTATCCCGAAACTTACAGAGAGGCGGTGCAGAGTAATCAAAGTGAAGACTGGAAAAGAGCGATGGATACAGAAATTGCATCTCTAAAAGAAAATTGTACTTGGATACTTGAAAATTTGCCACCTGGAGCAAAAGCATTGCCATGTAAATGGGTTTTCCGTACAAAAAGAAACCCGGGTGGTTCTGTGGAGAAGCACAAGGCAAGACTGGTCATTAAAGGATACACTCAGCGTCCAGGAATCGACTACGATCAAACTTTCAGTCCGGTTACGAGGCTTGAAACGGTTCGATCGGTGATCAGTGTTGCAGCTTCTCACGGAATGCATCTATCGCAGTTTGATGTCTGCACAGCTTTTCTGTATTCCGAGCTAGAAGAAACAATTTTTATCAATCAACCCGAAGGGTATAAGGATGGTTCAAACAAAGTTTGCAAGCTGTTTCGCAGTCTGTACGGACTCAAATAAGCACCTAGATGTTGGAATAGATGTTTTGCTACATATTTGACATCTCTAGGTTTCTAGACAAGTACAGCTGACCCTTGCCTCTACATAAAGGAAGAAAAGGAGAAGAAGTTGCTGGTTGCTCTTTATGTGGATAATTGTTTGGTCGCCGCAAGTGATGAAAGAGTTGCTATGGAGTTTTTAGAAGATCTAAAGCTCAAGTTTAAAATCACGTACAAACCAGCATCATTCTTCTTAGGCCTGTAGATAAAGTGTCAAAAAGATGGTAGAATCAACATCTGTCAAAAAGCCTATGCAACCAAAGTGTTGAAGAGTTTTCAAATGGAAATGTGCAGACCCGCAAAGACACCTATTTTGAGAGATCCTCCAGATAAAGATGACGAAGAAAAAAACACAGATGAAAAGTTTCCATATCGAGAAGCAGTTGGTGCCATCATGTATCTTATGATTGGAACAAGACCAGATTTGGCTTTTAGCATCAGTGTGTTATCAAGACATCTGGAAAACCCTTCCAAACAAGATTGGATGAAAGTGAAGCGAGTGTTGCGGTACATAAAGGGAACTAAGACAATAGGTATTCAGTACAAGAGTGATAACCCTGGAGTGCTTCAAGGATACAGCGATGCTGACTATGGTGGTTGTACAGAGACTGGCAGATCTACTACAAGTATTGTGTTCATACACTCAGGAGGAGCAATATCTTGGACGAGTCAGAGACAGTCTATGGTTACCACATCGACTGCAGAAGCTGAGATAGTTGCAGCAAACGAAGCTGTTAAAGAACTTATTTGGATTGGTTGGTTGGTTGGTTGGATTGGGTTTTATGGCACAAGGTCCAGAAATGGACAAGCTGCGCCAAACGCTAGATAAAATAATAAAAACATTGTAGATTTAAAAATATTAAAAATAAGTGGGGAGATTCCAGCGCAATGTTTCTTTGTAGATAAAATTATTTGAAAAAGAAGTCAAAATGAGGCAAAAATATGTTGATCAACAACGCAACAAAAATGTGATGAATTTTATGATTGAAAAGGGTCGATGGATTTAAAGTGAACGAGAATATGTACAAGTAAAGATAAAATGGTATGAATTGGGATAAAAATATTATATAGAATTTAAAAATAGAATGCTATACAGGAACTTAAAAATATTTGGATGGGGTTTCCTTCCAATCAATTCACGTAAAGTTAAGACAGAAGTACTAAAAAGAAGATGTCGATGATGGTTGAAAACGGGACAATCAATTAAAATATGTTGAACTGTAAAGGGAACTCCACACGCTCCACACACAGGGGCACTCTCTCCTAGGAAAAGATGCCTGTGAGTAAAGCGTGTGTGTCCAATGCGGAGGCGAGATAAAATTACATCGTACTGTCGAGAAGGATGGGGAAGCCATAGTGATATATCACTTTGAATACTGTGGAGTTTATTATTTAGTTGTGCATTCCAGTCGGTTTGCCACTCGCTCCACACGATGTCTCTAACAGCGTGTCGGAGGTCATCGTATGGAACGGGGAGATTCAAGAAGGTTGCAGCACTTTTAGCTGCTGCATCAGCCTCTTCATTACCTACAATCCCGACGTGACCAGGTATCCAACAGAAGACTATATCTAGACCACGCCGGATAAGTTGATGGTGTAATTTCAACACAGCAGTCGCTATTGGATGTTGAGGGCAGTCTGATGCTAGGCTGTCTAAAACACTTTTGGAATCTGAATATATTAAAAATTTGCCGTTTCTGAGATATGATATATGTTTTAATGCTTCGTATATTGCGATAAATTCAGCAGTAAAAATAGAAAGTACACAGGGCAGCTGGAAGGCTACGGTGGTTGAACGACAGATAAAAGCGCAACCTACATGACTTGTAGATTTTGATCCGTCTGTATAAATCGCTGTGTAGTCTCTAAAACAATATCGATGATGGTTAAAAATTTGCTGATAAATGATGTTATTTGTATTAAATTTATCGTAGCCCCCGAAATAGGTGTATGTAAGAAAGCTTCGGTGGCTGCCAAGGTGAAAAAGAATTAAAACTTCTTTCAGAAAAGGTAATGGTTTTCAAAGGGGTTTGATTTAAGATATTCCGCATGCGTAAACTAAAATCTGGGATGCATGATGAGCGATTTGTGAATAAGCGATCTGATGAGGTGTTAAGGAGTAAATCTCGTATTGGATGAGAAGGATGACTTAAAATACGATAGAATAGTCGTAGCGACAACAGAAGACGGGTGGAAGCCAAAGATGGTTCATCGCATAAAACATAAAGGCTTTTCACGGGTGAAGTTCGAAATGCTCCGGAACAAGCCCTTAGTGCAGAGTGGTGTATTGTATCGAGTTTACGCAACACAGAAGGACGGGCAGAACCATAGGCTGCACAGCCGTAGTCCATTCTGGAGCGAATAAGAGCTCGATAAATTCTGAGCATAGTAGTTCGTTCCGCTCCCCAAGATGTATTTGAGAGGACTTTTAGCAAATTTAGTTTTTTCTCGCAAGACATCCGCAACTGCTCGACGTGGGGTTGGAAGGTAAGTTTCCGGTCAAAAATAATACCGAGGAATCTTACACTATCCACCACTGAAATCCTGTTACCGTCCAGAAAGATCTCTGGGTCGGGATGCAGGTTCCGACGTCGGCAGAAGTGAACGCAGGATGTCTTTTGAGTGGAAAAACCAAAACCATTGTCGACACTCCACCTCGTCAAGCGAGAAACAGCCGCCTGGAGTTGCCGCTCGGCAAATCGTATATCTTGACTTTGGCAATGAATATGAAGATCGTCTACATACAGACTACCCTTAACGGATGGGGGAAGTTGAGTTAAAATATTATTAATTTTTAATGAAAAAAGTGTCACACTAAGAACACTTCCCTGTGGAACACCCTCTTCCTGGATGAAAGAATCAGAGAGGGCGGAGCCAACACGAACCTGGAATTGTCTGAGAGCCAAGAAATTCTGGATGAATATTGGCAGGTGCCCTCGAAACCCAAGAGAGTGTAAATCACGTATTATACCATACCGCCAAGTGCGATCATACGCCTTTTCCATATCAAAAAAGATGGAAACGAGATGGTTTCGGCGTAGGAACGCACGGCGTATTTGAGTTTCACGGGACAATATATTGTCAGTCGTTGAGCGGCCAACCCTGAAACCGCTTTGAAATGGTGACAGAGCTTGTGTCGTCTCTAAGATGTAAGTGAGACGAGAGTTTACCATCCTTTCAAAAAGTTTACACATGCAATTTGTGAGGGCGATTGGTCGATAGTTATACGGGTTGGTGGGATTTTTTCCAGGTTTTGGAAACGGTATAACTATCGCACGTCTCCAAGCCAAAGGGAAGGTTTGTTCTACCCATATGCGATTAAAAAGTTTTAAGATGTTAAGAAGGGAGGGACAGGAGATATGTTGTAACATAAAATAGCGGATTCCATCAGGACCAGGTGCTGTCATTCTGGTCTTCTGAAGGCATCGCTTCAACTCCCTTTCAGTAAATAAACAGTTATAGGCGAGCTCTGTACGTGAATGAAAATTAAGACGATGGGATTCCGCACGCTGTTTTGTGCGTTGAAATGCCTCAGGATAGATGTTAGAACTGGAAGCTGCAGAGAAAGCGCGTGCAATAGCATTGGCTATCTCGACAGTCTCCGAGACATGCTGGCCATTCTCTTCGACGAACGTGATGTTATGTTCGGAATATAATCCCATCGCCTTCCGAACCCGGTCCCATAACTGTTTGGAGGGAGTGGCAGATGTTAAGCTAGATATGTACTGCCTCCAAGATTCCCTCTGGCTTTGACGTCGCACTCTACGAGCACTGGCTTTTGCACGTTTGAAGGCAAGAAGATTTTCAGTTGTGGGGTACCTGCGAAAAATTCCCCACGCCTTCCTTTGGATCTTGATAGCTGCTGTACATTCAGATGTCCACCAAACTTTACAATGTTTATGAAAGGATGGAATTTTCTTGGGGATTGTCTTATCTGCAGCCCTAATTATCGCATCAGTGACTGTTTTGACTGCCTCATCAATACTACCTTCTAACATCTGCTCTGAGATAATGGCCTCCGATGTAAAAGCAGGCCAGTCGGCCGATTCATAAATGTATCGTGACGGGCGGCTAACAGGATCATTTCTACCAATATGAGTAACGAAAATTGGGAAATGATCGCTGTTGCGCAGGTCACTACCGACAAAAAAGGATAGAAAAGGTAAAATAGAAGGAGAGCAAATGGCGAGGTCGATTGCATGAAAGGTGCGGGATGGTTCGTGGAAGTAGGTAACCTCGCCGTTATTGAGCAGACAGAGACAGCGATCTGTGATCAGCTGTTCAATCTGTCGCCCACGGGAATTGGTATCCCTACTTCCCCAAAGCACACTATGGGCATTAAAGTCACCAAAGATTATAAATGGGTCTTGCAATTGATCCACCAAGTTCTCTAGGCTCTGCCGTTGGATGGTATGGTTAGGTGGTAAATAAACCGTGCATATTGTGATCATTCTCCGCACTTGCATTTTCACAGCTATTGCTTGTAGCGAAGTGTTGAGCGAAACAACGAGAGATGGGTATGCATGAGAGGTGAAGAGTGCAACACCTCCCGAAGTTCTTCCGTCGTTGCTGCTGTCACTTCTAATGCAAGTGTAGTGACGGATTTTCGCCGTATCAGTCGACTTCAGGTACGTCTCCTGAAGCGCGACACAGGCGGGATGATACTCAGCAATAAGGGTTTTAATGCCATCCATCTTATTGCGGAAACCGCGACAATTCCAGGATATTAAGGAACCTATTGTTTTTGGGAAGGGGGGGTAGTTTTACCTTTCCCGGGAGGTTCATCTTGGGGTATTTGTTCCATTTCTGAGTCGTCCCCGGAAAGATCTGACGCATGAAGTCTCAATTCTAGTTCCTCAGCTGCTTGCTTGAGGAGATGTATTGGACTTTTTTGGAACTTTTTTGAATATTTTGTGTTTTTAAGTTTAGTTGCATGTGCAGTCTTAATTCTTTTAATAGCTTTGGGTGTCTTTATTGAAGATTGTGGGATTTTTGAAATTTCAGTAGTGCCTTTAGAGGTTGTGGTAGAAGTAGAGGTATTGGCTGTTTCATTTAACTGTTTTATATTAGGAGCTGATAAGTGGGGGTTTGTTACCGATTTCGGAAGGTTACAAGTGCTTTCTATAGAAATGTCTGTTTGAGTGGCAATAGATTCGACAGATTTTTTTGAAGCCGCAGCATATGAAACCCCAACTTTTGGAGTCCGGGATTCAACGAGCTTGCGTGCTTCAGGAAAAGAAATATTTTGAGAAACTTTTACAGCTTGTACTTCTTTTTCGAGGGCCCATTTAGAACACAATCTGGCGTACGCCGGATGGTCTCCATTGCAGTTAATACAATGGGGTGGCGCAGTGCAGGTGTCTCCACTGTGACTGATTTCGCCACAACGAGCGCAGGTTTCGGTGCCACGACAGGAAGTTTGCGAGTGCCCGAACCTCTGGCATTTGAAGCACCGCTGAGGATTCGGGACAAAAACGCGAACTGGGCAACTAAGGTATGCTGCTTTAATACGTGATGGTAAAGTGGGTCGATCGAAAGTTAATATGAGGTGTTTGGTTGGTAAAATCACACCATCTCGACGTATCGTTATGCGTCGAACACCACAAACTTGCTCATCACGGAGGTTCTCTAAAATTTCTTCTTCGGATGAAAATAACAAATCTGATTCGGATATAACGCCACGGGAATAATTTAAGGATCTGTGTGCACTAACAGAAATTGTAAATGGGCCTATTGTAGTGGTATTGGTTAAAAGTTCGGCTTGTTTTTCATTGGAGACTTCTATTTGCAGGTCTCCAGAGCGGAGTTTTTTAATGGATTTAACGGATCCAAGGAATGATTCTATGGATTTATTAATCAGGAATGGTGAAACAGAAGTAAATGAAATTTGTGTTTGGTTTGAAATATGAAGAGAGCTGTTTAACAATTTTATAATAAAGAATCTAGCATTTTTTGAAGGTTTATCAATTTGTTGCTCCCTACTAGAGGGAGAAGAGGATGAGTCAATTTTATTCATAATTAGAAGGATAAATTTCAGGCCCTGCAGCACCACCCACCACCGAGTCCAACAAGGGGATGCAGAGTGTGCACCAGTGCTAACAGGACCTATACGCTTTCAGTCACCCCTGTGGCAGCCACCACCCTTAACGCGTTGCTCAGTGGGTAACCGATCGCTTGATCCCTAGCCTATGACGAAATTCAATCGACCAGCCGATTGGTGTACACGGGACCAATGTACACCTCCCGTTTACCTGAAGCTAGGGCCGAAGCAGTGTATTGGGTCAGTATATCGCCCCTCAACTGCCAGGATCCCCTTTTCCAGGAACACGGGTCTCCACGCACGGCAAACACGTGGGTGATATAATCCCCAAGAGGAGCTAAAAGCACAGACGGGCGAAAAGCTTCTCAAGGGGAGCCCTCGCCTCCGAAAAGGCAACCACAATGAGGGAGGAAGAAAAAGCAAAAAGCAGAAGGGTAGGGGAGGAGAAGAACGAAAGGGAGAAAAGACCACTTAGGTACCCCGGGGTTGTGAAGCCCGTACAAACCTAAACAAGGAATGCCCCTGGGGGCCTTATTTGGATTGGATTGGATTTGGTTTAGTGGCACTGAGTCCTCTTGGGACATATTATGCCAAACTCAAGATAAAAATCAGATACATAATATAATAATGAAATGAGATGAGTCAAAACATAATGAGTAAATACTATATAAAATTACATGTGATGGATATAACCAATGTTTTGTAAAAAACTTAATAAAATGAATACTATATAGTAATATGTGATATATGAACCCAATGTCATGTAAAAAGCTAAAAATATTTGGATGAGGATTCTCCCCAACCATGTCTTCTAAAGTCAAGGTATAAGAATTAAAATATTTAAGACGTTGATAATTAAAATGAGAACACTCTATTAAAATGTGTTTTACAGTTAGTGGACAAATGCAGTAATTACAAATGGGATGATCTTCTCCGAGGAGGAGGTGCCTATGAGTTATACGCGTATGCCCAATACGGAGTCGAGTTAGCATTACCTGCTGTCGTCTTAAAGCTGGTGACTGCCATAGAGTTATATTTGGTTTTATAGCATGGATTGGATTTGTGGCATTGGGTCCTCTTGGGACATATTATGCCAAACTCAAGATAAAAAAAATCAAATATATAATATAATAAAAAAGTGAAATGAATCAAAACATAATGTATGAATACTATGTAAAATTATATGTGATATATAAAACCAATGTCATGTAAAAAGCTAAAAATATTTGGATGAGGATTCTCCCCAACCATGTCTTCTAAAGTCAAGGTAAAAGAATTAAAATATTTAAGACGTTGATAACTAAAATGAGAACACTCTATTAAAATGTGTTTTACGGTTAGTGGACAAATACAGAAATTGCACATGGGATGATCTTCTCCGAGGAGGAGGTGTCTATGTGTTACACGCGTATGTCCAATACGGAGACGTGTTAGTATTACTTGCTGTCGTCTTTGAGCTGGTGACTGCCATTGCGTTATATTAGGTTTTAAAGCGTGGAGTTTGTTTTCAGTTTGTTCGGACCATCCGTTCTGCCATTTTTCCTCCAAAAACTTGTAAATAAAAGATTTTAAGTCACGGAAAGGGACAGTATGTTGAATATTATTTTCGGCCGATTTGGCGGCTTTGTCGACAGTCTCATTTCCTGCTATCCCAACATGAGATGGAATCCAGCAAAATATTAAGTTAAAATTTCTGGATGAAAGATGACAAATTCTTTTTAATGACTCTAAAACAACGGGATGACTGGAATGATCAGGATTCTTCAATGACTGTAAAACACTTAATGAATCTGTAAAAATAATACATTTTTTATGAGAATGATCCGATATATATTCTAATGCCTTATATATGGCCATGATTTCAGAGGTAAAAACAGAACATGAAGAATGAAGTTTAAAACTTTGAACAGAATGATTAATAGTGAACGCAGCCCTTTTAGACCCGTCCGTATAAATATGTATAAAATTAGAGTATTTTGCCATATGGTTTTGAAAGAGTTGTTTGTAAATAATATCAGAAGTATCTGCCTTATAAAATTCTTTGAAGGGGTTTTGAAATACAAACTCATGATTAAACCAAGGAGAAAAATAATACAGTTTTTTCTGGGTGACGACAAGTGAAGAAATTTCGGATCCGTTCAACAAATCCAGCATTCTCAAGTGGAATGTAGGGATGAAGGATGTTTTAGCTTGATAGAGGCGTATTAGATATGGGCTGTGATGAATGGTATGCAATGGGTGATGAGGGATTGAAGAAATTCTAAAATAATATTCTAAGGACAACAACTGTCGCCTTAAGAAGGTTCAAAAGCGTCCACATATAAGCTTTTAACGGGTGAAGTTCTAAACGCACCAGTACATAAGCGCAAAGCAGTGTGGTGGATGGTGTTCAGAGTTTGAAGTGCTGTTTTTCTTGCTGAACCATACACCACGCAGCCGTAATCTAATTTTGATCGTATTAATGCTCTATATATTTTTAAAAGACAAGCTCGATCGGATCCCCATGATAATTTTGATAAAACGCGTAAGATGTTGAGAGCCATTTCGCAACGTTTGCGTAGATTTAAAATATGCGGTTGAAAAGTCAACTTCTTGTCAAATATGATGCCTAAAAATTTTAAAATGTCCACAACATTAATTAAAATATCTTTGAAATATATTTCAGGGTCAAGATGAAGATTTCGTTTTTTGCAGAAATGAACACATGCAGTTTTCGAAGGTGAAAAACTGAATCCATTTTCATTTGTCCAATTAGTGATTTTGTTAACGGCCTGTTGTAGTTGTCTCTCTATTAAGCGAATGTCTTTAGCTGCGCATGAAATTTGCAGATCGTCAACGTAAATAAGACCTTTTACAGATGGAGGCAAATTAGAAACAATATCATTAATCTTTAAAATAAATAGAGTCACACTTAAAACACTGCCCTGTGGCACTCCCTCTTCTTGTATAAAAACATCCGAGAAAATAGATCCAATCCCTACTTTAAAATATCTCTTTTCTAAAAAATTTTGAATAAAAATTGGCAGATTTCCTCTTATGTCATTGTTAAAAATATCCTTTAAAATTCCATGACGCCATGTACGATCGTAGGCCTTTTCTATGTCGAAGAAAATCGAGACGAGATGCTTATTTTGGACGAATGCGTTCCTTATTTCGGTCTCGAGAGCGACTAGATTATCAATAGTGGATCTATTTTTCCTGAAACCACTTTGAAAAGGAGAGACATTTGTCCTTTTCTAAAATATAAACGAACCTCGCGATGACCATCTTTTCTAGTACTTTGCATAAGCAGCTTGTCAGGGCTATTGGACGGTAGTTCGAAGGATTATTGGGGTCTTTGTTCGGTTTCAGTATGGGTATTATGGTAGCATATCTCCATGACTGAGGAAAAGTGTGCTCATTCCAAATTCTATTATAAAATTTCAGGAGATTATTTAGAGAACTATTTGAAAGATGTTTGAGCATGATGTAACTAATATTATCTGGGCCAGAAGTTGATTTGTGAACTATAGATAAAGCTTTTGTCAATTCAGAAAAAGTAAAATCACAATTATAAGATAATATACGGTTTGAAGTGAAATTGACTTTATTCTTTTCAGATGCAATTTTAATTTTTTTTAAACTTTCAGAGTAGTTATTGGAGCTGGATACTTCGGAAAGGCATGAAGCAATTGTGTTTGCTATGTCTTTGGGTGCCGATAGTATTTGGTTATTGTATTCTAGAATCGGAATTTGTCTATTGGGGTAAACACCGGAAATTCTTTTTATTCTGTTCCATAATTGTTTACTGGTGGTCTTATTATTTATACTATTAACATAATTTATCCAAGAATCCCTCTTACTATGTCGTTGTATTTTTCGAAACGCCGCTTTTGTTTTTTTGTAAAAAATAAAGTTTTCTCTGTGTGTGTGTGTGTGTGTGTGTGGTTGGATATCTATTGAAGATATTCCAGGCTTTCCTCTGCTTCCGATACGCATCGCTACAATCCTCATTCCACCAAGGTTTCTTTTGTTTTTTAGGCGCATTTCCGACTTTTTTAATTGAGGCGTCAGCACTTGCTATAATTATGTTTGTTACTTTTGAAGTGACTTCATCGATGTCACCAAATTCAACCGTGTTAGAAATATCTGCAAGGCTAGTAAAAAGCGGCCAGTTGGCAGTTTCAAAAATATATTTGGATTGTCTGTCAGTGTGAGGTTGATATTGGCCTGCATATTTTAGTTTAATTGGATAATGGTCGCTATTGTAAAGGTAGGAATCCACAGAAAAGGTCCAAAATGGTAAAATTGAAGGAGTGCAAATTGCCAGATCTATTGAATGGTAAGTAAGTGAAGGTGAGTGAAAGTAAGTAGGTTGGCCGTTATTCATTATACATAAATCATTGTCTGTTATTATTTTTTCGATTTGTTTGCCTCTACTATTAATGTCTGAACTGCCCCAGAGGATATGATGGCCATTTAGGTCACCAAGTATGATGAATGGTTGTGGA
The DNA here is from genome assembly GCA_947359465.1 of Metellina segmentata. NCBI lineage: Eukaryota > Metazoa > Arthropoda > Arachnida > Araneae > Tetragnathidae > Metellina > Metellina segmentata. The sequence goes on from OX375883.1 coordinate 10,702,938, forward strand.
AGTTGATCTATTAAATTATTTAAGTCAGAAGTGGCGATATGGGTGTTAGGAGGTAAGTAGAAATTACATATTGTTATTAAAATATTTACATGAAGTCTTACAGCAAGAGCTTGCAGATTTGTTTTTAGGTTAATTTCAGATACTGGAAAGTCATGGGAGGTAAGCAATGCAACACCTCCACATGCTCTTTGGCCATCATCGTAATCTTTTCTAAAGATAGTGAAATAGTGAATGTTGGTGGAATCATTGGTTCTTAAGTAGGTCTCCTGGAGGGCGATTGCAACTGGATTGTGCTTGTTTATGATGTCTTTAACATCATCAATTTTATGACGAAAACCCCGGCAGTTCCAGGAAAGAAAGGAAGCCATAAAAATAAAGTATAAAAGAAAAGAAAAAACTACTTGTGTTTTCTCGTCCTAGGACGAGACCTGTCTTGCCGAAGATCCTTCTTGGACTTGGGTGGCGAAGTCTCCAAGCCATTACTCTCTAGAGGAAATATCACTTTCGGTGTTGTATAAATTTATAAGGTCACTGGTAGAAGGATTAGCTATCAAGTTTCTGGATGTAACATCAGGCTGAAGTGAGGTTTGAGAAGTACTTTTGGCTATTTTAATATTATTTTGTTCAGATGATATGGCTCTTTTTAAAGAATTATTTATAGATCGATTTGGTTGATTTATCTGTTTTATATTTGATGAGGTTGTAGCTGATGCTTTAGAAAAAAGAGGCATTATAGGTTGGTTCATTGAAGTTTTATGTTGGGCAGATGGCTTAAAAATAGTTACATCGGTTTGAGTTCCGTTAGTTTTGAAAGTTTTTTTTACTATTGTAGAGTAAGAGAGAGATATTCCAGGTTTAGGGGTGCGATCATTAACAATTTTTCGTGCATCCGGAAATGAAATGTTTTGTTGTACTGTTATTGTCTGGATTTCTTTCTCTGTTTGAAACTTAGGGCAGGACTTGGCGTAAGATGGATGATCACCTGAGCAATTCGCACAGCAGAGGGATGGTGACGTACAGACATCGGTTTTGTGTTCTGTACTAGAACACTTAGCGCAAGTCTCTTTGCCACGGCAAGCAAGGAAAGAGTGGCCGAATCTTTGACATTTAAAACACCGGACAGGGTTAGGAATGAAAGGTCGAACTGGGCAATTCATATAAGCTATTTTTACGTGTTTTGGTATAGTCGGTGTATTAAAAGTTAATATTATATGTTTGGTGGGAATTTTTTGACCATTTCTTGAGATAGTTATTCTTTTTACATTGATTACATATTGTTGGGACAGGGATTCTAAGATATCTTCTTCCGTATCGTAAACTAAGTCGGATTCTGATATTACGCCTCTTGAAGAATTTAAAGTTTTATGGGGTGTTACACTTACTGCTATTGGACCGACAAATTTTATTTTTAGGATGTTAATAGCCTGTGTTTTATTTGATACTTCTATAAGTACATCTCCTGCTAGGTTTTTTTTTATATTTTTTGTATCGCCTACCATTCCCAATATTGTTTTGTGAAGTAAAATAGCCGATATGTTTTTTAAATTGCCCTCGTTACTTTTCATAATAAAAAAATTTTGTACTGGTTTATTTTTTTTATTATTTTCGTTAGATAGGTGCTCCACTGAAGGAGAAGTTGAATTTTTGTTTTCCATGTTTGAAAAAAAGATGTTCAGTCCCTGGCGGCACCACCCACCATGGAGTCCAACGAGGGGATACAGGTTCCTGTACCGGTGCTAACCAGGGACTATACGGACCCAACTCACCTCTATGACTGCCCTAAGGAGCTAGTTGGTGAGCAGGTACTTAGTCCTAGCAGGATATACCGACCAGCCGATCAATGTACTGGGACCAAAGTACACCTCCTGTTTGTTCGAAGCAGGAGCCGAAGCAATGTATTGGGGCGTTATGTTGTCCCTCAATCACCAGGATCACCCTTTCCGAAGACACAGGTCTCCACGCACGGCAAACACGTGGGTGATATAATCCCCAAGAGGAGCTAAAGGCACAGACTGGCGAAAAGCTTCTCAAGGGGAGCCCTCACCTCCGAAAAGGCAACCACAACGAGGGAGGAAGAAAGAGCAAAAAGCAGAAGGGTAGAGGGGGAGAAGAACGAAAGGGAGAAAAGATCACTCAGGAACCCCGGGGTTGTGAAGCCCGTACAAACCTAAAGAAGGAATGCCCCTGGGGGCGTTTTATAGCATGGAGTTTGTTTTCAGTTTCTTCATTCCATTCGTTTTGCCATTTGTCTTGTAAAAATGTGTAAATGATAGATTTTAGGTCACGATAAGGAATGGTATGATTAAAATTATTTACGGCCGATTTGGCGGCTTTGTCAACTAATTCATTTCCAGATATCCCAACATGAGATGGGATCCAACAAAATAACAAGTTAAAATTTTTGGATGAAAGATGATAAATTATTTTGAATGACTCTAAAACAACGGGATGACTGGAATGATCAGGATGTTTCAATGACTGTAAAACACTTGATGAATCTGTAATAATAATACATTTTTTATGAGAATGATCCGATATATATTCTAATGCTTTATATATGGCCATGATTTCAGAGGTAAAAACAGAACATGAAGAATGAAGTTTAAAACTGTGAACAGAGTTATTAATAGTGAACGCAGCTCCAACATAGTTTGCCCTTTTAGATCCGTCGGTATAAATATGAATGAAATTAGAGTATTTTTCTGTATGGTTTTGAAAGAGTTGTTTGTAAATAATATCAGATGTATCTGCCTTATAAAAATCTTTGAAGGGGTTTTGAAATACAAAATTATGATTAAACCAAGGAGAGAAATAATAAAGTTTTTTCTGGGTGACGACAAGTGAAGATATTTCGGATCTGTCCATTAAATCCAGCATTCTTAAATGGAATGTAGGGATGAAGGATGTTTTTGCTTGATAAAGGCGTTTTAAATATGGACTGTGATGAAAGGTATGCAATGGGTGATGAGGTATTGAGGAAATTCTAAAATAAAATTCTAAGGACAACAAATGTCGCCTTAAGTCCAGAGAAGGTTCAAAATTGTCCACATATAAGCTGCTTACGGGTGAAGTCCTGAAGGCACCAGAACATAAGCGCAAAGCTGTGTGGTGGATGGTGTTCAGAGTTTGAAGAGCAGATTTTCTTGTTGAGCCATACACCACGCAGCCGTAGTCCAATTTAGATCGAATTAAAGCTCTATAAATCTTAAAAAGGCAAGTACGATCAGATCCCCATGATAATTTTGATAAAACTCGTAAAATGTTGAGAGCCTTTTCGCAACGTTTGCGTAAATTTAAAATATGCGGTTGAAAAGTCAACTTCTTGTCAAATATGATGCCTAAAAATTTAAAATTGTCCACAACATTAATTAAAATATCTTTGAAAAATATTTCAGGGTCAAGATGCAGATTATGCTTTTTGCAAAAATGAACACAAGCGGTTTTAGAAGGTGAAAAACTGAAACCATTTTCATTAGTCCAATGTATGATTTTATTTACTGTCTGTTGAAGTTGTCTCTCTATTAAACGAATGTCTTTAGCTGCGCATGAAACTTGCAGGTCGTCAACGTAAATAAGACCTTTAACTGATGGCGGCAATTGAGAAACAATATCATTAATTTTTAAAATAAATAAAGTAACACTTAAAACACTGCCTTGTGGAACTCCCTCCTCTTGAATAAAAACATCTGAAAAAATTGATCCAATCCGTACTTTAAAATATCGTTTCTCTAAAAAATTTTGAATAAAAATAGGCAGATTTCCCCTTATGTCGTTTTTAAAAATATCCTTTAAAATTCCATGTCTCCACGTTCGATCGTACGCTTTTTCTATATCAAAAAATATCGAGACGAGATGTTTGTTTTTAACAAAAGCGTTTCTTATTTCGGTCTCGAGAGCGACAAGATTATCAATAGTGGATCGATTTTTCCTGAAACCACTTTGAAAAGGAGAGTGACATTTATCATTTTCTAAAATATATATTAACCTAGCGTTGACCATCTTCTCTAAAGTTTTGCATAGGCAGCTTGTCAGGGCTATTGGACGGTAGTTCGAAGGGTTCTTGGGATCTTTATTTGGTTTTAATATGGGTATTATGGTAGCATATCTCCACGACTGCGGAAAAGTGTGCTCGTTCCAAATTCTGTTATAAAATTTCAGGAGATTATTTAGAGAACTATTTGAAAGATGTTTGAGCATGATATAACTAATATTATCTGGGCCAGGAGTTGATTTGTGGACTAAGGATAAAGCTTTTGTCAATTCCGAAAAAGTAAAATCACAATTATACGATAATATAAGGTTTGAAGTAAAATTAACTTTATTCTTTTCAGATGCAATTTTAATTTTTTTTTTTAACTTTCAGAGTAGTTACAGGAGCTGGATACTTCGGAAAGGCATGAAGCAATTGCGTTTGCTATATCTTTGGGTGCTGATAGTACTTGGTTATTGTAATCTAGAATTTGTATTTGTCTATTGGGGTAAACACCGGAAATTCTTTTAATTCTGTTCCATAATTGTTTGCTTGTGGCTTTACTATTAATACTATTGATATAATTCATCCAAGAATCCCTCTGACTTCGTCGTTGTATTTTTCGAAATGCAGCTTTTGTTTTTTTATAAATAATATAGTTTTCATTTGTTGGATATCTATTAAAGATATTCCAAGATTTCCTCTGTTTCCGATAAGCACAGCTACAATCCTCATTCCACCACGGTTTCTTTTGTTTTTTAGGCTTATTAGTAACTTTTTTAATGGAAGCGTCAGCACTTGCTATAATAATGTCTGTTATTTTTTCAGTGACTTCATCGATGTTATCATTTTCTACCATGTTAGAAATGTCTGCAAGGCTGGTAAAAAGTGGCCAGTTGGCAGTTTCAAAAATATAGTTGGACTGGCTGTCAGTGTGAGGTTGGTATTGGCCTGCATATTTTAGTTTAATTGGATAATGGTCGCTATTGTAAAGGTAAGAATCCACAGAAAAAGTCCAAAATGGTAAAATTGAAGGTGTGCAAATTGCCAGATATATTGAATGGTAAGTAAGTGAAGGTGAGTGAAAGTAAGTAGGTTGGCCGTTATTCATAATACATAAATCATTGTCCGTTATTAGTTTCTCAATTTGTTTGCCTCTACGATTAATGTCTGAATTGCCCCAGAGGATATGATGGCCGTTTAGGTCATCAAGTAGAATGAATGGTTGAGGAAGCTGATCTATCAAATTATTTAAGTCAAAAGTGGCGATATTGGTATTAGGAGGAAGGTATAAATTGCATATTGTAATTAAAATATTGACATGAAGTCTTACCGCAACAGCTTGGAGAATTGTTGTAAGGTTAATTTGGGTTACTGGTAAGTCATGGGAGGTAAGCAATGCAACACCTCCACATGCTCTTTGGCCATCATCGTAATCTTTTCGGAATGTTGTGAAATAACGAATGTTAGTGTTGTCATTGTTTCTTAGATAGGTCTCCTGGAGGGCGATTGCAGCTGGCTTGTGTTTGTTTATGATGTCTTTAACATCATCAAATCTGTTACGAAAACCCCGGCAGTTCCAGGAAAGAAAGGAAGCCATAAAAATAAAGTAGAAAAGAAAAGGAAAAACTACTTGTGATTTCTCGTCCTAGGACGATGTTTATCTTGCCGTGGATCTTTCTTGGGCTTCAGTGGCGAAGTCTCCAAGTCCTCATCTTCTACCGATGAGATATCGCTTTCTGAGTTATAAAGATTAATGAGGTCACTGGTAGAAGGATTAGTTATCATATTTTTGGATGAAACGTCAGGTTGAAGAGAGGTTTGAGAAGAACTTTTTGCTAGTTTAATATTATTTTGTTTAGATGATATGGCTCTTTTTAAAGAAGTATTTGTTGATCGATTTGGTTGGTTTATGATTTTTGTATTCGATGAGGTTGTAGCTGATGCTTTAGAAAAAAGAGGCGTTATAGGTTGGTTCGTTGAAGTTTTATGTTGGGCAGAAGGCTTAAAAATAGTTGCATCGGTTTGATTTCCGTTAGTTTTATAAGTTTTTTTTACTATTGAAGAGTATGATATTCCAGGTTTCGAGGTGCGATCATTTACAATTTTTCGGGCCTCCGGAAATGAAATGTTTTGTTGCACTTTAATCGTTTGAATTTCTTTTTCGGTTTGAAATTTAGGGCAAGACCTGGATGATCACCTTTGTAGTTGACACAGCAAAGGGTCGAAGACGTACAGACATCGGTCTTATGTTCTGTACTACAGCATTTTGCGCAGGTTTCTTTGCCACGGCAAGCTATGAAAGAGTGTCCGAATCTCTGGCATTTAAAGCAACGAACAGGATTGGGTATAAAATGTCTAACTGGGCAATTCATGTAAGCTATTTTGACGTGTTTTGGTAAAGTTGGTGTGTTGAAAGTTAATATTAAGTGTTTAGTGGGAATTTTTTGACCATTTTTTGTAATTGTTATTCTTCTCACATTAATTACAGATTGTTGGGAGAGTGATTCTAAGATGTCTTGTTCGGTATCATGGAGTAGATCAGATTCCGAAATCACGCCTCGAGATGAATTTAGAGTTTTGTGGGGTGTAACGGTGACTGCTATTGAACCGATGGAATTTATTTTTTGTACATTTAAAGATTGGGTTTTATTAGAGACTTCTACGAGTACGTCACCTGCTAGGGTTTTTTTATATTTCTTGTCTCTCCGACCATTCCTAATATTGTTTTGTGTAATAGAATAGCTGATATGTTTTTTAAATTTCCTTCGTTGCTTTTTATTATAAAAAATTTGTGTTCTGGCATATTAGTTTCATTATTTTTGCTAGTTAAGTGCTCCACTGAAGGAGAAGTTGATTTTTGATTTTCCATGATTTAAATATAAATTTTCAGTCCCCGGCGGCACCACCCACCATGGAGTCCAACGAGGGGATACAGGTTAATGTACCGGTGCTAACCAGGGACTATACGAACCCCACTCACCTCTATGACTGCCCTAAGGAGCTAGTTGGTGAGCGGGTCCTTAGCCCAAGCAGGGTATTCCCACCAGCCGATTAATGTACTGGGACCATAGTACACCACCTGTTTGTCCGAAGCAGGAGCCGAAGCAATGTATTGGGGCGTTATGTTGTCCCTCAATCACCAGGATCACCCTTTCCGAAGACACAGGTCTCAACGCACGGCAAACACGTGGGTGATATAATCCCCAAGAGGAGCTAAAAGCACAGACTGGCGAAAAGCTTCTCAAGGGGAGCCCTCACCTTCGAAAAGGCAACCACAACGAGGGAGGAAGAAAAAGCAAAGGGTAGAAGAGAGGGAAAAGGAAAGGAAGAAAAGATCACTCAGGTACCCCGGGGTTGTGAAGCCCGTACAAACCTAAAGAAGGAATGTCCCTGGGGGCAAGTACATAAGAGAAACTTTGAGTAAACATAATATATGTGTTAAGTATATTTGTACTGAATTGCAAGTTGCTGATATTTTTACCAAAGTGTAAATTAGCAAAATTGTTGGTTTTGTGTTCAATGCGAAGTGATTAAGGAGAGTGTTGGTTGTGATCACTTTTCTGATTGGCCAACATTGTGGTGAAGTGTTATCTTTGTTGTGATTGGTTGTTGTCAGTATTATAACCCTGTATTTTTCCAGGGTAGCTGTTCTGTTCTGTAAGTGTTTGTCTTGTGTCTAAATAAAGTAGTAGTCGTGTTGTTATTTACATCAATTGTCATCATTATTCTATACTTTCAATGCCCACTGTATGGTTAGGCTGTCATGGATGTTGCCCACCTTCATCAGTGCCCAGACTTGAACCAAGTACCATACACTGAGGACAAGTTGAGGAAGCTTTCACATCTCTACTGGTCAGCGTGCCACCAAATGGCCCAACAGCCAAGGTTGGGTGTTGGATAGCAAGCACTGATCCTTATTTCATGCTTCAAAATGTATTTTAGTTATAGGGTCCATTTTGGGTTAATGGGGTACCAGTTGGTCAACGGTCAGTTTTTGGTTAATGGGGAACCAGTCGTAACTGTGTGCCAAGTGTTGGCGCAAAATTTAACTAGAGATAAGAATGGCAACCCTGATGAAAAACAGTAATAAAAAGAATGACTGTTTTCTTAAAATCAAAATAAATACAATACAACAAGATGAAAGGTGCTTGTAGCCATAAAAGCTTTACATATCTGCAATGGAAAGCTATAAATGTTGAACGTAATTTCACTTAGTTTGTATACTTTCTAGCAGGGTGTCAAGAAAAGATCACTTGATTTAAATCACCAATTAAAATCATGATTTTAATCAAATGACTTTTTTTTAAAATCACAACTAATCTTAAATTTTTATAACTAAGTAAATACACCATAGAAAAATCACAGAAATGGTGGTCAAATGCTTTGATTTTTCTGCACTCATGGTGATTTCAGCACTAATGGCTACACCAAGCTCAGAGGGAACTGGGTCAATTACTGCATATTATAAAAGATTGCAACAGCCAGTTGTAACTTATTAGAATATATTATATACTGGAAACAGTAATGTAAACACACATGACATATATCTAAATGCCAGGAAGAGTAATGTATAAACAGTCCTGATTAACAGCACTCATAATATAAACACTTAAAGGAAGTATACAACAGTTTGATTCAAAATTATAAACTAAAGGGCTGACTGATTTTATTAGCTAAAAAAAACACAAGTGGCAAGTAAAGTTTTTGAGGCATTTGTCAGTTAGCTCAGTGGTTCCCAAAGTGTGTGCCGCAGCACCCTAGAGAGATGAGATGTGCTGTGAAGCGCCTATAACCTCAAATCTAAGCAACAGAAAAAAGGGTTAAGGTCACTCATCAAAAATCGGTTCACTCCCCAATCAAGAGCATGATGAAGGTAATTTTATTTGTTTTATTTATATTTTCACCACCCTATGTTATGTTTGTGAATTTAAAACACTTAGTTGTATTAATTATGTTCATGTTCTTACTTCTCTAATTTCTTTTTCAAAGTGGTACTAATATGAAATATGTAATAACATACCACAGATAAATATTACATGACGACGAGGGGGTGCAGTGAGAAAATTATAATCCTCTTAAGGGTGCCACCACTTGGATAAGTTTGGGAACCCCTGTGTTAGCTTGTTCTTGTGGTGTGTAATAGAGATTAGAGTAGAAATATACATTTTCACACACGGCCATTAAAATGTCAGCACGAAAAAAGAAAGATCCAATATAAATTAAAACTAAGTGAAAATCCATTTATTATTGCTGCTTGGCAGTTTTATTAACAGAATTTACTCTTGTCTGATTATTATTTCTGTCCTCTATTCTACTCCTCAGACTATAGTTTAGGTCTGTCACACTTACTGATAAATTTGTTAACATGATGATGTAACTTTCTCAAGAAAAACTATGTAGGATGTCAAATAGTGTTTTAAAGTTAAACAAATGTTAAAGTAAATATTGATTTACCATGTCACAAATTCTGATTATTTACTTAAAATAAATATTAGTTTACATGTCATGTCACTTACTCAATTTTTTATTTAACAAATTTATATATAATTATTATAAAAACAGTGTATAGAGCCCAGCAGAAATTTAAATAAAAAAATCTGATTTAAATTTAAAAAATCCGATTAATTGATTTTTTTACACCCTGCTTTCTAGATAAAATTAAGCACAAATCATGTAGTTGCCCTTGAAATTGTTCTACTAGTGGACCAAACATGAAATTATTTGCTACAGGCATATTAGATGTATAGAGTTTAATAAAATTACCATTATAACTTATTTGTTGTCTTTCGTATTTGATAGCTTTTTGTAAGAAAATTGTCATTTATATCACATTTTGCAATATTTTATAATTGAAAACCCTTTTATATTATAGTAATTAGATTGTTTTTCTTGTATATTCAATTGATTTCCTAAATCTAAAATATCATTGACTTGCATATTTATTCAAACTTAAATATTTATTTATTACACACAATCCTGCTTATTTTTTGTTCTAAAAATAAATTTCAATGGGTAGGTATGTATTTTAATTAACGTCATATTAGAGCAACGTAAACATGGAAAATAATATTCGGAATTCAGGAGAAAAATCATACACTAGGAGCAGGAAAACACAAAGCAATATAGGGAAAGAAGGTTGAAGATTAGTACTTGCATAGTTCTCATCAATTTATTTCAATAACAATTTAATTTAATAGTTTTTATTCAGTTTTTTTTTTTTTTTTTTTGCATAACATTTCAATATCTATGCAATTGCACACATTACTTTTGATATAAAAACTAATATGCTTACAAAGTATAAAAACCTACAATTTATATAAATGAGTGTAATTTAACCCTCTTGTGCTTGAGGACCTGGCTGAGAAAAACAAAGTATTTCTTGTCTGGGTCACTGTGGTATTGAGGGTAATGAAACGGCTGACCATTTAGCAAAACATGGATCTGAAACACCATTTATTGGACCAGAGCCTGTTTTGTGTCTGCCTCACAATGTGGTTAGAGGGACTATAAGGGATTTGCTCCTTGCTGAGTCCTACCATACATGGCTTCAATCTAATAATCAAAGACAAGCTCAATCAGCAGTCTCCTTGGAATAGATCCAGGAAGCTGCTGAATTTTGGTAAGAAAGAAACCAGGATAGCTATTGGCCTCCTAACTGGCTACTGTACCCTGAATAGACACCTCAACATTATGAGTGTTGTAGATGACCCATTATGTAGAGGTTGTCGGATGGTAGAGGAGAGTTCTGTACACGTTCTATGTGAATGTGACCATTACTCTGCACAACGATTTGAATATCTGGGATACCACTGTATCGAACCCTGGGAACTGTCAAACATTCCAATCAGGTACATGCTGAAATTTGTTTCGGCAATCGGTCTTCAGTGGATCAGCAGGGGTCTCAGTACAATAGACTATTAGTCGCAGTGCTGGTACTCTTCGGAGTCACCCCTTTAACCAGGGCAACCTTATTTTGAACTATTCTCAATAAGAATAGCTGAATAAGAATACTATATTTGTGTACTAATGTGTGACAGAACAGTGGTGCAGCCAGAAATTGCTTCTGAGGGGGTAGGCAAATTTTTAGTCTGATGAAACCCTACAAAGTCCACACTAAAAACAATAAAATTTGTCTTTGGAAAAAGGGGAGGTGGTACATTATGTGTAAACTCAAATTTTGTAAAAGAGAAAAATATCTTGGCAACTATGTAAATAGTATAAATAAATTGCATGAAGTTGAAAATGGTTTTTTTTTAAGAATATTTTTGAACATCTCACCAATGGTGAGATTTTTTTTAAGTTGCAATTTTTCCAAAACTTTGATACAAAAATGAAATTAACAGGAAATAAAAATGCTGTTACAAAAGAAAATATTATTTTTATTAAATAGCATAAATTTTATATGAAAAAAAAAGTAGACACCAAAAAAAAAATGGTACAGCTTCAGTCTACGTTTATAGTAGTGGCAACGGAATTGGTGCTTTTTTGGCGCACTACTGGCGAGTAATGACGGGTTAAGCTATCCGATATGCATAACGTTTATTGTGGATTTTAATACAACCCGTGCAAGTGGAAAGTTTAAAAATTTCATTTAGAATATTCCAGAAAATTCTTTAAACTTTCGTTTGATTTCATTGGATTATTTGAAATAATTCTTTTCTTAAATGGGCCAATGTCAGGCCATTGCCACTGCTATAAACATAGACTGAAGTTGTACCCCTGTAGTAAAAAAATATAACTTAATAAATTTAGTTTAAAGTTACAACCTATTTTCGAAAACAAATAACTTTTTTTCAAAATCTCTAATATATATCTCTATATTTTTCCATAAATATTCTTATTTTTTTAATTAAATCAACTTTAAATCAAATGAAACTTAAAATTAATAACTCGTATTATCCAAGAAACAATTTAACTAATTAAAATAATCATAAATATTGACTTTAAAAGAAGCATAATTTTGAAAATTTCCATTGCAAAAAATAGCTGTAGTCTTTAAAAAGGTGGCCACTGCCTTGGCATACTTCAAAGTCACCAAAAAAAGAAGTTTTAACTGATTTTGAAAGTTTTTTCCTAGAATATTCAAAATGAAAATTTAAACTTTCCGCCTGATGAGGTTGCCATAAAAGACGAAATAACCGATCATCTTATTTTCTAGTTGAAAGAAAAATCACATTAAAAGCTGATCATCTTAAAATAATTCATTTATACCTTTTCAGCCACATCATGACGTTTCACGGCCGCTAGATAACAGACCCGCTTTTTTAGGAAACCGTAGCTTTACCTATGAAATATACAACAACGTACGCTAACTAGTTCAAAATCCAAGTTCTCCAGGTTTGCCATTAAACTAATAAGCTTCTCACAAAGGATTCTTTTCAAAAAGGAATATGCGAGACTTATCAGCTTGCAAAATTTAGGAGTGCAATGTTGGCGATATGTCTCATTTGGCGCATGTTACGTTTATAAAAGACAAAAAAAAAATAGCTAAAATCAGATTTTTTTCGTAAAAAATGATAAAAATCGTTCATTTTGTCAAATTTACGAAAATACTTAGAAAGCTGGAACAATCTCATCCCTGAAATAATGACATATTCACACTTTCCTTATCATTTTTTATATTTATTCTTTGGTTGTAATTCCATGATATAATTTAATTCTAAGAAAAAATTGTAGAAAAAGCAGAAATTCTGAAAAGAAAAAAAAAATGGAAATCCGCGAAAAAGCGGAAGATTTTCACCCTTGTTTAACAAGTCATAAGTCACATACCGTGAAGCAGAATATCGTTCCTTCCGTTGGTCATGTGAGCCAGTCGAACGGCCTCACATGCAACTAACTGAAACGGCCAAACTAACACAATGCTTTCCCCCAGGATAGGGAATGTGTGTCTGCCCATTATCATATGATGTTGTGGTTTCTATTGTGAGGTTGTTATGTCTAGAAGGTAGATGTTTCCTGTGGAAATTGAAAGGGCAGCAGTGACTTCAATATGTATGGTCCTCAACATTCAAAAGACACGCAAGTTGTCTTCCACACTGTTTTTAAGGGAGCAGACTCAAGACTCTCGAGGTGAAACGATTTGCGAGGTGTCCCGTCAAGAATCATGACATTCCTGTCAACGGAGATAAGGCTATAATATACACGCCTCTCTGTTGCACTTAATAGAGGGGACGGAAATCGTAATGGCTTCTGCTGTTCCTTTAGGTGTTTGAGGTCTGAAAGAATCTGAGCCTTCCATAACCGGGGAACGAGAACTCTCGTCTGGTTCTGTATCAAGAGGGTTAAAGAAAGGTCGGGTCTTATTTTCGCATAGGCACTGTTTTACCATTGAATGGAAAGTTGAAGCATCTGGATTAAAAGAGAGCTAAGTGTCTCTATCTCTATACAATCTTGGGAACCACTGTCTGAAAATCCCTCTGGTCTCATTTCACACTCCAATGGCTACTCTCCAGCATGGATAAGTAAATGGTTTCCTAAGTTTGTACTGCATTTAAACCGTTTGTCACACACCTCACATACAAAACTGAACGATCCCTTCAAAGGAGGGCTCGAGCGTGTGTGTGTCACCATATGAGTTGTTAAATTATACTTCCTTGAGAACGTTCTAGTGCACACTTCACACTCGTACGGCTTCTCGTTAGTGTGCACACGTCTGTGTCTTCTCAGAGTACTTCCGTCGGAAAACGCCTTGTCGCACAGCAAACATGCATACGGCTTCTGGCCAGTGTGGATAAAATGATGTGTTCTTAAGTGCGATCGGTTGGAGAAAGCTCTGCAGCACACTTCACACACAAATGGTTTCTCACCAGTGTGAACTCGTTGATGTGATATTAAGGCAGCCCTGTGTGAAAACTTTTTCTGGCATGTTTCGCACTCAAATTGTTTTTCTCGTTTGTCATCTTGATGCCTTTTCAGTAGTCGTTTGTCTCTGAAACGTTTCCCGCAATGGCTGCAACCATAACCCTTTTGGGTCAAATCATCGCTCTGGTCAGTGAACTCTGATACCTTATTTGAATTGTCTGATTTTCTGGTTATGTGTGAAGGCTGTGTGTGGTTTTGAAGGATTGGTGAGTGATGCTGGAGTAAAGGCGAGCCTTGTTCAAGGTGTGATCGTTTGTGACGCATCACAATCAATTTATTTGGAAACATTTCAATGCAAATTTTGCATTTGAATAACTTATTTCCCAAATGCTGCGTTGAGTAGTATTTACCACCAACGTGGTTTTCACTCCACAAAGACACTTGTAGCCTTGCAGTTCAACTTATAACCTTGCTTGTTTTTTCCAGCAAACCCTCCAAACTATCAGATTTTGAAGAGGATGCTGCAGACTGAAGGTGATTCGCATGGTTCTGTGCATGTTCCTAGGAGCTCGACTTTTCTACAAGATGAACTCCATGTCCCATAATAAACCCCAAGGGTAGACATGGTCGCGACTGATCCCTGAGGAACCATCTTTCTTCTTCTTCTGCTTCTGTGGGATTCAGCAGCGCTGTTAGGAAGGCGGATTCACAGGTGAAAGATCATCACACACAACACATGACGGATTACAAATATACAGTTCGCCGATAAATTTGTGCGAACTAAGTCTTCTGGGTCAGAGAGAGATCCGCAAAAGTATCAAGCAAAGAGGTTTCTTGCAATAAAGTGACCAATAATTCGGAACAAACCGATATATATATATCGAAAGAATGCAATAAACTATGTAAACAATTTTTGTAATACAAAACAAATCTTCTCAACACAGCTTGTGTGAAAACATAAATTTAAATAGTCTTAAAGTGTTGCCAATTTAACACAAGTTTCTATATTATTTTATCAGCTCACTGCTATCGTCAATAGCCCGTTATGTAATTCTGAAAGGACGTTAATTAAAATTAACTTACCTTACCACTGATGCCTGGTGGTTAAGTGTAATGGGTAATTTGTAATTAACGTCGTACTAGAGCAACACAACGGGCTATTGACGACGGTCCGAGATCAATCCCTTAAGGGAAAGAACCAAGAACAACACCTCGTAATTTTGAACCATGGTCAATAGTGATTCAAAAAACCCGGGAATTTTGTAAGAGGGGAAAAAACACGGGAATTTTGGGGAATAAACCCGGAACTTTGGGGTAATGGTAATGATAATTTTAGTTAACGTCGTACTAGAGCAACACAACGGGCTATTGACGACGGTCCGGGATCAGTCCCTTCAGGGAAAGATTCGAGGACAACACCTCGTAATTTTGAACCACGGTCAGATGACGAAGCAACACTTGAGCTGGCACCCCACTCTCCAAAGGGGAACATTGGGAATAAACTGAACCAACCATTTTTTTCACATTGTGTGACTTCTTTTGGTTTGATGCTAAGTAAAACTATAAAGAGAATGCCACATATATATATATATATATATATATATATATATATATATATATATATATAAATAAAACTACAACCTGGAAAATTGTTTCAATAAAATTTAAATTTTCTTTTTTGGGGGAAAATATCGGTTTATTTTTATTGTATAAACAACATCAGCATTTATATCTAAATCCAGATGAATGTTCACGTTGGGTTGGCGTGGAAGTTTGGAGAGTGGGGTGCCAGCTCAGGTGTTGCTTCGTCATCTGACCGTGGTTCAAAATTACAAGGTGTTGTCCTCGGATCTTTCCCTTCAGGGACTGATCCCGGACCGTCGTCAATAGCCCGTTGTGTTGCTCCAGTATGGCGTTAACTAAAAAATTACCAATTACCAGATGAATGTTGATGTGATGGTTTTGTTCCGAGACCTAGCAGCAAAAAATAAGATGAATGTTTGCATCAAAAACAATACTTTTGTAAACATTTCATATTATCTTTATATAAAGCAGTTACAATATACTCTCTACTTTACTGATGATTCAATTTGGCACCGGCACTTGTAAGCCTTTTATGAGGGATTAATAGGTGAAAAAACAACGCAATATCAAGAGGATCAGTTTGTAGATTCTGATCCTGGATCCATATACATAGTTTCAACGTCCGTTATCACCTCTTGGGATCCCACAATAACTGAAGGTTCATCGGCATCTGCCAAAGAATATATAGGGAAAGACATTATTTGAGGTTTTTTAACGCATTTTTCTGAATGCTTTGCCATCTTAGTAGCATTTAGTACCAGATACTTCTTGTGGCAATACCTGCATTTAGCAGTCTTTTTATTGCTATGACCAAAATCTGATGTGTAATGACTCTACACTGTTGAAGTTGATCTTACCATTATCTGGAACACAAATCTTCCCGCTAGTATGAAATAGAACACTAAATTAAATTTTAAATGCTTGAGTTCCCAATTAAAAGTATTTTTTTATCCTACGACCAGCTCAAGGCCTTTAGGCCATCCTCTGTCTTGCAATATAGCGAATAAAGTCCTTGGAGAGAAGTATCCATCGTGTCAAAAGTACAAAACATAGCAGGTTAAAATTCACTAAGATGCTCTTAGCATTGATTGCATTATAAGTATTACTTATATAGATTGATCTGAAACTGTTGAGTAAAAACACCAAAATCAAAATTTATAAACAAAATGCTCATAATTTCAATAAATATAAAAATAGATTTTTAAATTTCCAACTAAACTTATAGTAAAAACCTGATTTTATGTTGGGAAGATAGCTTTATCAATTGCTAATTAAAGTTTTAAAATTAGAATATAATCACATTCAAAGAGCTAGCCAAAGAAACTTATTAATTCACTGGGATATATCAATTTGCACAAAACGATGACAATATAAATAGGAAACAGCCAATCCAGAGAATTATTCAGAGGTTCAGAATATATAATCAGAACTATGCAAAGGTTTGAATGCACACAAGGGTTCACTTAAAAAGTTTGTTTTTATGGCTCATTGACAAAAAAGATTTAGCTCAAAAATATTGTTTTCGCATGCGCCTATTAGTACTAGTAATGTCTACAAAATCTCATTAATATTTACCTTTCAATTTTTGTAAATTGCAAGATGGCAAAATTTAGGCATAAATTATATTCTATTTCTTTAAGACGAAAATTTTCTAAAATTGAAATGGTCAATGCAAACAGATGTTAGAGCCCGCCAAAAGAGCACACGTTTGAAGTTGCTGTTATGAACTATTAAGGAGTTTCTAAAAAAATTACTGTTTTAAAATTTTCCAGACAAAACATTAAAAATTTTCAACATTCCCAAAATTTAAAAATTTTTGGAAGTTTTCAAAATTTCTTTCCAAAAAAAAAAGGGGTATTCCCGGGAATAAAGCGGGTTTTTTCCACCCTTTGCAACACTGTGGTCAGATGATGAAGCAACACCTGAGCTTGGTGGTTAAGGAGTTAGCCTCCAGATCGCATGGTTTCTGGTTCGAATCCGGGTCAGTGCATGGATGTTTGTAATCGTATGGTGCAGAAGCGGCTGGTATATTTTAACTCTGTCGTAGTCGAAAGTCCTCACTTTGAGTTGGTGTGGCAGTTTGAAGACTGGGGATGCCAGCTAAGGTGTTACCTCGTCATCTGATCGTGGTTCAAAATGACGTGGTGTTGTCCTCGGATCTTTCCCATAGGGGCATGATCCCGGTCTGTCGTCAATAGCCCGCTATGTTGCTCTGGTACGAAGTTAATTAATTACCAATTAACAGCTCACTGATTTAATTCCTTTTCACTAACATTCGTCATCTGACCGTAGTTCAAAATTACGCGGTGTTGTCCTCCTATCTTTCCCTTAGGAGATTAATCCCGGACCGTCGTGAATACCATGTTGTATGTCTCTAGTACGACGTTAATTAAAAATTACCAATTACCATGCCAAGAAAGAATGTAGACAACGGTTAGTACAGCAGTTGTGTCATGAAAGTTATAAGAATGTCGCCAAGAAAGAATGTAGACCAAAGAATGTAGACTAAGAAAGATTGGACGAAAATGAATGATTCGTTAAATTGTATCGAACCTTTAAAGTGAACGAATCGGTCAAACGACTCCCTTACAAAATTAATCGAATTATCTACTCACTACTTTTTCTTAAGCTACGGGTTTCCTAAAAAAAGCGGAGCCATTATCTAGCAGCCGTGATACGTCATGATGCCTTCCTGCCTGACAAGTAGGCATTTTGTCGTTCGTGTCAACAAGACACTTTCTACCACTCATGCCATTCAGGCTGGTTCAATCTTAGGACCCAAATTATTTAATCTTTATGTGAACGACATTCCACGAAACCGATCATCTATGCTCTGTATGTTTGCAGAGGATACAGCTGTGTTAGCCAGAAACCATGATCTTACGGATGTCATGACATCACCTACAAACTACTTCTACACTCACCTGAAACTAGGCTTACTACATGGAAAATTAAAATTAATGTTGACAAATGCCAACCTATACTTTGTACTAGGACGAGAGTTATTCCTGACCCCCCTCCCCTATTTTTAATGGATATCCAATACCCTGGTCCTCTTATTGCAACTATCTTGGAGTCAAATTGGACTCTCATTTAACGTGGAAACCCCACAACTCCCTTAAAGCTAAAGCCTCTACCGCTAGAAGAACCTTTTACCCCTAAATACACTGCTTTTTGTAAAAAATGCAACACCATGAAGGAATCATCTGAATAAAATGAAATTTGCAGCAAACGTCAATTATAGAATGTTATGCAAACTAGTAAAGTTTCAGAGCCACCACGCATGCGTGGTGTGAGCAGCGCCCTCTGAACTGATGCTAAAAGCGTATAAATAGAAGGCTGTAGAGGGACGTTGAAAATAGTGCATGGTTATTTTTAGTGTCGACCGTTTAGTGAGACCTAAGTGTGCCTCCACGACGAAATAGGGTGAAATTTCAACACCTTACGGAGTTTGAACGGAGGAGAAATATCGGCCTTCGTGAAGGAGGATTTTCCTATCGCGCAATAGCAGCTCGTGTGCAGCGGAACAGTTCCACAGTGATGCGAGTTTGGAAGCAGTGCACCGACGAGCACCGGACAACTCGAAATACTGGGAATGGACGACGGACAGTGACGTCAGCGCGCGATGATGCATAGTTCTGGTGGTGAATGACCGTACAGCTTCCTCCAGGCAGTTGAGAGCACTTTTGTCTACTGCTACAGGTGTACTAATGTCGGTTTCATCAATTCGCCGACGTCTATTGAACCGTGGACTGCGTGCAAGGATTCCTTTATACAGGATCCCCCTCACGACAAACCATCGACGGCTGCGTCTGCAATGGGCTCATGACAACAGAGCCTGGCTGGCTCATTAGCAACAAGTTGTCTTTTCTGACGAATCCCGCTTTAATTTGAGGAACCATGGTGGCCGCATTCGTGTTAGACGCTATGCCGGTGAACGCTGCCTTCCAGAGTGCGTTATCGAACGTCATAATGGTCGAACACCCGCAGTTATGGTCTGGGGTGCGATTTAGTATCATGGACGATCTCAGCTGATACGAATTGAGGGTAATCTGAATAGCAACAGGTACGTCCGTGAATTGTTAGAGCCCGAAGTCTTTCCCTTTCTTCAAGGCATCCCTGGAGCTATCTTTCAACAGGATGATGCACGCCCACATGTTGCAAGGAATGTTCGAGACTTCTTTTCATCCCAACACATGCAACTTCTTCCTTGGCCTGCTTATTCTCCGGATATGTCGCCTACTGAGCAAGCATGGGATTTGGTTGTTCGGCTTCTTGCTCGTGATCCGCGTCCTACAGCTTCAAAAGACGAACTTTGCGTACGCATACAAACAATATGGAATTCTCTTCCACAAGCAGACATTCAACATCTGTTTCACTCCATGCCACGTCGTATAGCAGCACTTATTGCAGCGCGTGGTGGCTACACCAAATACTGATTTCGAACACTTGATATATATTTTTTTTGCTTTGAAAATTTATTCATTTATTTGTACTAATACAAGGCGTTTGTGTATTAAATTTCATTTAATGGTGTTTCGTGGTGTTGCATTTTTACAAACAGCAGTATTGTTCGAAATTCCATACTGTCTTTCGACAATAAATTGCTCCTTTACAAAACCATTGATCAGACCAAATAAATCAGCTACTCCAGTCTTGTCTGGGGATGTGCAGCAAAAAGTAAAGTCACCTCCTTAAATTAGAAACCTTTCAAAATTATATTCTCCGTATTATCAGTTGCTATCCCTGGTATTACTGAAACACTAAAATTCGCAAAGGTCTAAAAATTACTGAACTCAATTATTTTTTCAGTAAACTATAAAATCAATTCTATACCAAACTCGATATTATCGATAATCCCGTAATCCATCAAACCCCCAGATACGAACCTCGTCAAACGGAATTAAGTAAAAGGCCTAGGGCCATTCTTTACTCTTAAATTGTAATTTAATTTTTTAATTTTTTCTCTGTTAATTAATGTCATTTAGCATAGGCTATTTAGCCAATTTCGACTCTCTGGGACGAAGTGAAGCGAATTAACAAAATGTTTTCATTATTTTTAAGTTTGATACAATAGTTTAAGGAACATAAATTTACCAGTCTTAATATGGAAATCGTAGTCTTATTTCAACATTGCTACTTTCCAAAAACACTACGAAACACGTGAATACTGTGTCCAAGTCTAATTAATAGAAGACCCAAGAGGTTCTACAAAGTCAAATGCACAAATTAACAAAAGAGAAAAAGGATGATTTTCTATATTTAAATTAAACATGTATGTATTAAATTATTACACCAAAGCCGGCTAATCTTTGGAGTCAATCCACAACCACTGCCGTAAAGAATTTTGGGTTAAGAATGAAAATTACTGTTTAAAAGGAGCTAAAAAATAATTAAAAGAACATAGAGGCCAAGATCCTTTATACGGCTCAGAGGACGGATGTAAACACGTACAACATGCAAAGTGGTATTAAAACAAACGATCTGGAGGATTTCATGACTTTTAAGATATAGTATTAGGAACATCATACACGAGTATAAAGTTCACAACATACTATATATGCTAAAATATTTAAATCTACTTCACACAGTAGAAACATAAAAAGTAGCAGCATTATATAAATAAGTTCTAGTAAAAGCAATAAACGAAATATTGCAAATTATTTCATAATACTATGAGGCGAGGGTTAAATTCGTCAACGAGCACTTCATTAAAACAATATCTACAAATTTATCACAATTAAATTAAACTTTAATGCCACGCTAACCACGAATTTTCGCACCGAAGCGCGACGGTGTACTTTTCTGATGGGATACTGCAAACATTGTACTCATCTTGGTTGCAACATTTATCGCTTCAGTCAAAGTTTCACCAAATTCACGCACGGGCCAAAAAAATACCGAGGATTGGAAAGACGCATCGCCAATAGGAGCCAACTGATCCGATTCGTTCACGAATCTGAATATTTGTTTCGATTCGTTCACGATTAGAGGATCATTGGACTTACCAACTCATTTATGTAATGGTAGTGATAATGTTTAATTAAAGTCATACTAGAGCAATATAACGGACTATTGACGACGGTCCGGGATCAATCCCCTAAGGAAAAGATCCTAAGGCAACACGAAAGCATCATGTAACAACGAGATGGCTATCTCTTCTACCAGCTGTTGAGGGGATTCATATAATTTGCCAGCTTTGAAAGCTTACTTTCAATCCAAAGGAAGAGAAAATTGTTCTGATATAATTTGGACGTTTTTCGGCCATAAAACTATTTTTGAGTCTGAAGAAGCATCTTTGCCGGAATGCTACATATTTTTTCTCCACTATGTCCTACCTCTATGCGATCACGCTGTTCGTGGATTGGAGAGTGATTCATGCTTATCATTACATTTTGACGAAATAATGGGTAGCTTAGTAAACAAATTAGAATCTCCATTAACAGGTTGATTCTTTGGTAATAATATAAAATCAATTTGACCGAAATTGCCCAAATAATAGAAGAATGAATTCGTATTTGATGCTCATTGTTTTCTTAAGAGATACATTATGTATTTAAAACAAAACTACAAATGTAACGAAAGAAAAAAAATTTAACATAATAAAATGCTTTGCTTTTAAGTAAAATAAAGTTTTGAATTGACGTGGGGAGCAAATTATCCGATACCCCCTACATGTTGCAAATCAAAACTGATACCGATGCGTTATATAATGAAAATACGTAGCTTCGATTCGTGTTTTTAATCTGAACAAAAAGAAGACCGATAACAATATATGGGTGAAATGCTGCAAAATGCATGAAAAATCGATCGAGAAAGGTAATGAAAATTGCGTCTTTCATTATGTCTTTCATTGCCTTCGAACAATGCCCAACCAAAACGAGTTTTTAGTCACATGAATAGTGTATAGATGAAAGCCAGGAACAAAATGAATTTGCGTACTTTCTTAATACGGACCCTAGTGGGAAATAATTGGTAAACGCAGCAGAGTGAAAAGAAATAATACTGAAAAAACTCATAACAATATAATTTTAGATGTCTTATTATTAGATTTTATATTTAGATTTCGTATTACTATGTATATAAGAGGACCCTCAGGCTCGTATAACAATTAAAATTACAAAACATAAAGAAACTATTATACAAATACAAATATTGACGACCAGCTACAGACTCAAGCCCAACAAGGCTGGTCCTTTGTTTATGAATTCCCCAATTCCCACTGACTATCCAATTGTATCTTAAATTTTTACACTCCCTTTGAACTAACTATATTTTCTGGCAACGCGTTCTATTTGTCTATTACCCTATTAAAGTAGTAATTTTTCCTTAAATCCATTTTCCCTCTCGTTTCCCGCCCTTTTAAGATTCTCCTTAAATGAATCTATGCTGGGTTGATGACCGCGCGCGCGCGGGAAGAAATGGATGGTTGGGTTTCATGGCCCAAAGTGTGTTGGATGGGTTGGATAATAACTAAAAACGGAAATTTTCTCAAATCAACAAGTGAATGGAAATTAAAGTAATGATATGCGTTCCTGGTCAATGTCAGGAAAGCTTGTAAAGTTTTGCGAAGGAAAAATATATCGTCCCAGAAAAACAAGGCTTTTTAATAGAAATTTTCAACTGTAAATTAGAACTAGTAATAATAACATTTAAGCTTGATTCTTATGTGATAAACTCTTTTGAAAAGAAAAAATTCACATAAACGAATTGAAATTTATAGTAATTTGCACAAAATGTCTTTTAAATATTTTTCATGTTTGTTTGTGTTTGAAACCATAGATTTCATGACATGAATTCTTTGAGAAGAAATACAAGTTTGCATTTTTATTTAAAATAGAGCAGTTTTGTTTATTTTTAGCCACTTTTTGCACACATAATTAAAAAATCTTTTGATTGACAATTTCAAAATAATTTAAGTGTCATCCAGTTAACTGCTCAATAATTTTACGGTGCAATAATTTTTCAAATTCGTGCACTCAAAATCACACAACTTTATGCACAAAAGAGGAATACTTATAAATTTCTTTAACTAAGCAAATCCAAATTGGTTTATTTTAAAAATTCATTTTTAAACATACAGCATATGAACATCAAATAATTAAAATCCATCAAATTATGAAATATTTGCCAAGTTGACTACATTTCGATGAGCAATGCTTTGCTGACAAAAACAGGTTTTGATCAAATAATTCATTTCATTTTAAAACCAGGTTCGAATTCACATGTGAACAGTAAAAAAAAATTCCTTTTTATATTGCAGCTTTACTAGAGGAATAAATTTGCAATTTGGATAAAAAAAAAATGTACGTCTTGAAATTTCGCACTTCTTTGCAATGCTTATCTACCATTTGAAACCAATGACTATTATTAGTTTTAATCCAATGAAATAAGTTACTGGAAAAGGGTTTCTTTCATCTTAAAGACTCCATCATAAAAATCGAGATTCAGTTTCTACCAACTATTTCAGATTTTCCATTACATTCATAATTTAGTTGGATATCGAGTTCAGCAAAAGTGCAATTTGATGAAGCATCTACCATTTTGAATCATTTCGAAAAATAGGTAAAAAAGTACTTGGTACATACAGGTTTAAATTGTTTTGCAAGTGCCTTTACTTGGCTGCCACATCAAAATGACATATATAGGCTATAATATTTTCATCCATTTCCTCAAAATATTCATTTTTTTTTTTGGTAAAAATTTGGTTACACATAAACGTTTGTATGAGTAGGTAAATGTCTAAATTATTTTTAACATTTTAAATTTAAGCTACAAAAAAAAAAAAACATTTAAGCAAACACTAATTTTTATTATTTGTATCCCAAAACAAACAGAAAAGGTGAATATCCAACACAATAAAATGTGATGTGGAAGAATATTTTTATACCCATCTATTTTATCTATTATTTGCGATCTTGTTAACTGCACAATGGTAAAAAGAGCTTTTCTTATAATTTCAAAAGAAAAAAAATCAATGTTAATTCAATGTTTCGGAAAGATTAACCAAAGTTTCTAGCGAAATTACATTTGAAATATTTAAGAAATAAAGTCAGAAAATTGCAAAAATATATTGAAAAATAATTTGTTTTAATTATTATGAGATGCTTTTTTAGCTTTTAGTTTAGTTCCTAAGTATACACTTCAAATTTTTTCAACATTTTGTGTTCTTTTTTATCATTATCTATATAAATAAGAATGGAGTGTTTGTTTGTACATTCAATATTTTCGACCCATTTCAA
Organism: Metellina segmentata; assembly: GCA_947359465.1. Lineage (NCBI taxonomy): Eukaryota > Metazoa > Arthropoda > Arachnida > Araneae > Tetragnathidae > Metellina > Metellina segmentata. The sequence goes on from OX375883.1 coordinate 10,727,538, forward strand.
GTTTTCTATCCGTTTTGGACCCTTCTGATACCGAATCCGCCTTTTTCTCGTTTGGTGTCTGTCTGTCTGTCTGTCCGTCTGTCTGTCTGTCTGTCTGTCTATCTGTCTGTCTGTCTGTCTGTATGTTGTGCCCTATACACGTCCACGCGGTTTAAGATATTTTCATGGAAATTTGCATACAGTGAGTACTTATCTTCATTTAGTGACTGGCATTGGTTGCGAAAGTCTGTCTGTCGGTCTTTCTGTTCTATGCTCGATTTTGTGTTTGTGTGTTTGTGTAGACATCACATGAATTGTATTCCAGATATTTGATTACAATCTGTTTTATTTTATACATTATTTATTAGTATAGTGAATGCAATATTAAACATTTTTTTATTGTTATATTTAGAAGAGTTTCATGCTAAAACACCTGAGTAAGTATACTTAAATCAGCCACAATTTGATAGTTTTCGAAAAATTGGAATGTAGTTTGAGTATTACGATTACTTTCATTTGCTTTACCAGTAATGCTGAAAACCAATTATTTTTCAAAAAAAAATTTTATGGTGAAATTTTAGCTTTGATACTTTATTTATTTCGAGTCTTATTTTTATTCTTTGCGCAATGAAAACGATTTCCGAATATTTGGGACAGACGATATTTTTCAACGAAACGAGAATGAACAAGATCGCGCGAGCAGTGATATTTACTCTGGTTCTTTCGCTCTGAATTAATTTCACATTTCTAAATTTTGTGCACTTTTAGTTGTAAGGTTGTGGCAACTGTGCGAGATCAAGAGATAAAATTGAATGACAAATTAATATCTTTAGAACAATTTTTTGCGACATCTTTTATTTTGTTTTATTTCGCTGTTTCCTGTTTTAAATATTTATTATTTTAATAAATGTGTTTTCCTTCTCATCACACGCTACAGCACCACGAAGTATTAGACTTAAAAATGTTAGGTCAGTATAAATTTTCAGTAAATTTTAAGTGTAGTTATGTCATTATTGAAAGAATAATGCCGTTATTGAAAGAATAGTAATGTTTAAAAATCCAAACTAGAACTTTTTCCAACATTAAAAAATTCGTTGTCATAATGACTGGAGAAGATTGCAAAATTTCACAACGTCGCATACCGGAGGCAAGAGTGCCACAAGTAAAAAAATATTGTTTTGTTGACTATGAGTGCGAGAGCACTCGCCGTAAATCGTAATTTTAATTAATTGAGTTGAACATGAAAATAACTTAAGAAAGGGAATTCCAAATCTCCCTCAAAATCGTCTTTTATAGTAGTAACCTTAGTAACACCTTTCGTCATTTTGTAGCTTTGTCATACAGCAATTGTGCGATGTATGTGAAATGTATAACATAGATGGATATGCATGTGTAGGATTTGTGTCCAAAGTAAGTTGTAGAAAATATAAAGATGGCGAAAGGTGTTAAAATAAATTTTTATTCTACAAAAAACGTAAGTCATTATATATTTTGATTATCTCTTCAATCTAGAGTAAACCAATTCAAACCGAGTAAGGTCGGGTATTTTGCTAGTTACCAATAAAAGTATCAGGACCGTCTTTGCCCGGATGGAAGAGTAGCGAATTAGCAACTCGAGCATTGCGAGTTAGAAACTCGATCTTTCCAATAACCCGTTGTATTGCTGCATTGTACGATTAAAATACCTACCATCTCTAAATATAATGTACTATAAAAAATCATCAGTGCAGAAGTGAAACTTTTGGTTAATATTTAAGTAAAGTTACATTATGAACCTTCTTTGTGTGCATTTTTACTACAAATATCTAAGCAAATTGCTAATATGTGTGTGTTGGATAGTTAGTTAATTAACGTTGCGCGGAATCAATCTCGAATAGATAGGTCTGTGGACCACGTTATTGGAACCACGGTCAGATGGCGAGACAACACCTGAGCTGGCACCACACTCTCCAAGCTTCCACACCACGCCATCGTGAGGACGTTTGTTGCCAAGATTCATTTAACGTGCACCTCCCCCCGTATATACGACGGTCTTTGGTTGAACCGAGTTTCGAACTCGCAATCTTCAGGTTGCTAATCCGTTATTCTTCTAACTAGGCTACAACAGCCCTGAGTGTGTGAAAAAAAAATTATAAGCTGGAAAAACACTGGTTTGCAGGGACTTTGCAAGTGCTTACAAAATGGGGGCCGACCAACCGGTATAGTGGTTAAGGTGTTGTTAGCCTCTAGATCCGGAAGGATCATGGTTCGAATCCGGGTCCGGGCATAGATGTTTGTAAGCGTATGGTGTAGAGGTGGCTGGTGCACCTTAAATCTGTCGTGGCCGAAAGTCCTCACGTTGGTAGGTGTGGAAGTTTAGAGAGTGGGGTGCCAGCTCAGGTGTTGCTTCGTCATCTGACCGTGAGTCAAAATTACGAGGTGTTGTTCTGGGCTTGCAGACGTGCCGTAGGAATTAACTGGGGTCTAAAGCCAAAAATGTTACACTGGATATACACTGAGTGATTACTCCAATGGTATCTTAAGGGGGCATTGCCCGGTGGAGTAGAACCCGTAATGAGACAGTGAAGAAGAAGTCACTAGTCTACAGGGAATGGCGACCGTTGCAATTACAAGTTCAATGCGTACCACTCCATCACAGAGTCTAGAAATGCTTCTAGGACTCCTACTACTACATAAACAAGTGGGATTTGAGGTAATTTCGTGTTCACAACGCCTCAAACTCGTGTGTCTATGGAAATCGTCCTATGAAATGCCTATGTTCAAAAATGTTAATACGAAGGTAGAAGAACATCTTTATCTACTAATGAGACCTGATTGGATGTTAAAGCCGTTTTGCTTTCAAGCCAAATACAACATTATCTTTCCAACTAGAAATTTGTCTCCAGTTTGATCAGGGGAGTTGATGAAATTTGGTACACAGATGATTCAAAAACATCTCATGGCACTGTTTCGGGTGCTTTTTGTCCTAATCGAAAAATAAAGCTACCTTTCAAGGTAAGATCTACACTGTATATGAGGCTGAGGTTCTAGCGATCTCTACTTGTACTTACAACTGCCTCTATATTGGGGTTGTTAAGATGGTCCTAAAGATCTTCTTTGACAGCAAGCAGCCCTAAAGGTATTGCAGAGTCACTGCTTTTCTTCAATAGCAGTGTGGGAATGCCACAATGCACTTGTGGGTCTGGCTGAGAGAAACAAAGTGTCTCTTATCTGGGTCTCTGGTCTTTGAGGGTAATGAAATGGCAGACCAACTAGCAAAACGGGGATATGAAATGCTATTTTTTTGGACCAGAGCCTTTTTTGACCTACCTTACAAAGTGGTTAGAAATACTACCATACATGGCTTAAATCTAATGATCTGTTATGTGGTTGGATGCAAAATGTATAATCAGATAAAAATAGGTTATCAATACAAATCTCCCTGGTCGAGGGAACTTCTGAAATTGAGCAGAAAAGAAATTAGGGTAGCAATTGGCCTTATAACTGGCCACTGTACCCTAAATAGACGCCTCAACCTTATGGTTGCTATAAATGACCCATTATGTAGAGGCTGTCGGATGGAAGAGGAGGGTCCTGTACACGTTTCGTGTGATTGTGATTATTACTCTACCCCAGGGCTCGAAATACCCGGGTGCACAGGTGCATTGTACACATGAAAATAAAATTGTGCACCTAATTTTTTCCCGCTGTGTTTCCCACAGTGAACCTAACGTTGAAAAAAAGGGGATGGAACGTGTTTTATGTTATTTTGATGTTTGAACACAGTATTAGTATCGACCTCTCTCCCTCTGAAGGAACGTAATTAAAATTCCTAAATACACACTACGCGAAAACAAAATCGCTGGGCCGTTACGGGTTTATACAGGAGAAAGGTTTACTTGTGTCACTGTCACTAGAACTTTCCGCTGATCGAAACATTTTCTAGATGGCTCTGTTGAAGCGACTGTCGCGACAGCCATGTGCCGTAGAAGGAAGAATTTAAATGTGTAGAAATGTTCAAGCAGAACACTATATTAGATATTCATAAAAGTTTATTAGTACATTGAGGACAGTTACACGGTTGGGACAAACATTTAAAGTAAAGGAAAACATTAAATAACATCTTAGCACATCTTATCGAGAAACATCTTATCAGCGTGACATCTTAGCAGCTATCTGTAAGGAAGTAACTGATGTATATAGAGGGCGCTTTAGGAGGGAACTCCTATTGGGCGAGAGAGGTTTAGGCGGAAACCAATCCTACAACTCGGCCATCCTGTAATGGTTGCGACCTTTCATGTTAAGAGCTGGCGCTCAAAATATGACATGACAATCAAGGAAATAAACACAAGAAAATATAACAACAAAATTACATCTTAAAGGAATCAGTAATTATATAATAAAGATACACTTAAATGCAAAACAACACTTAAATATTGCACACTGTTAATCAGATAAAACATGGTAACACAACTGGACAATATCTAATTAAAATCCTGAAAACACAAAAAAAAAATTACAAGCAAAATCGATCATTCTGGAATGAAAAGTAAGAAAGGGGGAAAAACATTTGAAAGGAACATTAGGGTTGAATCTACAAAAAGGGAAATCAAATCTAAACAAAGGAAATAATAAACAGGAAGTCATAATGTAAAAATTATAAAACAAATCGGTATGCTTTAAAGATGGACAAAATCATGAGCTTCAATAAAAGTAAATAGAGAAATTAATATTAGAACTATGTTCCTGCGAAATAGTAATATGTACAATAAAATAATGAATAGGTGAAAAATGCACAAGGTAAAATTATATGACACAAATAAATGTTCCATCTGAAAAAAAGAAAGAAAAATGTTTATCGCTGAAATAAAAAGAATTAGTTCAGGATATTAGTCCATTGGCTTCATAAATTCAGCTACTGTAGAAGTTCGATTAGGTCCATCAAAGGTCGAAAGTTTTTCTACATCGTAGGTATCATTTGGCTTAACTTTGGTAACACGGTAAGGTCCGATGAATTTGGGAAATAACTTCATACCAGGAGAGAGCATTCTTTTGATGGCAACTTGATCATCAATTTTATATTTCTGAGGTTTCTTTCGTCTTAAATTGTAGGTACGCAGGTTTTCATTTTGAACTTTATAAATTTGTTCTTTAGCCGCTTTTCGGAGATTTTCTCGTTGTTGGGTAAATTTGGCTTGTAGAAGTTGCTGGATGTTCTGATCAGATCTGGACTTCATTGTTACACCAAATAAGAGTTCAAATGGCGTCGTGTTTATACTACGCTGAAAAGTGGAGTTGATGACCTGTTGAACCTTTGGGACAAATTTATACCACTTATGCGGATCATCTTGCGATAGCTTGGAAGAAACCGAAATAATAGTTCTGTTCGTTTCACAGCAAAATGTCCTTTGTCATGAGCATTCTTAATTATTTCTGTCTGCATAGAAGATGGAATAACAAGTAAATCTGCACCATTAATGAATTTGTAAAGGATATCATGTTGAACAACATAGTCTTCATATGATTGGTTTTTAAGGATTTCTCTTATAGCACGGAGTACACAGAATCTTCGTCTTGTGCACGTTGTATTTGGAGAACGAGGGGATCAGGTGATGTTAAGGTGACCACTTGAACACGACTGAGAGCATCCACATGTGACATTCGAGAGCCACATCTATGTTCGATTTGATAATCATAGTCCTCTAGCATTAAAGCCCATCTGGCGACTCTGGTACTGAGTTCTCGTTTAGTCATAATTTTCTTAAAAGCATCACAATCAGTAATAATTTTTAAGGGAAAACCAAGAACATATACACGAAATTTTTTTAGAGCTTCGACGACAGCGAGTACTTCGAGATCATAACTGGAGAGTATTTTCTTTCAGGGTCGGAAGTTTTTCTGGACATGTAATATACAGGATGAAAATCATTGTCAGTAATGGAACATTGCATTAAAATGGCTGCAAATCCGTCAATAGAGGCATCTGTATGAATTTGAGTATCTACATTTTGGCGGTAGATCTGCAAAACAGGGTTTTGGCAAAGTAATTTTTTAAGGTGATTAAATGCAAATCGTTCGTCGTCACCAAATTGAAAAGGGGCATCTTTACGTAAAAGGTTACTAAGAGGATGAGAAATAGTGGAACAAGATGGTGAAAATTTTCTGAAATATCCTGTTAAACCTAAATAGCGCTGCAAATCTTTAGCATTTTTAGGTTCTGGGTAATTTACAACGGCAGCTGTTTTCGAAGGAGAAGGGTAAAGTTTGCCATCTTCAACAATATGTCCAAGAAACTCAATTTTCTTTTGCAAGAATTGACCCTTTTTAAAATTTATCTCTAGGCCATATTCACTTGCTACTTTAAGAACTTGTTTGAGACGTTCGATACCTTCGGTTTCATTTGTTGCAGTGATAACAAGATCGTCCATGTACGGCAAAACAAATCCTTGAACAATCAATTCTCGAAAAACAGTATTTATAAATCTTTGAAATACAGAAGGGGATTTGCAGAGACCAAATGGCATACGTAAAAATTGATATCGGCCGCCACTAGTGACAAAAGCTGTATAGTGACGCCTTTTTTTGTCAACGGACACATGAAAAAATCCGTTTTTTAAATCAATAGTACTGAAAACACTAGCATCTTGCAATTTATCTAAAATATCGTCTATGTTTGGAATTGGGTAATGATCTTTTTCATATAATAATCCGGTTTAAGGGTCTGTAGTCAATACAAACTCCATGATCACCATTTTTCTTTTTCACCACAACCACAGTACTGGCATACTCTGAAGAGCAGGGTTCTATAAATTTGTTTGTGAGCCATTCGTTAGCTTGTTTCTCGACTATGGCACGTTCGGAGAATGGTAAACGACGGGGAGGACGGAAAAGAGGTTTCTGGTCTTTAAGAGTAATGGACATCTCAATGTTGGTAGTTTTCGTTTTGTTAGGTGTATACTGAAATATTAAATTCTCAACTTGAGACTTAATGTCGAGGGTAAGAACGGGTGCAATGTCATACTCTGGTGAGTCATCAGTAATAGCTAGCACAAATGGTTCGTCAGGAGAATTATCGATGGGAAATTTCGTGAAGTGTATACCTGTAGGAGTTATAGTTAGTTGAGCTTGGTTAATTAAGTCACATCCAATAATTAAAGCAAAAGACATTGATTTATTGGGAACCACACGAACAGCAGTTGTGAAGGCATGATCATCGATTTCAACATTACTGCGAAATGATCCAATGGCATGTATTCGGGAAAATCCAAATCCAGTGAGAAAGCCATCGACAGCAACAAGTTCTGGGCTACCAATCTTTCGCCATTCATCCTCTCTGAGAAGAGTTACTTGTGAGCCTGTGTCTACAAGTCCCACTAACTGTGTCCCTAAAATTTTCACGGATTTACACATGGTTTGACAGGACTGAACGTGAGCGACATTGTTTACATCATTACCAGTGAGTTTAGTTTTCAAATTGTTTGGACAATCGTGACTTTTATGACCATATTTGTTGCAAACAAAGCAACGGGGTCCTTTACCTTGGTGTTCACAGTTGCGTGAAATATGATTTTTACCACCACATAAGAAGCACCTTAGATTACTCTGATTCAGTTGTTTTGGTTGAGTGATTCGTTCGCGATAATTTTGTGAAGAGTCCACACGATAATTTGACTGTCGTGTTGACTTTACTGTATGTTCATTAAAATTCTTTGAAATCATGGAAGATAAACGTTCGTAAGAGCAAAATTTTTCGAAAATTTAAATTTTTTCCCTTAAGTCAGCAATTGTCTTACATCCATACAATACTGTTTTATTGCCTCGCTGTTCAGGAATACCATTGATGACATAATAACAGAGGGCAGATTCCTCGATACACTTAGAAGCGATTTCACGCATCGTAATTAAATATTCAAGCAATGTTTCGCCATTACGTAAATGTCGCGCACATAAGAGCTTATGAATATCAGCAATGTTCAACCGCTCACCAAATTCGGATTATAATTGGTCTTTCAGAGCATTCCATGTATGGATTCCAATTAAAGAATGCAATAGTTTAGCTGCAGGTCCTCGTAAAGCTCTTTTAGCTAAGGTTAAAGTTTGTAGATAGTTTAATTTATATAAAGTTGCCAGATCGGAGACGTTTGATATAAAAGCTTGAACACTGTAAATGCCTTGACCAGAAAATGGTTTAAGAGAGTCTTAAAATTTCACGCATAAAGTACATCGCGTTATTCATTTCGGGTAATAAACACTGATCGTTACTTGAACGCACTTGAAATGGATTACTGTTTATAGTTTTTGTTTTGTCTGCGTCCGTTTCGAGAGTGGGGGAAAGAAACTGTTGGGGTGGCGCCGAAATGTCGTCTTCCTCCTCAGCCGAGGAAATGTCGGATTTCTGCTGACTCATATGCGGGAACCCTTGTTGTAAACATTCGTCTACGATTTTCAACAGCTGTACACTATTCTGAGTGTGGTCGATATCAATTCGAAGGATACCATCACAAATTAATATTAAATCAGAAGTGGGGAATGCAAGAATTTGTTTTTCCCACTCGGAAGAACGAGCGAAAGTAGAACCGAAACCACTGAACGATCTTAAATTTGACCTATTTTTTCGTTGCTGGTCGTTTCCAAAAACAATGAAATGTAAATTCTTAATCGTTTTGGATGAAGCAGATTTTAATATGCGTAACATCTGAGGGATTTCACTTAGAGTCAACTTGAGAAATTAACAGTTCACTATAGCAAAGAATAGTAATCAGTTGAAATAGTTTCAATGAAGTACTGTTGACTTATATTCATCAAAAGGAGAACGAAAAAGTACGTTGCAAAAGTACTAACGATCGGAAGAGTTGATAGGTATCCATTTTATCGCAGATCCGGAAATGGTTGAAAAGTCAGTTTCGTTTCAGCGAAACGCACAAACAGTTCACTTCAAACCACAAAATTGACACACATAGTTGCTTTTGATCAGCACACAACATCAGCACACATCTTCAGCTCTGTAAGGGGTTTAATTTAAGTAAACTATTTTAACTCATCAGAGGGGTAAAACGGAACCAGGAGGCTGAGCCCCCATAACTTTAGAAATGTTCAAGCAGAACACTATATTAGATATTCATAAAAGTTTATTAATACATTGAGGACAGTTACACGGTTGGGACAAACATTTAAAGTAAAGGAAAACATTAAATAACATCTTAGCACATCTTATCGAGAAACATCTTAGCACATCTTATCAGCGTGACATCTTAGCAGCTATCTGTAAGGAAGTAACTGATGTATATAGAGGGCGCTTTAGGAGGGAACTCCTATTGGGCGAGAGAGGTTTAGGCGGAAACCAATCCTACAAATGTTTAAATATTTTTATTTACTATCTACTACTAACCTATAAAAACATATCTAATAATGTAGTTTATATTACATAATGCTCAGATATTACGTTTATTTAAAATATGCACCTAAATATAACCTGTGCACCTAATTTAAAAACTTAGGTGCACAAGATGCACCTGTATTAAAATCTTATTTCGAGGTCTGCTCTACCCAACGATTCGAGTACCTGGGATACCATTGTATTGGACCCTAGGAATTGTCAAACATTCCAATCGGGTACATGCTGAAATTTATTTCGGCAATCGGGCTCTAATAGATCAGTCGGAGTTTTTAGTACAATAGACTACTGGTCACGGTGCTGGCACTCCTTAGAGTTGCCCCCACAGTAAGTCATAAATATAGTTATACATAAAGAAAAGAATTCAATATTTAAACAAAAAAATGTTGTTTTATTCAGAGAATCACGTGGAATATGAAAAAAATACTAGACTTCATACAGTCGAATGCAATTCCAGGCTACAGCGGGTTTTTTTTTTTTGCAAATTTTTAATATGTACAAACACTTTGGGAACCACTGCATATATTAAAAAAAAATTAGAGTTAAAATTTATACAATTTTAATAAAAAAAAACAATATTTTTTCTGCAAAAAATCCTTGAAAAGGTATTTAAAAGTGTTGTAAAAGATAAGGAGTGAGATTTTAGATGCAAAGCTGGTTGAATTTAGCATTGATAAGGACAAAAGTTACTTAATTTGTGAAAGCCATATTGAAAATGATCTGAACATTTTACAACCTGTTAATGTTTAATGCAGTTCGAAGTAAACACTATTCACTGTACTTTACTCAAGCACTTAATAGTTTTTTAGGAGCTTGACAAATTATTTAGGTGTTCCATATAGTTACCAATTTTTCAAATCAACGATCGTTTTTTACATGTCTTTATGATTGTTAAGTTATTTTCCTCACGATATATATATATATATATATATATATATGAAACGATACCTAAAAATAACCCCCTAATACAATTCTCACAAGAGACCAGTCCCTTAATCACCCTACTTTCCTTTCATTCTTTCGTCTTTTTTGTCCAATAGGTCATATATCTTGCCATCCCCTTTCACCTTTGACCTCCGTACCTCCCAGTATGACTGACCTCTCACGACCAATTTTCCTCTCAAATCGCATGTAAGATAAAATTACCTCCTCGCTTAGCTCCCGACCTCTACTAATGAAATTTCTTGCTAGATTCCCTGTCCAATAATCTTTCTTTTAATACTCATCCCTCTGGCGAATTCATTTTGAACTATACACTTTTTCCATGAGCCCCTTAGAATAGAAAAGTCCAGAATCGTACAGGGCTCCGGCCCCTCAACAGCCTTCACACCAGTTATGATGTTACCAGTTCGTTATTGAATAAAGATTTTGCTAAAGAATTTCTACCTATTTTAATGGAACCAGAATTACACTCCCCTCCAATGGATCATCCTCATCCGGTTGCCTAAACCACTCTTGTTACACCTTCACGACTGCAGGCTTATAATTTCTGTTATTATAACATATATATCCAATTTCTGGGTGGCATGAGGTGAATATACATTATCTACAATACCCCACATGGTACGTTATCATTAACTATTTAATGAAACGTATTGAAACTTCACTAGAGGTTAAATTTCAGATTAGATGCATTTTTTTATCTTGATCTTTGAAGATTTTTTACCTGTTTTTCTAAAATATATATATATATAATTTTTGTAATCAAACTTGCAAGTTTTTCAAGCTATGCTGTTTAAATTTTACATGTAAAACCTAGCTAAGGGATGTGTATGGGGAATGTTTTAATTTTATAAATAAAAATGGTTTTTCATGACGAATTTTAAATAATGCACTACAAAATATTCTTTACTGTAGTAAATGAGTAGGCTGAGTGGAAAAATAATTAAAATTAGTTTTATTTCACTTTTTTAAATGAAGATGAATTACTAGCATTATGATTTCTCAATATACAGGTTTGAATAAGTTATTTTCACATATTTTGAGATCATAAGTTTGAATCAGTCTTATGTCACTATATATTGACAATTTTCATTAAAAATTTGAAGATCTGCGTTCTGTGTAGTAATACATGTGTTGATACTTTAAATGACAAAAATCTCATTCAAGTAAAATTTAATCGATTTAAAAAAGGTGTTCTTTTGAATACTTGAGTGGTTACTCAATACAGTAAAATAAATAAAAGCTTATAATTTTAAAACTTTTTGAAGTGCACATTGTGTAATGAATCAATAACATTAAGAGCAGCTGTGAAGATAATGAATTTTTTTCAACAATTTTTAATATTGATGCTTGTATTAAATTTCTTTTGGGTGGGTTGATTTTTTGGGGTTTTATGCTGCAAGGGTCATGCACTTTTGGGAGTTTTGCAAAGTTCATCATTCTAAAGATGTACAAGATTAAATTATTTTATTGTTACTTTTTTAGCCATAACACTTATAATTTAATACTGTAACATATATGTTTTAAGCACCCAACTGTTGGTTTCGAAAGAGACCAATAGATGGCGCCTGGAAGGTTCCTCCACCAATGCGCTGTTAAGTTGCGCAGATGTATTTTCAAGGGAGCCCCGGATGTACAAAAAGTGAAGTGTGATGTGACGCTTTGATGTGTAAAAGACGCGATCCGACTCAGTCGCGGCCTTCATGTATATAGAATCAATGATTGCTGCTAATAAATCGCAGTAACTACGACCAGGCAGTCCTGTCGGTTTATTTAATCCACCACCCACACAAATTTTTGAAAGTTGCCCGGCGCTCGAGTAGAATAATGCTGGAAAAAGTTCCTTCAGCCCAGCCGAGCACTTACATTGGCGCCCAACGTGGGGCCGGATTGATGAATTGACGGAAATGGTGCCTGGAAATCGCTGGTAGTGTTCCGCAGAAGCAACACTTTAGAGTCTGGAGATCGCGGCAAATCGGGAAAAGCGTTCGCTTGGATTTGCCTACACGTGGAATTGACGGGAAGCGGTCGCTTGGAGTCGTCGCACGTGGAAAGAGAGCCATTCTACAGGAAAGTGATAATCCAGAACATAGTCTTTCTTGGACCCAGATAAGAAATTTGATTGATTTTTCCAAGTTGTCTAACTTTGTGAATTTAGTGTGATTCAAGTTTCGATTTAACTTTAACTTGCATAACTTAGTAAAGTTAGTGTGTTTCAAGTTTCGATTTAACTTCAGCTTGAAAAACTTTATCGATTTAGTGTGATTCAAGTTTCGATTTAACTTTAACTTGCATAACTTTGTAAAGTTAGTGTGTTTCAAGTTTCGATTTAACTTCAGCTTGAAAATTTATCGATTTAGAGTGATTCAAGTTTCGATTTAACTTCAGCTTGAAAAATTTATCGATTTAGTGTGATTCAAGTTTCGATTTAACTTCAACTTGCATAAATTGGTATTTAGAAATGCTGCATCGCATGTGAATCGGAATTCGTTTTGAATTATTTGAGTTAAAATTGCTTCATGATATATGAGAGACAAGGGAGTAAGTTTTATAGTGTTAATATTTTTGTGTTCTCTCTTTTTAATTAGAAATGCTGCATCGCATATGAATCTCAATTATTTTGAATTATATGAGTTATAATGGTTACATGATATATGAGGCTAAGGTATAAGATTTAGTGCATATGTATTGTGTGTTCTATCTTTTTAGGGTATAAGATTTAGTGCTAGTATTGTGTGTTCTCTTTTAGAGTATAGGATTTATTGCATATATTTTTGTCGTTCATATATATTGTATGAAATCTAGTACTTTCATTTAGTCATTTAAAAATCTATTTTCAAAATTCATTGTAAGAGGAACCTCTAATTGGTTAAAAGCTGGTTTTGAAAAAAAAATGACATTTTTGGCTAAAGGTAGACGGGAGGATCCTAGCAGAGGAACTAGGGGAGGTCTTAAGAGAAAATCTAAAAATCTTTGAGCTAAAGGATATTATTGTCAATTCAGAGCAATATGAAGAAACATTCGCAAAAGAACTCCTGAAAACAACCATAGAGAACAGAGAATCTGAAAGGGAAAGAACTTTTGAACTGGAAAAAGCCGAAAAGGAAAGAGCTTTTGAACAGGAGAAAGCCGAAAAGGAAAGAGTTTTTGAACTCGAAAAGCTAAAGTTGCAACTTGAAGCTCAGTCTATGAATTTGACCACAGAAACTGGGCTCAAAGGGGACTGGTTTTTCGGCGATAGTTCTCGCCACAAATACCCATTTGCAGAACAAATGAAATCTGTGTCATTTAAGGAATTCGGAAACGAGATTAAAATTAATTCGTGTTCACTTCGAGAGGTGGAAGGCCTTGCCCTTACGTCAACTCAGCGTGAAACGATGAACTGCCTCCGTAACGAGTATGAAAGGTCTTTTCATCCAGTGGGAGAGGCTACCCCTTTCATTGAACACCGGATAGACACTATGGACCATCCACCTGTTGCAGTACCTCCGTACAGAGTTTCCCCAGTAAAGAAAAGTATAATGAAAAACGAGATAGAGAGAATGTTGGAAGAAGGCATAATTGAGGACTGCGAGTCACCATATGCGGCTCCTGTGGTTCTGATCCCAAAACCAAATGGAACCTACAGATTTTGCGTTGATTATCGCAAACTGAATGCCATTACGAAGACTGATACCTATCGTCTTCCACTCATTGACGACTTGCTCCACGAAGCCAAACATACGTCCTACATGTCAACGATTGACTTGCGAGCGGGTTACCATCAAGTTAACGTGGCAGTTACAGACCGTGACAAGACTGCTTTCACCTGTCCATTTGGCACTTACCGTTTTATCAGGATGCCTTTCGGGCTGAAAAACGCACCAGCTACCTTCCAAAGACTCATTGATCGTTTCAGAGGGGGTCTGAAAGACATGCACTTGCTGTCTTACCTTGACGACATAATTGTCTTGTCAGAGACCTTTGAAGAGCATCTCTCACACTTGAGAGCTGTATTTGAGCGACTCCTTCAATTTAAGTTGCATGCCAACCGGGAAAAATGCAACTTTGGATGCTCTAAGGTCAAGTACCTAGGTCATTGGATAACTCCATCCGGACTCCAGGCTTACCCTGAAAAGACTTCCGCTATCCAGTTAATGCCAAATCCTAGAAATGTGAAACAGGTCCAATCGTTTCTGCAAACTTGTTCTTGGTATCGCCGTTTCATCCCTAACTTTTCTGAAATTGCTAGACCCCTTAGTAATTTGACGAAGAAAAATGCCTCATGGAAATGGACAGAAGAAGAACAGAAGGCTTTCATCACCTTAAAAGAGTTGTTGATCACTCCCCCCATTCTCAAGCAAAGTGATCCATCAAAGCCCTTCATAATCCGAACGGATGCCAGTAGTTACGCCCTGGGTGCCGTCCTAATTCAAGGAGACCCTCCTGAAGAACATCCCGTAGAATATGCTAGCAGACTCCTTCTTCCTGCTGAACGAAATTATTCTACCACTGAGCGTGAGGCCCTAGCTGTTGTCTGGGTCCTGGGGAAGTTTCGCGGTTACATCGAGGGACAAAAGATCACCATAGCCTCTGACCATCAACCTCTGAGGTGGTTGATGAGCCTGAAATCTCCAACTGGGAGGTTAGCCAGATGGGCATTGCAGATCCAATCCCACAATCTGCAAATAGTATATATTCCAGGAAAGGCTAATGTTGTGGCTGACTTGTTGTCTCGCCCTTTGTGTGAACACACCGAAGATCATTGTGATATCTGTATGGTATCTGTTGACATTCTCACTAGAAGTTCCAGTGACATAAGAGAAGAACAATTGAAAGATGACGAGCTAAAGAAGATTATAGACTGTTTTGAAAGCGTAGAGAAAAGCGCAGATTTTGCAAATTGGACCGATAGAGGGTACATCATGAATCAAGGTGTGCTCTATCGTTTTTCCCCCGACTCCGATTCGGAAGAAGCCCAGCTGGTCGTTCCTCTTCAGGAACGGAAGAAGGTATTAGAAGAATACCATGATGCTCCATCCGCAGGACACTATGGCGTTGAGGGCACATATCATCGGATTGCCCAGAGATACTTTTGGCCTGGTTTGCGTAAATCCATTGCTGAACACGTCAAAAGTTGCGTGGAATGTGCCCGTTTTAAAGCCTCGAACCAGAAGCCTTCTGGACTGCTCAGAACTCCCATATACAATCAGCGCTTTGAAACCTTAGCGATTGATCTGTTCGGACCTCTACCTGACTCAAAGGATGGAAACAAATGGATTTTTATAGTCGAAGACTGTTGCACCAAATGGGTTGAACTATTTGCATTACCCAATGCCACTGCCAATGAATGCGCTGTAACTCTCATCGAAGAAGTTTTCCTAAGATATGGAATCCCCAGGCGTGTCATTAGCGACAACGGAACGCAATTCATTAGTGCTACAATGCAACAAGTCTGTTACATTCTTGGAATCAAACAGGAGTTGATACCTGTATATCACCCACAAGCTAACCCTGTGGAGCGAAAGAATCGGGACCTAAAGCCTCGTCTGGCTATTCTTGTGGGAAATGATCACACTGCATGGTCTGAGAAGTTGCCCATCATTCTTTCGCCATGAACTCATCCAGATGTTCGACCACGGGCCAGACTGCAGCTTTTCTTCATTTTGGTCGAGAACTTAAAACCACAGACGATGTCCAACATGACCTTCGCTCTATTGTCACAAATGATAATTTTGTACCCGAAATTACCCCTTATCTTCAGAAATTTGCCAACCTAAGCACGGAAGTACAGTTATCCATGGAGAAAAGACAAGACCAGAGAAAAGCCTGTGCGGATAAGGGAAGAAGTTCAGGACCGAGCTTTTCTCCAGGCGATTCTGTTTGGGTGACACTCCACCCTGTTAGTAATGCCAAAAAGAAACGAACAAGCAAGTTCATGCCTCGAAGGGACGGTCCCTATGTTATTCTCACTCAGCGATCACCTACTACTTATCAAATTGCCAATCCAGACTCTCCTGAAGTCTCAATGGGAGTTTATCACTCATCGGCTTTAAGACCTTGCCTTGATTCCGATGCTCTGCCTTTGGTGCCCTTACGAAAGCGTGGGCGTCCAAAGCGAAAGCATGCTGGTTCCTTGCCGGAACGTCGGCGAAACCAGAGGGGGAGTATGTAACATGTATGTTTTAAGCACCCAACTGTTGGTTTCGAAAGAGACCAATAGATGGCGCCTGGGAGGTTCCTCCACCAATGCGCAGTTAAGTTGCGCAGATGTATTTTCAAGGGAGCCCCGGATGTACAAAAAGTGAAGTGTGATGTGACGCTTTGATGTGTAAAAGACGCGATCCGACTCAGTTGCGGCCTTCATGTATATAGAATCAATGATTGCTGCTAATAAATCGCAGTAACTACGACCAGGCAGTCCTGTCGGTTTATTTAATCCACCACCCACACAAATTTTTGAAAGTTGCCCGGCGCTCGAGTTGAATAATGCTGGAAAAAGTTCCTTCAGCCCAGCCGAGCACTTACAATACTCAAATCACTTTCACTTAACAGTCTCCCCTCCTGGAATCCAGATGTGTGTATTCTATTCTACCTTGTACAGGTACTCAATATTTGTATATAATGTTAGAATTAAGAATTGTATTAACTGCTTTAAAAATCTTTGAATAAAAATACAAGAAATGTGCTTAGTGATCAATAACTTCTTCTTATCTTGCTTAGCAATTTAAAAATGTTATACTAATGTTTCGGGTTGGGTTTTTATGGTGAAAGGGCCAAATTCGACCATACTGCACAAGGCGCAGAACATACAATATCAAGTAATGGACATACACACACAAAAACAGTTTAACTGACGTACAAGAGAAAAATACATTCAGGAATTGAACCCGTGCCTCCTACATTTCAGGTTGCTAGAGCAATGGACAAACCCACAACAATAGTGTTGTGGGAATAAATAATAGAAATTAAAAAAAATTACTAACATAAAGAATGAGTTGAAAAATAGTCTCCAAAAATAAAAAGTTTATATATAATATACATTTGAGATCGACAATGCAAATTGGCAGAGTGAAAATGAACACGTTTTTGTTGAATGTGGTATCTGCTTTCACCTTAAGAGTAAAATGAAAATCCTGTTTCTAGTCACTACATCAATTCAGTGATAGATTGTTGGGAGTAGAGGCTGAAATGGGACATAAAGGTTTTTTCAAGCAAAATAAATTCTTGAATTATTTTCCCAACTTATATTCTTAGCTTACAATAATAATTAAAAAATTCCCCTAAATGAACTTACAATAAAGGAATTAAAAGATTCTTTCAACATATCTTACAAATCAGCAGAACAATTTACCACAACAAGAAAATTTTTACTTTAGTGGCTGGTAAAAAAATTGATGAAAGAAAAACATACATCACATCTATTAGAAAAAGGAACATTATTTAAACACAAAATATTCTTAATTAATTTTGCTAGGTAGCATTAAAAACAAGCTAACTCAATAGCACTTGCAAATAATGAATAAAGTGAAAAATACGTATTTAATATTCAAATATGGGAATGAACAAAAATCTTCACTGCCACCAAAGAGGGAATTTGGTTGAGTAGCATCTATAAACAAGCAAACGCAACACGATTCACTATTTACCATAGAAAGCAAACAATATATACATTAGAGATCACGCCATTAAAAGCAATTAATATTTAATAGTGTAGTGGAATTGAAACAAAAAAAAAAGATGCAAACAGCTGTAGCTACTGTTCATCTTAGCAGGCTGAAACGTTTGTGGATTGAATTGGAATATTGTCTTGATATTTTTCGTGCTACGAAAGGATCTCATGTGTAAATTTACTAAGGTAGTAGAAAAAAAAATTGAGTTATTCCATCTATTGTTGTAACTAGTTTTGCTGCATTCTATTTTTTTAATAAATTTTTTAAGTTTTACTGATTTCTTTTGGGACAAACTGTATATTGCTGTCTACTAATAGGTATATAAATATGACATCAGTCATTAGTTATAAATTGTCAATGCTTTAAAATTAGAGTAGATTAGAATATTTTAAAATTACAACTTTGTTTTTCCAGATTTTTAAGTCATGGATTTGTTTAATTCTGTAAAGTTTTATTACTAATTCCAAAAATTTTGGGTTTGGTTGATTTTTGTGATCTTTTAAATAATATATATTTACACATCATGAAAAAGGAAAACATGATCATAAAATAAAAATAACTTTATTCTTGAAAACTCCTGGAAAAATTATAATTCCCCCCCCCCTCCTATAGAATTAATAAGGAAAAAAAGTTCTAAAATTCTCAAGTTTCATCTTAAAAAATTTATTAATAGGACCATTACAGCCATAAAGCACAAATTAAAAATGACAGAAAAATATTATTAAAAAAAATGAAATTCTTTACAATCTTATTGAAATTGTTGCTACATCACGTCCACAATTAAGTAATGATCGAAGATGTCGCCATTTCATATCGATTGTTGCACGTTCCCGGAAACGTGCATAGTAATGGTATTAATATTGTATCTGCTAAAGTCACTTTATTTTTCGATAAAAAACTATTAATCTGATGAAAAGAGCTAACAATTAATGTTTTTTTTTTTTTTTTTTAATGTTTAAGGACAGTAAGTTTGTAACATAAATTAAATCGGCAAAAAACCGGCATATCGATCGTTACGTAATATTAACATCGCATTTTTAAAAATAAGAAAAGTATGTTTACGGCAAAGAAATGTACAAAAACACATAAAAATGCTTAAAAACGTTTAAAAAGTTATTTGAAGGACAAATAAATGCAGTTTGAAGTACTTACAATACATGTTTTGCCTCAGATCTAGAGCTATATCGATCGTTACTCTTTGACATATCGAAATGCTAGAATGGCTGTAGTTTTGTTTGTTTGTTAATTCTTCAAAATTTTAAAGTAATGATGCCATTTACTGATCTAAATAGTAAACAAACTATCGTTATACTCTATTAATTTACTACTTTTTTTCTGCAATTCTGGAAAACACATTAGAATTTTTTTTCTGGGTAATACACTGATCAGTTAACATTTTAGGTGTCAAAAATTCGACATTTTTAAATAAAGAATTTAATTTTCAGGATATTTACACCAAACTGTTGTAATAAATCATACTAATTCTTGTCTCTGAACAGAACTTAAAACCCACTGAGAAAAAAGAAATTAGTTTTAAGAATTAAATTTACTTGCTGTCAAAGCTTAACGTTATGAAATGTGTCTTGTTCCCATCTTTTGAGAATTACCCAAGGGCCATTTAAATATGAAGGGAAGGAAGCAATTAAACAAGAATTTTCTTCTGCCCAACGAAAAAAATTTAATTGGGCAGCATTTATAAACAAGCTAACTCAACGTAATTCACCATTTAGCATAACAAATGAACAATACTGTGTGTGAACACAACAGAAAATAAAAAAAATTAAAATTCGCAAAATATGCAACTGATCAAGAATTTTCATCTGCCCGCCAAAAATTCTATTCCGTTGGGTAGCACTTAAAAACAAGCTAACTCAACGTTATTCACCATTTAACGAAGGGCCCCCAGGGGCATTCCTTCTTTAGGTTTGTACGGGCTTCACAACCCCGGGGTACCTGAGTGATATTTTCTCCCTTTCGTTCTTCTCCTCCTCTACACTTCGGCTTTTTCCTTTTTCTTCTTCCCTCGTTGTGGTTGCCTCTTCGGAGGTGAGGGCTCCCCTTGAGAAGCTTTTCGCCAATCTGTGCTTTCAGCTCCTCTTGGGGATTATATCACCCACGTGTTTGCCGTGCGTGGAGACCTGTGTCTTCGGAAAAGGTGATCCTGGTGATTGAGGGACAACATAACGCCCCAATACATTGCTTCGGCTCCTGCTTCGGACAAACAGGAGGTGTACTATGGTCCCAGTACATCAATCGGCTGGTGGGAATACCCTGCTAGGATTAAGGACCTGCTCACCAACTAGCTCCTTAGGGCAGTCATAGGGGTGAGTTGGGTCCGTATAGTCCCTGGCTAGCACCGGTGCAGCCACCTGTATCCCCTCGTTGGACTCCATGGTGGGTGGTGCCGCTGGGGACCGAACATTTATTTATCCAATATGGAAAACCTAAACTCAACTTCTCCTTCAGTGGAGCACCAAATTAATAAAAAAATTGATAACAATTTACCAGAACAAAAATTTTTCATTATAAAAAGTAACCAAGGAAATCTGAAAAATATATCTGCTATCTTACTCCATAAAACTATACTAGGAATGGTTGGAGAAACTAAAAACATAAAAAAAACCCTAGCAGGAGATGTACTCGTTGAAGTAATCAATAGATCACAGGCAATAAACATCACAAAAATTAAACTCATCGGTCCAATAGAGGTCACTGTAACACCTCACAGAACTTTAAATTCATCCAGAGGTGTTATTTCTGAATCGGATCTAGTTAATGACACAGAAGAAGACATCTTGGAATCCCTATCCGAACAATATGTTATTAACGTCAAAAGAATAACAATTACAAAAAATGGTCAAAAAATACCCACTAAACACTTAATATTAACTTTCAATACACCAAGCATACCAAAACACGTTAAAATAGCCTACATTAATTGCCCAGTTAGACCTTTCATACCAAATCCTGTCCGCTGCTTTAAATGTCAAAGATTCGGCCACTCTTTCATCGCTTGCCGTGGCAAAGAGACTTGCGCAAAATGCTGTGGTACAGACCATAAGACCGATGTCTGTACTTCATCATCCCTTTGCTGTGTCAACTGCAAAGGTGACCATCCAGCTTTTGCCAGGTCTTGCCCTAAATTCCAAATTGAAAAAGAAATTCAAACAATAAAAGTTCAACAAAACATTTCATTTCCAGAGGCCAGAAAAATTGTAAATGATTGCACCCCGAAACCTGGCATATCTTACTCTTCTATAGTAAAAAAAACTTTCAAAACTAATGGAACTCAAACCGATGTAACTATTTTTAAGCCATCTCCACAACATAAAATTTCAATTAACCAACCTATCACGCCTCTTATCTCTAAAGCATCAGCTACAACCTCAACAAATACAAAACACATAAACCAAACAAATCGACCTAAAAATACTTCTTTAAAAAGAGCCATATCATCTGAACAAAATAACATTAAAATTTCAAAAAGTTCTTCTCAAACCTCTCTTCAACCTGACGTTTCATCCAGAAATATGATAACTAATCCTTCTACCAGTGACCTCATTAATCTTTATAATACTGAAAGCGACATTTCATCTGTAGAAGATGAGGACTTGGAGACTTCGCCACTGAAGCCCAAGAAGGATCCTCGGCAAGACAAACATCGTCCTAGGACGAGAAATCACAAGTAGTTTTTCCTTTTCCTTTATACTTTATTTTTATGGCTTCATTCCTTTCCTGGAACTGCCGTGGTTTTCGTCAAAAAATTGATGATGTCAAAGACATCATAAACAACCACAAGCCAGCTGCAATCGCCCTCCAGGAGACCTTTTTAAGAAGCAATGATTCCACCAACATTCACCATTTCACTACATTCAGAAAAGATTACGATGATGGCCATAGAGCATGTGGAGGTGTTGCATTGCTTACCTCCCATGACTTTCCAGTAACTCAAATTAACTTAAAAACAAATCTGCAAGCTCTTGCTGTAAGACTTCACGTAAATATTTTAATAACAATATGCAATTTATACTTACCTCCTAACACCCGTATTGCCACTTCTGACTTAAATAATTTAATAGATCAACTTTCACAACCATTCATCATACTTGGTGACCTAAATGGCCATCATATCCTCTGGGGCAGTTCAGACATTAATCAAAGAGGCAAACAAATTGAGAAACTAATAACGGACAATGATTTATGTATAATGAATAACGGCCAACCTACTTACTTTCACTCACCTTTACTTACTTACCATTCAATAGATCTGGCAATTTGCACTCCTTCAATTTTGCCATTTTGGACCTTTTCTGTGGATCCTTACCTTTACAATAGTGACCATTATCCAATTAAACTTAAATATGAAGGCCAATACCAACATCACTCTGTCAGCCAAACTAAATATATTTTTGAAACTGCGAACTGGCCACTTTTTACTAGCCTTGCAAACATTTCTAACATGGTACAAAATGAGGATATCGATGAAGTGACAAATAAAATTACAGAAATAATTATAGCAAGTGCTGACGCTTCAGTTAAAAAAGTCAGAAATAGACCAAAAAAACAAAAGAAACCTTGGTGGAATGAGGAATGTAGCGATGCGTATCGGAAGCAAAGGAAAGCCTGGAATATCTTCAATAGATATCCAACAAGAGAAAACTATATTAATTATAAAAAAACAAAAGCGGCCTTTCGAAAAATTCAACGACTTAGTAAAAGGGATTCTTGGATTAAGTATGTCAATAGTATAAATAGCAAGACCACAAGCAAACAACTATGGGACAGGGTCAAAAGAATTTCCGGTGTTTACCCCAATAGACAAATTCCTATTCTCGAACATAATAACCAAATTCTATCGGCACCCAAAGACATAGCAAACACAATAGGTTCATGCCTTTCCGAAATATCCAGCTCCAATAACTACTCTGAAAGTTTTAAAAAGATTAAAATTGCATCTGAAAAGAATAAAGTTAATTTCAGTTCAAACCGTACATTATCATATAATTGTGATTTTACTTTTTCCGAATTGACAAAGGCTTTATCCTTAGTTCACAAATCAACTCCTGGCCCAGATAATATTAGTTACATCATGCTCAAACATCTTTCAAATAGTTCTTTAAATCATCTCCTTAAATTTTATAACAGAATTTGGAACGAACACACTTTTCCTCAGTCATGGAGATATGCTACCATAATACCCATACTGAAACCGAACAAAGACCCCAAGAATCCTTCGAACTACCGTCCTATAGCCCTGACAAGCTGCTTATGTAAAGTTCTAGAAAAGATGGTCAACGCTAGGTTGGTTTATGTTTTAGAAAAAGATATAAATGTCTCTCTCCACTCCAAAGTGGTTTCAGAAAAAATAAATCCACTATTGACAACTTAGTCGCTCTCGAGACGGAAATAAGAAACTCATTTGTTCAAAATAAGCATCTCGTTTCGATTTTTTTCGATATCGAAAAAGCGTACGATAGAACATGGAGACATGGGATTTTAAGGGACATTTTTAAAAACGACATAAGAGGTAATCTGCCTATTTTTATTCAAAAATTTTTAGAAAAAAGATATTTTAAAGTACGGATTGGATCAATTTTCTCAGATGTTTTTATTCAAGAGGAGGGAGTGCCACAGGGCAGTGTTTTAAGTGTTACTTTATTTATTTTAAAAATTAATGATATTGTTTCTCAATTGCCTCCATCAGTGAAAGGTCTTATTTACGTTGACGATCTGCAAATTTCATGCGCAGCTAAAGATATTCGTTTAATTGAAAGACAACTTCAACAGGCCGTTAATAAAATCATTCATTGGACTAACGAAAATGGTTTCAGTTTCTCACCTTCCAAAACCGCGTGTGTTCATTTTTGTAAAAAACGGAATCTTCATCTTGACCCTGAAATATTTTTCAAAGATATTTTAATTAATGTTGTGGACAATTTAAAATTTTTAGGTATCATATTTGACAAGAAGTTGACTTTTCAACCGCATATTTTAAATCTACGCAAACGTTGCGAAAAGGCCCTCAACATATTAAGAGTTTTATCTAAGTTATCATGGGGATCTGATCGGAATTGTCTTTTAAAAATATATAGAGCATTAATACGATCAAAATTAGATTACGGCTGCGTGGTGTATGGTTCAGCAAGAAAATCTGCTCTTCAAACCCTGAACACTATCCACCACACAGCTTTACGTTTATGTTCTGGTGCCTTCAGGACTTCACCCGTAAGCAGCTTATATGTGGACAATTTTGAACCTTCTCTGGACTTAAGGCGACATTTGTTGTCCTTGGAATATTATTTTAGAATTTCCTCAATCCCTCATCACCCATTGCATACCATTCATCACAGTCCGTATTTAAAACGCCTCTATCTAGCTAAAACATCCTTCATCCCTACATTTCACTTAAGAATGCTGGATTTGATGAACGGATCCGAACTTTGTTCACTTGACGTTACCCAGAAAAAACTGTATTCTTTCTCTCCTTGGTTTAATCATTATTTTCAATTTCGAAACCCGTTCCAAAATTTTAATAAAGCAGATACCTCTGATATTATTTACAAACAGCTTTTTCAAAACCATATACAAAAATACACAAATTTTATACAAGTTTACACGGACGGATCGAAAAGGGCAAACTATGTTGGAGCTGCGTTCACTATTAGTCACTCTGTTCACAGTTTTAAACTTCATTCTTCATGTTCTGTTTTTACATCTGAAATCATGGCCATATATAAAGCATTGGAATATATATCTGATCATTGTCATAAAAATTGTATCATTTTCACTGATTCATTAAGCGTTTTACAGTCATTGAAACATCCTGATCATGACAGTCATCCCATTGTTTTAGAATCACTGGAAAAAATGTATCATCTTTCATCCAAAAATTTTAACTTGTTATTTTGTTGGATCCCCTCTCATGTTGGGATATCTGGAAATGAATTAGTTGACAAAGCCGCCAAATCGGCCGTAAATAATTTTAATCATACTATCCCTTATCGTGACCTAAAATCTATCATTTACACATTTTTACAAGACAAATGGCAAAACGAATGGAATGAACAAACTGAAAACAAACTCCATGCTTTAAAACGAAATATAATTCAATGGAAATCGCTACCTTTTAGAAGACAGGATGTAATTCTAACACGTCTCCGTATTGGTCACACGCGAATAACCCATAGACACTTCCTCCTCGGAGAAGATCATCCCATTTGTAACTACTGCATTTGTCCACTTACGGTGAAACACATTTTAATAGAGTGTTCTCATTTTAATTATCAACGTCTTAAATATTTTAAATCTTATACCTTGACTTTAGAAGACATGGTTGGGGAGAATCCTCATCCAAATATTTTTAGCTTTTTACATGACATTGGTTTTATCCATCACATATAATTTTATGTAGTATTCATTCATCATGTTTTTACTCATTTCACTTCATTATTATATTATATATTTGATTTTTTTATCTTGAGTTTGGCATAATATGTCCCAAGAGGACTCAGTGCCACAAAATCATATCCAATCCAATCCATTTAACGAAGGAAATGAACAATACAACACATAAAGGAATAAAATTCGTAAAATATTCAACTGACCGAGGTTTTTCATCTGCCCGCCATAAAAGTCAATTCCGTTGGGTAGCAGTTATAAACAAGCTAACTCAACGTTATTCACCGTTTAGCACAGCAAGTGAAAAATACATTTCAAAACGGGATATAAATGAATAAAATACGCAAAATATGCAATTAACCGAGAATTTTCATCTGGCCGCCAAAAAGTCAATTCCGTTGGGTAGCACTTAAAAACAAGCTAACTCAACGTTATTCACGATTTAGCACAGCAAGAGAACAATACATTTCAAAACGGAATGTAAAATGCAGGAAAAATAAGGAAATGAAAAGCCTTCATCTGTTTGTCAAAAAGTTTATTCCGTTGGATAGCATTTAAATACAAGCTAACTTAACAAAACAAATGTATAGGAATGAAAATCTTCAATAAAATTAAAATATTATTGCTTACATAAATTTGGCTTCTAAATAGAAAAACATTTAGTCGGCACACAAAAGACCACTACTCAGCATTCCTTGTCCTTCCATCGATACAATCCAAATAGCAAATGCTGATCTACAGCAGGACTGCTAGAAATCCTGCATTAGATTGGGTACATACAAGAATGGCGAAATCACCAAAGAAAGTTTGCCCATGCGCATTGCACTTTCGGATTCTTCGAAATGTCTATCGCTTGTATGGAGTGCTTACTCCATTGAGGCGCTCGTATTAGTTACAATGTGACGCGGTGCTTCACCTGTAATATATACATCTGCGCGTGGGTAATGGTAATGGTAATTTTGGTTAACGTCGTACTAGAGCAACGCAACGCCGCGCGTGGGATGGGAACCGAGAGGACTATTTTCCCACCAATATGTACCGGAATTGTCTAAGAAAACGTCGGCAACCCTATGTAGAACCCACCTGATTGATTTTAACTTGCGAAAAAAAAAACCGGAATGCATAGACAAAGATGAAGTTCAATCAACAATTATTACTTTACAACAATCGACTTTCCGAAAAGTCGTCATTTGACCGTGGTTCAAAATTACGAAATGTTCTCGAATCTTTCCCTTAGGGATAGATCCCGGACAGTGGCACGTTGTGTTGCCCAGTACATTAAATAAAATGCCTACCTACCTTTCTAGAAGAAACAAGTAACGATAATCGTAGGTTACCATTAACACGATCGACCATCTTAGATACTAAGAAACCCATATATTTTACTTCAGGGACCCTAAACTGAAATTTATCACGATTGAACTTTACATTATTTGTTTTGGCTCTGTCCAGAACCTCTATTAAAATTCTGTCATGGTATTTTTCATCTTTCCCTGCTATGATAAGATCGTCAAAATAAATTCCTACCCCATTAATATCACCAAATAATTTCTGATTCTTTTTCTGAAAGACCTAGGGGACAGAACAAATTCCCAAAGGTAGCCTGCTAAATTTATATCTACCAAAGGGAGAGTTAAATGTACACAATTCTGAACTGGGATTATCTAATGGTATTTGCCAGAATCCTTCTTTTAGATCTAATACAGAGAAACATTGCTTTCCTTCCAATTTGTTTATGATTTCTTCTGCAGAAGGAATTACATGATGTTCACGCTTTATTGCCTTATTAAGATTTCTGGGATCAAGACATATTCTTAATTTACCATTAGGTTTTTAGGCTTTTCGACGCTTTATTGCCTTATTAAGATTTCTGGGATCAAGACATATTCTTAATTTACCATTAGGCTTTTCGATCACAACTAAACTATTTACCCAGTCTGTGGGCTTGTTTACCTGAGAAACAATACCTTTTTGTTCTAATTCCTTAATGGTAGTTCTTAACTCTTTATGTAAAGATTGGGGAACTCTTCTAGGAGCATTAATAACAGGTGGTACATATGGCTTTACTTCAATATGATGAGGCTCTCCAGGAAATGTTACCAATCCCTAAAATACATTTTGGTAACTCTGGATGACATTTATTTTAGAGTCAAGAGAAATTATATCAATAAGCTGAACTAACTGCAGTTTTTCACAAGCTTGCAAACCTAAAATTGGCTTGGCTTTTACATCTACGACTATAAATTTAAGAATAACATCAGTGTTTTTATCAGTACAACAAGCTAGATCTATAGACCCAATAGTTTTCAACTTAATATTACCATATGACATTAAAATCACATCAGTCGAGTTTAATTGGTTCTTTTGTTTTAAATTTAAAGTTTCAAGAACATGGAGTGGTAACACATTGACTTGGGCTCCTGTGTCCAGTTTAAAAGAAACTTGTTGACCCTCAATTGATATTACTTTAAGCCATTCATTGCAAATATTTGATTGAACATTACGTACAATATCAACAAATAGGCTAACATCCGAATTATTTGTTTGCACATCATTCACTTTCCTGTGAATACTTTTAGCAATTGATTGATGTAGCATTGGATTTACCTTGCTTTTGCACATAGCTACAAAATGGTTTTTCCTTTTGCACTTGTTGCATAGTTTATTATAAGCTGGGCACTGACCTTTCATGTGCTTTCTTCCACATGTCTGGCATTCAATAATTTGTTGCTTTGAAGATTTGGTCGGGTTATGGTTATGTTTATTTACAGCATCAACACAGTTGGAGTTATTGATGGTTTTTACCTGACTCCTACTCAATTCACAAGCTCGAACACTGTCGACCGCTTTTTGTAAGGTTAGGGCAGGTTCCCCTAACAATCTTTCCTGCAAGTTGACAAGTTGACTTGAACTCCCAGCACTATTCTGTCTCGAATCAGGCTGGTTTCCTGCTCTCCAAAGTTGCATGATGCAGCAAGTGTCTTTAATTCAGTCAAGTACACGTCAATTGATTGACCGTCTTTTTGTGAACAAGAGAAAAATTTGAACCGTTCAAGCACTTCATTAATTTGTGGTAAACAGTGATTATCGAATTTATTAATAACTTCCTCAAATTTGCTCTCCTCACCCTCAAACGAATGTATTATATACATTCACGCCTTCATCACCAATTAGATTGAGTTTTTTTTGTCAATTTTGATATTATCCGGCTTTTCCACTTTTTCTGACGCCATGAGAAAATCATCTAACTTCTGCTTCCACTTCATCCAATTTTCACTGGTATTCCCGCTGAAGAACAACTCTCCAGGAGGCTTAAAGGTCATTGTGAATGATGATAACGGTTTAGGCAAAGTTCACTTTACAGAACACAAAAGTTCATTTTTTCCCGAATACGAAGGTTCTTAGCAGGTTCCTGACACCATGTTTCAGTCTCTTGTGGCTGTGTCAATTATTCAGCAAAATTCATAATCGTATTTAAATGAAAGCCACAATTCACAAGAGACTGAAACAGTGTTGTCCAGTACATTAAATAAAATGCCAACCTACCTTTCTGGAAGAAACAAGTAGCGATAATCGTAGGTTACCACTACCACGATAAATATGTTTCACATTTGATAGGTCGGCCTTTCGTGATGTCATTTCTCTGGTTATGGGGTTTTCTTATCAATATGATTAGTTAGCTCAGTTATGACCTCGTCATCTGACCGTGATTCATAATTGTGTGGTGTCATCGATCTTTCCTTGCGGGTATGGATCCCAGACCATCGCTTATAACCAGTTTTCTTGCTTCAGAAAGATGTTAATAAAATACCTACCTCAATGGGGCATAGGCGCTATAGGCATACCTCAGTCATTTTTTTCCCTCAAAGGAATGAAAAAAAGTACTTTAACTATTGCTACCTTGTTGTTTGCCACTTTCAATTTGAAAATGTTGTGCAATTGTGCTACTGGAGGCATTTTGTTGCGTACAGGAAATATCCATTCAATTTTCTGAGGAATACCTCAGGAGTGAATGAAATTCTGCAGACATTTCTTTCGGCAGTTTGTGCTACCTCTCATCTTGCAACCGAATCATTATCTACCCCGAAACAGATGTATTGATCTCAACATTTGACTGATGCGACATGATGAATGATCCTTCGAAAATCGTTTCATTGTGAAGTGTTGCTTGGAAATGACGTTTAAAGCATTGAAATCGGTAGATTTAAATTTTCGTCTCTTCTCGGAAATGGACCTTCCTGAACTATTTAAAACGAATTGACTTATAAAATGGCTAGATTATGCTTAGAAAAATTTCGCTAAGAAAGAATACTTCCTGGCAAATGGATTTCGATTTGTGGCTTATGTCTGATTAAAGTGTCCTGATTGGCCTATTTGCTATTTGCTAACTTGCACTGGAAAGTATGAAAATAATAACTGAATTGCCTGTCTTGCAAGTCGCTGGTAAAAAGACAATGTAGGGATGCTGCTCTGAAAAGGCAGGACCTCATTGCCTCTATTTGGAAGAACAACCGGATGGTTGTGAGCGTAAGTCTATACAGCTAAAGAACTCATGTACACTGGTGCTGGTGCTCGTTAAATCCGCGGTGGCCTCAAATGTCCTTGCTTCGGCGTGGTGTTGGTGAGTGGGGTGACAGCTCAGTTCTCGTTATCTGACCGTTGGTCAAAATGGCGAGGCGTTGTCTTTGCCAATAGCACATATTATTGCTTCAGTGCGATATCAATTTAGTGCCTACTGACGAAAAGGCTGTCCGATATTTGAATAAAACCATGTATGGAAATTGAACATTTTACCTCTTGCAAACTTTTCGGTTTTGGTACCGAATGTTATGTTTCGAACCTTTATCCACACTCAAGGCAACAGTTATGGACACACTTTTGTTTACATTACCACTAGCTCCCTAATTTAACAAGTGATCATAGTTGTGATCTGTGACGATTGACAATTCATGGCAACAAAAACATTTAAAATGCTGCATAAAGAGTCGATTGTTTTACCGTTCTTTCAATGAAATTGAAGTGAATCGTATCATAATATTCAAAATTTATTGGTGTCTTAATTGAGTTGCAATTTAGCAAAGGCTAAGTGTTTCATTCCTTATGTGTGCTCCGATGTAATAGGGTAAGCAAAAAATTGGTTTGATAGAACTTATTTTACATTAACAGTTTTTAACAGCTTTGTTCAGTGTAAACTAACACCAGTAGCTTGTGAATCAATGTACGTTATTGATTGTTTGAAATTGATATTTAAAATTAATATGAGGATTTGCCAGCCTTTAGTTTGCAAAGTCGAGATATCATGGTTTACCCGAGAGACTAAAGAGGCTACACACATTCCCCTGTCACGTGTGGGACAATCAGACACCATAATTTCAACAATATAGTATTATAAAACATGTAATTTTGGTGGAGTGGTAGCAAACGGGAAAGTAGCGCCAAGGCGTTTTTTTTTGTCGCCAAACCAAGATGGCGGAAATCACAAAACCAAGATGGCGCTGTGTCCATGTAGCAAAATTCACACTGAACATTTGCATAAATGGATTTGACAGTAATTTCTATGTATACTATAGTAATTTTTTGCGAAATGGTATAGAAATATGAAACTTACCCTATTTTGTTGCCACATTGTAGATCCTATTGATTTCTTCTACGAAGGCTAGAAATTGCCTTTGCACCTCCGTCCCCAAATGTCGTCGCCGCCAAATATATTCGGCAAGGTAGCCGTCAAACTGATCCTTAACGAAACGCCTTCCCTTAAGGGACCGTTTGACGGCACACCACGTACCCTCAATAGCATTTGTATGGCATCCTGTAGCCGGGTCCTTGAAATTCTTACTATGGTTGATCGTCAGATGCTGGCATTTAAAACCCTTGTACTCTTCGTTGTTCGGATTACCCATGCCAGCATAAGACTCCCAACAGTCAGACAAAATTGTAGTCCCCGGCACAATTCTTTCTCTTATTTTCATTGCAAAAGATACGGTGGAGTTTTGTAAAGTGTCTCTTATTTTTCACAGGCACTTTCTGGAATAAAAAAAGCATGTCAATTATATGCATATTTACCATACAAAGCATAAGCATAAATTTGGTACTTTGTCAAAATCACGAATCTTCCATTGGGCTTGTTTCCCTTATTTTACAAATTAGAGAACAAATGGAGCGGACCTATAAGAGCTTAATTTCTTTCAAAGTCCTACAAGTATCAGAATAACTGCTTAACCCTGTAAGGGATTCACGCGCATAATTCCACCTTACAAAATGCAGTCTTTCCAGCATAACCTCCTTACAATTTTTACCATCTTAACCAATATAATGTATTCAAAAGATTCTATTCTTAGGAAAGGAACAGTAGAATGTTTCAGGAGGAATGTATTTTAAGAAATGGACCAATAGAATATCTTCTAAGAACTATATTCCAAGAAAAGTAAGGACATAATATTTCAAAATGATATATTCTAAGGAATAGATCACACGAATCTCTCTCTCCTTCCAAGGAATTCTATTCAAAGGTGAATCAATAAAATCTTTTCTAGGAGCTCTAATCCAAGGAAAGTAACAATAGAATCTCACCAAAGGATTTTATTCGAAAGGATGGAACAATATAGATATTCTTGACACTTGAAAAAAATCCATGTATTCTTTAAACTAATAGATGTAATTATTTAGTCACTGATTGTGACACGGAGATAGAACACGCACATTTTAACATCTTTCTTTCACAACCACAAAAATAACACTTCTCCGTCCCTCTTTCAATTCCTCCAAATACCCATTGACCATCCACTCTTTTTCCTCTATTATACTTTCTTTTCCCAAACTTACTCTCATCTATTTCAACAGTCTTTCCCTCTCCTCCAATCATTCCATTAAACTCCAAGCAAGCATTCATACAAACCTCTCTTCAAAAATTAAACCAGTCAGTCATTGTATGAGTCGACACATCCATTTCATTTATAACACATTTAATCGATATTTCACTCACAAAATACCACATAATCAAAAGAGTCTTACAGATATGCAATTTACTCCTTTCAAACCATGTTCCCTATGGCACTGATTGAGATTTCTTGTGTCCATCCCTTCTGCACTTCCACTGATACCTATCACCCAAATCCTTTCGTGGTTATATAGAATGAAAAGTTATATAGCCGTATTTTGTACGGCACAATAGACACTCCGGGCAGAACAACCATGCTCGAAATTTTCAGTGACGATTTATCGATTGTTGCCACACAACTTTTAACTAGTAACACATTTTTACCATTACGAATTACATAAGTTACTGTCTAATCAAGAATTATTTGAGTTTCGATTAGACTTACATGCCTTTATTCCATAATATTACACATGATACAAACATTTTTGCCTTTACCAATTACATAAGTTGCTGTCTAATCAAGAATTATTTGAGTTTTCGATTAGACTTACATGCATTTATCTATTCGTACTGATCTTTAATATTTACCTTAACTTGGGTCTCCTCAAGTCTAATCAGTTGCAGCATATTAGCTACCGAGAGCTGGTGACCTAGAAAAATAATAAATTAGATTATCTTGAGATGGTCTTGATTAATTTGGTGCACTGGCGAAAAATAAATTTGGCCAGGCACAACTTCATCTCCCGCTCGGTTCTTCTTGCACCTAAAAATATTATTTACTGTAAATTTTCTAATTTTTTTTAATGTTTAAATTTATTTTGTTACTAACAGATTAAATGTTTTTTTAAAATAAATATTTAATATATAATTACGTGGTGGGGTAAGAAAGAATGACTGCGGCTGTCGCACAGTCATAGCTTCCGGTTGAGGAAGCTCAACCACACTTGGTATCCTTGGAACGTAAGGTTTACGTTCAACCCTCCTACATCTGGAGCAGTAGGGTTTAGGTTTATATTCTAATAAATAAAGAATATATTATAACTTTCAATATAGAATTTAATTAAAGTGTTACACATAGCAAAAATAAAGTTATTTATTTTTATTTGATATATTTGTTGGGGGATGAAAACTTTTTTATTATCTATTATGTTTACGAGTCTTTTAAATTTCATGAAATTGATTTACATTTAGTGTTAAATAATGTCAACTTTAAAAATGTAAGAAAATATACTTACTCTTCTCTCTTTTAATCTTGCGTCGAATATCTAAAAAAAATAAAGTAGGGGCAATTAAAAAAACTTTAATAGTTATAATGATCTTTAATATAAAAATATATTTACCTGAATAATGTCTTTTCAAGGGCTTACTAAAAAGAAATAGTACCTGATTTCTGGAATAAAAGTAAGCTGTCTTAGCAAATTTACAAGCACATTTAAAATGAATTACCTTGAGAAAAGAAGCCGCAATCTGAAACTATTTAATCCAATACATTAACAAAAAATGTATAATATACATACCATATTCACCAATTCTTTCCCATCAAGAACATACTTAAAATACATAATTAAAGATTATGTAATGGAAAAAAATAACAGAGCTACATAATTAAAAACAATAATTAATATTTACTTTTTTTTAAAATTTCTTTAATAATTTCAACATCATCATCCGATAATGTTGACAATGCTTCTTCCTTTATGAAGGATCTTTCGTTTTCAGATGAATTTATGGCGCAATGACCATTTGGACCAGCTCCATCATTTGATAGGTTTGAAATTTAAAATACACTCATGTAATTACAAGATATGAGAACATCACCACGTAATTAAAAACAATTATACTACGGAATTTTAATTAACGGTGTAACAATAACGCTGTTACAAAAATATTCGGGGGAGCTAAAAAAAAAAGAAAGGCAATTTATGTTACATTTTTAAAGATTGGAGAATACTGCTATGCAACAATTATAATATTTTGAAATTTGCGTGTTTCTTGCGCCATACGTATTCTGCCAGGTAATAGTCCAAGCCGTCTTTTGTGTGGCTTCAACTAATACCTCGCTTAACGGCTGCCCATGTACCTTCAATTTTATTGGTGTGGGCACCTGTAACCAGATTTTTGAATTCCAGCCTATGGTTAATTTTTAAGTGTCCGAAGCCTTCCTCTTCCGGGCAATCGTACGCCCTCCAGCAGTCTGAAATTACTGTGGTATCCGGTAGAATAAATTGATGTATAACACTCACACACACAACAAACTGTCCGACGACCTATCAGACACCACTTGCATAAAACATTTGCCTGATCTCCTCTCAATTCCACCAAACACCTATTTTCCATCCACTCGTTTACATTTCCTTTTTCCAAACTTGCTCTCATCAATCTCTACAAGCACTCCCATACCCCCGATTTTCACACTATTATTGATCATCTCAGTCACGCAAACCTCTACGAAAAGCCTTCCAATCACACACAGTCTTCGAAGAACATTCACCTTCATGCATACTAAATTTACTAGCTTGCTTCCACACCCAATTATACAACAGAATCAAAACCTCATTCATCGACAATCTGTTGAAATCAAACCATGAACCCTTTCTCACGCTCCTTTTAATGTCATGTGCATTCCCTTTCACCTTGGATCTACACCTCTACTCAAAACCATCACTCATTTCTTTCCTTTCACACAATTTCATGTCATTACCACATACCTGACATTCATACCTATCAGTTATCAATCCCGCTTTCATACAAAAATCAAACTTCATTCGCCTATCATTCAATTCATACAAAAACCTCAAATTAACAATATCATCATACTTCAAACCATCAGCATTCATTCGCTTACTTACATCAGACATTTCCTTACTCACTTCAGGCATACTTACATTTGCAGGCATAATTAACTAACGATGGTGTAAATCCTACAGCAATAAAATCAAAAGTAATGGAGCATTGAAAAGCGATTCTAAAGAACCATATGAGAGCGTTGATAAAAACTTAAAAAGCGATTAAAAAAGCACCTAACGCAGGGAGAAGACGAAAAAGAATGTTAAAACAATGATCGAAAAGGAGTGGGTGGAATTTGAAAAAACCGGGGGCAAGGAAGTGTGAGTGGGTGGTATGTAAAAAAACAGGGTTAATTGACTAGGTTACCTACTGTAAAAATTATGGACAATATTTCTTTTTCAGTGGTGCTGTTAACTCGTTCGGTCGTGTTGAGTTTTCTACTCGCAAAATCCACTGGTTTGGGGAATCATGGTGGGTCAAGTCAATACCTTTTAGATAAGAGGAAGCCAGCGCTCGAAATGGTGACGTCACCAACAGAAGACCTAAATCTTCGAAGAACTTGCAGTAGAAACTTTGATATCAATTGGTTTAGAAGAATGTTAGTTTCCGTAAAACCGACGCTTTTTACCTTTTTTGGTTCCTTGCTTTTGCTATCTTTGGACAATTTGTATAGCAAAATAAGCTTCAATTACTTTTGAAAACTCAAAATCAAGTTGAAAATTATAAGAAAAGTAGCTAACCCTAAGACTAACCTCTACCCCATGAGACTTAATGCCTCTCAAAAGTGTTTACGTTTCCCTTTTAAAGGATTATCGTTTGATTCATGAGCTTTCACATAGCCCAAGTTGTGTTTTTGAATTGCATCAGTAACTGCTAATTCCAGCCTTCTTTTCGAAACAGACACTTCCTTGGGACATTTCCTCCAAATGCAGCTATGTATACTTTCGTTGGTGTTTTGAGTCTCACCAACGACACATCTGTCAGAAGTTGCCTCAGATGCTAATCGCTGGTACACTGGTATAATCTTTTGCACAACTTGTGGCGTCAGGTGTCTTCATTACAGCGTGCGATTCTGGCATTTCCCCTTTGCAAATCGCCCTTTCATAGAAACACCATGATGTTTCCCCATCAGGACACTTGGTATGTTGTGGCTTTCTGTTGGTTGATGAACAATGCATCAAACTAGCATATATTGCAGATTTCATTTTTCGTGTGTCAGCACATTGTCCCTTATGTGGCTTTACGATAAATGTTTTGCAACTTAACTGTATTAAATTAAAAATTTTAAGATAAAAGGTCCTGAGACCCCTTACTGATCAATCAACTTGTTTGAAATGCTAGTGAACGCCAGGGTTTATGACATCAAACCTTTTTATTGTTTTGGCTTCTCCTTTCCTATACTTTAATTGCTGAAACCATCTTTCTTCCTTCATATTCGTATGTATGCCTAACCCGACATTGTAGCATTAAGCCTACATTTGACACGCTTGGAATAAGTGTGCTTAAAATTATTAAAAAATGCCAAAGCACTGTCATTTGTGGAATATTTTCAACAAACAAATCCAACAAAGAAAACTTGATAGTATCAGTCTCTTGGGCCAAACTAAAAAGGTCTTATTTGATGGCTTCTCATAAATCACCATTTTTAATTTTCAAGTATAAAATTTTTGTTACAAGCGCGGTATACATGCATGCCATGTACAAAGCAGTATTCGTAACTCCTCCAAAAACCAATTAGGGTTCAAACACCCCACATCTTGATTTTATTGCAGTGAAAAATGGCTTGGAGAATTCCTGCTCTACTCTAGTGGAATAAAATAAGTT
The DNA here is from genome assembly GCA_947359465.1 of Metellina segmentata. Lineage (NCBI taxonomy): Eukaryota > Metazoa > Arthropoda > Arachnida > Araneae > Tetragnathidae > Metellina > Metellina segmentata. The sequence goes on from OX375883.1 coordinate 10,764,370, forward strand.
GAACTCTTTCGAAGTTATCATCGAGAGCACATTCTGCAGTTAATTGGGAAACCATATTGATTGGTACCTCTGGTAGAGTCTAATCAAAATACCATTTTTTCCAAACTGCTGTTTAAGTTCCAGTTAGGCCCCTTTCATTATACCCAATTAAAATTCCTCCTTTTTATTTGAGGATAGCCAATCAATATATCCCCGACGGATTTATTTACCAAAACAGAATTGTCAATATCCTCCATCAATTTTGGAATTTTATATCCACCGACAAAGCTTCATTTTTATCAAACACAACTTTCTCATCAATTACACAGTCCCATCGCACATTCAACTGGTCTTGCGAGTTGATTAGGCCACGTCGTGTATTTGGGGAATTCTGTTTTCTCACATCTGGAAGTATTTTGCAGGTAGATATACCCTATTGAATAAGACCAGCCAAAAATAGCCTGTCATTTGTTTAAAAGCTAATCTTCCCAGCTTCACATATGTGTTGATTGATAATCTACAGTGGTTAGTATAGATTCCCCATGGCACCGTCTTTCCAATTTTTATCGAACCATTACATTTTAAGTCTCGCTGCCTTGTTTCTGTCAATTTGCAGCTTCCACTTCTGGTACAAATGAAATAGCGGTTAACCATTCCATCTTCCGAATGCTTTGTGTTTCTCAGAGGATACAAGGAAGAGGTTTCCACCTGGAACTTTTTTTCCAAACAATAAAATCCTCTTCAGAGTAAAACACCTCATTGCCAAAGTGAAGAACATACTCCTTGTGATGCTCAGTTATATGTTTATGAAGAGCATCGATTGTCCTGACAGAAACTATGCATACAGGGCATTTGGAAGAAAGTTTTTCTCAAGTCCCGTCGCACATTCAACAGTTCTTGCGAGTTGATGAGACCAAGTCGTGTATTTGGTGAATTGTGTTTCCTCACATCTGGAAGTATTTTTGTGGTAGATATACGGATGAATAAACCCAGCCAAAAATGGTCTGCTATTTGGGGGAGGTGGGAGGTTAATCTTCGCACCTTCACCTATATGCCCTATATGTGTTGATTGATACCCCCAAATTCTGCCAAGTTCCATCGACAGATACTCCGCATTCTCGGTTTTTGTTGATTTGGTGAAGACGATGAGCAGCCAGTCGCATCATTTCATCTGCAAGTGGTTGCACGACTTTCATCAATGCTTTTGTGTGTCTGTTGTAGGCAACGGGGTTCCATGGAGGAGACATATTCATCACAGTCATGAAATTATTAGCTTCCATAGCAATCAGGAACCATGATTTAAAGTGGCAAAAGCCACGCGAATGCGACAGCACGTGCTTCTCACATGTTGGCTGCCAGGGGAAAAGTCGAAGAGGCAAGAAATCGTTCCTCGCGGGCTCTTATCAACTGCTGCGTCAGCGTGTGACGTCAGCAGCGTCTATCGGTATAATTGAAAGAAGCGGCTTGGCAAATAGCGCCCTTATCTGTGGCTTGGCAGGTAGTGCAGTGTGGCTTAAAAACAGTGTTATGTCCATTTGAGACATAACACTTGAAATAGCAAAATGTTCACTCAATTTGGGATTGTGGATTATTAGAAAATTTTATCATTTGCTGTATTAAATTTATTCTAGTTTTTATGACAATATTATAATTTTTTATTTTAAAAAGTAAAAAGGCATTTAAAACGGCTGAATCTAACAAATGAAATAATTTTTTTTCTTCAATTTCAGCGTTTTTCTACCATAAGTGTAAGAGTTGGCCAATGCGATCGCTCAAATCCACATACTCCATATGGGTTTGTAACTCGCAATCATCAGGGGCTTATTTTCATCTTTGGCAAATATATAATGTGGACTGAGCATGTTGGAAAGCATATACACCTCTCTCTTGTCTTTACAACAAAAGCCGTCTTACAAGCTGCCAATTGAACACTAACATCCCCTCGTTTCATGTGAAGGGCCTTTAAATCTTGGGGATACCCTTTACGGTTGGCACGAACAATTCTACCACTGTTTATTTTATAATTTTCAAACAACATCAAATACAGTTTCGGGGAAGAAAAAAAGTTGTCCATATATAGCTTATGGTCTTTACCTTTTACACACTCGACTAAATGAGTAACAGTTGACAAACTCTCATGTTATATGTATAACCGAAATTGCCAGCTAGTTTGTAATCTTTAATGCCAAATCGTTTGTGCTTTTTACAGATGTATTGCCTAAAAATCACCCTTCCCTTGAAAGAAACAATCACCAAATCCCCAGCAATTTCTTCGAATGGCTCATAAACGTCCTTAAAAATACGCCCTTAAGGATGTCAAAAATGTGTGTCTCTGACCTTCCACAAATTATCATAGTTTGGGTCTGTTTTGTCGGGAGGATTTTTGTTGTCGGAGAAGTAAAGAAATTTTAAAAGTTGGAAATGTCTGTCTCAGGGGCATTGTTCGACCAAAATATGGAGATTCTCCTCTGTCGTCCAATAGTCTTTCACCTTTGTCGATATGGGCTATCAGCAAAGTCAAACCTTAAAACCTTTGTATTTTTGCTGCATCGGTCTCTACCCATACTGCAGAATGACTTGGTTTTCCACCTGAGGTGTTATGTAGTTGCAGCAGTTGGGATGCATATCTGTTCGTTTCCAATGTAACTTTTTCCATCAAAAAAACTAGAAATACGCATGAAAAAGAATCCATCTCACTTTTAGCTTGTAAAGCTGCGCCTAAAATTCGACGCTCCCCGGAAATTTTAAAATGACGGAGTTTTGAGAAGATGAAACTGTTATCCACTTCAAATTTTTCACCAGCTGGCTCATAAGCATCTTCATCGTCAACATCATCACTTTCAACGTCTTTATCTTCATCAGCTTCGCAACCGTAGTCATTGTCGTTGTAAATTTCATCACCAAATTCTGCCATAAGTTTTGTATTTCAGTTGGGATGAGCCCTTTACTACTCGTCGTCATTATTATTTATGATTAGTCGAATACAAAATATATATATATATATATATATATATATATATATATTTTCAAGCATATCTATGAGCATGTAGTAGAGTTCTAGCCCTCCAGCAATGTCGCAGCCCCCAGGGGCATTCCTTCTTTAGGTTTGTACGGGCTTCACAACCCCGGGGTACCTGAGTGATCTTCCCTCCCTTTCGTTCTTCTTCTCCTCTAACCTTTGCTTTTTGCTTTTTCTTCCTCCCTCGTTGTGGTTGCCTCTTCGGAGGTGAGGGCTCCCCTTGAGAAGCTTTTCGCCAGTCTGTGCATTTAGCTCCTCTTGGGGATTATATCACCCACGTGTTTGCCGTGCGTGGAGACCTGTGTCTTCGGAAAAGGTGATCCTGGTGATTGAGGGACAACATAACGCCCCAATACATTGCTTCGGCTCCTGCTTCGGATAAACAGGAAGTGTGCTTTGGTCCCAGTACATTGATCGGCTGGTGGGTATATCCTGCTAGGACTAAGGACCTGCTCACCAACTAGCTCCTTAGGGCAGTCATAGAGGTGAGTTGGGTCCGTATAGTCCCTGGCTAGCACCGGTGCAGGAACCTGTATCCCCTCGTTGGACTCCATGGTGGGTGGTGCCGCCGGGGACTGAATATTTAATTAATAATCATGGATAACCAAAAACCTACTTCTCCTTCAGTGGAGCATTTATCTACCGAAAGTAATGGAAAAAATACATCAGAACAAAAATTTTTTATAATTAAAAGTAATGAGGGAAACCTAAAAAATATATCAGCAATTTTACTACATAAAACTATAATAGGCATGGTTGGAGAGACGAAGAACATAAAAAAAACACTAGCAGGAGATGTACTCGTTGAAGTTTTAAATAATACGCAGGCTTTAAACATACAAAAAATTAAATTCGTTGGTCCAATTGCAGTCACAGTTACACCCCATAAAACATTGAACTCATCAAGAGGCGTTATCTCTGAATCTGATTTAGTACATGACACTGAACAAGACATCTTAGAGTCCCTGTCTAATCAATCTGTAATAAATGTAAAAAGAATCACTATATCAAGAAAAGGCCAAAGAATACCCACCAAACACGTAATAATAACTTTCAATACACCAAGCATTCCAAAACACGTAAAAATAGCCTATATTAATTGCCCAGTGAGACCTTTCATACCAAATCCAGTCCGTTGTTTTAAGTGTCAGAGATTCGGCCACTCTTTTCTCGCTTGCCGTGGCAAAGAAACCTGCGCAAAATGCTGTAGTACAGATCATAAGACCGATATCTGTACATCATCATCCCTTTGCTGTGTCAACTGCAAAGGTGACCATCCAGCTTTTGCCAGGTCTTGCCCTAAATTCCAAATTGAAAAAGAAATTCAAACAATAAAAGTTCAACAAAACATTTCATTTCCAGAGGCCAGAAAAATTGTAAATGATCGCACCCCGAAACCTGGCATATCTTACTCTTCTATAGTAAAAAAAACTTTCAAAACTAATGGAACTCAAACCGATGTAACTATTTTTAAGCCATCTCCACAACATAAAATTTCAATTAACCAACCTATAACGCCTCTTATCTCTAAAGCATCAGCTACAACCTCAACAAATACAAAACACATAAACCAAACAAATCGACCTAAAAATACTTCTTTAAAAAGAGCCATATCATCTGAACAAAATAACATTAAAATTTCAAAAAGTTCTTCTCAAACCTCTCTTCAACCTGACGTTTCATCCAGAAATATGATAACTAATCCTTCTACCAGTGACCTCATTAATCTTTATAATACTGAAAGCGACATTTCATCTGTAGAAGATGAGGACTTGGAGACTTCGCCACTGAAGCCCAAGAAGGATCCTCGGCAAGACAAACATCGTCCTAGGACGAGAAATCACAAGTAGTTTTTCCTTTTCCTTTATACTTTATTTTTATGGCTTCATTCCTTTCCTGGAACTGCCGTGGTTTTCGTCAAAAAATTGATGATGTCAAAGACATCATAAACAACCACAAGCCAGCTGCAATCGCCCTCCAGGAGACCTTTTTGAGAAGCAATGATTCCACCAACATTCACCATTTCACTACATTCAGAAAAGATTACGATGATGGCCATAGAGCATGTAGAGGTGTTGCATTGCTTACCTCCCATGACTTTCCAGTAACTCAAATTAACTTAAAAACAAATCTGCAAGCTCTTGCTGTAAGACTTCACGTAAATATTTTAATAACAATATGCAATTTATACTTACCTCCTAACACCCGTATTGCCACTTCTGACTTAAATAATTTAATAGATCAACTTCCACAACCATTCATGATACTTGGTGACCTAAATGGCCATCATATCCTCTGGGGCAGTTCAGACATTAATCAAAGAGGCAAACAAATTGAGAAACTAATAACGGACAATGATTTATGTATAATGAATAACGGCCAACCTACTTACTTTCACTCACCTTCACTTACTTACCATTCAATAGATCTGGCAATTTGCACTCCTTCAATTTTGCCATTTTGGACCTTTTCTGTGGATCCTTACCTTTACAATAGTGACCATTATCCAATTAAACTTAAATATGAAGGCCAATACCAAAATCCCTATGTCAGCAAACCTAACTATATATTTGAAACTGCCAACTGGCCACTTTTTACTAGCCTCGCTGACCTTACTAATATGGTAGAAAGTGATGATATAAATGAAGTTACTAATAAAATAACAGACATAATTATAGATAGTGCTGACGCCTCAATTAAAAAAGTTATTAATAAGCCTAAAAAACAGAAGAAACCTTGGTGGAATGAGGATTGTAGCGATGCTTACCGGAAACAAAGGAAGTCCTGGAATATCTTCAATAGATATCCAACTAGTGAAAATTATATTATTTATAAAAAAACAAAAGCGGCCTTTCGAAAAATACAACGACGTAGTAAGAGGGATTCTTGGGTGAATTATGTAAACAGTATAAATAGCAAGACCACAAGTAAACAACTATGGAACAGGATCAAAAGAATATCCGGTGTTTACCCCAATAGACAAATCCCGATTCTAGAATGCAATAACCAAGTACTATCAGCACCCAAAGATATAGCAAACGCAATTGCTTCATGCCTTTCCGATATATCCAGCTCCACTAACTACTCTGAAAGTTTTAAAAAAATTAAAATTGCATCTGAGAAGAATAAAGTTAATTTCACTTCAAACCGTATATTATCATATAATTGTGATTTTACTTTTTCCGAATTGACAAAGGCTTTATCCTTAGTTCACAAATCAACTCCTGGCCCAGATAATATTAGTTACATCATGCTCAAACATCTTTCAAATAGTTCTTTAAATCATCTCCTTAAATTTTATAACAGAATTTGGAACGAACACACTTTTCCTCAGTCATGGAGGTATGCTACCATAATACCCATACTGAAACCGAACAAAGACCCCAAGAATCCTTCGAACTACCGTCCTATAGCCCTGACAAGCTGCTTATGTAAAGTTCTAGAAAAGATGGTCAACGCTAGGTTGGTTTATGTTTTAGAAAAAGATAAATGTCTCTCTCCACTCCAAAGTGGTTTCAGAAAAAATAGATCCACTATTGACAACTTAGTCGCTCTCGAGACGGAAATAAGAAACTCATTTGTTCAAAATAAGCATCTCGTTTCGATTTTTTTCGATATCGAAAAAGCGTACGATAGAACATGGAGACATGGGATTTTAAGGGACATTTTTAAAAACGACATAAGAGGTAATCTGCCTATTTTTATTCAAAAATTTTTAGAAAAAAGATATTTTAAAGTACGGATTGGATCAATTTTCTCAGATGTTTTTATTCAAGAGGAGGGAGTGCCACAGGGCAGTGTTTTAAGTGTTACTTTATTTATTTTAAAAATTAATGATATTGTTTCTCAATTGCCTCCATCAGTGAAAGGTCTTATTTACGTTGACGATCTGCAAATTTCATGCGCAGCTAAAGATATTCGTTTAATTGAAAGACAACTTCAACAGGCCGTTAATAAAATCATTCATTGGACTAACGAAAATGGTTTCAGTTTCTCACCTTCCAAAACCGCGTGTGTTCATTTTTGTAAAAAACGGAATCTTCATCTTGACCCTGAAATATTTTTCAAAGATATTTTAATTAATGTTGTGGACAATTTTAAATTTTTAGGTATCATATTTGACAAGAAGTTGACTTTTCAACCGCATATTTTAAATCTACGCAAACGTTGCGAAAAGGCTCTTAACATCTTACGAGTTTTATCTAAGTTATCATGGGGATCTGATCGGAATTGTCTTTTAAAAATATATAGAGCATTAATACGATCAAAATTAGATTACGGCTGCGTGGTGTATGGTTCAGCAAGAAAATCTGCTCTTCAAACCCTGAACACTATCCACCACACAGCTTTACGTTTATGTTCTGGTGCCTTCAGGACTTCACCCGTAAGCAGCTTATATGTGGACAATTTTGAACCTTCTCTGGACTTAAGGCGACATTTGTTGTCCTTGGAATATTATTTTAGAATTTCCTCAATCCCTCATCACCCATTGCATACCATTCATCACAGTCCGTATTTAAAACGCCTCTATCTAGCTAAAACATCCTTCATCCCTACATTTCACTTAAGAATGCTGGATTTGATGAACGGATCCGAACTTTGTTCACTTGACGTTACCCAGAAAAAACTGTATTCTTTCTCTCCTTGGTTTAATCATTATTTTCAATTTCAAAACCCGTTCCAAAATTTTAATAAAGCAGATACCTCTGATATTATTTACAAACAGCTTTTTCAAAACCATATACAAAAATACACAAATTTTATACAAGTTTACACGGACGGATCGAAAAGGGCAAACTATGTTGGAGCTGCGTTCACTATTAGTCACTCTGTTCACAGTTTTAAACTTCATTCTTCATGTTCTGTTTTTACATCTGAAATCATGGCCATATATAAAGCATTGGAATATATATCTGATCATTGTCATAAAAATTGTATCATTTTCACTGATTCATTAAGCGTTTTACAGTCATTGAAACATCCTGATCATGACAGTCATCCCATTGTTTTAGAATCACTGGAAAAAATTTATCATCTTTCATCCAAAAATTTTAACTTGTTATTTTGTTGGATCCCATCTCATGTTGGGATATCTGGAAATGAATTAGTTGACAAAGCCGCCAAATCGGCCGTAAATAATTTTAATCATACTATCCCTTATCGTGACCTAAAATCTATCATTTACACATTTTTACAAGACAAATGGCAAAACGAATGGAACGAACAAACTGAAAACAAACTCCATGCTTTAAAACGAAATATAATTCAATGGAAATCGCTACCTTTTAGAAGACAGGATGTAATTCTAACACGTCTCCGTATTGGTCACACGCGAATAACCCATAGACACTTCCTCCTCGGAGAAGATCATCCCATTTGTAACTACTGCATTTGTCCACTTACGGTGAAACACATTTTAATAGAGTGTTCTCATTTTAATTATCAACGTCTTAAATATTTTAAATCTTATACCTTGACTTTAAAAGACATGGTTGGGGAGAATCCTCATCCAAATATTTTTAGCTTTTTACATGACATTGGTTTTATCCATCACATATAATTTTATGTAGTATTCATTCATCATGTTTTTACTCATTTCACTTCATTATTATATTATATATTTGATTTTTTATCTTGAGTTTGGCATAATATGTCCCAAGAGGACTCAATGCCACAAAATCATATCCAATCCAATCCAGCAATGTCGCAGGAATTATCTTTGTCGGACTATCTGAAGAACTATACTGGCAATAAACTGCCTAAATGGCTTTTCAGAACTATTGTTATTACGGAAATCCAATCCGTGATATTTGTCGATCAGTTTATCCGTTAATCGATTTTTTCCGCTGATATTTTTCCCATCAGACAGGTTTTTTGGCCACGATTTATTAATTTAATTTTTGCAGTCTAGCACCCATACGCTTTAGAATATGTCCAACACATTTTACTTTCCCTATAGCATACGGTGCAGTACGTTGGATCTCTGGAAATGTTTTTGTATCCCCATCGCCGATATATTTAACATACTTTATGTCTCTTTCGGAGAGAAGGACCTTTGAAATATCTTTTTCATTCCAACCACTTCCATTTTACAAGACGAGCCTGAATGATTTTTAACAGTGTGCTTGATGGTTCAATTTCCAATCTTAATACGCCTTCCCACATTTTGAGCCTTTTTACTGATCACACCCCTTAAAATACGATGAAATAACTTCAACATCTTGCACCTTTCCCGTGACATCCCCTATCACGCTGCAAAAACCAATTTGACAGGTATGATCGCTTGTTTTCCACGTTCCGTCGCCACATGCATATTTCGTTATTTTCTGCAGCTGAAATTTCTTCTTGAACTGCCTTCTTAATCGAATCAATAGACTCTTCAAAACTGGTCCATTTGATTTTTTGCAAAATCCTATCGTATGACTTTAGGGATACAGGTGGAGGTAAATCCATTGCTGCGACAATATTTATAATCCCACATAGACCTAGGCCTAGTCTAATACAGCATGCACCATTCGAGTGTTTATCTCAATCCCTTTTCGTGAGTTCAATTGCTGGCGAGCTTTTAAAAGTTGATGTGCTAACTGATTCACATTCAATGATGAACTCCTTTAGATCTGCAGTGGCAGCATGTCAAGAATTTTGAAAGTTCTGACGTTAAAATTTTCATGTTCACAAGTCTGTATCCATCTCTATGTTTAGGAATATTATTATTTTCCTCACAACCTTCGAAACGTAGTTATTTCGCAGATGCAGGCACAAGAAAAATCTAGTTCAGATACTTTCTGTTGAGAATGCTGATTCCCATGAAAACGACGTTTTTTTTTCGGCGAAAATCAACAGATCTACTTGCTTGACATTTTACCAGGATTTATAAAGACTATTTATATCAATCACAAAAAAATCGAAACGTCTTTCGAAAACTAAGGCAGAAGAGACAATACCTCCTAGAGATAAGAAAGCCAAACCACTGTTTTGTGACGTCAGAAAAATTAGGCGATGCAAAACATCATTGTTGAGCGTTTGTTATTCAGCGAGTTTCGACTTCATTCAACGAATTATTCAGTTATTGAAATTTTTCAGCTTAAAATAGCATAATGAAATGAAATTGAAAGCACAGGAAGGAATATATACAGGGTGGTCCCGAATTCATGGTACAAACTTTAATGGTAGGTACAGGACATTGTAACAATGATTTATTGTATAGGAATGTATAGTCGCAAGTGACGCGGTGAGGCGAAAACAGGGGAAATAACGGCCGAAAGGAAAAACAAAGATTTTATTGAAAGCGTTGTTGACAAGTGTCATGTTTACAGTAATTGTTCAAAATTGCGTCCACCAGTATCGATACATGCTTGACAGCGTCGGTGGAGCGATTGGCGTACACGTTCAAAGATGCCTGGTATTTCACGCACACCTGCAGCAGCTACAGATAAGCGAGCGACGAGATCCTCATCTGAGTCAACTGGAGTCTCATAAACAAGATGCTTTAGATGTCCCCATAAAAAGTAATCGAGGCTCGATAAATCGGGAGATCGGGGTGGACAAGGGACTGGTCCACCACGCCCAATCCATCGAGTACAAAACGTGGCATTCAGGTAATTCCGTACATCAATGCTGAAGTGTGCTGGCGCCCCATCGTGCTGAAACCACATGCGGTTACGAATGGCGATCGGAACATCATGCAGCAGTTGTGGTAACACTTCTTTCAGAAAAATAAGATAGCTTTCGCCAGTGAGCCGCGTGGGTAGTAAGTATGGGCCAATCAAAAAGTCGTTCACAATACCAGCCCACACATTAATACTGAAACGTTGTTGAAACGCATGTCGACGCGTTGCATGTGGATTATCGGTTGCCCACACATGGGAATTGTGCGCATTAAAGACACCCTCGCGTGAAAATGTCGCTTCATCTGTAAATAGCACATAATCTACGAAATCCGGCTGCAACGCACATTGCTGCAACGCACATTGCTGCATCACCCACAGGCAGAAGTTCACGCGGCGAGGATAATCTGCCGGATTCAATGCTTGTACTTTCTGAAAATGGAAGGGGTGTAAGCGATTTTCGTTTAACACTCTGCATACAGTCTGATGACTCACACCTACGTCACGCGCAACAGTTCTTGTGCTTGACTCGGGTCTATCAGCCACAATGTTCAAGATGCTTTCTTCCAGCCTTGGAGTGCGTACAGCTCTTACTCGACCAGCGCCATGTCTGTTGACGTCGAACGCACCTGTTTCACAAAGTTGACGATGTAACCGTTGAAAAATTCTATGATCCGGCATTCGTCGATCAGGATACTCCGCGCGATACATTCGTAACGCAGCTCTGCCGTTACCATTTGCACGGCCGTACATGTAATGCATGTCTGCTTTTTCTGCATACGTAAAGTCACCCATCGTCTACGGCAGCACAATTGTGAATGGCGCTTTTCCCTACTGCGATGCATCATGTTCAACAGCGGCTAGACATCTACTGCCCTCTACCGGCAATGATACCAACCGATCACTCCATTTCTCTTTCCTTTTATTTCCCCTGTTTACGCCTCACCGCGTCACTTGCGACTATACATTCCTATACAATAAATCATTGTTACAATGTCCTGTACCTACCATTAAAGTTTGTACCATGAATTCGGGACCACCCTGTATACACAATTTATAATTGTGGGAAACAATAAAATATGACAAAGCAACGTTCAGAAGGTTAAAATTTAAATAGTAATGTTTGCGATGCTTCATTGAATATCTGGAAAGTTACGGGAGGAAATAAATGTGACTCAGTGAAATTGAGAGTAAAAATTAATTATGGATACAAAATCAAATTGACAGTTTAAATTATGTTTAATAGGCAATGATTAAAAAATTCTGAGACATCTGTAGGAAAAAGAAATTCTGGAGAATCCCCAGCATCCTTGATAAATGCTGCCATATAAATGTATTTGTAATTTATATTAATTTTCGGTTATTCATAAGGTTAAAATTTTCAAGGGCTATATTTGTTGGGTTATAGGACATGTTGATAGCCAAATTATTGTATCTACGTGTATAGTGACAGTGTGATACATTTTACATACAGAAAAGCTTTAAATTTGGATAGTAACATTTAGTAAATAAGTTATTTAAATGACTTTGCTAAAAAAATAATTTCCTTGTTATTGGAATTTCAAAAATGACGAGTTGAGTATAAATTCTTTTTTTAGGTAATTAAAGAATATGACTATAGAAGTTGATCAGATAATTTTTTCAGTTAGAAGCATTTGAAAACTATTTATATTTAACTTGGAGGATGGATACATATATCAGGTGTCTCCAATGTCAATTGCATAATAATTTTTGACCAATATATCCATATAGTCCCTTTTATATTCTCAACTGTTAAAAAAATATTTTGCCTTAATATTTGAAAAAGGAGGTTGGAGAAGTATTTCCTGTATGCAAGAATCAGTGAACACCCATGATATATATTAGGGTCATTCTATGCTGAAATAGAAAAACTTGAAAAAATAAAATAAGATATATTTTACATAATTTTGGGTTGAAAAAAAGTATGGAGTTCTTTGTATTTGATTCATTGTAATGAAAATTAAGCAATTAGAATAAAATTTTAGAAAAATGAAATGTTACGTATGTTACTAATTTTTTTTATTATTAAATTTACTTAATGAATGACATTTAAAAAAATTGCATGACTGCAATTATGAAAGGCTCTAAAAAGGAATGTATATACTTTTCAAACTATATCATGTTGAACAGAACATAATTTTATTCAAATGTTCATAAGCATTTTCTGTTATTCCTCTTTACTGTAACATAAGTTATTACATTAAATTTAATTCTTTGAACTGAAAAATATCAGTAAATTCATAACATTCCCATCAAAGTTTAGCTTTATATTAGTTTGTTGATCAATTCAAGTAAATATTTTGTTTTCCATTGTTCTTTGCTAATATATTTACACTTCAAGATCAGTATATTTGTCTAAATGTAATGTAAGTTACTGTGGTATATACAGTTATATATATACAGTATATATAGTTATGCCCTATATACATATAACTTGACATGAAAATTAAGTTGCAATTATGGATTAACTTTAAGCATGTAGTGATTAGTACATTATTATCTTACATGAAAACATTAAGTTAACAAATTAAATTAAGATTAATCAACGAGTCATTTCCAATGTATCCTATTGATAACATCTTGAATACTATGAAGGTCAAATATAAGAAAATTTATTTTAGAATTTCTGAAGTTCACTCACTGAAAGCAAAAAAAATAATAGGAGACTAGAAAAATAAATTTAATTCTCTTTATTAAACAAAATTATCATAGCATAAATAAATAGCATAAGAATCAATACAATAAATTATTCGTTTTAATGAATTTACAGAGCATAGTTGCCAACACCACATTGAAAAAAAAAACATCCACAGTTACCTTCAAATAAATTAACTTTTAAAATTTGTTAGAGTTTGAATTTTTCTTTCTATAGGAAATTTGTCATTTTGGTACTTTTTAGGCCTTTTCTTATCTTTAGCAGACAAAACTAGCATATCATTTATTTTTTTGCAATAGTTCTTTAAAAATATGTTTGTGGAATTTTTTAGAATTATATTTAGCAGAAAATTTGCTGAATGACCTTTGTTGCAAGTTTCAACTGACAGGAAAATTTCTGATGAGTTTAAAACATTTGATGTGATATTACATACAACATTTCTCTTATTTTGAACTTTTAAAAAACAATTTTCGAAGTCTGAGGATAATAACTTAGATACCATTATGTAATTGTATAATACTATAGTAATTACATCATTAATTGGATACTTCAATCCACCTCGATCTAGATTTTTGATCAAAGCATAACATGAACTTAATTCAAGTTCTCTATCTACAGATAATTGAGCTTTACAAGATAAACAGTTGATGACTTTTGAAAGAGAATGAACACAATAGCCAGCTACAAACACAATAGCAGGAATAGTATCATTCAAGTCAGAAATATCAGAGTTACAAACATTAATTTTACCCAAAAATTGAATCTCTTCCCCCAAATTTTCAACTACATCTTCTACATCTGAAATACTAATATCAATTTTACCATGCTTTTTTGAGCTTAACCATAATGGAAGAAGAGACATAATTCTCATTTTTTTTTCAGTTTCAAAGAGTTGTGTCAAAGTTATATTATACTGGGCACCTGCTAGCTGGCGATAACTGCCAAAACGGTCTTCCAATGAATCAGTTTGCAGTTTCCCAGTTAATATATACTGAAAATTTAACTCTTCTATACAATAAGTTGTTAGTTCTAATATTGCACGCGTTGTGTGATACAATGCTGTTTGTGTCTCTTTTGAAAGTTTCCCAGTGTCAGCCGGGGTCTCAATCCATTTGTCCATCCAGAATAAAAAGCAATTCAAAAATGTATATCTCGCATCTTCTAGTGTTAACGGTTCTTGAAATTCGTTCCGTTTATGGAACCCTTTAAATACAGTTCTAACGTTCATTACATCCCACCACCTGCATATAATTTTGATATACTCTGCTGTTTCTTTAAAATTTAACAAACTGTGTTTTTCACCAGCAATATTTAACCCCTCTGCAACAGTTACATTAAATACCTGAAGTGCTAACTTAACATTCTGCCTTTCTAAATTGGTAGGACAAAGTGATTTAGTAGTCAATGTATGAGCATATTTTACAATTTCATTTGATTCAATTTCATGAAGCTGTTTTAGTGTTAAGAGAGAGGCACATTTTAATCTATACGTGATTTGTTCCGCAGTAGATAAATGATTGTCTAATTGGTTAAACATTGGATAAAACATACATTGTCCACAATTTTTTTGGTTTAACCAATTATTTCTAATACATTTCAGTATGTGGACAGGGTCAATAATGAAAAACAATGGTTTTGAAGAGTCAGCAGGATGGTTATAACAAATACTCAATTTGGGTGGGGAAGCAAAAAAGGAAACAGCCTTGCGATTAATGGCATTATTGTCACTGATGATGGACACAACTTTAAAACCAAGATTTTCAAGGCCTATAACAATTTTCAACAAGAAATCATAAAGAATGTTCCCAGAAATTGTCTTAACAGGTAAAATGTGTATAACATCTTTATAACTAGATTTTATACTTTGCAGCATAAATACATAAGCAGAATTAGCTGCTTTCTCACAGTTATAGGATACCCCAATAATATCACCACCCTTGTAATTAAGAAAGGCTTTCAAATGAATTTCATCAATAAGTAATGATACATATTTGTCAGCATCATTTAAGTGTAAAATCTTTTCCTTAGCATATAATAAAAAATTATTATCAAGTTCTTCAGTTTTGGGATCAACATTAAATTTTGAACAAAGTCTCTTTATTGTCGAAGGATGGGGTATAATTACAAATCCACTATTTCTTAAAAATCGATAAGCGTGTGGGGATATGGTAAATATCAAACTGTTTAAAATTAAGAAATCCGAACTGTACCGATTTCGATTCTTGTGATTCTCAGCAAGTAATAGTTGTTCAGCAACAAACCCAATAATGAGCTTTTGACTATCACTTGCGACACACTTTAAGTCTTTCAATATATTCTGCGTTAAACTAAACATATTTTTAACATTACTGTCTACGTTTGGAGAATTCAGTTTTGATATTTCCAAAAGAATGGAATCTAAGCTATTGATGTTATTAATATGAAAGGGAAGTTTGTAATTACCAATTTCTGAGATCATAACATTTTCTTCATAGGCTTTTAAAAAACAATCTGAATCAACAACTACTGACAAGGATATCACTGGTGCTGACGTTGTTGAGATTATAAGAAATAATATGCACTTTTCTTTTTTTAACACAGAATAGCAAGTTGGCACGTTAATCATTTCAACACGTTCCAAAAATTCAGAAAATGTTGTAAAACAGTATTTATTTTCGAAAACTTCCTGAGTTCTTATGCTTTCGGCAATTGCTTCTCGTAGATAAGCATTTTCAATGCGTGCCCTTTTTTCTTCTGGTCCATCCCTTGTTGTTTTATGAACAGATAAATGCTTCGGACAGCCAATAAAAATACTTCTCAGACTTTAGTTTAGGTATGTCACTTACACTTGCTGATAAATTTGTTAACATGATGATGTAATTTTCTCATAAAAACTATGTAGGATGTCCACTTGTGTTTTAAAGTTAAATAAATGTTAAGTAAATATTGATTTACCATGTCACAAATTCTGATTGTTTACTTAAAATGAATATTGGTTTACATGTCATGTCACAAACTCAATTTTTTATTTAACGAATTTATATATATTTAAATATAAACAGTGTTTAGGGCCTGCAGAAATTTAAATTGAAAAATCTTATTTAAATCAAAATAATCCGATTTAAATCAAAATAATCCGATTTAAATCAAAATAACCCGATTTAAATCAAAATAACCCGATTTAAATCAAAATAACCCGATTTAAAACAAAATAACCCGATTCAAAGCAAATAAATCCGATTAATTAATTGTTTAAAAAAAATCATGATTTTTTTTACACCCTGATTTTTCCAACTTTCATCTTAATATTTTCTATGAATATTATATTCATGTCACTCAACAGCAAACTTTCCAAGTTAATATTATGACATGGGAGAGACTTTATATTTTCTCAATTATTTACCATATCTTTACCATTATAAGTCATGCATAAGTTTCAACCAAGTCTTTTTAATGCATATATCCTATCCGGGTTCTTGCTGGCTTTTAACTAATTACGTTATATTTTTACTCACAAACAAAAGTCACCATACAAAACTATCTTTATATTTTTTCAATTCATGAAATTTTTTATATGCTTCGATCATTATAAAACTACAGAATATAATTCCAACGTAAAAAAAGATCTTCACTTACTTTAAAATTGTTAGTTAAGACATAATCCTTCCTCGGAATTGCTGATATCCATTTTCTTCTGATCTCTGGGTCAGTTGGGAAACTGAATACTGAAACTTTTGTTTTTGAATCGTAGTTCCCTCGACAGTGAGGAACGGAACATTTGAAAGGCATTTTATTACTGCTTTGAGAACTAAAAAATATGATTCAACAAAAATATAACTTTATAAAAGTTGAATCCAATTATTCACCCATTTTCACCACACAACGTACGAAAATATTTCAGGCTTTTCAAAACTTGTGCGTTCCTATCATCGCCTAATTTTTGTGACGTCACTACTCTCTAGTGACGTAGTGGTTTGGCTTTCTTATCTCTAGGAGGTATTGTGTGGAAGAGAGCACATGATAGCAGCAAATATAACAATTGTAAACTATCGTGGTGTAAACTAGAGTTGTGTGGAGTTGACCAATTCCTTCTCTTTGTTAAATAAAATTATTACATAGTTCGGCAGATACACAAGATTTTATGGCAAAAATTGATCATAATATTTTTTGTTTGGAAGCCGAATGCAAATATGTCATTACTATTAGTTAAATTATCAAGATCATCAGGGCCAACACAGTTTTCGAATTTTGGGGCTTAAAATCAAAACAGGGTCATAACTTTCTCTTAAGTTCTCGATATTCGATAGAACAGATATTGCATCATTTTGGAGATGTTATGCATGGGGCAAGCATAGTTTTGAATAACTTTATGAGAAACATAAGCTTCTTTAACTGAAAAAAAATTCCGATTTTCGCGACTTCCTAAGCCATCTCTTAACGTATCTGGAATTTTTTGAACAGGGGTTGATAACTGTAAATGAGCTTTTATGAGACTGCGCGAGCTTTGTTTAAAGGAAAGTTCAATTCATGATTATGATTTGTATAGTAAATATCTGTAATTAAATTTTCTTGCTCACAAACATATAATTCTTACAGAGTAATTACTATAAACAGGAATAGTACCCTTTTTAATTGAACGAACATTGTCCATGGGTCTTAAATGAGTAGACTGCTTATTGAACTGACAGGTATAATAATAAAAAGTTCCTGACCTTATTTTATTCCCTGTACTTTTCCTAAAAGAACTAAATGTTGCTCTAGGTTCAGATTCTAACCAAATTTGAAAATTACTCTTGCCATCAAATGATAAAATGTGAATGTCTTCCAAGTTGGGAATTTCTGTAATACGTTTATATACATTTCCAATATAGATAAATGTTGCAGTTACATCCTTCAAAAATACTGAATCTCCCTATTTTCTCCTCTTTTATACTACGGTAATAAAAGTTCTGTCTAGTTGAGAAAAATCGACAGCACTTTTCACAAGTATGTTCAACAGAAGTTGTTTGATTAATATTTGTCACAGACTGGCACAGATTACTATTGAACTATCCTACATACCTGGAATTCTATCTAAAGGTTTACAAATTGAAACTGATCCATTAAGGAAAGAACTATTATCGGCATCACTAAATGAAATCAAATTAGTATCTCGATTTAGTTGTAAAGACAAACATATTTTCTTATGCCTAGAAAATGTGCTTTTACTTGCATAAATGTTTAAACAATAAGTACATTGCCTAGGATACAAGACTGCTGATTCAACAAGATATTTCTCTATATGTCTTTTATAGGTATAAGAAAAAAGATTTTACACACTGAACATTGCTTTGGATTGACTAGAATAGAAATATTTACCTCATACTCTCTTAACTCTCTCCAAAAATTGTGTACCCAATCAAATTGAACACATAGCACATCGAAAACTAGAAAAGAAGGTGTTGAATTAAAGGAATTAATACTTTTACTTCTTAATTTACCATATCTACTAATCATGTTAAGAGTGTTATGTCCTTTTTTAAAGTAGTAGTAATTAAATTTTATGATTGCAAAAAGGTTCGAAAAAAGAAGGAACACAACGAAGACAAATTTGGAATAGAAAAGACTCACTGAACCCTGTACATGAATTATCGATTAGGAGACGTCGATAACTTAATTAATGAAAGTTTTACTGAAAGGAATAAAAAACATAATATGCAAAATTGAGATCAAAATCCCCAAAAGGTTTCGTGCAAAAACGCAAAAGGTATCTGCAATTTAACAACAAAGAATATTTATTGAACAAAACACAAGAAAACGGGAAACGGCCATGAATTAATTAGCATAAAAATTAATACACAAAGAAAACTTATAGATCTAGAACTGAAAATGGCAAAAGACGCTAAGGGACACGAGGGTTAAATTTTAACGCGGAGGAAAGGGAATACGCGGAATTTTGAAGAGGGTGGTATGAGGAACATTACGTCCAAATTACACCACCCTGAGTCTGCAGAGAAAAAAGAAAAATATACTTAACAATCGGGATCCATAATTAAAAAGTGGACCATGGCCACGCGAACGCGACAGAACGTGCTTCTAGCATATGTTGGCAATCGGGAGAAAAAAAGTCGAAGAGAGAAAGAAATCGTTTTGCGCGGACTTTTATCATCTGCTGCGTCAACAGCGTCTATCGATAGAATTGAAACTTCAAGTGGTTCGGAAAATAGCACACAGTGTGGCTTAAAAATTAGTGTTATGTCGTTTGAGAATTTAAAAAATAAATTAAGTTAATCAATAGAAGTGGATGCTGAAAACTGAAAAAAATTGAGATTTAGGAATAAACCAAAAAAGAATGGAAGCACTCACAAGCAGTGAATATTAGAATTTTTGGCATAGCTACATTTTTTTAATTGAATATAGGTATTCCCTTTCTCTGTAAAATCAAGGTTTCATGACATTTTCTTCAGCTTCCTCAGTATTTCAAGACTTTCGAGGTCCCTGATTGATTGGAAAGAGTAGTTAGTGTATAAAAACAAACGTTTTGCTTACCTTTGAAGAAACTGATATAAAACTGATTTCAGATCCAACAGCTAGAGCGTTAACAAATTGGTCTGCCAAGCGATGGTTGCCTCGATGATTTGGGTGGAGGCCATCACATCCTTAGTAGCCACTCCAGGTTTGAGTGTGAGAAAGAAAAAAGCCATGCTGAAGCAGGCATAGTTGTTCCAATCTTGCATTTACCTAATTTATTTTATCACTTATCTGTTTTAAGGGGTAGGTATACCCTTGATACTTTTTTTTTTTAATTTTGACTTTAAAAATCTAGTTTTTGCACAAAATATGTAAGGTATATATATAAAAGCGTTTCACTAAAAAAAATTTCATATTTTCCAATCAGTTATTAGCTGATTAGGGTTCAATGTACTAATTAGCATAATTTTTGAACAGTGATAACTTAAATTCTAATTAATGGAAAGAGATATTTTCTACTGGAAATTAATCCTTATATTATTCTTCATGTTGTGACATTTAAATATAGTTGATAGCCTCAATAGTTTTTTTTCTACAAATTTTTTTACCATAAAATCATGAAAAATCATGATTTTTTCTGAAATGTTCATTTTTAAAAATTCATTAGAAACTTATTTATAAACCAAGAACATAAAATGAAATGTCAAAACATGCGATGAATTATACAGATTATAATGATAAACAAATTATTACAAAATACCAATTCACCGATGAGTTATCACCGTTTGAATGAAACATCATATATGAAAAACTCGATTCTTCAGAAATTGAGTTTAAAGTTTTGTTTTCATGTTTGGCAATAAATGTGTTGTAATATTAAAAAAATAAGTAACTTATAATTTACTAGAACTCCCCCGGAGCATATGTTGGCCCTTCCTTTCTAATATTTTGTTCTTTTCTTTTTTTTGCCCCTCGCAAGCATTTCCGCCTTTGTTTTGCCTGTGGTGTAGATTTGCGGATGCTCTCGTCCATTCTTAACTTGTCCCTTTTCTCAATGCCAGCCAACATGAATTTGCCAGGACTGATGTGCATACGCCGCATAACTTCAAGTTCAGGTTTAAACCCACAATTAAAGTGCATTACCGTATCGAACACTGCTAATTTTAAACTCGACGCTCCACAGAATTTTGTTTTCGGCGATCGCTTCCATATCAATGAGTGAAAGCTCTCATTGTTATTTTGGGTCATGCCATGTAGACATTTTTCAAGCATGTCTGGAGCAGTTAGTCGAGTGTAAATTGGCTTAATATGCTGCAGTAGTTCAAGTGGTAAGCCTGCTTTGTGTTTGTAGGTTCTTTCCAGACCTCGAGCAGCAGCACGCTGATACGAACACCAGCTCTGGCTTCCTTTTGGGCACTTGGTATGTAGAGGATGGGTGTTTCTAGCACTCAGATGATAAAATGTGCTCCAAATGGCATTGGACATTTGGGTCACTGAGGCGGTGTTATTTCGTAGAGCTATTCCAAAGTAGTTCTGCATCTTGTTGATGAGAGGCTCGGTAAGTTTCCCTTTACCACCAAGCCCTCTCACGGTTTTCTTCAGTTTACGCAAGGCAGTTCCCAGCCTTTTTTGGTAATGTCCCACGCATTCCTTTTTCTTGATAACTTTACCGGGGTATGGATTGAGAGCACATACTGCAGCGTAACTTTTACAGTCTCCATCCCCGTAAAAATCACTATACTCAAGACCTCTTTTCACGAGAGAACGCTGGAAGATTCTCCCAGCACCAATGGGTTCCATGTTTGAGGACGAGCCTTTGAAGTTAATGGAGCAGTTATGGTCAGCTTTCCATGACTCATACTGGATGGATGACTTATCTTTGGGTTGCCATCGACGACAACCGAGACACTCCTTTGTCAATACCTCCACATCCAGTATTTCACCGGTGTCAATTGTGTGATAATGCAGAAACTACTCCGTTAAGTGAGGAATAGCCTCGCCTGTGCCACGTTCCATCCACCGAGGCACCACATTCTCTACTACCATCCTTCAATACCCGTACACGATGAGCAGCCATCCTCATCGTTTCATCAGCGAGTGGCTGGACAATTTTTAAAAGTGCTTTGGAATGACTGTTGTATGCAGCAGGGGTTGGTGGAGGAGGCATATTCATATCTATCATAAAATGACTTGCCTCTCTATGTCCACAACCCATCTGCTTCATGGCATAAACAAGCCGCCTGTTAATTTCCAAAAGCTGACCCCTTTTTTTGGAGTTTAAATATGGGTCACTTCTAAACTCACAAAGTGAGCACATTAGAAAAAGTTCTACACAACATCCCATCTTTTTAGAGCTGTTGAAATGCACTTTTATGGAATTTCCAGCACACTCCGGGCATTTTATAAGACTAAATAAAACATTTAGGCAATTTAAATCAATAAAAAAGCTCTCCCCAGCTGAGTCACTATTTGATACTCGATCCGTTATGTTGCCGAGCTTTGATCATTGAAGCTGAAGATTCATTCGAAACAATTTTGGATATTTCTACTGATTTTTTTTTCAAATCAGGGCATTTTCTTTTCGTCGTACGTTTGCTCCTCGATTTAGACCCCATATTATCTCAGGAAAATATCAGAAAAGCACACGAGGAAAATATTTGTAAGCAATCGAATTTTTCGCAAAAGCATGCTTTCAAATAATTAAAACAAGAGGAAAATATACAGTTACAGTTAACAAAAAATCACAAAATAAATCACTTTTAATGTAAAATATTAAATTTCAAATGAATGTCTGCCCCAAATTCACGTTGTTTACATCTGGTTTTGAAACCGAAACTAAATATTTTGGTGAGTGTGCCTACTTTAAACCTTCGTAACTCGAAAAATATCGCACATTTTTTTTGTTTGTTTCTGGTGTCATTTTGAAGCAAAAAAGTTGGAGAATACTTTAGAGCAATAAAAAAAAATTGGATAGTTGGGTCGATTTTCGGGCGTATGTACACACTAGAATTTTTTTTTTAAATTTTAACTTTAAAAATCCAGTTTTTTCACAGTAGGTCATTGGTTTATGCTTAAAACCATTTCAGCAAAGAAATATCATATTAAACTAATTATTAATTAGCTAATTAAGATATAATGAGCTAATTAGCGTGTTCTTTGAACAGTCGTATCTCAAATTCTAATTTGTCTAGAAAGTCAATTCTAGTTGTAAATTATTTCCAATATTATTCTTCATGTTTTGACCCTCAATCAAGTTGCTAGAGAGAAGTATTTCTGTTATAACTTTTTTCGTCAAAGATGCATAAAAAAAACCAAGATTTTTTTCTGAAAATTTAACATTTAAAAATTCCTTAAAAATTTATTTCTTCACTAATATTTCTGATTTGAGGGTCACAACTTCCACTGTATTATATAGATTAAAATGATACAAAAATAATTATAATAGATTTATTAATTTTTGAGTTATCACTGTTTGAATAAAGCATCATATTGAAAAAACCTGTTTCTTCAGAAATTGAGGTTTGGTAACATGTTTTCATAATAAAATTTTAATAAAATGGATAAAAATTTTACTTTGAATTAAAAACCTCCTGAAACATTAGTTAGACCTTCTTTTTCAATTTTCTTATCTTCTTTTCTTTTTTTAATCCCTCGTAAACATTTCCTCCTTAGTTTCTGGAGCGGTGTAGATTGACGTAAACTTTCCGAAATTCTTAAATTGTCTCTATTTTCAAGTCCTTTGATCATTAAATTTCCCGGACTAATGCCCATCCGCCTCATAATCTCTATTTCATGCTTATCCTCACTATTAAAGTGAATTACGGCATCAAGCACTGAAAGTTTGAGAGCATCGACACCTGAAAATTTTGTTTTCGGGCAACGTTTCCAGATCAGTGAATGAAGGCATTCATTGGCATTTTGTGTTTTGCCATGAAGACACTTTAGTAGCATTTCAGGGCTTGTCAGGCTCAAATAAATAGGCTTGATATGCTTCAAAAGGTCGAGTGGCAATTCTCCTTTGTGTTTGTACACATCTTGTTTCCCCCGAGCTGCGGCACGTTGGTAGGAACACCAACTGTCACTACCCTTTGGGCACTTGGTGTGGAGTGGATGGCTGTGTCGTGCAATCAGATGGTAAAAGGTACTCCAAATGGCATCCGACATCTCTTTCACTGATCCGGTGTTGTTCCGCAGCGCAAGTTAAAAATAATTTTGCATTATATTTATTCGTGCATCTGTAAGTTTTCATTTCCCACCTTTTCCTTTAACGGTCTTCTTTAATTTTCGCAATGCAGTTCCCAGCCTTTTCTGGTAGTGCCCGATACACTGTATGATTTCTGTATGGATCCAGCTCGCAAACTGCAGAAAAGCTTTTGCTGTCCCCATCAACGTAAAAATCCAGGTATTCCAATCCTCTGGTGCTAAAGGACCGTTGGAAAATTCGTCCTGCACCGATAGGCTCCACGTTAGTGGATGATCCTTTATAATTAATTGAACACTTATGGTCAGTTTTCAATGATTGAAATTGCGCTGGTCTTTCTTACACCACTTTCGACACCCAATACAGTCCTTCGATAAGACTTCAACATCGAGCACTTCTCCTGTGTCGATAGAAATTGCAGTTACTACAACCATTTAACGAGGAGTAACCTCGCCTATGCCAAGTTCCATCTATAGACACTCCACATTAAGAAGTACCTTTTATTTGTCTAAGACGATGAGCAGCCATTCGCATCGTTTGATCCGCAAGTGGTTGCACGACACGCAGCAAAGCTTTCACGTGTTTGTTGTATGGAACAGGATTTGGTGGAGGAGGCATGTTCATTGCAGTCATGAAATGACTGGCTTCTCTGTGGCCACAACCAATCTGCTTCATGGCATGCACTAGACGTCTGTTTACTTCATTAAATTGACCATGTCTTTTAGAAGTTGCACATGGATCACTTACAAAGTCACAATTATGGCATGCAAGGTTTAGTTCTAGACAGCATCCCATTTTCTTGGAAACATTGCTTTGTACATACAATGTTTTTAATGTACAGTTTGGACTGTTGAATAAAGTAAACAACAGATTAATGCAGTCAAGTTCAACAAAAAAACACTGTCCCTGTAAGTCTTTAGTCGCTGCATTATAAGTACTGTTGCCCAGCTTTACCTTCGAAACAGACGATTTTTCTGCACTATTTTCAGGCTAAAAGTAGATTCAACATTAAGATGTTGATTTTTTAACAAATTTCCTTTTCTTGGAACGCTTATTTCTAGATGAAGAAACCATTTTAATTGAAGAAAGTATCGCAAATATCGTACAACTGAAGAAAATTACAACGATAAACGTGTGAAGAAGTAAACAACATGTGCTTAAACTATAAAGTTACAGTTAATATCGTTGCCAACGAAACAAATGAAATAAAAAAGATTTAAAATAAAAAGTTTTTTTAAGTAAAACATAAAATTTCAAATGAAATTCTAGAAAATTCGGTTTGTTTACTTCTGGTTGAAAACCGAAACTAGAAATTTTGGTGGCAGTGCATCACACGAAAAACCCTTGTAACTAGCGAAATATTCCGAATATTTACAACATCTTGGTATCGTCTAAAAGCTAAAAAATTGAAGTATATTTAAAAAAAAATTTGGACTTTCTGGTCGATTTTCAGGATTTCTGGTGTGTACATACACCTTAAATGAAAAGACTCGCAACGGCTTTCTGTATCCAAGAACGGATGTCAAACTGACTCGCCTTCGCATTGGGCACACACGATTTACTCATCGTCATCTTTTGTTGGACGAGAATCTATCTTTTTGTCATACATGCTCATTAGATTTTACCGTCAAACACATTTTAATTGACTGCCCTAATTTTAATCATCTTCGTTTAAAATTTTTTTAAAACATTAATTTTAAATTTGCACGATCTCATTGGGGAAAATCCTCATCCAAATCTTTTCCCTTTTTTAAGTATCATTGGGTTTTTAAATCTCATAGTACATTTATCCATCACGATATTTATATCATGCCTTTCTATAATTTTATATTTTTTACTATGTTGATCTATGTTTTAATCAAGACATTTTAAATTACTTGCGCAAGACTTGCATATATCTTTTATTACAACATTTTTATATTTACATCGTCTTCGTTTATTTTTATCTTGCGTTTGGCGCAGCTTGTCCGTTCTTGGACCTTGCGCCATAAAACCCCAAAAATCCAATCCTGTATCCAAGAAATAATTTGGAAGTCTGGTAACAATTGCCGAGACGACAACTTTAGTTGGATTCAATTTTGTAATATCCAGAATTAAATTACTGAACTCTTTCAAGCATTCATCCACTGTCACAAATGATATTATTCGTGCCAACATGGACAACAACAAAAGTGCATTTTCTAAATTGAGAAAGTTTATTTCGTACCAAATTAATTGTAGTGCCTGGGAAAGCAGCTACAATTACATCAGATCCAGACAATTTAGAAGGAATGTATTCTCATAAATATTTAATCATCGAATCTCCGATTACAAAGGTTACCCAACCGCTTAACTTTTTTACCTTCAAGGTAGTAATGCTTCAGGATATGCATTGATTGTAAATGCATATTGGTGTTTAATCCAAGTCGTGGTCTGTAACGAAATGCCCACACCTTGGCCCGACTTCGATAGTGAGATTTAAAATAATCACCAAATGGTTTCGTCTGTTCGTCTTCCATAATTTAAGATTTTTCCTCCAACTCCTGTCAACATGCCAAG
This sequence comes from Metellina segmentata, assembly GCA_947359465.1. Lineage (NCBI taxonomy): Eukaryota > Metazoa > Arthropoda > Arachnida > Araneae > Tetragnathidae > Metellina > Metellina segmentata. The sequence continues at coordinate 10,790,820 of OX375883.1, forward strand.
TACATAGTAGTTCATGGGGAGAAGGACCCATGACAGATTTCCAGGCATTGTAAAATGCTGGAGCATCGTCCGACATAAAAATTGAGGAATTTATTACTCTGGGCTTTGGTTTGAATAGATTCTAAAAATTCCTTAACAGCAGTTTCATCTATCCTATTACTTATGCAATAGGCAACAGGGCAACCAGCGCCAAACTCGTCAATTACCATTAGAGTGGTTAACTGAAATGAATAGGCGTTGGTTCCGTGGGTTGAGTCTATACACACTTTAGAATCTCCAAATTTCAAAAGCATATTTTTTTGGAATTTGGTCATTATGACTAACTAAAAATCTTCTGCTTTCAAAACACCAATGTTACCTTCCTGTCCCTGCTGTTTAAGGGGACAGTACTGCTTTAATGTATATAAAAATACCAAAAAGTGGTACAACTTCAATGATTAAAAAAAAAAATATTTATGGCAGTAAGCTACATGGAATTTTTGGGAAGCATCAATAATGTGGTCATTTAGTTCATCTAAAAATAGCTTGTGGAGATTACTATTTAAAAATAATTATTATTTTGCAAATAACTTTTTTTTAATTTATATGTTCTTGTTGCGCGTAAATTTTAATTTCTTCCCCTTTGATTGAAGAAAATTTTACTTTTATTAAAAGATAACATTCCAATAAACAATTTGACGAAAATATTTTAGTAAAATTAATTTTTTTAATATTTTACACAAAATTTAATAAAAACACATTTTTTAAAGCATTTTTATGCACATTTTTGTGAGCCAAATGTAAGCATTTGATGCTAGGCTTATACTTTTTGGTCATTTAGTGTATATTTATGTCATTAATGTGCTCAGAAAATTTCAAGTCAATAACTTAAGACTTTTTAAGATATGCGCGCAACATGAAAAAAACACATTCTGAGAAAATTTACTTTTAAGTTTAAAATTGATATTTTAAGAATATTTCTTCACATTTCAAGCTAAAATTGATTTTTAAAAATAATTAAAGTGATTGTGATTACTTTTAGATTAATTACTTACATATATTAATCACATTATAATTATATTTATTAATATTATCACCACGTTGCTCATTGAATTTTTTTCTCTCAAACATAGAAAACACAAGTAACCTCATGGTATCAAGCCTGCAAGCTGAATCAGAAGCAATAGTGTCCTATTTGGAAACCTAAATTTTGCATAACTTGCAGCCTTCCCTTTTTACCGATGTTGAAATTGATCACTGCTTCTTTTGTGGCTATATTTGCAATGATTATACCAGAGCTACTTGTTTTGGGGCAAAATTTCCACACATCAGAATTCAGTGATTCATTGGCGTTCTGTGTATGACCACCAATGCAACGTCGAAGCAATTTGGGGTCAGACAAATCTTTGAAATTTTTTTTAACATAATCCATTACTGGAGTAGGCATTGAGTTTTTGTGTGTAAAAGCGACAACTTGAGCTTGAACTTTTCGAAAAGCACACCATGAATCCTCACCCTGGGGACAAAAATCGTGCAAAAGCTCTTCGTCGTTAGACCTATAGTGTGATAAAATATCGCCCAAAAAGCTTTTCTCATCCATGTCTGAATTTTTATTGCTTCTTATTGCATTTCCATAGTAAGATGTCCATTTGTCGATAACCTTATCTGTCAATCGTCCTTTACCGCTTAATGTTTTCCCATCTTCTAATTTCTTTCCACTCATATTTTTTTTCAGTTCTCTTGGTCTTCTTCCCATGCGTTTCTGTACGTGACCTACACATTCTATTTTTGATAATGTGATATCCGACCCATAAACATGGGTTTTTTGGAGCTCTAGAAACGTTTTCGAATCACCGTCCCCAATGTAGTTAACATGTTGGCGACTGTGTTTCGTCTCGGAACGCTGAAACATTTTCAGCATTCCATCGACTTTCATTTTCCCCGCAGATCCGGAATAATTTTTCACGCAAACATTTTTATGGCTTTCTTTCCACGCATTGTATTCCAAACCGGATTTTCGCCCTTTCCATTGTTCACAACCCTTGCAAAAGGAAGACATCACTTCAACGGCAAGAACTTTTCCAGTTTCGGAACCAATCAGTGTTGCGATTCCTATTTGAGAGGTATGTGTGTGCCCCGGGTTTTCCAGGAACCATCACCACTGGCAGTAATCTTCGAAAGACCCGTGACATTCATTTCTTCGATAGCAGCTTTAGACATATCTAATGCTGCATCAAGTATTGCCGACATATATATCTTTTGCACTATTCCACGATGTGACGACTTGCTTACTGGTGGTGGTAAATCCATAACACCACAGAAGGTGGTCATTCCGGTTTACCCTTTCCCAATGCATCGCATGGCATATGTGAACCGTAAGTTAATTTCACTAATGTTATTTTTAACGCCTGTCATGGAGCAATTTCTTACACTAGACAGTTCCTTGCAACTGCTACATTGTAATGAAAATTTTGAAGATAAGCCATACCTCAGTCTGTTCAATTGTGATATCACAACCACACACTTTGCAGCAGATATATTTAAATATTTGAAAAGAATTGAACTGTCTATAATTCGAAATCCATTAAAATTTGCAGCACAGTTTATTTCGTCAAAGCAGGGTCTTAACTTTTTAGACGAAGAATTCAGGCTAGCTTCAGATTTTCTTGTGTACATGTTACCGGTGAACTTTCTCTTCTTGGGTCGTGTTCCTGAACCTCGTTTACTTTCAGAACCATTCATCGTTAAAAATAACACAACAAAAACGATATGATGAAATATATTAGTTCTTAAAAGAACTGTTTTTTGTATAAATAAATATACTGGCAAACGAATAATACGGTATAGAGTTGGAACAATATAACGCTCACTTGCAAGTTAAAATATTAAAAAATTCTGACTTGCTGAATGAAGGTACAGTAGAAGTTTTTTTTATTTTATACCACGTTCGTCTTTTAATTGTAAAGTGGATGCAAAAAAAATAAATTCAAGGCTTTGCTGGTAGTATAAAATTAGGACTGCACTCTCAGTTCTGAAGTCAGATGGTCATGAGTGACAGGTGTAAACAAAGCGTGACAGCTGATTCAGATTTTAGACAAAATTTGACCTTGTGACCCTCGGATCTTTCTCAATATCTCGCGATAGAAACAACATGGCAACCAAACCATTGGTATCATTTTATTCAGAATTAATAGGGCTTTAATAATAAATGAAAAATAGATATTTGACCATTTTAAAGGTGTACTTTCCCCTTAAAGAGAATGACAGGGGAGTCTTCTCCAGCTTCATTCATTAATTCTACCCATAACTTAACGCTGGTAGCATCGTCACTACTTAACTTTGCATAGTTTACTATGTTAAAGTCTCTTGCTATGTTGTCCAAGTCCTTCTTAGTTAGATCGCCTCACTTTCTTGCTATATTACATATTTTATTTTTTATCTTGAGTTTGGCATAATATGTCCCAGGAGGACTCAATGCCACAAAACCAAATCCAATCCAATCCTTCTTAGTTAGAAGGTACACCTTCTCTAATTTAGAGGTCTTCGAATAAACAGGAAATGTACTTTGGTCCCAGTACATTAATCGGCTGGTGGGTATATCCTGCTAGGACTAAGGACCAGCTCACCAACTAGTTCCTTAGGGCAGTCTGACTTGGGTTCGTATAGTCCCTGGTTAGCACCGGTACAGGAACCTGTACCTCGTTGGACTCAATGGTGGGTGGTGCCGCCGGGGACTGAACATTTCTTTTCAATGATGGAAAACCAAAAAACCACTTCTCCTTCAGTGGAACACCAAAATATTAATTATAAAACAAAAATTCCAGAGTAAAAAATTTTTATTATAAAAAGTAACGAGGGCAATTTAAAAAACGTTTAAGCTATTTTGCTTCATAAAACAATATTAGGAATGGTTGGAGACACAAAGAACATTAAGAAAACCCTAGCAGGAGATGTACTTGTAGAGTTTTCAAATAGTACCCAGGCATTAAACATAAAAAAAATCAAATTAATCGGTCCAATAGAAGTCACTGTTACACCCCACAAAACTTTGAATTCATCTAGAGGCGTAATATCTGAATCTGATTTAGTTCACGATACTGAACAAGACATCCTAGAATCCCTGTCCGATCAAAATGTAATTAATATAAAAAGAATCACTATCTCAAGAAATGTCAAAGATTCGGCCACTCTTTCCTTGCAGTGGCAAAGAGACTTGCGCTAAGTGCTCTAGTACAGAATACAAGACCGATGTCTGTACGTCATCCTTGGTTCAAGTCTCAATCGTTTGTATGATGCGAGCCCATCTAATATTCGACCATTCATAGAAAGAGGCAAACGCATCATCAACGATTCACCTTTATGCGGTATCTTGACTGAATCTAATGATGTGTTAAAGTTCCCACCTTGGAACACCCCACCCCTTCCATTAGATTCTTCAATCCGTTTGTAGTATTCTCAAAATATGACACAAGCCCAGCTGTTTTCCAACAACTTTTTTCCTACCATCGCACTCAACTCGTCTCTCATTGATCCATCCGTAAGAACTGGTATATAACAGTAAGACATGTGGGCTGTGGTGTAATTTTTAACAATACTATATCCAGTTTCAGCCTACATCCTTCCACTTGTTTACACTACTGAAGCAGTCGCTATTTATCGGGCGCTTCAGCAAATTTCAATTAGCACCCATCACAATTACTGTATATATACTGATAGCATGAGTATACTGCAACAGCTGGAACTTTATAATCATAATTGTCATCCCTTTGTGTCATACATATTTAACATTCATCAAACATTAAAAAACAAGGGATTCGATATTCTTTTTTGTTGGGTCCCCAGTCATGTGGGTATCGCTGGCAATGAATCAGCTGACAATGAATCAGCTGACAATGCTGCAAAAACTGCCTCGACCCCATTGTCCATGGCTGTACCCTTTTCAGACGCAAAGAGCTCAATGAAGGATTTTATTCATAGTTTATGGCAAGAGTCCTGGAACCTGCAAGTCGACAACAAACTTCATCTCATTAAACCTCTCATTAACCATTGGCCAATTGCTCCAGTGCGGAGGATTGTTGTTAAACTGACTCGCCTCCGCATTGGACATACCAGATTTACTCATCGTCATTTACTATTGGGAGAAAATGCTCCTTCAAGTCGCTTTACACCTTTTACCGTTCATCACATGTTAATAGTTTGCCCTGAATTTAATCATCACCGTCGCAGATATTTTGACAGTTCTATTTTAACTATGCAGGATTTGATAGGGGAAAACCCACACCCGAATCTTTTCCCTTTTTTATATACAATTGGTTTTTTAAATGCTATTTAATTAAATTTATAAATATTTTATCCATCATGAATTTGACATTTTATTCAGGTGATAAACTTCTTGCGCTTGATTATCTTAAACATATTACTTTTTAATATTTCTCTATATATACTGATTTTATGATTTTACCTTGCGTTTGGCGCATCTTGTCCTTTTCTGGACCTTGCGCCATAAAACCCAACTATCAATCAATCTGTTCATCCATTCTAGAATGTCAACGACAGATGCTTGGCTTGGTGCGGCGTTAAAATATCCTCTTCTTTGCCAAACAAACCATTCGTAAAGAAAGGGTTGCAACAGAAGTTCGGACCGGAATAAATTGACGCATGCGCAGGCGCTATGATTTTTACACCCGTGAGATGGTCGTTTGTGGTCGGCTTTGAAAAGGGGGCAGTCCGTTTTTACGTATGGCCCATATATGAAAAACATTAAATCACGCAAACGCGGAATCACTGTTGTAAGCGTGGGAAATGTATGGCAAGTTGTTTATGTACAATGAGGTATTTTCACCTTTTTTGTTTCAATTTTATTATAAAAGAGGATGAAAATCCAAGAAAAACGACTCGTGTATTATTGAAATTGGAAAACTCTTTCCACGAGATATTAATTTTTAAATTTCGTTTCCGGTATTGGCGGGAAAACAAGAATTTCGTCATGTCTGCTGTGTGAAGTCACTGCGCCGGCGTTGTTAGGGTTGTTTACATTCGTTTTCGCTATGTGTATTTAGCTTGCTTCATTCTGCATAGCTTTTTATCTAGAAGAATACATGGAGAACAAAGTTTCTACATATAAATGCTGTAAGTACCTGGATGTAAAAGTACAACAGTGAAAACGTCAGAAATTTTTTTTCACGTTCCGAGAGAGATCATGGGAAAAGAAAATCTTAGATAAAAACTATAGAGAGAGACGATTTGTCGTGTAAGACTTCTCTTTATTGCTGTGAAGACCATTCTTTGGTAAGTAGTAATTATGAAGTTTGAAATGAATTTGTTTTATTTTTGTGTTTTTATCTTCATATTTTCAATATTCCATGGTATTAATCATGCAACAATTTGTTTTTCAAAAACTGCATTTTCAAACATAGTTTTAGTAAATATTAAGCTGCATTTCGTTCAAAACTGTTATTCTGAGTGATATTCAAGGCAATTTTAAAATAAGCATTATAATAATATGATTATGTTAGTTTTTTGTATTAATTGAATAAGCTTGGTAATTCATACCATGAAATGCAAGATGTTAAAGCAAAACCAATGATGTTTTTAAATACTATTAGTTTATGAATTCTTTGAATGTAAATTAATTATCACAAATTAAAAACTAATTTAATTTGGGATACACAGTAGAATTAGTTATTAATCTAAAAGAATAAATGATTATACATAAATGACAGTTTCAGAAATTCATTGGAAACAATAATTTACTTTACACAAATATTTTTCCAAGAATAATCTTAAATGCAATTTTTTTTGGCTTGCACACAATTCTAAAAGTAACATTTTTCATGAACATTGATTGTTTATATTGTATTATATTTATTGTTAGAATTAATTTGCTTCAATCCTAATTGTTGCATTTGGCCAAATGTTTGTAATTTGGACAAGTTCAGTTATGTTACTTGGTGCAAAAAGGCTTTATGCATAACTAAAACCTTTTCCAAAACTCTTCGAATATTTCTGTTCTGCATAATATTTTAAAATATTAATTGAAACTTTCACTTGTTTATTTTTTATGATTGCCCTTTTGTAAATAGTATTTGTACTAGTGATTTGTTGGTTCATGAAGTACTATTTATAAACAATTACTATCTTATATACTCTATGAAATCTGTTTTCTCAATTACTTCCAGAGAGTTAGAAATTTACATTCACACTAAAACATAATATTAAATAGCACTTTTGTCTAGTCTATTAATCAGTACTAATACATTCGCATGCCGTCATAGTAAACAGTCTGTACACCAAGCAATGATTCCCTTTATTCCCAATTTTTCTATACAGTAGTAAATCAGAACCACTAAAACCGTTCTCTATAATCCAGGCTTCACTAAATTAGGGTTTAACTGTAGTATAAAGCTAAAAATCTAATTGATTATTCATTTGCATTTGCAAAATGTTAATTCATATAAATACAGTCAAACCCCGGTATAGTGAACTTTTTTATTGGTCCCGACAGAACTCTATTTAAAAAAATTTGGATATAGTGAACCATTGGTTATAGTGGACTCATTGTTGTGTCCCCAGACGGTTTACTAAAGCGGGGATCGACAGTAGCTGTCTAGCTTATGCTTAAATATCTGCATAACTTGATCAATAGTAGGATATGTTTAAAAAATGAACTAATTTGAGTGATACTTGTTTTACCTCTTATTTTTCATTCTGTTACTAAAACTAAACTTTAAAAAAGTTTCCAAAAAAATAAATTTTTTAATTTTTTGTTTTGTTTTAGCTGGAAAATGACGTGGAAAATAATTGGCAATGGCAGATAGCTAAATATGTGAAAAGATTGTGTTTAAAAGAAGGTATAGTGCCTCATCGTTTTGACTGTCCGAAGAAGTCGAAGCCTATTGAGAGGAAGGCAGCTTTAAAAAGAAAAAGGATGTCACTTCTAGAAGAGGCTCTATCTTCTATATCAAAAGCCTCTACTAGCTGTGATGTTAATGTTGAGGAGATTGAAGTATATGACCCACCAACAATCGAGCCCAGCAGCTTTAACAAGGGTGTCCAAGCACATTTAAAGACACCTTATCGTAGCGAAACAACAAATACAAATGTTGTAATGTCGAATGTATGTCTTTATCCCATCAAACCCATCACTTGTGATGTTGCAACCAATATTACACCTGAAAAATGTAATCCTATCTGTCGGATATTGATGAGGAAATAGTGTCTGAAACTGAATATGAGTGTGAAAGTTAATCCAATTTCAGTTCAGAAGATGAGTTTAAAAATGATAATGATGATAAATTCAAGAAGCGCATGTTAAAGGAGACTATATTAAAAATTGAGAAAAACTCCAAGCTATTTCTTAGTTTGCCCCCTGAAAGCTTTTTTGACATAGATGAGATGATGAAACAATCAATGTTACCTGTTTTGAATGTTTATGTTGTTTTAAAAAAGATTAAATTAAATAATGCATATTCAATTTTGGACTGTCTATTTCCTCTGAGCCGCATTTTCGCAAATCCCTCCCTGTTCTTCCAGTTTTACTACAAGAGTTGATTGTCTGGCCTAGTATAGAAGACATTAAAGATTGCTTTCATGGCCGGATATGGAAATGTCTGCTCCATTATAAACTGCCTCGAAATTGAGGTGGAAAAACCCAGTAGAGCAAAGTCTTAGCTGGTCAATCATAATTCAGGGTTCATGAAAAACCTCAGCTCTGGAACTTCGGTCATGGCCGACATTGATTTCAAACACATTTCCTCAGATTTGCAACAAATTGGCTGCCAAGTGGTTCAGGCCCCCTCTGTGTGTGCTAATATTAAAAGCACTGAAGAAGTTGTTTTTATCTCGAAGGATAGCTGCTTTGAGGATACTTGTGGAAAGAGTAATAGGAAGAATAAGGGAATTTAAGATGCTAGGACCACATTCATGCATTAATTACAGGGTCCGACACCCATGGTCTGAGATTTTGATGAAACTTGGCATGTTTGTTCCTTTTATGGATTTAAGAACACGTATACATTTTTTTTGCTCTATCTCAAATGGCTTATGTTTTATAGCCTGTTAAAGTTTTTAAAATTTTCCGGTTTTTATCGATCAGACGGAGGAAACCAAATTTGTTTTTTATAGAAAATAAATTATATCTCCCTTGTTTATCAACCAATGATGATGAAATTTTTTAAGAGTTTACATCAATATGTAAGGAGTCCAGAAAAAAATTAATTAACCTGCAGGTATCTTATACATAGTCAGAAAAAAATTTCTAAGTTCTATTTAAAGATTTTAAAAATAAAATGGCGAGTTCTACGCTAAGTGGAATATCTTCAAAAGGGTTAAGGACAATCCAAAATTTTTTTTTTTGTATTCTTGTTCTAAAAGATATGTTCTACGACATGGAAAAATAAAATGAATGGTTTTTTCACTCCTTTATTATTTTTTCTCACTTTAAGATAGAAATCAATTGACTCACTAATTTTCTTAAAAACGTTCAATTAAAGTTACTATTTCAGTAAAATTTTAACTACAAATGTCACATATATCAACCAATTGCAAATAAAATCAGACAAAGCTAACATAAATTTAAAATTATTAAAGTAATAGTATAATTAATATTGTTAATCAGGCCTGTGTGTTTGTACAAAAAAAAATGTTTTAAAATAGGTTATCCACAATTATATCTTGAGATTATTTAGAAATAAGATAATTAATTTCTTTATTTTCAACAATTAGGTCTAATTAAAGTAAATAAAATTACATTACAATTTAAATTTAGTTTTAAAAACTAGTTCTAAACTAGTCAACTCACTAACACAGTAACTTATTTCAAGAAATATTATAAACAATAAATACACTCAAGCTGTGATAAAAAAGATGTGTCTTCAATTTTGATTAGTTCCTGATCTGGTGTGTTTTGGCTGGTGCCACTAGCACACACTTAGTGTATGTTTGCACAATACATCAAAATGTGATTTTATTGATTCAATGAGCAGGTATTGAAGAGGATAACAGACCTTTTTCGTATATTGTGAAGGAACAGTAAGAGAATGTATGCTAAGGCATTGCGACAAGTGTCCATCAAAATATAGCCTTTAATTAACATGCAAAATGAATTTTTTTAAAGTAAAGTGAGTGAGGAAATTATGCCGTCACATGGACCAGCTCCTTTGGGAGAATTTTATACCAATTTTTTTCCTTTTCTTTTATTTACTTTGATTTTGTTATATATATCTTTAGTTTGTTCTGTTTGTCTATACTGGGAAGGCGGCTGAAAGCATGTAGTTATCCAACAAACAGTATATTGCATGTTCTATTTGTTTTTTCTCTCCATTTATGTTTGCTTGAATATATATTTAATAAATTTGAATTCAAAAGTATTGCATGTTTTTTTATTCAATTAAAATTTGTATTATTTTGTATTTCATTACTCTTACAACTGCATCAATACCTCTCAACTAGCCAAGAAGGTGATCAAAACCATCTAAGTTCTAGTTTGGTACGTATTAAGCCTGATGACTATATAACCATATCAAGCAGTATCCAAATACTAAAATTTAACAAACTAAAGCTTTCCAAATTTACCGCCAATTGATTGGTCGATAGACTAATACTGAAGTACCTCTAGCTATTGCTGGATTCCATAGGTTAATTTTTACTAACGTAAGTACTTTTTGGTTATCTGGGTGGAAGTGTTTAAGTCTGAAGTAAAACTTTAATTTATACTACAATTAACTGTTTTAATTGGCAATTATATGAAACACAGGTACAGGTATTTAAAATGACATATATTGCAAATGAATATAAGTTTCATAAAATACTAATAGAAAAATCCTGTTAAAGCTATCTTCTTGGGACCAGGAAAATATTTAGTTGTAAACAAATATTTGTTATTAATAGATATGCTTATGTGTAAAATTAAAACAGAATAGAGCATTATTTTGTTACAAAAATTAATTGTATCTATATTTGCTGTAAAAGATCTCTCTGTATTAACGGCAAATGTAAGTTAATGCAAGGAATTCTTACCTTCTGATCAGTGATTTTAGTCGAGTAAATTCCCAGTGGATAAGGTTTATGATGAAATAAATCATTTATCATATTGCGCAAGACATAAATCTACCTTTTTTATTAAATAATTTTATATTTACATTGATTCTTATTTATTTTTATCTTGCGTTTGGCGTAGTTTGTCCGCTTTTGGACCTTGCGCCTTAAAACCCCAAAATCCAATCCAATCCCAGTGGATAAGGTAAATATACCCGAGTATTTACCTTATTTTTTAATTCCCACCCAAAAATGTTATAAAAAATATTAACTAAAAATACAATTTGAGGTAAATCTGAAGGCTCCTCGCTTCGACGATGAAGCAGAGCCAAAAGAGCAATTGCATGTTTACATCCTCCTATAAATATATAATACATAATATACAAAATTTTAGTGCATTTAAAAAATACTGTTTAATATAACAAGTGATACAAAATAATTTACTTGGTTATATTTTATTATGTCTGGCATAAAACTCGTATCCCTTATATTTTAACAAAAAAACATGCATTTTATATCAAACTATTTTCATATTGTAAAATAAAGAGCACTAATTAGCCTATGCTACTTTTGTCTGAGGCATCGCCACAAGCAGTAATAAAATATTACCATCATTTTTTTTCTTTTTTCCCCAGCTGACCAACCGGTATAGTGGTTAAAGTGTTAGCCTCTAGATCGGAAGGTTCCTGGTTCGAATCCGGGTCCGGGCATGGATGTTTGTAAGCGCATGGTGTAGAGGCGGCTGATGCACCTTAAATCTGTCGTGGACGAAAGTCCTCACTATGGGTTGGCGTGGAAGTTTGGAGAGTGGGGTGCCAGCTCAGGTGTTGCTTCGTCATCTGACCGTGGTTCAAAATTACGAGGTGTTGTCCTCGATTCTTTCCCTTAATGGACTGATCCCGGACCGTCTGTCAATAGCCCGTTGTGTTGCTCTAGTACGACGTTAACTAAAATTACCTTACCTTACCTTACCTTTTTTTTCATACCTCGTAAACATTTAAATTACTTAGAAATACTAGAAAATATCATTTATAAGTAAAAGCCTCGCACATACAAATACCTCATTGTTGTACATCTATCAGTTCGGTGTCCGAGTTTACAACGGACACACTTGGGCAGCATATGGCAATTATTAGAAGAGTGGTGGAGACCTTGGCAGTTGTAACACTGCGTCGGGCCATTCTTCCTTACGAATTTTTATATTGAGGTAAAAAAGTTTTTCAATTTTATAGATATTAGCTATGTTGGTGGAATTTTTAAGCTCCACCAAGAAAAGTTTAATTTTGTTATCTGTTAATCTTCTGATTTCTACTATTTCAGTATTTATTGGTAATCCTTTTATAACCACTTTGATTGGTTTGTCGCTTTTGCTGTTAAGCAGTACAAATTCTTGGTTTTTCTCATTGAGAAAGTTAGTGATAGCTCTGTGGTCATAAGAATCTTGGGGGGAAAACTTTTATGTAGTTCCCTCCCGGAGAGCGTTGCTTTGATTCCAGGGAAGGATTCGTTAATGTTTTTAAGCATGGTGCTATAACTATCTGTAATAGCTACAAGAATAGGGGGTATCTTTTGTTGCAGCTGCTCGCTGCTTTCGTTTTTTTTTCAAGATGAGCTATTAAAACGGTTGACGGTTGTTTCGTCAACAATAGATTTGGTTGGTGATATAACTACAGGCTTAGCCGCTTTTTTGGGAAGTCTAAAATCAGAGGACGTATTGAGCTTCTTTTTAATATTACTTTTAGCATCATTTACATTTAAGGGGGTCCGGGACACATTAATTTTTTTTTTATTAATTAATTTAAAATTTTGAATTTTTTTGTACTGATTACCCATCTAACTAATAAGCAAAATCACAACACAAATTTTTTTCAAAAGTTTTAAATTAAAAATTTTTGAAAAAAACGTGTCATTTTAAATTGCTAAGACTCAAAATATTCTTGATCAATTTTCAAAATTCTTGCAGTAAATTATTCACAAATTTATAAACTTTAATTTTGATTCAGCAATTTAAAAAATATTAATTTAATAAAAAATAAAAAAATATTTGAATGAAAATTTTAATATACTTTTTTTAAAAAAAGTCATATTTTTAAAAGTAAATATTTGTTTCAAATTTGCTGAATCAAAATTAAAGTATAATGTTTGAAAAATATATATTCCAAATTTCAACCCTTAAACTTTATCGGTTTTCGATTTATAGCAATTTGAATACAGCAAATCATAAAAAAATTTATCATGTAGAAAAACGCATTTAAAGTTTTAAAGACAGATGTTGTTGCCATGACAACAACTGTCAAGAGTGTTAGATTTTCAAAACAACGCACCACAAAATTTATTATATCTCTAGTTCTAATTAAGATAGAAACATGATTTAGACGTCATTTTAAGCAGGAAAACAGAGAATTTCTTAAAATAGTAAAATTTTTTTCGAAAATTTGACGTTTTCTGTGTCCCGGACCCTCTTAATCTGTTATCATATCAATAGGGTTTTCATTTAATCTAGGAAACACATTAGCATTGGAGCTTAAATCCGACTACACATTATTTACATTTGGGATTGGATCAGATGGCACAATTGGGCTTATTTCCGAAGACACATTATTTACTCTCATGAACTATATATACAGTATTTTTACGACATTTTTAGAAGCATCAATATGTTTATGAATACTACAATTTCCAGAGCATTGACCAAAAAAGACAGACTCCCTCCTTTTCTTTTCAATCGGGTCATCTAAGCGATTAATATCCAAAGATATCATTTCTGCCAGGTTGGGATCTTGAGTATCCGTGTTTGGCAGGTTTGCCAGGGACATTAAGTGTTCGAGTTGAAGGTCTAGCAGTTTGATGTCTAACTGGGTTTGATATCGGATATGACATTTCAGATTGTCTGGCAAGGAATCAGAGTTCTAGATGATATCCGAATCGGTTTCCATTTGGCCGTAAGACCCAGATCCATAAATTGGTTGGGACATTTTGTCAAGACTCGTCGATAGGTAAAAACACAACGATGCACAAAACACAGATCACAAAGTCCAGTAGCAGCAGAGAATAAATCCTCTGGTTATAATTGGTGTAAGACGCTGGACCACAGCAGTGGCAATACACCATTCCCGGAACACCATAATGCCTTCACCCTCCGCGGAGGAAAAACGTCAACACTGTTGAATTTGGTTATTTTTAACGTTTATATATTATTTTTAGTAGAATTTAAAATTACTTTATTAACAAATATAAGAACTGGCATCCAGTTGCTGTTGAATCAATTTCTTGGTCACTTTTGTTGTTATTGTGCAGTCAACGTTTGATTCAGTTGAAAAAATGGCATCTTCGCGTCTATTTTGAACTGGGTTCCAAATTCAACCGTTGTTTACGATGCGAGCTCAGAACTTTTTGGGAAATGAAAATCGAATAGATAGTAACGTACTGCCATCTCGTGAAACAATCGGCTACAAAAGTCTTTGTTTATATGTTCCAGATATGGCATAACTCTCAGATCACCTATATTAAAAATCCATTGGAAAATAGGTCTCTTTTGGTTTGTACCACACCCATGCAGTGAGAAGGGGCACGGTACGCTTTAGGCAATTTTACTACTTTTTTCAATTTTATCTTAAAATTTTTTTTCTTTTACATATTTCTACTTATTAAACTATTCTCCACATTTCTGTGGATGGGTTTGCATGTATACTGATTATTTATTTGTCTAGGGTTTTTTTCTAAGCAAATACTGGTGAAAAACTAAAACAAGAATATTTGAGTTTGTCATTAAAAAAACCCTTTTCATTTAAATATTTATCCCACCCACAGAGTTTCAAACATCTCGGCTTAAATTTAAAAAAAGCGTTAGCATTTTGAGTACTTGATAGTCGTCAAAAACAGAAGCTGAGAAAAAGCAATTTAAAGTTTTAAATGAGAGTGTAATATGTGAAAAATAATGTATGATGATTAAAGTAAATATTATTTTTCAAGCTATAGTATGCAATTGAGAATCAAAATAAATAATATAAATCAATATATATATCCCTTAAAAAAATATAAACTTTGAGAGCAAAAACTTATGCTTCATTGGAGTTTTCGAGTTTACGAATTAAGAATTTTGTTTTAATTTACAGAAATTTGATGAGTATTAAACTCCATTTTTGATAAAAAGTAAAGTTAATTTATTTAAAATGCTCCAGTCTGATATGTTGGGCCTTCTTTTTTTAGTAACGAGGCATTTTGTCTTTTTTGTGCCAACGCAATTTTTTTTTCTTCCTGCGCCGTGTGCAGCAAGACTTTTTTCCTCTTTGTGATATACCCGGCGATAATCACACATAACAGCCAAAGCTCTGGACTGTTCATGACGATTCCACTTTCTTTCTGTAAGTAATCAATTGATTGCAGTGTGCCAACGTTAAATTCAGAAATTGCTTCGCACTTGCAATGGTCACTGCAAAAAGTGACAGAAATTTCTTTTGAACACTTGTACCAAATCACACTCTGCAGACTTTCATTCTAGTTCTGAGTGATGCATCTGACACAGCGTTCCAACAAATCACTGGAAACCAGTGTTTGGTAGATAGGCATAATTTTTGCAAGGTGATGTTCAGTTACAGGAACTTTTTGCAAAAGAGATCCTGGTGCAATACCTTGAGATAATGCTCGTTGGTAAAAACAGCAAGAATCCTCCCCAACAGGACATTTAGAATGCTGTGGTTTCTTGTCCGTGGAAAAGCTGTGGAATAAATAGCCAATTTCATGCCCTCCACGTCACCTTTATGCGAGCGAATGGCATTTTGATAGTATCTCGTCAGTTTTTTAATAGTTTCTTCCTTCAAACTGCCACGAGATTTCCCTGCTAAGGTGACACCTTTAGCCCGCCACTCTTTCACCACCTTCCTCAATGCTGTACCCAATCTTTTGCAGACGTGGTTGATGCAATTTTCTTTTTTTATTTGGGGGTCAGGACCATAGATTGCCATTGCATTCAAATGCTGATGAGTCTTGGATCTCCGTCTTACAGCAAAGTTCTATAACGAAAGCCAATGCTTTCAGACTTTCTCTCCAACTTTAAAGCTGCCTCTTGTTCCATGGAATTTGAAGATCCCAGATGATTGATATTGCATTCAGATCTATGTCTCCCTCGTATCACACACTGAATTCCGCAGAACTTCCTTCAGATCCCTTTTGGCAAACTCGCATTCGATGCTGCGTTACTTCGATGTCCACGACAGACCCCATCATGATGTCGATTACACACCCTACACCGATTTGCGTAGTCTGCCCTCGGGTCAATCACGTGCCATCAAAAGTAACATCGATGTTTGTCACGTCACTCCCATTATCATGTCTTTTTAATGATGGCTCTTGTGTCGTTCAAATTTTTGTTGGTAGATTTCA
The DNA here is from genome assembly GCA_947359465.1 of Metellina segmentata. Taxonomy (NCBI): domain Eukaryota; kingdom Metazoa; phylum Arthropoda; class Arachnida; order Araneae; family Tetragnathidae; genus Metellina; species Metellina segmentata. The sequence goes on from OX375883.1 coordinate 10,807,215, forward strand.
CCAACAAGTAAATCTTCTTTTTATAATTGTTAAAGGTTCGGCTCGAGGGCAGATCCATGTTCATTAGCATGCAAAATCTCTGTAGGGCCAAATACCCTTTCCCAACACTCGGAAAGGAATGCACGACACGCATGTTTACATCAAAAGATTGTGAAGTTTTCTTTTTGGTCAATTTTATTTTTGATGAAAATGCACTAGTTGCATAGCATCACAATTCGTACACAAAGTATTTATTTTGTGAGTAAAACCAAATTGTTTACCTACTCTCAAAGATACTGATGCAGATTTGCAAGAACTGCACGACAAGCCTTTCTTTAATCCTTTCAGGATTTCCACATCAACAATCAAATAATGAGGAGCTTGGTTATCGAAAGCAGATGAATTTACTGTTTTTATAGATGTTTCCAGTCTTTGAAACTTCATATTCATTGATGTTGTAGATGTAGAGGTATCAGATGAAACAAGTGGATTTGTGGAACTGCTTTCGCCACACCATCGTTTATCTGACTTCTTATTCAAAATACGACTGTGCTTGATTCGCGGCATAATTCAGAATTTATCACTAAAAAACGCAGTTTAAAAACACAAGACAAGTAAAAATATCTTAGAAATGAAATAAGATAAGTTGCTTTGAAAAAAGCAGTACCTAGTCGCTTACTAACGTGGTTCATGTACTCTTCTTTTGATGTTTCCATATTGCTATCATAGACTTTTTTCTTTTTCAAAAGCTCAAAGGACACTTTCGAATCCCCATATGAGAGCAAGGATGTATATCTGAATCTAATGCTTTTGAATCTTTGCCACAGTTTCAGAGCAGCTTAAAATTGTAAATATCACATGACATAATAACAATTAAATCAATATTGATTATTTTAATTTTATTAATCGGAAATTGACTAAAGCAATCAAATTGCTTCGTTCCCAATTAATTGCCTACGCATTGAATTGTATACATTAAAGTATGAGCAACCAGATGAAGTTCTGATGTAAGTAAACAATAGTTCATATCACGTGGGCTCTCTATCTCTATGTTCATTCGTTGTGGGGAGGGGGGGGGGCTAGTTAGTGTGTGACGTCACGAACACGGTTGGTTTTGCCGCATACTATTGAGCGTCACACCCTAAAGTTGAAGAAAGATAAAAATGACTGAAGTTCGTTACCTTCGCGAAAATAACTACCAGATTTTTAAATTGACTGGTCGTATAGCACCACTTATTGTAACAATGATTACAATAGAGATTTTCAGATTCGTATAGGTTCGTCAGGTTCGTATAGTGGGAATTTAGAAACGTTTACTAAGGAAGAATGATTAGAGCTTATTGCGTTGGTTTTCCGTAATTGTAAGGAAGACAGAGCACTGGTGATATATGAACGCTTGTTTATTCACTTGAGAATATATATATATATTAAAATACTCTACAACAGAAATCGTCCAAGAATAGAATCGTTACTTCCGTGGGAGGTGACAAGTCACACTAGAGATATGAAATTGTCAAAAATTTAAGGTATACGTATACGTTCGGAGACAAATTTTCAAAATAATTATATTTCCCAATTTTTTTTGTGTTTTTCATTTCATTATAAGTTATAACAACAGTGTAACACAACAGAAGACAAAATTTTTCTTAATATTTTGAATTAATGGCATAAAACTGTCAAAAAAAACTCAAAAAGTGATAGTCACGCTTAACGTGAAATTACAAAAACAAAATACTATTTTCCAAAAAATGACACTTAAAAACACTTGAAGGACAGTATTGCTAGACTTGGAAGATTATCTAAGCATTATCTTTAAATTTGGTGAAGATATGTGCCTACGTGTTTCATAATTCCCACAATTGTTCAAAAAATTAAAAAAAACTCAATTTCATACTTTAAAATCCCAGAAAATCTTAAATTACCAATCTAATTTCATAATAATAGTTCAACACTTACATTTGTTAGTTACGAACATACACAGAAAGTTTCTAAGCAATTGAATGTAAACTTTTGGATATATTGTGTAAAATGGAAAGTAACATATTTAAAAATAGTGGTTTTGAGAAAAAGCCAAAAATGTAATATAATCACAGAATTCCTTTAAAAAAAGGATTAATACCCAGTTAAAATCCACCTGATTGGTAAGAGACACCTTCTGTCTTTTCAGATTGTGTAGATTTTTTCTTTCTGGTAGCTTTCAGAATTTTTCTTCGCCGTTTTGCCATAGGGGTAGAGTGTCGTACAGATTCGTTCACGCGGAGTTTGTCTAAGTAATTGTAACGTTCCTCAGTGTATCGTCCCAAACTTTCAAACCCAAGTTGTTCTAGCACTTTGAGGCAACCACGATACCCATCATTAAATTGGATTACTGCGTCAAATGCACCCAAACGTACTGTTTTCAACACCGCAAACACATTTTTAGATACCCTCTGCCATATGGAAGCGTTAAAACATTCATTGGCGTTTTGTGTCTTTCCATGAAGACATTTGCTGAGCAATTCACGAGAACAAAGCTTCATGTATACAGGTTTCACAGCAGCTAATATGTATTTGGGGAGGCCTGTGTACTTTTGCTCTGGAGTTTTACCTTGAGCAATAGCTCTTTGATGAAAACACCAGCTTTTTTCCCCAGTCGGACACTGTCCATGCATAGGATTCGCTGTAGTTGATGCACAGTGAAAGAGTACAGCAATAACACTTTGTTGCATCTTATCTATGTTCCCCACATTGTCACGAATAGCTATGCCGTAGTAATTCTGAAGACGGTCGATAAAAGTATTGGTCAGTTTTCCCTTTCCAGAAAGTCCTTTAGTTTTCTTTTTCAGTTGTCGAAGGTGTGTGCCCATTCTTTTTTGTATGTGACCAATGCATTCAAGTTTGGTGACACTGTCCTTGCCATACGTGTCTTTGACTTCAGTGAAACCTTTCGAATCCCCATCACCATAATAGTGTATATATTTAAGGCCTCGTGAAATTTCTGACCTTTTGAATATTTGCGATGCACCGACAGTCTCCATGTGATGTGCAGATCCTACATAATTACACTGGCAAACATGATCTGCCTTTTTTTGTTCATATTCTTCCTTTTTGGGGAGTTTTTGAAGTTTTTTGCAAGTTGGACAATATGCAGACAGCACTGCAACATCTAAAACTTTCCCGGTGTCGATGCTTATTGCCGAGACGCAACCATTCAGCGAAGAATAGCCCCTGCGCTGCCAAGTGCCGTCAACAGATACACCGCATTCCTGTGTTTGATGAGAAGCATTCCCTTTTACCAACTTCACTTCTTCTGCGGCATTTATCATCGAGGCTTGGGAGACTTCTTGAACTGCATCTAAAAGCTTCTTTTCGTGAGCCGTATAAGAGTTTCTGCTTGGTGGAGGTGGCAGATTTAACGTAGAACAAAGTTTTTCAGCGCCATTCATACCTTTTCCAAGTTGTCGCAACGCGTAAACCAAACGAGTATTAATTTCTGGCAAGTGTCCTATTTTTTTAGAAGAAGAAAACCCTTTTACAAATGCACAATTTTGACATTGAAGGGAAAAATGTGAGCACAAACCAAATCTGCTATCTTCCTTCAACAACAGTCCAGCATTCAAACAAGAAGGGCAGCAAACTGTAGAAAAAACGTCCGCCAATATCTCAGAATCACATATCCTGTTTCCTGATAGTTCTGCACAGGCTTTTACAGATGCATTTGGAAACAATTCAAGTTTCTTTTCACTTGCCGTGGGCAACTGAGTCGCTTTCGAAAAGCGATTTCCATGAAATTGTCTCTTGCGTTTACGAGCTGGAGTTTTCCCCATAGTTTGTAAATAAGCTGACAAACTACCAAAGTTGATTAAAAAATAGGTAGAATAAAATAAGAATCTGTTTTAAATGCAAGGTTTCAAGAACGAAAAGCATACGCGCAAAACAAAATTCAAATGTAAATACACAACATGAAGCCAATTTTGGCTTACTTAAAACACAAATAAAATCATTGCCAGACGCTTTAATTTAAAAATATTAATTTTAAAATATCTCAAAATGCTAAAATAAATGTTTTTGCATATTTTGAAGCATTAAAAAAATATTTATAGGTGTTTTTTTGACAAGTTTCGAAATCGAGAAAGAATTTCCGGTATGCAGAAGGCAACTTCCGGTTTAAAATATAGCTGACATGCATTTCTAAAAACGTCATAACTGGCGTTCCAATTGACCTAGAGACAAAATTCAAAGTGATTTAGAAAGCTAAAAGTTCAAACTATATTTCTCCATCAAAATAAAAAAATCAGTTATTTGACTGAAAATCGATAAATAAACGTATACGTATACCTTAAGGAGGGGAGAGTAATTCAAAGCATTTCCATTCCCGAGTCGTAGGGCCACACCAGACCGTCCAAGAGACGAAAAAAGACTATAAAAAAAATCGAAAACCCTCGTTTTCGCGCTTGGGCGTTTGAAGAATTGAATCATTTCTCTCGCCAAGCACTGCTTGAAGCGAGAAGGTTGGCGACAGCGCTCGTGCTATGGTTGGGTGGAATGTCGTTTTACGCCAAACACTGTGATTCCACTCCGATTCTGTCGGCCCCAACGGATGTGGTAACTTCCCACATCTGGTTTGCTAATTATGGGAAAGTTTCGTTAAGTGAATTTTGCAGATGTGAGATTGGGGGGGGGGAGCGTCTTTCGAATCCACTACAAACCGTTTTTCTCGTATAATGTTAAATTGGGTTCTGTTCTTCGTGATTGATAGTAAATTTTGGAGAGGACGGATGTCGTATGACAGCACTGTCAAACTACTAGTCTTAATGGCCTTTATACCAAATAGTGTACTCGGCAGTTTCTTCTCCAAGATCAAGTTTTGCTTGGTTGCATTCACCACACCGCTTAGACAAAACTTCATAGTCAACCACGAAGCCAGTTAGAAGGTCAATCACACACCCAATTCCAATGTTGGATGTGTTTACTCTGGTTAACCAAGAGCCGTTATACGAAACATCAATATCTACTGCATCACTCATTTTTCTGAAATTTTGTATAAACTAAAAAAAATTTACTATTTTATTTGAAAAGATGTATTGTTACATATAGACTGTTTATTGGTATTATTAGAAATTGTTTTTTAATTAAATGTTACAAGTTTCATGATGTTTTTTAAGTATTTGAAAAATATTAAATCAATAACTTTATTACATAAAATGCTTTATTTCATAAATATTAATGTGCAGCCCCGTGTGATTTGCACATTTCTTAATGATGCTTTTACTCAATTGTCTCTTCCTTTGACTTGGCAGAAGAAAAAAAGGTGCCTGCCAGAGTGAAGTCGTCGTTGATTTTACCACCCCTTTACGTCGAGCTATAGATGCTGGTTGAACCCATATACTTTTTGCGCGACCATTTGGAGTTTCGCTATGGAGAACATATATTTTTCTAACATCTGGAGCATTAAAAAATTTTTAAAGAACAAATGAGCCTAATGGCAGAGAGCCCCCAGGGGCATTCCTTCTTTAGGTTTGTACGGGCTTCACAACCCCGGGGTACCTGAGTGATCTTCCCTCCCTTTCATTATTCTTCTCCTCTACCCTTTCCTTTTTGCTCTTCCTTCCTCCCTCGTTGTGGTTGCCTTTTCGGAGGTGAGGGCTCCCCTTGAGAAGCTTTTCGCCACTCTGTGCTTCCAGCTCCTCTTGGGGATTATATCACCCACGTGTTTGCCGTGCGTGGAGACCCGTTTCCCTGGAAAAGGGGATCCTGGCAGTTGAGGGACGATATACTGACCCAATACACTGCTTCGGCCCCGGCTTCAGATAAACGGGTGGTGTGCTTTGGTCCCGTGCTCATCAATCGGCTGGTCGTTTTTTGGCTAGGGCTAAGCAATCGGCCACTTACTGGACACCTCGCTAAGGGTGGAGGCTGTCTCAGGGGTGCGCCGTGCGCGTATAGTCGCCGATTAGCGCCGGTACAGTTGTCTGCATCCCCTTGTTGGACTCCGTGGTGGGTGGTGCTGTCGGTGACCGAATTCTTCCTTTTTTCATTAGTATGAATTCTTTATCTTCTTCTTCTCCTCCCAATGAGGAGCAACCAATGATAACGTCAAATGAAAAACAAACTGATCAGTTTCCTAATGCCAAATTTTTTATAGTTAAATTCATTAGCTCTACACATACCACAAATCCCATACATTCATCGTTTACTTCAGTTTCTCCATTTTTAATTAATAAAACTTTCGAATCGTTTTTGGGCAACATTAAATCCTTGAAGAAACTACGTTCTGGAGACCTCCTCATCGAAGTATCATCTGAAAAACAAGCACAACTTCTGCGTAACACAAATATACTTGGTTCTTTTACAGTTTCCGTTTCGCCCCATATGTCCTTAAATACTTCACGAGGAGTAATCTCTGAACCAGAGTTGCTACATGTTTCAAAAGAAGAACTTCTAGAAAATTTGTGCGACGAGAATGTTTGTGAAGTACATAGAATTACAATCCGTAGAGATGGGAAGACCTTACCTACGAAACACATAATTGTAACTTTTTCAAACCCTACACTGCCGACTCGAATAAAGGCTGCATACTTGAGCTGTCCAGTTAGAGCATATATTCCGAATCCTCGGCGCTGTTTTAAGTGTCAGAGATTCGGACATGGAAAAATTTCCTGTCGTGGCACTGAAACATGCGCTCGTTGTGCAGAACCAGGTCACGACAGTGATTCCTGCACTGCGCCACCCCGTTGTGTCAATTGCCACGGGGACCACCCGGCATACTCAAGATCTTGCAGCAAATGGCAGCTCGAGAAGGAAATACAGTCCATAAAAATTACACAAAACATCTCTTTCTTAGAAGCACGTAAGCTAGTCGAATCCAGAACCCCGACAGCTGGAAAATCTTATGCAGCAGCCGCCACTAAATCTGTAAAAAGTGTATCCATTCAAACAGATCCAACATTTGGAACTGATATTCCGCTTCCAAATTTTACACTACAGCCAAAACCCCTAGAAAATAAAAAGAAAACCTCGCAAAGAAATACTGCCGTTTCCTCATCTCATGCGTCCTCCGAGAGTCTCGAGTCCCAAACTTCTTTAATTCCAAAACTATCTTCACGCCCTGCTTTTAAAAGCAGAACCAAACCCAAAAAGAAAGTTGGAGTCTACAAAAAAACGAGACCCGCGAAATCCTAATAAAAAAAGATTGAAAATATCTAAGGACATTACTGAGGATCCAATACTTAATTTACACACCTCGGGACTTTCAGATGACGAATTAGACGTCGAAATGAATGTTCCGTATCCTCAAGAGCGGCCAGAAGCTGCTCCTCCTAATTCTAATTAAAAATATCTTTTATTTCTTGGAACTGTCGTGGCTACCGAAATAAGCTGGATGACATTAAAACTCTGATTGCAGAATACCATCCCGCCTGGCCCCCAGGGGCATTCCTTCTTTAGGTTTGTACGGGCTTCACAACCCCGGGGTACCTGAGTGATCTTCCCTCCCTTTCGTTCTTCTTCTCCTCTACCCTTAGCTTTTTGCTTTTTGATCCTCCCTCGTTGTGGTTGCCTCTTCGGAGGTGAGGGCTCCCCTTGAGAAGCTTTTCGCCAGTCTGTGCTTTTAGCTCCTCTTGGGGATTATATCACCCACGTGTTTGCCGTGCGTGGAGACCTGTGTCTTCGGAAAGGGTGATCCTGGTGATTGAGGGACAACATAACGCCCCAATACATTGCTTCGGCTCCTGCTTCGAATAAACAGGAGGTGTACTTTGGTCCCAGTACATTGATCGGCTGGTGGGTATATCCTGCTAGGACTAAGGACCTGCTCACCAACTAGCTCCTTAAGGCAGTCATAGAGGTGAGTTGGGTCCGTATAGTCTCTGGTTAGCACCGGTACAGGAACCTGTATCCCCTCGTTGGACTCCATGGTGGGTGGTGCCGCCGGGGACTGAAAACGTCATTTTCAAACATGAAAAATCAAAAATCTACTTCTCCTTCAGTGGAGCACCTTTATAATAAAAATAGTGAACACAAATCGGAACAGAAATTTTTTATAATGAAAAGTAATGAGGGCAATCTTAAAAACATATCAGCAATATTACTTCATAAAACGATATTAGGAATGGTTGGAGAAACAAAAAATATTAAAAAACCCTAGCAGGAGATGTTCTTATAGAAATAACAAATAAAACACAGGCTATAAACATCCAAAAAATAAAATCTGTCGGTCCAATAGCTGTAACTGTGACACCACACAAAACATTAAATTCATCGCGGGGAGTAATTTCTGAATCCGACCTAGTTCATGACACCGAAGAAGACATGCTTGAAACCCTGTCCCAACAATACGTAACCAATGTCAAAAGAATAACAATATCAAGAAATGGCCAAAGAATACCCACCAAACACATAATACTAACATTCAATACACCAAGTCTACCAAAGCATGTTAAAATAGCCTATATTAATTGCCCTGTTCGACCTTTCATTCCTAACCCAGTCCGTTGTTTTAAATGTCAGAGATTCGGCCACTCTTTTCTTGCTTGCCGTGGCAAAGAAACCTGTGCGAAATGCTGTAGTACAGAACATAAGACCGATGTCTGTACTACATCATCCCTTTGCTGTGTCAACTGCAAAGGTGAACATCCAGCTTTTGCCAGGTCTTGCCCTAAATTTCAAACAGAAAAGGAAATTCAAACAAAAGTCCAACAAAACATTTCATTTCCCGAAGCACGAAAAATTGTTAATGATCGCACCCCAAAACCTGGAATATCATACTCTTCAATAGTAAAAAAAACCTTCACAACTATTGGTACTCAAACCGATGTAACTATTTTTAAGCCATCTCCCCAACATAAAACTTCAATGAACCAACCTATAACGCCTCTTTTTTCTAAAGCATCAGCTACAACCTCAACAAATACAAAACACATAAATCAACCAAATCGATCCTTAAATACTTCTTTAAAAAGAGCCATATCATCTGAACAAAACAATATTAAAATAGCTAAAAGTACTTCTCAAACCTCTCTTCAACCTGACGTTTCATCCAGAAATATATTAACTAATCCTTCTACGAGTGACCTCATTAATCTTTACAACACCGAAAGTGATATCTTTTATCCTTTATTTTTTATGGCTTCCTTTCTTTCCTGGAACTGCCGGGGTTTTCGTCAAAAAATTGATGACGTAAAACACATCATAAACAACCATAAGCCAGCTGCAATCGCCCTCCAGGAGACGTATCTAAAAAACGCCGATACCACCAACATTTGTCATTTCACTTTGTTTAGAAAAGATTACGACGATGGCCAAAGAGCATGTGGAGGTGTTGCATTGCTTACCTCCCATGACTTTCCAGTCACCCAAATTAACCTTACAACAAATCTCCATGCTGTTGCTGTAAGACTTCATATAAATATTCTAATCACAATATGTAATTTATACTTACCTCCTAACACCCATATCGCCACTTCTGACTTAAAAAATTTAATAGATCAACTTCCGCAACCATTCATCATACTTGGTGACCTAAATGGCCATCATATCCTCTGGGGCAGTTCAGACATTAATCGTAGAGGCAAACAGATCGAAAAATTAATAACAGACAATGATTTATGCATCATGAATAACGGCCAACCTACTTACTTTCACTCACCTTCACTTACTTACCATTCAATAGATCTGGCAATTTGCACTCCTCCAATTTTACCATTTTGGACTTTTTCTGTGGATCCTTACCTCTACAATAGCGACCATTATCCTATAAAACTAAAATATGCAGGCCAATACCAACCTCACACTGACAGCCAATCCAACTATATTTTTGAAACTGCCAACTGGCCACTTTTTACCAGCCTCGCAGATATTTCAAACGCAGTAGAAATTGGTGACATCGATAAAGTGACTTTAAAAATAACAGATATAATTATAGCAAGTGCTGACGCGCTTCCATTAAAAAAGTTATTAATAGGACTAAAAAACAAAAGAAACCTTGGTGGAATGAGGATTGTAGCGATGCCTATCGGAAACAGAGGAAAGCCTGGAATATCTTCAATAGATACCCGACGAGAGAGAGAGTGAAAACTATTTTTTATAAAAACACAAAAGCTGCCTTTCGAAAAATACAACGACGTAGTAAGAGGGATTCTTGGATGAATTATATCATTAGTATTAATAGTAAAGTCACTAGTAAACAATTATGGAACCGAATTAAAAGAATTTCTGGTGTCTACCCAAATAGACAGATTCCTATTCTTGAAAATAATAATGTAATACTATCGGCACCCAAAGACATAGCAAACACAATTGCTTCATGTCTTTCCGAAATATCCAGCTCCAACAACTACACTGAAAGTTTTAAGAAAATTAAAATCGCATCTGAAAAGAATAAAGTTAATTTTACCTCAAACCGTATACTATCTTATAATTGTGATTTTACTTTTCCCGAATTGACAAAGGCTTTATCCTTAGTTCACAAATCAACCCCTGGCCCAGATAATATTAGTTACATCATGCTCAAACATCTATCCAATAGTTCTTTAAATTATCTCCTGAAATTTTATAACAGAATTTGGACCGAGCACACTTTTCCGCAGTCATGGCGATATGCTACTATAATACCCATACTGAAACCGAACAAAGACCCCAAGAATCCTTCGAACTACCGTCCAATAGCCTTGACAAGCTGCGTATGCAAAGTTCTTGAAAAGATGGTCAACGCAAGCCTAATGTATGTTTTAGAAATAGATAAATGTCTCTCTCCACTTCAAAGTGGTTTCAGAAAAAGTAGATCGACTATTGACAACTTAGTAGCTCTCGAGACCGAAATACGTAACGCTTTTGTGCAAAATAAGCATCTCGTCTCGATTTTTTTCGATATCGAAAAAGCCTACGATCGAACGTGGAGACATGGAATTTTAAAAGACATTTTTAAAAATGACTTAAGAGGAAATCTGCCCATTTTTATCCAAAATTTCTTAGAGAAAAGGTATTTTAAAGTAAGGATTGGATCGATTTTATCCGATATTTTTATTCAAGAGGAGGGGGTGCCACAAGGCAGTGTTTTAAGTGTGACTCTATTTTAAAGATTAATGATATTGTTTCTAATTTGCCTCCGTCTGTAAAAGGTCTTATTTATGTTGACGATCTGCAAATTTCATGCATAGCTAAAGACATTCGTTTAATAGAGAGACAACTTCAACAGGCAGTAAATAAAATCACACATTGGACTAATGAAAATGGTTTCAGTTTTTCACCTTCTAAAACCGCTTGTGTTCATTTTTGCAAAAAGCGTAATCTTCATCTTGACCCTGAAATATTTTTCAAAGATATTTTAATTAATGTTGTGGACAATTTTAAATTTTTAGGTATCATATTTGACAAGAAGTTGACTTTTCAACCGCATATTTTAAATCTACGCAAACGTTGCGAAAAGGCCCTCAACATATTAAAAGTTTTATCGAAATTATCATGGGAATCTGATCGTACTTGTCTTTTGAAAATATATAGAACTTTAATACGATCTAAATTGGACTACGGCTGCGTGGTGTATGGTTCAGCAAGAAAATCTGCTCTTCAAACTCTGAACACCATCCACCACACAGCTTTACGTTTATGTTCTGGGGCCTTTAGGACTTCACCTGTAAGAAGCTTGTATGTGGACACCTTTGAACCTTCTCTGGACTTAAGGCGATATGTGCAGACCCCACCTCAACGGCAGTATCAATCAACGTGGCCAACAGGAGAAATGAAAATAACGACTGTACTCTACGGAATCCAATGCATCATCCTGAAGGCTTGGACTGGACTGGACAATCACATTACGGAGTTCCTGCGGCGGCACGCCGCTTATCTCCACATCGAAAGTAAAAAGAATCAGAAACAAAGATAGTTCATCAGAGGGGGCGGAGCTACCTGAGTTTGTCCGTTTAGCATGTTGGCATATGAGATTTCAGGTGAAACACTCGTAAAAGGAGCTTGGGCCGGTTTCTGATTTTGCTGTGGCTTGTTCCCTGCAGGGGCGCGGCGCTGCTGAGTTTGGTTAGCAGTTTTCTGCCTGTTAATGGTGCCGGGGTTTCGTGCACCGGGTTTAGGAAAGCGTGGGCAGCGCCTGAAATTTGCACTGTGGTCACCACCACAGTTTGCACATTTAAACGGCATATTGAAAGAATTTGTACATTCCTTCGCGGAATGATTTCCTGCACATCTTACACATTTCTGTGGAAGAGTGCAGCACTCGGATGAGTGAAAAAACCCCTGGCAACGATAACATTGCGATGGGGTATTTTTGCCTCTAAACCGCTCAAATTTAATTTGGGTTCCAAGAAGATTGGTGATCGAGAATACCTCTTCGACTTTCAGGGATTTCACCAACTGAACAAAAAAAGAGGCATTGGTTTTTTGGTACCAGGACGGGTGAGGCGATTTATTTTATGGACACTAAATCCAGCCGCTCTAATCGCGTCTGAAACGAGATTTAGGTCCGAGTTGATGGGGAGTCCCCTGACAACAACTTTCATGGGTCTGTCCTCCTTCAACTTGAAAGTTTTGTATTGCACTTTCATAGAGATGAGGAATCTAGTGATGATTCTGTACTCCTCCTCCGTGTCGACAGTCAGCATAAAGTGCTGGCCGGACAGACGACAGGACATGGAGTGCGTGAGCCGCTTCAGGTTCGAGACCAGTTCGGCCCATTTGGGTGGGGGTAGGATGAAGAACGGAGGAATCTTGTTCTTCCGTTCCTTTTTATCAGAAACAGGCCCATTAGTAGCTGTCTGTACTGACGTTAGGTCCATTTCTGATTCAGAATCCGAATCAGATGAAGGGAGTGCGGTGTGGACACCGATATTCAATTTGGAGGTGGATGGTTGATCCACCGGGTGTTTTGCTTTTTTAGGAGCAAGAGCTTTTTGTTTCTGCTCGGGAGCGTTTTTCGGGAGCGTTTCCGCTCAACAGTCCGAAACCCAGCAATATCAACATCAGTTTCGACGTCAGTACAGTCAGTTACTTTTGTTGCATTTACACATAGAACAGGTAAAGCACTGACAGTATTAGCTTTGGGTGTTGAGACAGGCTCAACCATGAGGGGAGGAGAAGGCAATTTGGCATTTTTCTCCTCTTCTTCCGCTTGCCATTCGGCAAAAGTCGGCGGACAATCATAAAGGGGCAAATCTGCATTTTCACAAAGAGTCAAAATAATTGAAAAGATATGCTTACCTTCCTCATGGTAAGCCTGCCTCTCTTTGGAGTTTACATCTCTAATAAACATTATCATGTAGTCTAGCTCTCTGTAGCGTTGACGTAGATCATAAATCGCCTTTACAGTAACATGGCGTGGTGTATTTGGAGACATTTGGAAGTTCTCCAGATATGCGTGAATGGTTGAATTTTGTGACAGAGGGACGGTATCCTTGTCCATGTCACAGGTGGTCGGAGTGGAAGAAACTTCCATAAAAAGTTCGGTGTATTGCTAGTCCTGAATAGGACTTTGTCGCAATAAGCAAGGTCAGAAGGTGCACTGGAATTGTGACACCTTCGGAAATAAAAGTCCGAGAGGGGTTAGCCGACGATCGTGGGCGAACGGAAGCACGGAGCAATCAAAAACACGTCTGTACTAAAGCGAGTCACAGGGCGGAGTCCCATCTGGATGCCTGGAGGAGGAACTCGTTGTTTATATTGGCGTCTTGTGCCAGTTTTATCACGGCCAATAGCGTGTCTGTGCACAAGTGCTCGGCCTGGACGGCGGATGGAGCAAAAGTACCGGGATTAGGGGATGGTTTTGGCGGCGGAGCTACCTTGTTTTGACCGCTTAACATAGCGGCGAATGACAAATTTGGCGTTACACTCGCAGGACGAGCTACCTGTTTCTGTGCTTGCAGGGGCTTTCTCCCTGCAGGGGCGCGGCGTTGTTGGTTAGGGGTGGTGGGAAATTGTTTGTTAAGGGTGCCGGGATTTCGTGCACCAGTCTTAGGGAACCTAGGACATTGCCTGTAATTGGCACTGTGGTCACCTCCACAGTTTGCGCATTTAAGGGGCAAGGTACCATTTTTGCATTGTTTAGCAGAATGGTCTCCTGCACATTTCACGCATTTCTGCGGGAGTGTCCAGCATTCCGAAGAATGAAAGAACCCCTGGCAGCGGTAACACTGCGATGGGGTCTTTTTGCCTCTGTACCTTTCGATTTGAATTTTGGTTCCGAGGATTTCGGTGATGGAATACACCTCTTCGATCTTCAGTGTCTTAACCAGCTGAAGGTAAAAGTGGGGTATTGGGTTTTTTGAGCCAGAACGGGTGAGGCGAGTGATGCGATGGGTATCGAACCCAGAGGCCTTGATTGCCTCCTTAATGAGGTCAGCTTCAGTGTTTATGGGGAGACCCCTAATTACGACCTTTACTGGGCGTTCATGAGACAACTTAAACGTCTTGTATTTGACGCCCATGGAATTAAGGTACCTAGTAACACTGCGGTAATCTTCTTCCGACTCAACGGTGAGCTTAAAATGGTCACCAGAAAGTTTCGACGAAAGAGTTTTGGTCAGTCGACCTAGATTACTGAGTAACTCAGCCCAGTCCTTCGGGGGAAGCACAAAAAGGGGGGAATTCTCTGCTTTCGCAGGGTGGCCACAGAAACAGGCGGCTTTTCAGCAGTAGCTTGCACGGTGGCGTGCTCCATTTCGGATTCAATTTCAGATTCCGAGGATGGCAATGCGGTGTTAACACCGGAAGGAACGTTCGAGCCAGATGCCAGAATAGACAGGCTTTTTGCCTTTTTGTTTGTATTTGCCTGTTTTCTTAAGTTTTTCCGGGAGCGTTTGCGCTCAACAGTACGGAAATCGACAAGGTCATTAGTTGGATGCATCGCATCCGTGTTAGCTACTGCTGGAGATACACATGGTACATTTTTATCAATAGTGGCACTTAAAACAGTATTTTGTACATCTATGTATACATCATGAGCAGACACAGACTCTACAATGAGGGGAGGAGACGGTAACTGAGACCGTATTTCTTGTGCTGCCAGCCAGTCGGCATAAGTTGGCGGCGAGTCAAAGATAGGCATATTTACATTTGAACTAAGAGTCATAATGATCGATACAATATGCTTACCTTCCTCATGGAGAGTCTGGTACTCAGGTGATGCATGGTCCTTAATGAACATCATCAGGCGGTCAAGCTCTCTGTAGCGAACACGGAGTGCGTAAATTGTTTTCACGGTTTCCTGCCGTGAACAATCTGGCTTTATTTGGAAGTGCTCCAAATAGGCAGCAACGGTCGAATTTTGCGACAGAGGGACATCGTTTAATGTGTCCATGTCAGCAATAGCATTGGAAGAAACTTCCATAAAAGTTCGATTCGATTAGTAGTCCTGAAAAGGACTTTGTGGTACACAAAAGTTCAGAAGGTGCACCGAAATTGTGACACCTTCGGAAGTAATATTTCGAGAGGGGGGGGGTTAGCCGACGATCGTGAGCGAACGGAAGCACGGAGCAATCAAAAAACACGTCTGCACTCAAGCGAGTCACAGGGCGGAGTCTCAGCAAAGAGATTTGAGGGTTTTAAAATATTATGGAGCACATGGCCCCGTAGGGGCCTTAATCTCCAGTATTGATACTTAAACATGGCGTGATGGAACTTGCCTTGTTGATAACATACGAGTTAAGAGTTTTAGACCTTGGACAGTTAACAAAAGGTGCATGGAATAAAGGTTGGTCATGGTATTTAAGGTTGAATAAAGTCTACATGGGGATAAGTTTGGGGTTTTAATCGACAAGAATAAGGGTTTTACGTGGTCTGTTCTTATTTTGAGGAAGTGTAGGATCATATGTTTCTATTTCCTGAATTGCAGCATTGTTTATATAATTTAAATTAGTGAAAAATTTTGTTGAAAGTTTTTTTCTGTATGAATTTACTGAGCGTTGTGATGTTGAGAGCTCTGAGAATATCTTCGTTGTGGTAGAACCATCTTGATCTAGTTATTTGTCGAAGGAAATGCATTTGTAATTGTTCCAGTCGTTTAATATTTATGGAGTTAGTTGCCCCCCAGATTGGGCTGGCATAAGTTATTGTTGGTCTGATGAAGTAAAGGTATATTAGCTTTTTGTTTGCAAGAGATAGGGATGAACTCCGATTTGTTAGAGGGTATAACATTGCTGAGGCTTTTCTGAATTTGTTTTGCAGATATTTAATGTGAGGTTTCCAACTGAGTTTATAATCAAGTATAAGACCTAGATATTTAGTTTCGTTAGACCATGGTATGGGTTGTCTGTACAGTTGAAGCATTGGTAGTTTAGAGGGGTTGTTACGACAGAACATTATGGCAGCTGTCTTTTCAACATTTAGCATTATTTTCCATTTTGTAAGCCATGATTCAAGATAGAAGATGTGAAGTTTAAGATCAGCCAGAATAATTTTGTAATTTTTGTGTTGTGACATTATGGCGGTATCATCAGCAAACATGCATATTTTAGTATTTTCTGATTGAGGGATATCGTTCATGAAGAAATTAAAGAGAAAGGGGCCAAGCTTGGAGCCTTGAGGGACACCAGCATAGATGTTTCTTTGAGACGAGTGCTGTTTGTTACCTCTCCAACCGTAAATTCGTAGTAAGAGTTAAGATGTAATGAGTAGTATGATGTGGTCAGGGAATTTATGTGTGATCATTTTAAAAATGAGGCCTTGAATCCAGACTTTGTCAAAAGCCTTTGCTATGTCGAAGAAGACAGCTCCTGTGTATTTGGATGGGCGTCCAGATCGTATGTACTCTACTACTTTTAGGAGTTGGTGATTTGTGGAGAGTTGGGGGGTGAACCCGAATTGTTGGGGAATCATGATATTATTTGAGTAGGTGAATTCAGTGAGGCGTTTGAGGATTACAGCTTCAGTGATTTTACTCAGAGTAGGTAAGAGTGATATGGGTCTGTAGCTAATTGGATGTGAGGGATTTTTTTCAGGTTTCAGAATAGGTACAACACATGCTGTTTGCCATATGTTGGGGAAGTGGTTATGTTTGAAGATAGCATTGACTATTATAGTGAATAAATGAATAACATTGTGTGTGAGATTTTTGACCATCTTGTTAGTTACCCCTTCCATGCCAGGAGCTTTTTTTATTTTGATATTGTTTATATGAGATGAGATCTCAGATTGAGAAATAACTATGGAGTTTGTGTTTTTTGGAGAACTCGTGAAATGGTTTATAGTATTTGAAACAAGGAAGTGGTCATGGGGTTATCAATATTGTTTTCAGTGAATTGTGTTTCAAGGCTGTCTGCTATGATGTTAGCTTTGTCAAGATCTGACACTGCTGTGTTGTGAGAGGAATTAAGGGGAGGGATACATTTCCATTTTTTTTGTTAAAGATTTAGTTGATTTCCAGATGGAGTTATCTTCAGTATTTAGGGATTCAAGGTGATTTTTCCAAGAGTCCTGAGAGTGTTTAGATATTTTTTTCCTTAGAGTTTTTTGAGTTCGATTAAGGAGGGTCTTAAGGTGAGGATTTTTTGTGGATTGCCATTATCTTTTAATTTTGTTTCTAGTTTTGATGATCAGTTTAATTTCAGAGGGAAGAAAATAATTGTTTTTGTTTGAAACAGGTTTGGAGGAGCTATTGTATGCCGTGAGAATTTGTGTTGTTAGCAGCGATACAGCATCATCGATTTGGTCGGGGGTATCAATTACGTTGTGTTGTGTTGTGTAGGTGACATTTTCTGTCAGGGATTGTTGGAATTTGGACCAGTTGGTGGTTTTTTGAGCGATTGGTATGGTGAAATTGGTAGAAAAAGCAAAGTTAATTAAGACTGGATTGTGATCAGAAGGTAGTTCAGGTAGTGAGTTAATGGAATATTTATAGTTGAATTGTTTGAGGAGTGCAAAATCAATGGTGCTTTTAGAATGAAAATCATATCTGGTTGGGGTAGTAGGGGCTGCAATGGAGACTCCCATTTGGGTGACTAGATTGAATATATCTTGTTTCCAGCTGTGTTGTTTGAATTGCAGTTCCAGAACTGATGGTGGGCGTTGAAATCGCCACACAATATAATTTTGTCATGGGATTTCAGAAGTAGTTCAATATCATCAATGAATGTGGAACTTTGGCTTGGAGAGTTGTAGATGGATGTTATAGCAAAAGGTTTGATTTTTGGTATTGTAATAGAAATAGTTGTTGCTTGGACGTGAGAAAGCGTTGGGGTGATTTCTTCGTTATGGGGGATGGAATTTTTAATAAAAATTGCTGTTCCTCCCCTGCCTCTGGTGTTAGAAGGTGAATGTAGATCATTTCTATAGATACTGTAATTTGGGATGTTAACTTTAGAGTTTGGTCTAAGATGAGTCTCTTGAAGGCATATAATGTCAGGTTTGTATTGGTTGGTGAATTCGCGAAGTTCTATTATTTTGTTTAAAATGCCATTTGCATTCCAGAAACAAATGCTAAGTCCTAGGTTTGTGCGACCCATTATTTAGTAGTGGAGAGGCATTGTGTTAATATGATAAGTTTTTGATGGGGAGTCTCAGCTGCACGAAGATTGCTAGCTACGATGCTTGGGTCACCGAATATTTTGAATATTTCGGCTAGCTCGTTTATAATGAAAATCATGTCATGTACTTTTTCCATTGGGAGTGTAGCATTGAGAATATTGGATGGAATTTCTGCTGATGCGACGTTTACTTGACGTGTGCTGATCTGGGCAGGTGCAAAGAGATTTAACTCCTCCTTCGTACTTATATTGGGTATTGTGTATGGTATGTTGTCCAGCGAATCAGTGAACTTCTTCCAATTCGGTCGAAACCTCTGATTTGCTGGGATGGATGGCACTTGTGTATCAAAGAATAATAGAACTGGATTATGATCACTTGATAGCTCTTGGAGCGAATCAATTGATCTTTGATAAGGCATATTCCTTATCAAAGCCAGATCGATTACCGATGAACTAGTGGGTCCATAACGGGTGGGTGTGTCGGGTGCAGCTATTTCTAGTCTTGCGTTTTGCGCAAAAGAATAGAGGTGTTTGCCTTGTTGATTTGTATAGCTACAGTTCCAGTGGGTGTGATGTGCGTTCATATCTCCAGCTATTATGATTGAGGAGTTTAATCCGAGAATGGATTCAATATCCTGTGTGAAATTCATTGTGGCTTTAGGTTTGATATAGGTGGAGACTAGTGTGATGGGGGGAAGGTTGTGAATTCTGATAGTTACTGCAGTGGCTTCAATTACATGTAAACACCTAGACTACACATAATTGAAGCCACAGTAATTACAATTAAACTTCGCAATCTTAACCCACTTACACTTGTCTCCAGCTACATCAAAAACTATTCACCATCCACTTTTACTTGGGATCTCGAATCCCTGCTTAACATTAATAATTCTATTATCATTGCTGGTGACATGAATGCTAAACACAGACATTGGAACTGCAGAAATAGAGACAAACAAGGAAGATAACTTTACTCCTTTGCGTCCAACGCAGGATTGAAAATAGCTGCATCTGACATGCCCACGAGGTACGGATACAACAGTGCTAATACTATTGATCTAGCATTGATCAGGGGTTTCCCCTATAATTACACTGTGGAATCACTCTCCGAATTGTCGAGTGATCACAATCCTGTTATGATGGTGTTTGACACCAATACTACCGTACCTGGGACCACTGGATCATTTAAACCCAACTGGGGTAATTTCACCAAAGCTCTAAATGACATCCAATACAGAAGAGGAGCTTAACTCCAATACAGACGAACTCACAAAAAACATTAGCAGCGCTTTCCTCGCATCAGGGAAAACCATTCACGGCGCTCCGGTTAGTTACCTCCCCAAACACCTAAGAGAGCTCGCCCCCAGGGGTATTCCTTCTTTAGGTTTGTACGGGCTTCACAACCCCGGGGTACCTGAGTGATCTTCCCTCCCTTTCGTTCTTCTCCTCTAACCTTTGCTTTTTGCTTTTTCTTCCTCCCTCGTTGTGGTTGCCTCTTCGGAGGTGAGGGCTCCCCTTGAGAAGCTTTTCGCCAGTCTGTGCATTTAGCTCCTTTTGGGGATTATATCACCCACGTGTTTGCCGTGCGTGGAGACCTGTGTCTTCGGAAAAGGTGATCCTGGTGATTGAGGAACAACATAACGCCCCAATACATTGCTTCGGCTCCTGCTTCGGATAAACAGGAAGTGTGCTTTGGTCCCAGTACATTGATCGGCTGGTGGGTATATCCTGCTAGGACTAAGGACCTGCTCACCAACTAGCTCCTTAGGGCAGTCATAGAGGTGAGTTGGGTCCGTATAGTCCCTGGCTAGCACCGGTGCAGGAACCTGTATCCCCTCGTTGGACTCCATGGTGGGTGGTGCCGCCGGGGACTGAACATCTATTTTTCAAACATGGAAACCCAAAATTCAACTTCTTCTTCAGTGGAGCAACTATGCATAAAAACAAATGAAAACAATATATGTGACGTAAAATTTTTTATTATCAAAAGTAACACCGGAAATCTTAAAAATATATCTGCAATTTTACTCCATAAAACTATACTGGGAATGGTAGGAGAGACTAAAAACATAAAAAAAACCCTAGCAGGAGATGTACTTGTTGAAGTTCTAAATAGATCACAGGCATTAAATATCCAAAAAATTAAATCCGTCGGTTCAATAGAGGTGACTGTTACACCCCACAAAACCTTAAATTCATCAAGAGGCGTAATTTCAGAATCCGATTTAGTACATGACACCGAACAAGACATCCTAGAAACCCTGTCCAACCAATCTGTAATTAATGTAAAAAGAATCCTTATTTCAAGAAATGGTCAAAAAATACCCACCAAACATTTAATATTAACTTTCAATACACCGACTATACCAAAACACGTAAAAATAGCATATATGAATTGCCCAGTTCGACATTTCATACCAAACCCAGTTCGTTGCTTTAAATGTCAGAGATTCGGCCACTCTTTCCTTGCTTGCCGTGGCAAAGAGACTTGCGCAAAATGCTCTAGTGCAGAACATAAGACCGATGTCTGCACGTCATCGTCCCTTTGCTGTGTGAACTGCAAAGGTGAACATCCAGCTTTTGCCAGGTCTTGTCCTAAATTCCAAACAGAAAAAGAAATTCAAACCATTAAAGTTACACAAAACATTTCATTTCCAGAGGCCCGTAAAAATGTTAATGATCGCACCCCAAAACCTGGTATTTCTTACTCTTCAATAGTAAAAAAAAACTTTCAAAACAAACGGAACTCAAACCGATGTAACTATTTTTAAGCCATCTGCCCAACATAAAACTTCAATAAACCAACCTATAACGCCTCTTTTTTCTAAAGCATCAGCTACAACCTCAACAAATACAAAACACATAAATCAACCAAATCTATCTATCAATACTTCTTTAAAAAGAGCCATATCATCTGAACAAAGTAATATTAAAATAGCTAAAAGTACTTCTCAAACCTCTCTTCAACCTGACGTTTCATCCAGAAATAAGTTAACTAATCCTTCTACAAGTGACCTTATAAATCTATACAACACCGAAAGTGATATTTCCTCTGTTGAGAGTGATGGCTTGGAGGCTTCGCCACCCAAGTCCAAAAAGGATCTTCGGCAAGACAGATCTCGTCCTAGGACGAGAAAACATAAGTAGTTTCTTCTTTTCTTTTATCCTTTATTTTTATGGCTTCCTTTCTTTCCTGGAACTGCCGGGGTTTTCGTAACAGATGTGATGATGTAAAGGACATCATAAATAAACATAAGCCAGCTGCAATCGCCCTCCAGGAGACCTATATGAAAAGCAATGATACCACCAACATTCGTCATTACACTATGTTCAGAAAAGATTACAATGATGGCCAAAGAGCATGTGGAGGCGTTGCTTTACTTACCTCCCATGACTTACCAGTAACTCAAATTAACCTCAAAACAAATCTCCAAGCTGTTGCTGTAAGACTTCATGTAAATATTTTAATAACAATATGTAATTTATATCTACCTCCTAATACCCATATCGCCACATTTGACTTAAATAATTTGATAGATCAACTTCCGCAACCATTCATCATACTGGGTGACCTAAATGGCCATCATATTCTCTGGGGCAGTTCAGACATTAATCGTAGAGGCAAGCAAATTGAAAAATTAATAACAGACAATGATTTATGTGTTATGAATAACGGCCAACCTACTTACTTTCACTCACCTTCACTTACTTACCGCCCCCAGGGGCATTCCTTCTTTAGGTTTGTACGGGCTTCACAACCCCGGGGTACCTGAGTGATCTTTTCTCCCTTTCGTTCTTCTCCTCCTCTACCCTTTTGCTTTTTCTTCCTCCCTCATTGTGGTTGCCTCTTCGGAGGTGAGGGCTCCCCTTGAGAAGCTTTTCGCCAGTCTGTGCATTTAGCTCCTCTTGGGGATTATATCACCCACGTGTTTGCCGTGCGTGGAGACCTGTGTCTTCGGAAAAGGTGATCCTGGTGATTGAGGGACAACATAACGCCCCAATACATTGCTTCGGCTCCTGCTTCGGATAAACAGGAAGTGTGCTTTGGTCCCAGTACATTGATCGGCTGGTGGGTATATCCTGCTAGGACTAAGGACCTGCTCACCAACTAGCTCCTTAGGGCAGTCATAGAGGTGAGTTGGGTCCGTATAGTCCCTGGCTAGCACCGGTGCAGGAACCTGTATCCCCTCGTTGGACTCCATGGTGGGTGGTGCCGCCGGGGACTGAATATTTAATTAATAATCATGGATAACCTAAAACCTACTTCTCCTTCAGTGGAGCATTTATCTACCGAAAGTAATGGAAAAAATACATCAGAACAAAAATTTTTTATAATTAAAAGTAATGAGGGAAACCTAAAAAATATATCAGCAATTTTACTACATAAAACTATAATAGGCATGGTTGGAGAGACGAAGAACATAAAAAAAACACTAGCAGGAGATGTACTCGTTGAAGTTTTAAATAATACGCAGGCTTTAAACATACAAAAAATTAAATTCGTTGGTCCAATTGCAGTCACAGTTACACCCCATAAAACATTGAACTCATCAAGAGGCGTTATCTCTGAATCTGATTTAGTACATGACACTGAACAAGACATCTTAGAGTCCCTGTCTAATCAATCTGTAATAAATGTAAAAAGAATCACTATATCAAGAAATGGCCAAAGAATACCCACCAAACACGTAATAATAACTTTCAATACACCAAGCATTCCAAAACACGTAAAAATAGCCTATATTAATTGCCCAGTGAGACCTTTCATACCAAATCCAGTCCGTTGTTTTAAGTGTCAGAGATTCGGCCACTCTTTTCTCGCTTGCCGTGGCAAAGAAACCTGCGCAAAATGCTGTAGTACAGATCATAAGACCGATATCTGTACATCATCATCCCTTTGCTGTGTCAACTGCAAAGGTGACCATCCAGCTTTTGCCAGGTCTTGCCCTAAATTCCAAATTGAAAAAGAAATTCAAACAATAAAAGTTCAACAAAACATTTCATTTCCAGAGGCCAGAAAAATTGTAAATGATCGCACCCCGAAACCTGGCATATCTTACTCTTCTATAGTAAAAAAAACTTTCAAAACTAATGGAACTCAAACCGATGTAACTATTTTTAAGCCATCTCCACAACATAAAATTTCAATTAACCAACCTATAACGCCTCTTATCTCTAAAGCATCAGCTACAACCTCAACAAATACAAAACACATAAACCAAACAAATCGACCTAAAAATACTTCTTTAAAAAGAGCCATATCATCTGAACAAAATAACATTAAAATTTCAAAAAGTTCTTCTCAAACCTCTCTTCAACCTGACGTTTCATCCAGAAATATGATAACTAATCCTTCTACCAGTGACCTCATTAATCTTTATAATACTGAAAGCGACATTTCATCTGTAGAAGATGAGGACTTGGAGACTTCGCCACTGAAGCCCAAGAAGGATCCTCGGCAAGACAAACATCGTCCTAGGACGAGAAATCACAAGTAGTTTTTCCTTTTCCTTTATACTTTATTTTTATGGCTTCATTCCTTTCCTGGAACTGCCGTGGTTTTCGTCAAAAAATTGATGATGTCAAAGACATCATAAACAACCACAAGCCAGCTGCAATCGCCCTCCAGGAGACCTTTTTGAGAAGCAATGATTCCACCAACATTCACCATTTCACTACATTCAGAAAAGATTACGATGATGGCCATAGAGCATGTGGAGGTGTTGCATTGCTTACCTCCCATGACTTTCCAGTAACTCAAATTAACTTAAAAACAAATCTGCAAGCTCTTGCTGTAAGACTTCACGTAAATATTTTAATAACAATATGCAATTTATACTTACCTCCTAACACCCGTATTGCCACTTCTGACTTAAATAATTTAATAGATCAACTTCCACAACCATTCATCATACTTGGTGACCTAAATGGCCATCATATCCTCTGGGGCAGTTCAGACATTAATCAAAGAGGCAAACGAATTGAGAAACTAATAACGGACAATGATTTATGTATAATGAATAACGGCCAACCTACTTACTTTCACTCACCTTCACTTACTTACCATTCAATAGATCTGGCAATTTGCACTCCTTCAATTTTGCCATTTTGGACCTTTTCTGTGGATCCTTACCTTTACAATAGTGACCATTATCCAATTAAACTTAAATATGAAGGCCAATACCAACCTCCCTATGTCAGCAAACCTAACTATATATTTGAAACTGCCAACTGGCCACTTTTTACTAGCCTCGCTGACCTTACTAATATGGTAGAAAGTGATGATATAAATGAAGTTACTAATAAAATAACAGACATAATTATAGATAGTGCTGACGCCTCAATTAAAAAAGTTATTAATAAGCCTAAAAAACAGAAGAAACCTTGGTGGAATGAGGATTGTAGCGATGCTTACCGGAAACAAAGGAAGTCCTGGAATATCTTCAATAGATATCCAACTAGTGAAAATTATATTATTTATAAAAAAACAAAAGCGGCCTTTCGAAAAATACAACGACGTAGTAAGAGGGATTCTTGGGTGAATTATGTAAACAGTATAAATAGCAAGACCACAAGTAAACAACTATGGAACAGGATCAAAAGAATATCCGGTGTTTACCCCAATAGACAAATCCCGATTCTAGAATGCAATAACCAAGTACTATCAGCACCCAAAGATATAGCAAACGCAATTGCTTCATGCCTTTCCGATATATCCAGCTCCACTAACTACTCTGAAAGTTTTAAAAAAATTAAAATTGCATCTGAGAAGAATAAAGTTAATTTCACTTCAAACCGTATATTATCATATAATTGTGATTTTACTTTTTCCGAATTGACAAAGGCTTTATCCTTAGTTCACAAATCAACTCCTGGCCCAGATAATATTAGTTACATCATGCTCAAACATCTTTCAAATAGTTCTTTAAATCATCTCCTTAAATTTTATAACAGAATTTGGAACGAACACACTTTTCCTCAGTCATGGAGGTATGCTACCATAATACCCATACTGAAACCGAACAAAGACCCCAAGAATCCTTCGAACTACCGTCCTATAGCCCTGACAAGCTGCTTATGTAAAGTTCTAGAAAAGATGGTCAACGCTAGGTTGGTTTATGTTTTAGAAAAAGATAAATGTCTCTCTCCACTCCAAAGTGGTTTCAGAAAAAATAGATCCACTATTGACAACTTGGTCGCTCTCGAGACGGAAATAAGAAACTCATTTGTTCAAAATAAGCATCTCGTTTCGATTTTTTTCGATATCGAAAAAGCGTACGATAGAACATGGAGACATGGGATTTTAAGGGACATTTTTAAAAACGACATAAGAGGTAATCTGCCTATTTTTATTCAAAAATTTTTAGAAAAAAGATATTTTAAAGTACGGATTGGATCAATTTTCTCAGATGTTTTTATTCAAGAGGAGGGAGTGCCACAGGGCAGTGTTTTAAGTGTTACTTTATTTATTTTAAAAATTAATGATATTGTTTCTCAATTGCCTCCATCAGTGAAAGGTCTTATTTACGTTGACGATCTGCAAATTTCATGCGCAGCTAAAGATATTCGTTTAATTGAAAGACAACTTCAACAGGCCGTTAATAAAATCATTCATTGGACTAACGAAAATGGTTTCAGTTTCTCACCTTCCAAAACCGCGTGTGTTCATTTTTGTAAAAAACGGAATCTTCATCTTGACCCTGAAATATTTTTCAAAGATATTTTAATTAATGTTGTGGACAATTTTAAATTTTTAGGTATCATATTTGACAAGAAGTTGACTTTTCAACCGCATATTTTAAATCTACGCAAACGTTGCGAAAAGGCCCTCAACATATTAAGAGTTTTATCTAAGTTATCATGGGGATCTGATCGGAATTGTCTTTTAAAAATATATAGAGCATTAATACGATCAAAATTAGATTACGGCTGCGTGGTGTATGGTTCAGCAAGAAAATCTGCTCTTCAAACCCTGAACACTATCCACCACACAGCTTTACGTTTATGTTCTGGTGCCTTCAGGACTTCACCCGTGAGCAGCTTATATGTGGACAATTTTGAACCTTCTCTGGACTTAAGGCGACATTTGTTGTCCTTGGAATATTATTTTAGAATTTCCTCAATCCCTCATCACCCATTGCATACCATTCATCATAGTCCGTATTTAAAACGCCTCTATCTAGCTAAAACATCCTTCATCCCTACATTTCACTTAAGAATGCTGGATTTGATGAACGGATCCGAACTTTGTTCACTTGACGTTACCCAGAAAAAACTGTTTTCTTTCTCTCCTTGGTTTAATCATTATTTTCAATTTCAAAACCCGTTCCAAAATTTTAATAAAGCAGATACTTCTGATATTATTTACAAACAGCTTTTTCAAAACCATATACAAAAATACACAAATTTTATACAAGTTTACACGGACGGATCGAAAAGGGCAAACTATGTTGGAGCTGCGTTCACTATTAATGATTCCATTCACAGTTTTAAACTTCATTCTTCATGTTCTGTTTTTACATCTGAAATCATGGCCATATATAAAGCATTGGAATATATATCTGATCATGTTCATAAAAAATATATCATTTTCACTGATTCATTAAGCGTTTTAGAGTCATTGAAACATCCTGATCATGACAGTCATCCCATTGTTTTAGAATCACTGGAAAAAATTTATCATCTTTCATCCAAAAATTTTAACTTGTTATTTTGTTGGATCCCATCTCATGTTGGGATATCTGGAAATGAATTAGTTGACAAAGCCGCCAAATCGGCCGTAAATAATTTTAATCATACTATCCCTTATCCTGACCTAAAATCTATCATTTACACATTTTTACAAGACAAATGGCAAAACGAATGGAATGAACAAACTGAAAACAAACTCCATGCTTTAAAACGAAATATAATTGAATGGAAATCGCTACCTTTTAGAAGACAGGATGTAATTCTAACACGTCTCCGTATTGGTCACACGCGAATAACCCATAGACACTGCCTCCTCGGAGAAGATCATCCCATTTGTAACTACTGCATTTGTCCACTTACGGTGAAACACATTTTAATAGAGTGTTCTCATTTTAATTATCAACGTCTTAAATATTTTAATTCTTATACCTTGACTTTAGAAGACATGATTGGAGAGAATCCTCATCCAAATATTTTTAACTTCTTACATGACATTGGTTTTATCCATCACATATAATTTCATATAGTATTTACTCATTATGTTTTGACTCATCTCATTTCATTATTATATTATGTATCTGATTTTTTATCTTGAGTTTGGCATAATATGTCCCAAGAGGACTCAATGCCACAAAGCTAAATCCAATCCAATCCAATCACTTACTTACCATTCAATAGATCTGGCAATTTGCACTCCTTCAATTTTACCATTTTGGACCTTTTCTGTGGATCCTTACCTATACAATAGCGACCATTATCCTTTAATACTAAAATATGCAGGCCAATACCAACCTCACACTGTCAACCAATCCAATTATATTTTTGAAACTGCCAATTGGTCACTTTTTACTAGCCTTGCTGACATTACTAACACGGTAGAAAATGATGATATCGATGAAGTTACTAATAAGATAACAGACATAATTATAGCTAGTGCTGACGCCTCAATTAAAAAAGTCATTAATCAGCCTAAAAAACAAAAGAAACCTTGGTGGAATGAGGATTGTAGCGATGCGTATCGGAAGCAAAGGAAAGCCTGGAATATATTTAATAGATATCCAACAAGAGAAAATTTTATTATTTATAAAAAAACAAAAGCGATATTTCGAAAAATTCAAAGACGTAGTAAGAGGGATTCTTGGGTGAATTATGTAAACAGCATAAATAGCAAGACCACAAGTAAACAACTATGGAACAGGGTTAAAAGAATTTCCGGTGTTTACCCCAATAGACAAATTCCTATTATAGAACATAATAATCAAATATTATCGGCACCCAAAGACATAGCAAACACAATTGCATCATGTCTTTCCGAAATATCCAGCTCCAACAACTACACTGAAAGTTTAAAAAAAATTAAAGTTTCATCTGAAAGGACTAAAGTTAATTTTACTTCAAACCGTACATTATCTTATAATTGTGATTTTACTTTTTATGAATTGACAAAGGCTTTATCCTTAGTCCACAAATCAACCCCTGGCCCGGATAATATCAGTTACATCATGCTCAAACATCTTTCAAATAGTTCTCTAAATCATCTCCTCAAATTTTACAATAGAATTTGGACCGAACATACTTTTCCGCAGTCATGGAGGTATGCTACTATAATACCCATACTGAAACCAAATAAAGACCCCAAGAATCCTTCGAACTACCGTCCAATAGCCCTGACAAGCTGCCTATGCAAAATTTTAGAAAAGATGGTCAACGCTCGTTTAATGTATGTTTTAGAAAAAGATAAATGTCTCTCTCCACTTCAAAGTGGCTTTAGAAAAAATCGTTCTACCACTGACAATCTAGTCGCTTTCGAGACTGAAATTAGAAATGCTTTCGTCCAAAATAAACATCTCGTCTCGATCTTTTTCGATATCGAAAAGGCCTACGACCGTACGTGGCGTCATGGAATTTTAAAAGACATTTTTAACTATGACATAAGAGGAAATCTGCCTATTTTTATTCAAAATTTTTTAGAGAAACGATATTTTAAAGTACGGATTGGATCGATTTTTTCAGATGTTTTTACTCAAGAGGAGGGAGTACCACAAGGCAGTGTTTTAAGTGTGACTCTATTTATTTTAAAAATTAACAACATTGTTTCTCAATTGCCTCCATCAGTTAAGGGTCTTATTTACGTTGACGATCTGCAAATTTCATGCGCAGCTAAAGACATTCGCTTAATAGAGGGACAACTTCAACAGGCAGTTAACAAAATCACTCATTGGACTAAAGAAAATGGTTTCAGTTTCTCACCTTCTAAAACCGCTTGTGTTCATTTTTGCAGAAAGCGAAATCTTCATCTTGACCCTGAAATATTTTTCAAATATATTTTAATTAATGTTGTGGACAATTTTAAATTTTTAGGTATCATATTTGACAAGAAGTTGACTTTTCAACCGCATATTTTAAATTTACGCAAACGCTGCGAAAAGGCTCTTAACATTTTACGAGTTTTATCAAAATTATCATGGGGATCTGATCGTACATGCCTTTTAAAGATTTAGAGAGCTTTAATACGATCAAAATTAGATTACGGCTGCGTGGTGTATGGTTCAGCAAGAAAATCTGCTCTTCAAACTCTGAACACTATACACCACACCGCTTTACGTTTATGTTCTGGTGCCTTTAGGACTTCTCCCGTAATCAGCTTGTACGTAGAATCTTTTGAACCTTCCCTGGACTTCAGACGACAGTTGTTATCACTGGAATACTATTTTAGAATTTCCTCAATCCCTCATCACCCATTGCATACCATTGATCACAGCCCATATTTAAAACGCCTTTATCAAGCCAAAACATCATTCATCCCTACATTCCATTTAAGAATGCTGGACTTAATAAACGGATCCGAACTTTCTTCACTTGACGTCACCCAGAAAAAACTGTATTATTTCTCTCCTTGGTTTAATCATTATTTTGAATTTCAAAACCCGTTCCAAAATTTTAATAAAGCAGATACCTCTGATTTTATATATAAACAACTCTTTCAAAACCATATAGAAAATTACTCAAATTTTATACATATTTATACTGACGGGTCCAAAAGGGAAAACTATGTTGGAGCTGCGTTCACTATTAATGATTCCCGTCATAGTTTTAAACTTCATTCTTCATGTTCTGTTTTTACCGCTGAAATAATGGCCATTTTTAAAGCACTAGAACATATATCCGATCATTGTCATAAAAAATGTATCATTTTTACAGATTCGTTAAGCGTTTTACAGTCATTGAAACATCCTGATCATGACAGTCATCCCATTGTTTTAGAATCACTGAAAATAATTTATCATCTTTCATCCAAAAATTTTAAGTTACTATTTTGTTGGATCCCATCCCATGTTGGGATTGCGGGAAATGAGATTGTTGACCAAGCTGCCAAATCGGCAGTAAATAATTTTAACCATACTATCCCTTTCCGTGACTTAAAATCTCTTATTTACAAGTTTTTAGAGGAAAAATGGCAGAACGGATGGTCTGAACAAACTGAAAACAAGCTCCACGCCTTAAAACCAAATATAACGCAATGGCAGTCACCAGCTCAAAGACGACAGCAAGTAATACTAACACGTCTCCGTATTGGACACACTAGGATCACCCATAGACACCTCCTCCTCGGAGAAGATCATCCCATTTGTAATAACTGCATTTGCCCACTAACAGTAAAACACATTTTAATTGAATGTTCTCATTTTAATAGGCAACGACTGATACATTTTAATTCTTATAACTTGACTTTAGAAGACATGATTGGAGAGAATCCTCATCCAAATGTTTTTAACTTTTAACATGACATTTTGGTTTTATCCATCACATATAATTTTATGTAGCATTCATTCATTACATTTTGACTCACCTCACTTTCTTGCTATATTATATATTTTATTTTTTATCTTGAGTTTGGCATAATATGTCCCAAGAGGACCCAATGCCACAAAATCATATCCAATCCAATCCTAAGAGAGCTCATTAAAATTAAAAACAGAGCTCGTAAAACTTGGCAGCGGACCAGATCAGCAGCTGACAAAACCTTGATGAACAGGGCCCAACAAAAGTTTAAGGACTCGATCCAAGAACACACACAGCAATACTGGACTGACTATATCACCTCACTTACGCCTGAGGATGGGTCAATCTGGAAAGCTATTGAAAAATTTAAGAAAACTTCCCACAATATTCCACCCCTTAAAGTGCCTACTGGTATTGCATACACGGACACTGAAAAGGCCGAAATAATGGCCAATAGCCTTGAGCTACAGTTCCGTGAAAACAACATATCCAATCCACGTATTATTAATAAAGTAAATACATCACTAAGAAATTTCCTTAATACTACTCCCACTGATCAAATTGAGCCTGCCAAACCGTCTGAAATACTTTGCTATATCGAAAACCTGAAGAAAAAGAAAAGCCCTGGTATTGATGCTATTTCAAATGTCATTATACGAAACCTGCCAACGAAAACGATTTTTCAACTGACAACCCTTGTCAACTCTATTTTGTCGTTAAGACTGTTCCCCTCATCCTGGAAGACAGCTGTTGTTGTCCCCATCCTAAAGCCACATAAACCATCTGATAAACCTGACAGCTACCGGCCGATCAGCCTACTTACCGTACTCAGCAAGACAGCTGAGATTGGATTCAGTGCTTCCGCAAAAGAAAAAGCAGGTTGGACAGGTCTACTTGTGAATGTCCTAGGTTGTGGACATTTTGGGCATCCACGAGAATTAGCAGTATGCTG
Source organism: Metellina segmentata (assembly GCA_947359465.1). NCBI lineage: Eukaryota > Metazoa > Arthropoda > Arachnida > Araneae > Tetragnathidae > Metellina > Metellina segmentata. The sequence continues at coordinate 10,839,063 of OX375883.1, forward strand.
CTGATTGCAATTTGCTCATTTCGGCTTTTTTTCCCGATTTGTGCAATCTTTTGTCAAGTGGGCTTCACTGCATATAACGCACCTGGGTGTCATGCGACAATTAGTGCTTGAGTGATTATACATCTGGCAGTTGTAACATTGGGGAGTTCCCTGCCTGTTTATGAATTTTTCGATGCGAATTCGCAAATAATTTAATTCATTCACTTCAGAAATTTTATGGCTCTGGGGGGTGTTACGAAGTTGTACTTGAAATACTGGAAGAAATTTCTTTCTGTCTTTGAATTTTTTCAGTTGTATGACATTTTCAACTTGGAATCCTAGTTGGATTAACTCTTCTCTTATTTCTTCACAGGGGGTGTCGATCGGCAGTCCTTTTGGGACGACTTTCAAAGGTCGGTCTCCCTTTTGGGAACGAAAGTAATATTGACGCTTTTCAGCGTCCAAATATCTAGTAACGGCTCTATGCTCGTTAATTGAAGTGGGGTATAGGTTCATCATTTCCCCGGATAGTTTCCCTTGAATTGGGGATTTGATCGAAGCTCTTAGTTCAAGAAAGGTTTTGTATTTTTCCGGTAAATGGATTATGATGGGAGGTATTTTGCTCGAGATCTGACTTTCCTCAGCGTCGCTACTCGAAGTGGATGCACCAACATTGATACTGTTAGGAGTCTTATTGACTTTATGAACTTGTGTGTCGTTTGACACAAAAACTTTTTGCATATGTTTTTTAACTTGTGTCGGCGAAGCCGGACGTTTAGGGGTTTGACGTTTTGAGATGGTGGTCATTTTAGCATCTAGTAATTGAGTAATTAAAATATGCGAACCATTAAGTTGCTCCAGCCTGTTGTGGTACTCCATCAGGTTTGCTTCATTGGCAATTTTCATTTCCGGAGTCTTGCTTGCTTTGGTAATAGTAGTCAACATTTGAATGAAAGACTTGACTTCTCGGATTTCATTAGCAATAGCATTGCTTCTCATTACAAGTTCATCATAGGATAATTCAGTCTCAACCTCTTCCGGGTTGATTTGGACGATGGTTTCAGAAGAACATCCATTTCCATAATTGGAAGTGAATTTTAATTAATTATGCACAGAAATACAAGAGCACGCATGCGATGTTTTAGCCCTGAAAAGGGCTTTTGGTAGTAACAAAGTTCGCAAAATGGGACACAATGTAAACACACACAGCGCAATAGACAAACACGTCCGTAGGCGGGGGGAGTGGTTACTGTCACGTGACGGGCAGTAGCCAGGGAAAATACAGAAGGCGGTGCATGCAGCTTCCCGCACTAGGAAGCATATCCATTTGTCGATGCTGGTCAGGTGACCCGCATGCGCAATGGCTTAGAAGTAAGCGAGGGTAAACCTTAGAAAGGAATACGTAGAGAATTTAAACATTGATTTAATTAGTGGTCCAATCAGTCCTTATCCAATCTTGATGGTATCAACACGCGTCCCACATAAGTGGGAATGCAAATATAGAACTTTTAGGTGGGGGAAATGAAGTCAAAAACGTCAGGATCCAAATTAAACACAGTGCGTGGGCGTTTAACCCTTCGAGGGAAGGTATGAAACTGTTGGTGCAGAATGGCTCTAGACCTTTTCTGCGAGCTTCGAACAGTTGGGTCATAAGGTGGTAATGACCTCAGTGCTTCATTTGGAACCTGAGGTAGTTTTTCAAACAATTTAATCGAGAGATGCTGCAAAAATTCAGCCATGGGTTTAATTTTAAAGTCCGAATGGATGACTTAATTCCGGATAAACCAGGGTGCTTTCGCGATCGTACGTAATATACGATTTTGAAAAATCTGCAGTTTTTTTATGTTAGTTGTACACGTAGAGCCCCACACCTGGGACCCGTACGTGACAATTGGTCTAATTATTGCTTTGTAGAGAATAATTTTGTTCTCGATAGAGAGCCGGCTGTTCCAGCCTAATAATTGGCGAAGTTTGCCACGGGCCATAGCTCCTTTACGGAGAGCTCGCTTAATGTGCTCGGTCCAAAGTAATTTTGGGTCGAGCACGAGTCCTAAATATTTGTAATTTTTAACCCAGAACACGGGAGTTCCGAAAAGTTCAATTGGGGGTATATTAATGAGGTCTGGGTTGTTGAGTTCAATTTTGAATCCATATTTAAATTGGTTGTATCTCCTGGAGAAAAACATGCAGGCACACTTAGAAGCGTTGACTTTGACCCGCCAGTGGGAATGCCAAATTTCAAGTTCTTTGACATAAGCTCTCAGTCTTGATAAGATGAGGTGTTTGTTGTTAGATTGTGTAATGATGGCCGTGTCATCGGCATAAATAGCAAGATTGGTGTGCAGAGATTTGGGAATGTCGTTTACGAAAAGGCTGAAGAGCTTGGGACCTAGTAATGATCCCTGAGGGACTCCGGAAAGGATTGGGCGGTGGGAAGAATAATCTTTTTGACCAACTCGTACTGTAAAAGAACGATTAGTGAGATACGAGTTGAAAAGGTTGATTAAATGAGCCGGAAAGCCAAGTCGCATGAGCTTGTAAATAAGTCCCGTGTGCCAAACGCGGTCAAATGCTTTGGACACATCTAAGAATAAAACACCAGTGTGTTGTTTTTTACGATAGCCTTCGTGGATAAGTTCACTGACACGTAACAGCTGGTGGTTCGTGCTGTGTTTCTTTCGAAACCCAAATTGTTCCGGGATAAGAATATTCTTATCCAGAACGAACTTATCCAGGCGTATAAGTAATATAAATTCGTAGATTTTGCTCAAGGAACTGAGCAAAGAAATGGGACGGTAATTTGAAGGGATGCTGTGATTTAAGTTAGGTTTAGGAATAGGGATGATGACCGCAATTTTCCAGCCTTGGGGAAAATAACATTTTTTAATCATAACATTGATTAAGAATGTTATGAAAACAATGTATTTAAGGGGCAAGTTTTTGAGCATGCGATTCGAAATAGAATCCAATCCGGGAGTCTTTTTGGGTTTGAGGGAAGAAATGAATGATTGCACCTCGTAAGCGGATGCAGGTTCGATACCTGGTTCGAACTGTGTACCTAAGTACTCTTCAACCTGGGATTGTATATTGGAGAAATGGTTTGGATCTCCTAGTGTAGGATTAGGTTGGAATTGGGATTGAAGACTGTCTGCAATAAATTCAGCCTTTTCATCCCCTGAAATTGCAATTATTCCATTTGCACCTGTGATCGGTGGAATGGCAGTGTATGATTTTCTGAGTTGGGAGGTTTTTCTCCAAAGTGAGTTGTCTTCCGTCGATAAAGACTCTATGTGGCTGTGCCATCTTTCTTGACTGAGAGATTTGACCATCGATTTGATTTCTTTATCGGCTGAGCGAAGTTCTTGTTTGGACAGGGGGTCTCGAGAGCGTTGCCAAATTTTTCTCAGCCGATTTCGATGCTTAATTTTGATCCTGATTTCCTCTGAGAATCGAAAAGGTTCAGGCTTTAATTTGGGTTTGGAAGCAGCATCGAATGCATCCTTAATCTTAATACCTAAATTTTCAATGTCATCGATAGTCTGGAAATTTGGTGAGGGAAGGGTTGACTGAGCCAAAATGTGATTAAAATTCCCCCAATTCGTAGAAAAAAGATCTGGCAATTTTTCGATGAGTTTCGAGGTGTCAAGAATTAATTCGACCGGGAGATGGTCGGAGCTAAGGTCATTAAGAGTTCTTATTGAACTTTGATAAGGGATAAATTTAAACAGGGCCAAATCAATATAAGTATCGAGTCTCCCACGGAAATTTAGATGAGTGGGGTCATCCGGAGAGATGATCCGTACACCCGGTAGATTTTCTACCATATTTTTGAGTTTGTGTCCCCATGCGTTGGAAGTAAAATTTTTCCAAGCGATGTGGGCACAATTTAGGTCTCCAGCTATTATGACATTGTTTCCAGTTGAAAGCAATTTGGTGAAATCAGCCTCCGGAAAAATTACTCCCCTCTTGTACGGAGGGAGGTAAGCTGAAATAATTTTAATTGGGGGTGAATCTCTCAGTTTCACCTCAACCAGGGTTGCTTCTATTTTATCTAATGTCGGGGTCGGAATTAGTCTATGAGAGATGTTCCGTTTGACATAGATACAAGTGCCACCTGCAGCAATGCGGACAGTTAGCGTTATTTTCCTATTGTCTTGGTATAGGACGTAATTTGGAATTTGAGGACTATATCCAGGAGTGAAATGGGTCTCGTTGACCAAAAGTAGATCAAAATTCTTCTCTAAGAGAAACTGACGGACCTCTTGAATTTTAGTTCGAAGTCCGTTTGCATTCCAAAAGCAAATACTTAGATTATTCTGCAGATTTGTACTGGACATTTTAATTAGAGTATGGGGGGTTTTCCTGAGATAATCGCAACATAATGTGCGTAAATTAAATATGCCCTGTCGACTCCGTGCGATGCAGAACGAAGTAGGGGCAGAGCATTCTTAAATGCTCGCTGGATGAGTTCGGGTTCGATACCCGATTCATTGGACATTTTAATAACAGCCAAAAGGGTGTCAGTGCAAGAATTTAGATCAGGAGATGCATCAGCGCGTGGGACTGACAGTTTAGGGGTAACAATTTCCCTGTTTGCACCGGTGAGGATATTTGCATATGACAGGTTAGGTTCGATACCGGCAAGTCGGGGGAAATAGTTCATTTGGGTACCGGCTTGATGCGCCGGGGGTTGATTTTGATTCCTAGGTGGATTGTTTCTCTTAATGGTGCCGGTTTTACGTGCACCTGATGAGGGAAATCGTGGGCAATTACGATAATTTGCGCTGTGCGGACCACCACAATTTGCGCAAGTACGGGGCGTTTCTTTAGTGTTTTGGCATTTATTTGCCGGGTGTGGGCCTGCACACTTCACACATTTTTGCGGAAGAGTGCATCTTTCCGATGAGTGGAAAAAGCCCTGGCAGTTGTAGCACTGCGATGGGCCTTTTCTTCCTCTGTATCGTTCGATGAACACAATTGTGCCAAGGAGTCTGGTAATAGAATAAATTTCTTCTATGTTCAGACAGTTGTTGATTTGTAGGTAGTAGAGGGGCATCGGTTGTTTGCTGCCCGATTTGGAAAGACGATGAATTTTATGTACTTTAAATCCATGGTCTTCCTCGATCCTTGTTTGGATATCTTCCATTTTGGTAGTGACTGGAAGACCCCGGATGACAATTTTGACGGGGAGATCCTTTTTGAGATTATGGGCTTTGAATTGGACACCCTGTTGAAGCATTAATTTCGTTATTTTCCTATATTCGTCTTCGGTTTTCTCCGTGACTTTGAAATAACTCATTGAAGTCATTGGCATCCTCGGGTATCGTGGGAACGACTGCCGTGGTAGTTACCGATGAATTGGGGTGCACATTAACACACTGGGAATTTTCGTCGCTTTGCACAGCCGATTCGGCTATTTTGCGTGCTGCGAAAAATTGATCTGCAGTGTCGGGGAGGGCAAAGAGCTGAATCCCCTTCATCTGACATAAAGCTACGAGCATAGACATTAGATGCTTACCATCTTCTTGCAGCTTTGGGATGTCCTTGGGGTGGTGGATGAGGGCATGCTCTTGTATGTCATCCAGTAGCTTGTACTGATCACGTAGAGCGAAGATCTTTTCCACCGCTTCTTCGAGCGTTATGCTTTCAGGTATCGTGAAATGTTCGATATATGCCTGAGTAATCGAGTTCTGAGAGGCAGGTAACACGGTATCCGATGTGCTAGGAGAAGTCTCCATGATTACACGTAGGTTGTTAGTCCTGAAAAGGACTGTTTTTTTTGGTTTGGATTATAGCACAAGTGCCAAATCCAGTTTGCACCTAGGTGCAATGCGCTCTGATCGAATTCGTCGTGTCAGTTCGAAGGCAAATCAGGAGCTAAGCAGATGTGCGACACCGCAATTCTTATCCAATCCAACAACATTCACCATATTCTTAGTCGAATGAGAAAATACGTCCGGGAACTTGAGGTCTGGCTCGCTGATTAGCGGGTAAAAGTAAACGCTTCCAAATGCGCATGCGTGCTCTTCTCAAGGAAGTACTTTAGATATCAATATGGTTTTGATATCAAACTCAATAACCCAGATTACCTAGACATACCCCCCATCTCTATGTTTGGGACACCCGTTTACTGGGTAAAATCTTACAAGTATTTAGGTCTTATGCGCATTCCAAAGCAACTTTGGATCCAGCACATTACTCGCGCACTGCGAAATGCAAGCATTGCAAAAGCAATGATGTTTCCACTCATGCACCGAAGGAGTAGGCTCATTAAACCAATTGCAGAATTTATGCAACATTCTTCAGCAAAATTCTTTCAAAATTTGCCTCAGGTTCCAAATGAAGCTTTGAGAGCAATTCCTGCATATGACCCATCAGTCAAAAGCTCTCAAAAAAGGCCCCGTGCCTTTCTGGAAAAACATCTCCAGACCTTCCCACCGAGACCCAAACGTCAACGAGGGATACTTCAATTGGGACCTGATGCACATGGCATCATTTCAATCAATTCGACCACCCATGCAAATTAAACTTGCAATATCTCATTTAACGGATCGCGTTCGTTCACACTCGTAGGGGCCCCCAGGGGCATTCCTTCTTTAGGTTTGTACGGGCTTCACAACCCCGGGGTACTTGAGTGATCTCCCTTCTCCTTCGTTCTTCTTCTCCTCTACCCTTTGCTTTTTGCTTTTTCTTCCTCCCTCGTTGTGGTTGCCTCTTCGGAGGTGAGGGCTCCCCTTGAGAAGCTTTTCGCCAGTCTGTGCTTTTAGCTCCTCTTGGGGATTATATCACCCACGTGTTTGCCGTGCGTGGAGACCTGTGTCTTCGGAAAGGGTGATCCTGGTGATTGAGGGACAACATAACGCCCCAATACATTGCTTCGGCTCCTGCTTCGAATAAACAGGCGGTGTACTTTGGTCCCAGTACATTGATCGGCTGGTGGGTATATCCTGCTAGGACTAAGGACCTGCTCACCAACTAGCTCCTTAGGGCAGTCATAGAGGTGAGTTGGGTCCGTATAGTCCCTGGCTAGCACCGGTGCAGAAACCTGTATCCCCTCGTTGGACTCCATGGTGGGTGGTGCCGCCGCCGGGGACTGAACATCTACTTCTCAAACATGAATAACCCAAAATCAACTTCTCCTTCAGTGGAGCAAATATGTAATAATAATAATGAACACAAATCGGAACAGAAATTTTTTATAATGAAAAGTAATGAGGGCAATCTTAAAAACATATCAGCAATATTACTTCATAAAACGATATTAGGAATGGTTGGAGAAACAAAAAATATTAAAAAAACCCTAGCAGGAGATGTTCTTATAGAAATAACAAATAAAACCCAGGCTATAAACATCCAAAAAATAAAATCTGTCGGTCCAATAGCTGTAACTGTAACACCACACAAAACATTAAATTCATCGCGGGGAGTAATTTCTGAATCCGACCTAGTTCATGACACCGAAGAAGACATCCTTGAAACCCTGTCCCAACAATACGTAACCAATGTCAAAAGAATAACAATATCAAGAAATGGCCAAAGAATACCCACCAAACACATAATACTAACATTCAATACACCAAGTCTACCAAAGCATGTTAAAATAGCCTATATGAATTGCCCAGTACGACCTTTTATTCCTAACCCAGTCCGTTGTTTTAAATGTCAGAGATTCGGCCACTCTTTCCTTGCTTGCCGTGGCAAAGAAACCTGTGCGAAATGCTGTAGTGCAGAACATAAGACCGATGTCTGTACTACATCATCCCTTTGCTGTGTCAACTGCAAAGGTGAACATCCAGCTTTTGCCAGGTCTTGCCCTAAATTTCAAACAGAAAAAGAAATTCAAACAATAAAAGTCCAACAAAATATTTCATTTCCCGAAGCACGAAAAATTGTTAATGATCGCACCCCAAAACCTGGAATATCATACTCTTCAATAGTAAAAAAAACCTTCACAACTATCGGTACTCAAACCGATGTAACTATTTTTAAGCCATCTGCCCAACATAAAACTTCTATGAACCAACCTATAACGCCTCTTTTTTCTAAAGCATCCGCTACAACCTCAACAAATACAAAACACATAAATCAACCAAATCGATCCTTAAATACTTCTTTAAAAAGAGCCATATCATCTGAACAAAACAATATTAAAATAGCTAAAAGTACTTCTCAAACCTCTCTTCAACCTGACGTTTCATCCAGAAATATATTAACTAATCCTTCTACGAGTGACCTTATTAATCTTTACAACACCGAAAGTGATATTTCCTCTGTAGAGAGTGATGGCTTGGAGACTTCGCCACCCAAGTCCAAGAAGGATCTTCGGCAAGACAGATCTCGTCCTAGGACGAGAAAACACAAGTAGTTTTTCTTTTCTTTTATCCTTTATTTTTTATGGCTTCCTTTCTTTCCTGGAACTGCCGGGGTTTTCATCAAAAAATTGATGACGTAAAAGACATCATAAACAACCATAAGCCAGCTGCAATCGCCCTCCAAGAGACGTATCTAAAAAGCGCCGATACCACCAACATTTGTCATTTCACTTTGTTTAGAAAGGATTACGACGATGGCCAAAGAGCATGTGGAGGTGTTGCATTGCTTACCTCCCATGGCTTTCCAGTCACCCAAATTAACCTTACAACAAATCTCCAAGCAGTTGCTGTAAGACTTCATGTAAATATTCTAATCACAATATGTAATTTATACTTGCCTCCTAACACCCATATCGCCACTTCTGACTTAAATAATTTAATAGATCAACTTCCGCAACCATTCATCATACTTGGTGACCTAAATGGCCATCATATCCTCTGGGGCAGTTTAGACATTAATCGTAGAGGCAAACAGATCGAAAAATTAATAACAGACAATGATTTATGCATCATGAATAACGGCCAACCTACTTACTTTCACTCACCTTCACTTACTTACCATTCAATAGATCTGGCAATTTGCACTCCTCCAATTTTACCATTTTGGACTTTTTCTGTGGATCCTTACCTCTACAATAGCGACCATTATCCTATAAAACTAAAATATGCAGGCCAATACCAACCCCACACTGACAGCCAGTCCAACTATATTTTTGAAACTGCCAACTGGCCACTTTTTACTACCCTTGCAGACATTTCTAACCTGGTAGAAAATGATAACATCGATGAAGTCACTGAAAAAATAACAGACATAATTATAGCTAGTGCTGACGCCTCAATTAAAAAAGTCAGAAATAGACCAAAAAAACAAAAAAAACCTTGGTGGAATGAGGAATGTAGCGATGCGTATCGGAAGCAAAGGAAAGCCTGGAATATCTAATAGATATCCAACTAGAGAAAATTTTATTATTTATAAAAAAACAAAAGCGATATCTCGAAAAATTCAACGACGTAGTAAGAGGGATTCTTGGGTGAATTATGTAAACAGTATAAATAGCAAGACCACAAGTAAACAACTATGGAACAGGGTTAAAAGAATTTCCGGTGTTTACCCCAATAGACAAATTCCTATTATAGAACATAATAATCAAATATTATCGGCACCCAAAGACATAGCAAACACAATTGCATCATGTCTTTCCGAAATGCCCCCAGGGGCATTCCTTCTTTAGGTTTGTACGGGCTTCACAACCCCGGGGTACCTGAGTGATCTTCCCTCCCTTTCGTTCTTCTCCTCTACCCTTCTGCTTTTTCCTTTTTCTTCCTCCCTCGTTGTGGTTGCCTTTTCGGAGGTGAGGGCTCCCCTTGAGAAGCTGTTCGCCAGTCTGTGCTTTCAGCTCCTCTTGGGGATTATATCACCCACGTGTTTGCCGTGCGTGGAGACCTGTGTCTTCGGAAAGGGTGATCCTGGTGATTGAGGGACAACATAACGCCCCAATACATTGCTTCGGCTCCTGCTTCGAACAAACAGGAAGTGTACTTTGGTCCCAGTACATTAATCGGCTGGTGGGTATACCCTGCTTGGGCTAAGGACCCGCTCACCAACTAGCTCCTTAGGGCAGTCATAGAGGTGAGTGGGGTTCGTATAGTCCCTGGTTAGCACCGGTACAGGAACCTGTATCCCCTCGTTGGACTCCATGGTGGGTGGTGCCGCCGGGGACTGAACATCTTTTTTCTAACATGGAAAACCAAACTACAACTTCTCCTTTAGTGGAGCACCAATCTAAGAAAAATGATAACAATTTACCGATACAAAATTTTTTTATAATGAAGAGTAACCAAGGAAATTTAAAAAACATATCTGCTATACTACTCCACAAAACGATATTAGGTATGGTCGGAGAGACAAAAAACATAAAAAAAACCCCTTGCAGGAGACGTACTCATAGAAGTTTCTAATAAATCGCAGGCTTTAAATATACAAAAAATAAATTCCGTCGGTTCAATAGAAGTCACAGTTACACCCCACAAAACTCTAAATTCATCCCGAGGAGTAATTTCAGAATCTGATTTAGTCCACGATACTGAAGAAGACATCTTGGAATCCCTGTCAAAACAAAATGTAACTAATGTCCGAAGAATAACTATTCAAAGAAATGGCCAAAAAATACCCACCAAACACATAATACTAACATTCAATTCACCAAATTTACCAAAGCATGTTAAAATAGCCTATATTAATTGTCCAGTTCGTCCTTTTATACCAAACCCAGTACGTTGTTTTAAATGTCAGCGATTCGGCCACTCTTTCATGGCTTGCCGCGGCAAAGAAACCTGCGCAAAATGCTGTAGTACAGAACATAAGACCGATGTCTGTACTACATCGTCCCTTTGCTGTGTCAACTGCAAAGGTGACCATCCAGCTTTTGCCAGGTCTTGTCCAAAATTCCAAACAGAGAAAGAAATTCAAACCATTAAAGTTCAACAAAACATTTCATTTCCGGAGGCCCGTAAAATTGTTAATGATCGCACCCCGAAACCTGGAATATCTTACTCTTCAATAGTTAAAAAAACCTTCAAATCTAACTCTACTCAAACCGATGTAACTATATTTAAGCCATCTGACCAACATAAAACTTCATTGAACCAACCTTTAACGCCTTCTTTCTCTAAAGCATCAGCTAGAACATCAACAAATACAAAAATCATAAACCAACCAAATCGACCTAAAAATACTTCTTTAAAAAGAGCCATATCAACTGAACAAAATAATATCAAAATAGCTAAAAGTACTTCTCAAACCTCTCTTCAGCCTGATGTTACATCCAGAAACTTGATAACTAATCCTTCTTCAAGCGACCTGATAAATCTATACAACACCGAAAGTGATATTTCCTCTGTTGAGAGTGATGGCTTGGAGACTTCGCCACCCAAGTCAAAAAAGGATCTTCGGCAAGACAGATCTCGTCCTAGGACGAGAAAACATAAGTAGTTTCTTCTTTTCTTTTATCCTTTATTTTTATGGCTTCCTTTCTTTCCTGGAACTGCCGGGGTTTTCGTCAAAAAATTGATGACGTAAAAGATATCATAAATAAACACAAGCCAGCTGCAATCGCCCTCCAGGAGACCTATTTAAGAAAGAATGATACCACCAACATTCGTCATTTCACTATATTTCGAAAAGATTACGATGATGGCCAAAGAGCATGTGGAGGTGTTGCTTTGCTTACCTCCCATGACTTTCCGGTCACCCAAATTAACCTTACAACAAATCTCCAAGCTGTTGCTGTAAGACTTCATGTAAATATTCTAATTACAATATGTAATTTATACTTACCTCCTAACACCCATGTCGCCACTTCTGAATTAAATAATTTGATAGATCAACTTCCGCAACCATTCATTATACTTGGTGACCTAAATGGCCATCATATTCTCTGGGGCAGTTCAGACATTAATAATAGAGGCAAACAAATTGAAAAACTAACAACGGACAATGATTTATGTATAATGAATAACGGCCAACCTACCTACTTTCATGCACCTTCACTTACTTACCATTCAATAGATTTGGCAATTTGCACTCCTTCAATTTTACCATTTTGGACCTTTTCTGTGGATTCTTACCTTTACAATAGCGACCATTATCCTATTAAACTAAAATATGAAGGCCAATACCAACCTCACTCTGTCAGCCAAACTAACTACATCTTTGAAACTGCCAACTGGCCACTCTTTACTAGCCTCGCAGATATTTCTAACATAGTAGAAATTGGTGACATCAATGAAGTAACTTTTAAAATAACAGATATAATTATAGCAAGTGCGGACGCCTCAATTAAAAAAGTCTTTAATAAGCCTAAAAAACAAAAGAAACCTTGGTGGAATGAGGAATGTAGCGATGCCTATCGGAAACAGAGGAAAGCCTGGAATATTTTTAATAGATATCCAACAAGGGAAAACTATATTTTTTATAAAAAAACAAAAGCGGCCTTTCGAAAAATACAACGACGTAGTAAGAGGGATTCTTGGATGAATTATATCAACAGTATCAATAGTAAAGTCACTAGTAAACAATTATGGAACCGAATCAAAAGAATTTCCGGTGTTTACCCCAATAGACAAATTCCGATTCTAGAATGCAATAACCAAGTACTATCAGCACCCAAAGATATAGCAAACGCAATTGCTTCATGCCTTTCTGAAGTATCCAGCTCCACTAACTACCCTGAAAGTTTTAAAAAAATCAAAATTGCATCTGAAAAGAATAAAATTAATTTTTATTCTAACAGTATATTATCATATAATTGTGACTTTACTTTTCCGGAATTGATAAAAGCTTTATCCTTAGTCCACAAATCAACTCCTGGCCCAGATAATATCAGTTATATCATGCTCAAACATCTTTCAAATAGTTCTCTAACTCATCTCCTCAAATTTTACAATAGAATTTGGACCGAACACACTTTTCCGCAGTCGTGGAGGTATGCTAATGTAATACCCATACTGAAACCAAATAAAGACCCCAAGAATCCTTCGAACTACCGTCCAATAGCCCTGACAAGCTGCCTATGCAAAATTCTAGAAAAGATGGTCAACGCGAGATTAGTTTTTATTTTAGAAACAGATAAATGTCTCTCTCCACTTCAAAGTGGTTTCCGAAAAGGTCGATCCACTGTTGACAATTTGGTTGCTCTCGAGGCTGAAATTAGAAATGCTTTCGTTCAAAATAAACATCTCGTCTCGATATTTTTTGATATAGAAAAAGCATACGATCGAACGTGGAGACATGGAATTTTAAAAGACATTTTTAACTATGACATAAGAGGAAATCTGCCTATTTTTATTCAAAATTTTTTACAAAAAAGATATTTTAAAGTAAGGATTGGATCTATTTTCTCGGATGTTTTTATACAAGAGGAGGGAGTGCCACAAGGCAGTGTTTTAAGTGTAACTTTATTTATTTTAAAAATTAACAATATCGTTTCTCAATTGCCTCCATCAGTTAAAAGTCTTATTTACGTTGACGATCTGCAAATTTCATGCGCAGCAAATGACATTCGTTTAATAGAGAGACAACTTCAACAGGCCGTTAACAAAATCACTAATTGGACAAATGAAAATGGATTCAGCTTTTCACCTTTAAAAACTGCATGTGTTCATTTCTGCAGAAAACGAAATCTTCATCTTGACCCTGAAATATTCTTCAAAGATATTTTAATTAATGTTGTGGACAATTTTAAATTTTTAGGCATCATATTTGACAAGAAGTTGACTTTTCAACCGCATATTTTAAATCTACGCAAACGTTGCGAAAAGGCTCTTAATATCTTACGAGTTTTATCTAAATTATCATGGGGATCTGATCGTACTTGCCTTTTTAAAATTTACAGAGCTTTAATTCGATCTAAATTAGATTACGGCTGCGTGGTGTATGGTTCAGCAAGAAAATCTGCTCTTCAAACCCTGAACACTATTCACCACGCAGCTTTACGTTTATGTTCTGGTGCCTTCAGGACTTCACCCGTAAGCAGCTTATATGTGGACAATTTTGAACCTTCTCTGGACTTGAGGCGACAGTTGTTGTCCTTAGAATATTATTTTAGAATTTCCTCAATCCCTCATCACCCATTGCATACCATTCATCACAGTCCGTATTTAAAACGCCTCTATCAAGCTAAAACATCCTTCATCCCTACATTTCACTTAAGAATGCTAGATTTGATGAACGGATCCGAACTTTGTTCACTTGACGTCACCCAGGAAAAAATGTTTTCTTTCTCTCCTTGGTTTAATCATTATTTTGAATTCCAAAACCCATTCCAAAATTTAAATAAAGCAGATACCTCTCATATTATATACAAACAACTGTTTCAAATGCATTTAGAAAATTACTCTAATTTTATTCAAATTTACACCGACGGATCTAAAAGGGCAGACTATGTTGGGGCTGCGTTCACTATTAATCACTCTGTTCAAAGTTTTAAACTTCATTCTTCATGTTCTGTTTTTACCTCTGAAATCATGGCCATATATAAAGCATTGGAATACATATCTGATCATTGTCATAAAAACTGTATCATTTTCACTGATTCATTAAGCGTTTTACAGTCATTGAAACATCCTGATCATGACAGTCATCCCATTGTTTTAGAGTCACTGAAAAAAATTTATCATCTTTCATCCATAAATTTTAACTTGGTGTTTTGTTGGATCCCATCTCATGTTGGTATATCGGGAAATGAAATTGTTGACAAAGCCGCCAAATCGGCCGTATATAATTTTAACCATACTATCCCTTTCCGTGATTTAAAATCTTTTATTTACAAATTTTTAGAGGAAAAATGGCAGAATGAATGGAATGAGCAAACGGAGAATAAGCTTTACGCCATTAAATCAAATATAACTGAATGGAAATCCCTACCTTTAAGAAGACAACAGGTGATACTAACTCGACTACGTATTGGACATACGCGTATAACACATAGACACCTCCTCCTTGGAGAAGATCATCCTATTTGTAATCATTGTATTTGTCCACTAACGGTAAAACATATTTTAATAGAATGTTCTCATTTTAATTATCAACGTCTTAAATATTTTAATTCTTTTACCTTGACTTTAGAAGACATGGTTGGGGAGAATCCTCATCCAAATATTTTTATCTTTTTGCATGACATTGGTTTTATCCATCACATATAATATCATATAGTATTCATACATTATGTTTTGATTATTTCACTTTTTTATTATATTATATATTTGATTTTATCTTGAGTTTGGCATAATATGTCCCAGGAGGACTCAATGCCACAAAATCCAATCCAATCCAATCCAATCCTCTCTTCAGCCTGACGTTACATCCAGAAATTTCATAACTAATCCTTCTACCAGCGATCTCATAAATCTTTATAACACTGAAAGCGATATTTCATCTGTAGAAGATGAGGACTTGGAGACTTCGCCACCCAAGTCCAAGAAGGATCTTCGGCAAGACAGATCTCGTCCTAGGACGAGAAAACACAAGTAGTTTTCTCTTTTCTTTTATCCTTTATTTTTTATGGCTTCCTTTCTTTCCTGGAACTGCCGGGGTTTTCGTCAAAAAATTGATGACGTAAAAGACATCATAAACAAACATAAGCCAGCTGCAATCGCCCTCCAGGAGACGTATCTAAAAAACGCCGATACCACCAACATTCGTCATTTCACTTTGTTTAGGAAGGATTACGACGATGGCCAAAGAGCATGTGGAGGTGTTGCATTGCTTACCTCCCATGACTTTCCAGTCACCCAAATTAACCTTACAACAAATCTCCAAGCTGTTGCGGTAAGACTTCATGTCAATATTCTAATTACAATATGTAATTTATACTTACCTCCTAACACCCATATCGCCACTTCTGACTTAAATAATATAATAGATCAACTTCCACAACCATTCATCATACTTGGTGACCTAAATGGCCATCATATCCTCTGGGGCAGTTCAGACATTAATCGTAGAGGCAAGCAGATCGAAAAATTAATAACAGACAATGATTTATGCATCATGAATAACGGCCAACCTACTTACTTTCACTCACCTTCACTTACTTACCATTCAATAGATCTGGCAATTTGCACTCCTTCAATTTTACCATTTTGGACTTTTTCTGTGGATTCTTACCTCTACAATAGCGACCATTATCCTATAAAACTAAAATATGCAGGCCAATACCAACCCCACACTGACAGCCAGTCCAACTATATTTTTGAAACTGCCAACTGGCCACTTTTTACTACCCTTGCAGACATTTCTAACCTGGTAGAAAATGATAACATCGATGAAGTCACTGAAAAAATAACAGACATAATTATAGCTAGTGCTGACGCCTCAATTAAAAAAGTCAACAATAAGCCTAAAAAACAAAAGAAACCTTGGTGGAATGATGAATGTAGCGATGCGTATCGGAAGCAAAGGAGAGCCTGGAATATCTTTAATAGATATCCAACAAAAGAAAATTTTATTATTTATAAAAAAACAAAAGCGGTATTTCGAAAAATTCAACGACTTAGTAAGAGGGGTTCTTGGATGAATTATGTAAACAGTATCAATAGTAAGACCACAAGTAAGCAACTATGGAACAGGATTAAAAGAATTTCCGGTGTTTATCCCAATAGACAAATTCCTATTCTAGAACATAACAATCAAATATTATCGGCACCCAAAGACATAGCAAACACAATTGCTTCATGTCTTTCAGAAATATCCAGCTCCAACAACTACACTGAAAGTTTTAAGAAAATTAAAGTTGCATCTGAAAGGACTAAAGTTAATTTTACTTCAAACCGTACGTTATCTTATAATTGTGATTTTACTTTTTATGAATTGACAAAGGCTTTATCCTTAGTTCACAAATCAACTCCTGGCCCAGACAATATTAGTTACGTTATGCTCAAACATCTCTCAAATAATTCTCTAAATAATCTCCTGAAATTTTATAACAGAATTTGGAACGAGCACACTTTTCCGCAGTCATGGAGATATGCTACCATAATACCCATCCTGAAACCAAATAAAGATTCCAAGAACCCCTCGAACTATCGTCCAATAGCCCTGACAAGCTGCTTATGCAAAATTTTGGAAAAAATGGTCAACGCAAGGCTAATGTATATCTTAGAAAAAGATAAATGTCTCTCTCCACTTCAAAGTGGCTTTAGAAAAAATCGTTCTACCACTGACAATCTAGTCGCTTTCGAGACTGAAATTAGAAATGCTTTCGTTCAAAATAAACATCTCGTCTCGATATTTTTTGATATTGAAAAAGCGTACGATCGAACGTGGAGACATGGAATTTTAAAAGACATTTTTAACTATGACATAAGAGGAAATCTGCCTATTTTTATTCAAAATTTTTTAGAGAAACGATATTTTAAAGTACGGATTGGATCGATTTTTTCAGATGTTTTTACTCAAGAGGAGGGAGTACCACAAGGCAGTGTTTTAAGTGTGACTCTATTTATTTTAAAAATTAACAACATTGTTTCTCAATTGCCTCCATCAGTTAAGGGTCTTATTTATGTTGACGATCTGCAAATTTCATGCGCAGCTAAAGACATTCGTTTAATAGAGAGACAACTTCAACAGGCAGTTAACAAAATCACTCATTGGACTAACAAAAATGGTTTCAGTTTCTCACCTTCAAAAACCGCGTGTGTTCATTTTTGTAAAAAACGAAATCTTCATCTTGACCCTGAAATATTTTTCAAAGATATTTTAATTAATGTTGTGGACAATTTTAAATTTTTAGGCATCATATTTGACAAGAAGTTGACTTTTCAACCGCATATTTTAAATCTACGCAAACGTTGTGAAAAAGCTCTTAACATCTTACGAGTTTTATCTAAGTTATCATGGGGATCTGACCGAGCTTGTCTTTTAAAAATATACAGAACTTTAATACGATCTAAATTAGATTACGGCTGCGTGGTGTATGGTTCAGCTAGAAAATCTGCTCTACTAACACTGAACACTATCCACCACACAGCTTTACGTTTATGTTCTGGGGCCTTTAGGACTTCACCCGTGAACAGCTTGTATGTAGACTCTTATGAACCTGCCCTGGACCTAAGGCGACAGTTGTTGTCCTTAGAATATTATTTTAGAATTTCCTCACTACCTCATCACCCATTGCATACCATTCATCACAGTCCATATTTGAAACGCCTTTATCAAGCAAAAACATCCTTCATCCCTACATTTCATTTAAGAATGCTGGATTTAATGGACGGATCCGAAATTTCTTCACTTGACGTCACCCAGAAAAAACTTTATTATTTCTCTCCTTGGTTTAATCATGATTTTGAATTTCAAAACCCATTCCAAAATTTCAATAAATCAGATACTTCTGATATTATCTACCAACAACTATTTCAAAAACACATAGAACAATACTCTAATTTTATTCAAATTTTCACGGATGGGTCTAAAAGGGCAAACTACGTTGGAGCTGCGTTCACTATTAATCACTCTGTTCACACTTTTAAACTTCATTCTTCATGTTCTGTTTTTACTTCTGAAATCATGGCCATATATAAAGCATTGGAATACATATCTGATCATTGTCATAAAAACTGTATCATTTTCACTGATTCATTAAGCGTTTTACAGTCATTGAAACATCCTGATCATGACAGTCATCCCATTGTTTTAGAGTCGCTGAAAAAAATGTATCATCTTTCATCCAAAAATTTTAACTTGTTATTTTGTTGGGTTCCATCTCATGTTGGAATATCTGGAAATGAATTAGTTGACAAAGCCGCCAAATCGGCTGAAAATAATTTTAATCATACCATTCCTTATCATGACCTAAAATCTATCATTTACACATTTTTACAAGAAAAATGGCAGAACCAATGGAATGATCAAACCGAAAACAAACTCCACCTTTTAAAACCAAATATAACTCAATGGCAGTCACCACCTTTAAGAAGACAGCAGGTAGTACTAACACGTCTCCGTATTGGACATACGCGGATAACACACAGACACCTCCTCCTCGGAGAAGATCATCCCATTTGTAACTACTGCATTTGTCCACTTACTGTGAAACACATTTTAATAGAGTGTTCTCATTTTAATTATCAACGTCTTAAATATTTTAATTCTTTTACCTTGACTTTAGAAGACATGGTTGGGGAGAATCCTCATCCAAATATTTTTAGCTTTTTACATGACATTGGTTTTATCCATCACATATAATTTCATATAGTATTTACTCATTATGTTTTGACTCATCTCATTTCATTATTATATTATGTATCTGATTTTTATCTTGAGTTTGGCATAATATGTTCCTAGAGGACTCAATGCCACAAAACCAAATACAATCCAATCCCAAGAGGACTCAATGCCACAAAACTAAATCCAATCCAATCCAATCTTTCCGAAATATCCAGCTCCAACAACTACAGTGAAGGTTTTAAAAAAATTAAAGTTGCATCTGAAAGGACTAAAGTTAATTTTACCTCAAACCGTATACTTTCTTATAATTGTGATTTTACTTTTTATGAATTGACAAAGGCTTTATCCTTAGTCCACAAATCAACCCCTGGCCCGGATAATATCAGTTACATCATGCTCAAACATCTTTCAAATAGTTCTCTAAATCATCTCCTCAAATTTTACAATAGAATTTGGACCGAACATACTTTTCCGCAGTCATGGAGGTATGCTAATGTAATTCCCATACTGAAACCGAACAAAGACCCCAAGAATCCTTCGAACTACCGTCCAATAGCCCTACAAGTTGTTTATGCAAAATTTTAGAAAAGATGGTAAACGCGCGGTTAATGTATATTTTAGAAAAAGAAAAATGTCTCTCTCCACTTCAAAGTGGCTTTAGAAAAAATCGTTCTACCACTGACAATCTAGTCGCTTTCGAGACTGAAATCAGAAACGCATTTGTGGAAAATAAACATCTCGTCTCGATTTTCTTCGATATCGAAAAAGCATATGATCGAACGTGGAGACATGGAATTTTAAGGGACCTTTTTAACTATGACATAAGAGGAAATCTGCCTATTTTTATTCAGAATTTTTTACAAAAAAGATATTTTAAAGTAAGGATTGGATCGATTTTTTCAGATGTTTTTACTCAAGAGGAGGGAGTGCCACAAGGCAGTGTTTTAAGTGTAACTTTATTTATTTTAAAAATTAACAACATTGTTTCTCAATTGCCTCCATCAGTTAAAGGTCTTATTTACGTTGACGATCTGCAAATTTCATGCGCAGCTAAAGACATTCGTTTAATTGAAAGACAACTTCAACAGGCCGTTAACAAAATCACTCATTGGACTAACAAAAATGGTTTCAGTTTCTCACCTTCCAAAACCGCGTGTGTTCATTTTTGTAAAAAACGAAATCTTCATCTTGACCCTGAAATATTTTTCAAAGATATTTTAATTAATGTTGTTGACAGTGTGAAATTTTTAGGTATTATATTTGACAAGAAGTTGACTTTTCAACCGCATATTTTAAATTTACGCAAACGCTGCGAAATTTACGAGTTTTATCAAAATTATCATGGGGATCTGATCGTACTTGCCTTTTTAAAATTTATAGAGCTTTAATTCGATCAAAATTAGATTACGGCTGCGTGGTGTATGGTTCAGCAAGAAAATCTGCTCTTCAAACTCTGAACACTATACACCACACCGCTTTACGTTTATGTTCTGGTGCCTTTAGGACTTCTCCCGTAATCAGCTTGTACGTTGAATCTTTTGAACCTTCCCTGGACTTCAGACGACAGTTGTTATCACTGGAATACTATTTTAGAATTTCCTCAATCCCTCATCACCCATTGCATACCATTGATCACAGCCCATATTTAAAACGCCTTTATCAAGCCAAAACATCCTTCATCCCTACATTCCATTTAAGAATGCTGGACTTAATAAACGGATCCGAACTTTCTTCACTTGACGTCACCCAGAAAAAACTGTATTATTTCTCTCCTTGGTTTAATCATTATTTTGAATTTCAAAACCCGTTCCAAAATTTTAATAAAGCAGATACCTCTGATTTTATATATAAACAACTCTTTCAAAACCATATAGAAAATTACTCAAATTTTATTCATATTTATACTGATGGGTCTAAAAGGGAAAACTATGTTGGAGCTGCGTTCACTATTAATGATTCCCGTCATAGTTTTAAACTTCATTCTTCATGTTCTGTTTTTACCGCTGAAATAATGGCCATTTTTAAAGCACTAGAACATATATCCGATCATTGTCATAAAAAATGTATCATTTTTACAGATTCGTTAAGCGTTTTACAGTCATTGAAACATCCTGATCATGACAGTCATCCCATTGTTTTAGAATCACTGAAAATAATTTATCATCTTTCATCCAAAAATTTTAACTTACTATTTTGTTGGATCCCATCCCATGTTGGGATTGCGGGAAATGAGATTGTTGACCAAGCCGCCAAATCGGCAGTAAATAATTTTAACCATACTATCCCTTTCCGTGACTTAAAATCTTTTATTTACAAGTTTTTAGAGGAAAAATGGCAGAACGGATGGTCTGAACAAACTGAAAACAAGCTCCACGCCTTAAAACCAAATATAACGCAATGGCAGTCACCAGCTCAAAGACGACAGCAAGTAATACTAACACGTCTCCGTATTGGACACACTAGGATCACCCATAGACACCTCCTCCTCGGAGAAGATCATCCCATTTGTAATTACTGCATTTGCCCACTAACAGTAAAACACATTTTAATTGAATGTTCTCATTTTAATAGGCAACGACTGATACATTTTAATTCTTATAACTTGACTTTAGAAGACATGATTGAAGAGAATCCTCATCCAAATGTTTTTAACTTTTTACATGACATTGGTTTTATCCATCACATATAATTTTATGTAGTATTCATTCATTACATTTTGACTCACCTCACTTTCTTGCTATATTATATATTCTATTTTTTATCTTGAGTTTGGCATAATATGTCCCAAGAGGACCCAATGCCACAAAATCATATCCAATCCAATCCACGATAAGGGATGGCATGGTTAATGTTATTTACTGCTGATTTGGCGGCTTGGTCAACTAATTCATTTCCTGATATCCCAACATGAGATGGGATCCAACAAAATAATAAGTTAAAATTTTTGAATGAACACGCTCGATCAGATCCCCATGACAATTTAGATAAAACTCGTAAGATATTAAGGGCCTTTTCGCAACGTTTGCGTAAATTTAAAATATGCGGTTGAAAAGTCAACTTCTTGTCAAATATGATGCCTAAAAATTTTAAATTGTCCACAACATTAATTAAAATATCTTTGAAAAATATTTCAGGGTCAAGATGAAGATTTCGTTTTTTACAAAAATGAACACACGCGGTTTTGGAAGGTGAGAAACTGAAACCATTTTCGTTAGTCCAATGAGTGATTTTGTTAACGGCCTGTTGAAGTTGTCTTTCAATTAAACGAATGTCATTAGCTGCGCATGAAATTTGCAGATCGTCAACGTAAATAAGACCTTTCACTGATGGAGGCAATTGAGAAACAATATCATTAATTTTTAAAATGAATAAAGTAACACTTAAAACACTTCCCTGTGGAACTCCCTCCTCTTGAATAAAAACATCTGAGAAAATTGATCCAATCCGTACTTTAAAATATCTTTTTTCTAAAAAATTTTGAATAAAAATATAGGCAGATTACCTCGTATGTCGTTTTTAAAAATGTCCCTTAAAATTCCATGTCTCCATGTTCTATCGTATGCTTTTTCGATATCGAAAAAAATCGAGACAAGATGCTTATTTTGAACAAATGAGTTTCTTATTTCCGTCTCCAGAGCGATTAAGTTGTCAATAGTGGATCTATTTTTTCTGAAACCACTTTGGAGTGGAGAGAGACATTTTTCTTTTTCTAAAACATAAATTAACCTCGCGTTGACCATTTTTTCTAAAACTTTACATAAGCAACTTGTCAGGGCTATTGGACGGTAGTTCGAGGGATTCTTGGGGTCTTTATTTGGTTTCAGTATGGGAATTATATTAGCATATCTCCATGTCTGCGGAAAAGTGTGTTCGGTCCAAATTCTATTGTATAATTTGAGGAGATGATTTAGAGAACTATTTGAAAGATGTTTGAGCAAGATGTAACTGATATTATCTGGGCCAGGAGTTGATTTGTGGACTAAGGATAAAGCTTTTATCAATTCCGGAAAAGTAAAGTCACAATTATATGATAATATACTGTTAGAATAAAAATTAATTTTATTCTTTTCAGACGCAATTTTGATTTTTTTTAAAACTTTCAGAGTAGTTAGTGGAGCTGGATATTTCAGAAAGGCATGAAGCAATTGCGTTTGCTATATCTTTGGGTGCTGGTAGTACTTGGTTATTGCATTCTAGAATCGGAATTTGTCTATTGGGGTAAACACCGGAAATTCTTTTAATTCGGTTCCATAATTGTTTACTAGTGACTTTACTATTGATACTATTGATATAATTCATCCAAGAATCCCTCTTACTACGTCGTTGTATTTTTCGAAAAAGGCCGCTTTTGTTTTTTTATAAAAAATATAATTTTCCCTTGTTGGATATCTATTAAAAATATTCCAGGCTTTCCTCTGTTTCCGATAGGCATCGCTACATTCCTCATTCCACCAAGGTTTCTTTTGTTTTTTAGGCTTATTAATGACTTTTTTAATTGAGGCGTCCGCACTTGCTTTAATTATATCTGTTATTTTAAAAGTTACTTCATTGATGTCACCAATTTCTACTATGTTAGAAATATCTGCGAGGCTAGTAAAGAGAGGCCAGTTGGCATTTTCAAAGATGTAGTTAGTTTGGCTGACAGAGTGAGGTTGGTATTGGCCTTCATATTTGAGTTTAATAGGATAATGGTCACTATTGTAAAGGTAAGAATCCACAGAAAAGGTCCAAAATGGTAAAATTGAAGGAGTGCAAATTTCCAGATCTATTGAATGGTAAGTAAGTGAAGGTGAATGAAAGTAGGTAGGTTGGCCGTTATTCATTATACATAAATCATTGTCCGTTGTTAGTTTTTCGATTTGTTTGCCTCTATTATTAATGTCTGAACTGCCCCAGAGAATATGATGGCCATTTAGGTCACCAAGTATAATGAATGGTTGCGGAAGTTGATGTACTAAATTATTTAATTCAGAAGTGGCGACATGGGTGTTAGGAGGTAAGTATAAATTGCATATTGTTATTAATATATTGACATGAAGTCTTACAGCAACAGCTTGTAGATTTGTTTTAAGGTTAATTTGAGTGACTGGAAAGTCATGGGAGGCAAGCAAAGCAACACCTCCACATGCTCTTTGGCCATCATCGTAATCTTTTCGAAATATAGTGAAATGACGAATGTTGGTGGTATCATTCTTTCTTAAATAGGTCTCCTGGAGGGCGATTGCAGCTGGCTTGTGTTTATTTATGATATCTTTTACGTCATCAATTTTTTGACGAAAACCCCGGCAGTTCCAGGAAAGAAAGGAAGCCATAAAAATAAAGGATAAAAGAAAAGAAGAAACTACTTATGTTTTCTCGTCCTAGGACGAGATCTGTCTTGCCGAAGATCCTTTTTGGACTTGGGTGGCGAAGTATCCAAGCCATCACTCTCAACAGAGGAAATATCACTTTCGGTGTTGTATAGATTTATAAGGTCGCTTGTAGAAGGATTAATTATCAAGTTTCTGGATGTAACATCAGGCTGAAGAGAGGTTTGAGAAGTACTTTTAGCTATTTTGATATTACTTTGTTCAGATGATATGGCTCTTTTTAAAGAAGTATTTATAGATCGATTTGATTGATTTATCTGTTTTGTATTTGTTGAGAGGTTGTAGCTGATGCTTTAGAAATAAGAGGCGTTATAGGTTGGTTAATTGAAATTTTATGTTGTGCAGATGGCTTAAAAATAGTTACATCGGTTTGAGTTCCATTAGTTTTGAAAGTTTTTTTTACTATTGAAGATATGCCAGGTTTCGGGGTACGATCGTTTACAATTTTTCGGGCCTCCGGAAATGAAATATTTTGTTGAACTTTAATTGTTTGTATTTCTTTTTCGTTTTGAAATTTAGGGCAAGACCTGGCAAAAGCTGGATGGTCACCTTTGCAGTTGACACAGCAAAGGGATGATGATGTACAGATATCGGTCTTATGATCTGTACAGTACGCAGGTTTCTTTGCCACGGCAAGCGAGAAAAGAGTGGCCGAATCTCTGACACTTAAAACAACGGACTGGATTTGGTATGAAAGGTCTCACTGGGCAATTAATATAGGCTATTTTTACGTGTTTTGGAATGCTTGGTGTATTGAAAGTTATTATTACGTGTTTGGTGGGTATTCTTTGGCCATTTCTTGATATAGTGATTCTTTTTACATTTATTACAGATTGATTAGACAGGGACTCTAAGATGTCTTGTTCTGTGTCATGTACTAAATCAGATTCAGAGATAACGCCTCTTGATGAGTTCAATGTTTTATGGGGTGTAACTGTGACTGCAATTGGACCAACGAATTTAATTTTTTGTATGTTTAAAGCCTGCGTATTATTTAAAACTTCAACGAGTACATCTCCTGCTAGTGTTTTTTTTATGTTCTTCGTCTCTCCAACCATGCCTATTATAGTTTTATGTAGTAAAATTGCTGATATATTTTTTAGGTTTCCCTCATTACTTTTAATTATAAAATTTTTTTGTTCTGATGTATTTTTACCATTATTTTCGGTAGATAAATGCTCCACTGAAGGAGAAGTAGGTTTTTGGTTATCCATGATTATTAATTAAATATTCAGTCCCCGGCGGCACCACCCACCATGGAGTCCAACGAGGGGATACAGGTTCCTGCACCGGTGCTAGCCAGGGACTATACGGACCCAACTCACCTCTATGACTGCCCTAAGGAGCTAGTTGGTGAGCAGGTCCTTAGTCCTAGCAGGATATACCCACCAGCCGATCAATGTACTGGGACCAAAGCACACTTCCTGTTTATTCGAAGCAGGAGCCGAAGCAATGTATTGGGGCGTTATGTTGTCCCTCAATCACCAGGATCACCCTTTCCGAAGACACAGGTCTCCACGCACGGCAAACACGTGGGTGATATAATCCCCAAGAGGAGCTAAAAGCACAGACTGGCGAAAAGCTTCTCAAGGGGAGCCCTCACCTCCGAAGAGGCAACCACAACGAGGGAGGAAGAAAGAGCAAAAAGCAAAGGGTAGAGGAGGAGAAGAACGAAAGGGAGAAAATATCACTCGGGTACCCCGGGGTTGTGAAGCCCGTACAAACCTAAAGAAGGAATGCCCCTGGGGGCGGTAGTCTATTAAGTTGGGTGGTGAATCTGGGTCTCCAGCGGTTGTTCGGGATGCTTGCGTCATATCTGGGTATCTGTTGGATAGCAATATTATCATTAGTATCGAGTTTATCGTAGAATTTAGAAGAAATTTTAGCAATATGAGCTTTAAGAGAGATAATTTTCAGATCGTGTCTGATTTCAGAATTACGTTGAAACCATCTGGCTTTGGCTATTGTTCTTAGTGTAGTTGATTGAAGGGCTTCGAGGGCATTGATATTATTGCTATTTGCAGAGCCCCAGATTTGGCTTGCGTAAGTGATGACCGGTCTGAGGTAGCTTAAGTAAATGAGTACTTTGTTGTCTATAGTCATTTGCGAATTCCGAGCAATTAGGTGGAAAAGTTTACGCTTTACATCTCGGAATTTATTTTTAATGTATGTGATGTGTTGTATCCAAGTGAGTCTTTTATCTAGTATAATTCCTAGGTATTTAACTTCCTGGGCCCAGGGGATTTCGATGTTGTTGATTTTCAGTTTTTTAGGCATGATAATTTTGGGAGTAAAGATAATGGCGACAGATTTTTCAATATTCAGTTTGATTTTCCATTTAATCAGCCAAGATTCAAGAGTGTGAATGTACCTTTGCAATGAAATTTGAATGTATTTAGGGTTGTGGTTTTGAGCCATAATGGCAGTGTCATCAGCATACATAGCAATTAAAGTGTTGTGTTGTTGGGGAATATCATTCATGTAAAGATTAAAGAGATAAGGTCCTAATTTGGATCCTTGAGGGACCGAGGCTAGAATTTTGCGTGATGTGGAGTGAGTATTATTAATTCGAACGACAAAAGATCTGTTGTTGAGGTAGGAAATTATGAGTTTAATGAGTGGGTCAGGAAATTGGTAATGAATAAGTTTGTGTATGAGCCCATTAATCCAAACTTTATCGAAGGCTTTAGCTATGTCAAGAAATACTGCACCAGTAGCTTTCTCTTAATCTTTACCAGATTTGATGTATTCCACAACTCTGAGTAATTGATGGGTGGTAGAAAGCTGGGGCGTAAAGCCAAATTGCTGGGGCATCATGATATTATTGTTTTGAATAAAGTTTTTGTATCTGTTGAGTATGATGGCCTCAGTAATTTTACTCAGAGAAGACAAGAGTGAGATGGGTCTGTAGCTATCTGGTAAAGATTTGTCTTTGCCTGGCTTTAATATTGGGATGATAGATGCAGTTTTCCAAATGTCAGGGTAAATGTTAAAAGTGAGAATTAAATTGATAAGTTTAGTGATAATGAAAATGATTTTGGGTGGTAGTTTTTTGAGTGATTTATTTGTAATGTTATCAAGTCCGGGTGATTTTTGTATTTTTAGGGCCTTGATATGTGTGTACACTTCGGATGGGGTAGTGGGCTCAATGTTGTTTGTGTGTTGTTTATTTAGGAAATTATGGATAGTGTTATTTACAATTAATGTAGTGTTATGGTCATTAATGGCGTTTTCAGTGAATTGGTGCTCGTAAGTGTTTGCAAGGGTTTCAGCTTTTTCTTCGTTTGTGTGAGCAATGGTGTTATGGCTATTAAGGGGTGGAATGAGTGTTCTCTTGTTCTTGACTGATTTGACCTTTTTCCATAGAGTGCCATCCTCGTGAGTTAGGCTAGCAAGATGTTCATGCCAGCTTATGTTTTTGAAGGATCTAATTTCTCTCCTGATGAGAGCTTGGGTTCGATTGAGTTGAGTTTTGAGGTTAGGGTCTCTGAAAAATTGCCAAGTTCGTTTCAGTTTGTTGCGTTCTTGTATTAAAAGGAAAATATGTCGAGGTATATAGGTTTTATGATTAGTTTTGATGGGTTTGGAGGCAGCTTTTTGGGCGGCTTTAATTTGGGTGGTGATGTTTTGAATCATTTCGTTTAATTCCTCGCCATTATTGATGTTGGGGAGCACATATGGGACGTTTTGGCGGAGCTCTTGTCCGAATTTGATCCAGTTAGTGGTGACATCTCTGCTGTTGAATGGGATAGTGTATGCTATGTCAAAGGTTATCATAATGGGGTTATGGTCAGATGATAGATCAGGTATGGATTTAATTTCGTAGGGAAATCCAATTCCCCTGATTAGAGCAAAGTCAATAGTAGAGGCTGAATTTCTGCCATAACGGGTGGGGGTTGTAGGAGCAATAATGTCAATATTATGATGTAGGGTATGGCTGTGAATTGTTTGCCCCGTATTACAAGTACGAGCGCAACGCCAGAAAGTGTGGTGCGCATTAAAATCACCACAAGCTATGATGTCATTATCATAGGAGAAAAGTGCGGTTAAATCATTTTCAATATTATTATGAGTGGCTTTAGGGGGGCGATAAATGGAAATTAGAGTGATAGGGTTGTGTGTGTTCAGAGTGATGGAAATTAAAGTGGCTTCAAAATCAATTAAGTTGGGTGTAGGGATGTGTTTGTGGGGAATTGAGTTTTTAATGAAAATAGCAGTTCCGCCACTCAGTCTATTGTTCGCATTGGGTCTGTCGTTTCTGTAATTGATATAATTGGCAATAAAGACGTTATTTTTTGGGCCCAGATGAGTTTCTTGTAAAAGGATAATATCAGGGGTATACTCATTTACAAAGAGTCTCAATTCATCAATTTTAGCATATATGCCATTGGCGTTCCAGAAACAGATACGCAAGCCATTCAGTTGTTTATTCATGATTAGTTGGGGAAGAAGTTATGTCGAACATGTGTTCGACGAAAGTGAAGATTTTGTCAAATGGGTCTGTTTTGGTTTTAATTTCATTCATAACTTTTTTGAATTTGTTTATCATTTGGGTGAGCCCTCCAAACATTGTGAAGATTTGCTTGAATTCACGTATGATTTCAATGGCATCACGGAAGTCCGTTTTTTGTTCAGGGGAAGTCTGAGGATTTCGACGGTTGGTGCGAGGTTCGATACCAGCAGGGGTGATTGTTTCAGTGGGTTGGGGGCTTAACGCTTCAGCGTAGGAGAGTATATTTGTGGTTTTCCTGCTACTAAATGATTTACTGGGTTGAGGAGTGGGGTTTTTTGGGAATTTTTTGCATCCCTTCCATGAGGCCACATGTCCGATTTCCTGGCAGTTTATGCATCTGGGGTGCTTAGGTTTGGGTTGATCGCAGGATCCGGTGCGGTGACTTAGTCCGCATTTCAGACATCTGGTCTGTAGATGACAGTTTTCGCTGCCATGACCGAAGAGGTTACAATTGTAACATTGAGAGGGGCCTTTATTCCCTCTGTAATGCTCAACGGTGACGGACATGTAGAGGCAAGTGCTTAGATTATATATGTCTTCCCAGTTTTCGGTTTTCTTTAACGTTACGAGAAACATAGGTAGTTTGGTTTTGGTGCTCCGTTGAGTCATTTGGGCAATTTTTTCAATTACATAATTCCTGGATTCTAGTTCATCCCTGATTTCAGTAAGAAGGGTGTCTCTCGGGAGTCCTCTGATGACGACTTTAGCCGGTCTGGTGTTTCGCGGAGTTATTACAAAATATTCTTTATTTTCATCTTCGAGATATCTGGTGAGCATACGATATTCCTCTTCATTTTTCGTGATGATTTTTAGGAATTCTCCAGAGAGTTTACAGTTAGGGGTGATTTTAAGTTGCGTTTCTATGTCATGTAGTAAAATAGTGTGATTTCCACCTGGGCGGATATGGATTGGTGGCATTTTGACAATCACAGGGGTATCAGTTGAGTCGATAACTTCTTCAAGTACATCAAAATTGTTGTTAGTAACAATTACTTTTTCTGGGAGGGTTTGGCTAGAAGTAAAGTTGTTTTTTGCAGTAAGTCTTTTCGGCGGGATCTTAAAAGCACCATCTGCATTTAATTTTTTAGATGGGGTTTTTTCCTCATCAGGGTTAGCTCGTTTGTTTTTACGGGAATGTTTACCGCAACTTTCAGGGCAAGGCATCTTAGTAATCAAATTCATCTCACCTATAACCTTTTCAAGGTTTCTCTCAGCAATGGCTTGGTGTTCCTTGTACATCTGGGCGAAACTGGAAGTAGGACTTGTTTCAGCCAAGGAGAAGATAGCCATCTGGATAGCCTGTTTGGCATCGTGCATTTCCGATGCGAGGAGCGATTTCTTCTCGCATATCAGGTTTGGAGGAAGCTCCCTGAGCTTTTCCGTATTCGTCTCTAGCACTTCGTCAATCACCATATCGGCAACAGCCGACTCCATTGCAAATTTGAATCAGATAAACAATAAGTTTATTTAGGACCGTTAAATCCGGTGTGAATGATAGCCTTGAAAAAGGCTGTATTTGGGTAGAGATTATCAGGTCGATTGATAAAAATTGCAAGAATGGAGATAGCACACGTCTTCACAGTTCGGAGGTCAGCCTTCGAATGCGAGTTTGATATCAAAACCATATTGATATCTAAAGTACTTCCTTGAGAAGAGCACGCATGCGCACTTGGAAGCGTTAACTTTTACCCGCCAATCAGCGAGCCAGACCTCAAGTTCCCGGATGTATTTTCTCATTCGACTAAGAATATGGTGAATGTTGTTGGATTGGATAAGAATTGCGGTGTCGTCTGCATAGACGGCAAGATTCGTGTGCAAACTCTTAGGGATATCATTAATGTAAAGGTTGAAGAGTCGGGGACCCAAAAGGGACCCCTGGGGGACTCCGGCACAGATTGGGCGATGGGATGAAAAACAATTGAGATCAACTCTCACACTAAACGTTCGTTTATTGAGATAAGAGTTGATCAGGGAGATAAAATGGGCCGAAAAACCAAGTCGCATGAGCTTGAAAAGTAGTCCGTCGTGCCAAACGCGGTCAAATGCTTTGGCTACATCTAAGAATAACACACCTGTGTGTGCTTTTTTGCGATATCCATCATGAATCAGTTCAGTTACACGCAACAGCTGGTGGTTGGTGCTGTGTTTCTTGCGAAACCCAAATTGTTCAGGAATAATGATATCATTTTCCTG
Organism: Metellina segmentata; assembly: GCA_947359465.1. Taxonomy (NCBI): domain Eukaryota; kingdom Metazoa; phylum Arthropoda; class Arachnida; order Araneae; family Tetragnathidae; genus Metellina; species Metellina segmentata. Next base: position 10,870,212 of record OX375883.1, read on the forward strand.
AACGAACTGATCCATGCGTATAAGCAAGACAAATTCAAAGATTTTACTCAGACAACTGAGTAAAGAAATTGGACGATAATTTTGAGGGAGTTTATGGTCTTGAGAGGGTTTTGGAATAGGTACAACGACCGCTAATTTCCAGCTTTGGGGAAAGTGACAATTTTTAATCATCACATTAATTAGGAAAGTAATGAAAAGAACATATTTCAGGGGTAGGTTTTTAATCATGCGATTAGAAATGGAATCAATGCCGGGAGCCTTCTTAATTTTAAGATTACATATGTACTGGGAGACTTCGGACGTGGTTGCAGGTTCGATACCTGGTCCAAAGGGTGTACCTAGGAACTCTTCAACCTGATCGTGTATTCCCTGGTGATCATGTGTATACAGATTCGCCAGGGCTGGATTCGGAATAAATTGCGATTCAAGGCTGTCTGCAAGAATTTCAGCCTTTTCTTTCGCAGTGCTTGCAATTTCACCGCACTCGCCAATTAAGGCTACAGTGGACACTTAAAATGTCAAAAATTTACGAAATTGCAGAATTTTTTTTTTTAGTTTATTTTGTTATTTTATATACTCTTCCATCAAACACAAAAAAAAAATTCCGATTTTATGCTTTTTTTGCTGAGTTATGGGGTAGTTTCGTTTTCCTCCGCCATGGCTACGCCCCTTTGTTTACGTTTTGCAGCCACATAAACACAGCTGTCAAGTCAGCGAAAATATGGATTATTTTCTTTTCTCTTCTCAAAGCCTCACAATTATTCAGAACAGTTTATAATTTATCAAATTTGAAATGGCAACAGTAAATTTTAACTGTATCTGTGACTGAAACCGCATATCATTATTTGTATACAAACTTACAAAGCGTTTTTTTCCCATGTGCATATAAGCAGTAGCAATCATTTTCAAAAGCTGTTGTTATCATTTTGTTGCTATGGATCTTGTTTCAAAGAGATGGAGGAAGCCAAAAGGCCGACCCAGCAAGAGAAGGAAAGCAAATGCAGAAAATAGCCAGAAACGCTATGCAAAATCAGAATGTTCTGCTAACATTGTTGAAAGGCAGGAACCAGCTCCCCAGCCTGAAGCCAACTACATAATCACTCACAAAACTGTGTTTGAGGAATTGTTGGAGAAAGTTCCCTGCAAAAGCTGTAAACAATGTTCACTTGTTGTGCATCAACACCATTCTTTGGGATATTCGGTCAAGCTGGAGCTCTTGTGTGGTACATGCGATGAGAGCTATGGTACTGTGTTTTCAAGTCCTCAAGAAGAACCAAAAAGCTCTCATGACATCAATGGCAAGTTGGTGAGTGCCTTCTTGTCCATAGGAAGAGGCCATGCTGCCTTATAAACTTTTTCTTCTATATTAAATATGCCTGTTATGGACAAAAAAACCTTTTCTAAATGTATGCTGAACTTGTCTATTAAAAATCAAGACGTCAAACGACGAATGCTGCAAGTGTCCCGTGAAGCTGCTAGAGCAGCTCATATCAAAATGGATGGCGCACTTAGTACTAGTGTCGTAATAGATGTCAGTGTTTCTTACGACGGTACGTGGCAGAAGCGAGGGCATACTTCAAAGCTTGGATTAGGTATTGTCATTGACATAATAAGTGGCCTTGTCCTCGACTTTGAAGTACTATCCAAGTACTGTCACAATTGTGTGATGACTGCCAAGGAACTGGGAATGGGTACTCCTGAATTTTGCATTTGGAAAGAAGGGCATGTTGAAGAATGCGAAAAGAACTTCGATGGATCAAGCGGAGCTATGGAAATGCATGCTGCCCTAAATATGTGGAGGAGGTCTGTGAGCGATTGCAGTATGCGATACGTGTCGGTATTGAGTGATGGGGACTCGAAGACTTTTCAGTTCTTGAATCAGAATCAAGTCTATGGGCCTGATCTTGAAATTCAAAAGGAAGAGTGCCTGAACCATGTAGCAAAAAGGTTGGGCACATCCTTAAGAAATAAAGTCAAAGAATGGCGCATGAAAAAAGTGACGCTCGGTGGTAAAAAGAAAGGCAGCTTGACTGAAAAAAATATAGTTAAGCTGCAAAACTTTTATCGCAAAGCAATAAGAGACAATGTGCCTGACACACAAAAAATGAAGTCTGCTATATATGCTAGTTTGTTGCATTGCTCATCTAATGACAGAAAGCCACAGCATACCAAGTGTCCTGATGGGGAAACATCATGGTGTTTCTACCGAAGGGCGATTGCCAAAGGGGAAATGCCAGAATCTCACGCTGCAATGAAGACCCACCTGACGCCACAGGTAGTGGAAAAGATTATGCCAGTTTATCAGCGACTAGCATCTGATGCTATTTTAGACAGATGTGTTGCTGGTAAGACGCAGAACATCAACGAAAACATTCATAGCTGCATTTGGAGGAAATGTCCCAAGGAAGTGTTCGTTTCACGAAGAAGGCTGGAGTTAGCAGTAACTGATGCTATTCAAAAACATAACTTGGGATATGTGAAAGCTCTTGAATCGGAGGATAATCCCTCTTTAGATTCAAGTTTTTCTCTGATTATTGCCAAAAGACGGGACCACAGGCGTAAAACGCAGAAAAATGCTGTGGTAAAAAAAACAAAAACAAAAAGAAAATCGGTGAAACCGGATGCAGCATATTGTGCTGGAGCATTTTAATTTTGGTTACATCAATCAAATTATATTAATTTTTTTGAGAATTACTTTTGTTTTACTTTTTATACATTTTTTATCGTGTATTATAACATACATACATCTTGTATTACAACATACGCACATCTTGTATTACAACACTACTCTACAATTATGACATACATGTTTTTCAATTCAATAGCAGTACTGTAAAATTTTATCATCTTCTTCTATCCTATATTAGTGTTTAATTAAATTTAATTTGTGTTCTTGGTTTCTTGTAGTTATTTACTAAGAAAGTTAAAGACTTTCAATTTACGTAAAGTTTTTTACCATCCATATGCGTTATGTGAATTACAATTATGTGCTTAAAAACTGCATTATAAAGAATGCATGAACTATATTTGTGTTATGCTAGAGTTCTAGAGCTAAATATATTCCTAAAAATTATTTATACTCTTTTGAAATGAAAAAAGTTGTTTTTCTTCAAATCAAAAAATTGCTTCGAACTAAAATTTCAAAATGCTCCGGACGTCTCAATTTTCATCCTATAACTACAAGACTCTCCATATTTTCTCCTGTTATAAGTATTAAAAGATTTTGGGATGCACATATATAATAATAATTGTGTGAAGAGAAAAATTTAACTTTTTAACTAAAAATGTCATTTTTTTTCTTAAAAATTCCTTTTAAGAGCACATTTTAATTTATTACTAATAAACTATCATATTAAACATGACATTGCTTCCCAAAATTTTTTAAATAGTGTCTTAAGATAAGAAATCAAAAAAAAAATAAAAGATATTGAAAAAATTGGAACGCCCGGAGCATTTTGAACTTTTGTTAAATTGTTTTTTAAATTTCAAATATTTTAAAAATTAATAAATTTTTTTACACCAAATTTTTTTTTCAGGTTTAGTTTGACAATATATATTATCAGACAAAATTTTGAGCTTTTTTATTTAAAATTAAGAAAAAATATTTTTAGTGTCCATTGTAGCCTTAAGGGCGGAATCGAGATGTGACTTTTTCGTAATTGGGAGGCTTTTCTCCAAAGTGATGCGTCTTCAGTCGATAAAGACTCAATGTGCTCGGCCCATTTTTCTTGTGAATGAGAACGGACGAGAGACTTAACTTCGTTGTTGGCTGTACGGAGTAATTCTCTAGTTAAGGGATCCCTATATTTTTGCCAATGTTTCCGTACACGATTGCGATGCTTAATTTTGAGTCTGATCTCCTTAGAGAAACGAGGAGGGACAGATTTTAATTTTGGTTTGGAAGCGGCATCAAAAGCCTCCTTAATTTTAATGCCTAATTCTGCAACGGATTTTTCAATGTCATTAGTCGAAACATTAAGAGAGGGAAGGGTTGAATTAGATAAATTTAAATTGTAGTCTCCCCAATGTGTTGAGACTGGGTCTGGTAAATTTTGATTAATTTTGGAAGTATTTATTGTAAGTTCCACAGGAAAATGATCAGAGCTAAGTTCATGAATAACTCTGATCGAATTTTGAAAAGGGACAAATTTAAGAACTGCCAAATCAAGAAAAGTATCAGTAGCGCCATGGTAATTAATGTGTGTAGGGTCATCTGGAAATATGACCGATACACCTGGCATATTTTCTATCGTTGATTTCAGTTTAATACCCTGAGTGCTGGATCTATGATTATTCCATGCAACATGGGGGGAATTTAGATCTCCTGCGAGTATGACATTGTTTCCAATTGCAAGTAGTTTTTTGAAATCAGCTTCCAGAAATTTACTTCCCCTCTTTGGAGGATAATAGGCTGATATGATTTTAATTGGGGGTGAATCTTTCAGATCCACCTCGACCAGGGTAGCTTCCAACATTCTTAATTGTGGAGTAATAATTAATTTGTGAGAGATGTTTCTTTTAATGTAGATACATGTCCCACCGTGTGCTCCTCTCGAGGAGAGTAATTGCCCTGTCATTCCTATAAAGAGTATAGTTTGGGATATGTGCACTATACCCAGGGGATAAATGGGTCTCATTGACCAAGAACAAGTCGTAATTCCTCTCAATTAGGAAATGCCTGACTTCATGAATTTTGGCTCTAAGTCCATTGGCATTCCGCCCCCAGGGGCACTCCTTCTTTAGGTTTGTACGGGCTTCACAACCCCGGGGTACCTGAGTGATCTTCCCTCACATTCGTTCTTCTCCTCTTCTACCCTTACTTTTTGCTCTTCCTTCCTCCCTCGTTGTGGTTGCCTCTTCGGAGGTGAGGGCTCCCCTTGAGAAGCTTTTCGCCAGTCTGTGCTTTTAGCTCCTCTTGGGGATTATATCACCCACGTGTTTGCCGTGCGTGGAGACCCGTGTCCCTGGAAAAGGGGATCCTGGCAGTTGAGGGGCGATATACTGACCCAATACACTGCTTCGGCCCTCGCTTCAAGTAAACGGGAGGTGTGCATTGGTCCCGTGTACATCAATCGGCTGGTCAATTTTCGGCTAGGGCTAAGCAATCGGCCACTTACTGGACATCTCGCTAAGGGTGGAGGCTGTCTCAGGGGTGCGCCGTGCGCGTATAGTCACCGACAAGCGCCGGTGCAGTTGTCTGTATCCCCGTGTAGGACTCCGTGGTGGGTGGTGCTGTTGGTGACCGAATTTTCTCTTTTTTTCTATGATGGAAAATACTACTAATTCTTCTCCCCCTCGAGGGGAGCAACAAATGAAAATCAATATTTCAAACGCTCGATTCTTCTTAGTTAAACTTCTTAACAACTCTCTTAGTTCGAACCCCATACAAAACTCTTTTTCTTCTGTTTCACCGTTCTTGATTCATAAGACATTTCAATCTTTTATAGGCAATACTAAATCCATTAAAAAACTTCGTTCCGGGGATCTCCTGGTCGAAGTCTCAACTGAAACACAGTCAAATTTACTATCTAACGCAAACACTCTTGGTTCTTTTACCGTTGCTGTATCTCCTCATTTTTCACTCAATACCTCACGCGGCGTGATATCCGAACCGGACCTTCTTTTTTCTCCAGAAGAAGAAATCCTGGAAAATATTCGTGATCAGCATGTAGTTGGTGTTCGTCGTATTACAATACGTCGTGATGGGAATATCCTTCCCACGAAACATTTAATATTGACGTTCGACACACCAACCCTGCCTACACGAATCACAGCTGCATATCTGAGCTGCCCAGTCCGAGCTTATGTCCCGAATCCTCTTCGCTGCTTCGGCTGCCAGAGTTTCGGACATTCGAAAATCTCCTGTCGCAGCCAGGTTAAATGTGCCCGTTGCGGTGATGTAGGTCACGAGAGTGACGGCTGCTCCGCTTCGGCTCATTGCGTTAACTGTGGAGGAGATCATCCCTCATTTTCCAGGACCTGTCCTAAATGGGTTCTCGAGAAAGAAATTCAATCTGTGAAGATTGCACAAAAAATTTCTTATCCCGAGGCCCGAAAAATAGTCGATTCTCGAACCCCCAAAACAGGAATATCATATTCAACAATAGTTAAAAAAACATATCATACCATAGCCACACAAACAGAACCTTCTTCAACAGTCATTACATCCAATAAAAACTCATCACCTTCCAAAAACAATATTTCAACTTCCAAATCTAATTCACCCAAGCAATTCGCTAAACAATCATCTGCCACATCCTCAAAAAATACCGACGCTAGTTCTCAAATACCAATATCAAAAGAACAAACTCAAAAAACACTTAAAAGACCTAAAACTGATGGATCCAACACAAAATATAAAAATTCCAAACACTTAAGAAACCTACCAAAAACTTCAAAACATCTTCTTCGGCACGCAGCCGAAGAATTAAGGCTGGTTTACGATTCTGCGTATGTGCAACTGCGTATGCTCCGCCTTAACGCATACGCGGAGGATAGTCGTTTACAGTTTTGCGTATGGGCTTGCGTCGGAACGAGAAATCCAGCTTTCGATTATGCACACTAGATGGCGTGTTTACTTTTCGCGCGCTTTCTTGATCCATTTCAGTATTTTTTTACGAGCGTTTTTTTTTCTACCGTCTTATGTTTACTTTAACCAATTTTGAGAACCGTTGGTTTTTTTTTTCTTTTTCCACGGGAGACATTTTTGTAGGTACTTGAGAACATTGCGAAATTAACATCACTTTGGAAACTTTTAACTCCGAACAAAACCAAAATTAGAATAAACAAGTAAATCTCGATTTCTAAAAAATATTGTACCGATTGTGAATACTCAGATAAATCAACATTAAACTATTTTCTTTCCAAAACAACTATCTACTTTAAACTGAGACTATATATGTGTTAAATTTAATCAGAGCATTAAAAACCAAAATGAAATGAAGTTACATGAATAATTTGTTTTAAAATCTTTTTACTTTTGAAGCCTTTTATGTGAGATTGAAGGAAAACACGAAATTTGATATCTGATGAGGGTTTCTAGTTATTGAAATGTAGATAAATATATCTTCGATTTACTCATTATCAGGGTGTCATGATTTTAATCAAATGATTTTTTTAATTCACTGATTTGAATCACAACAAATCACAAATTTTTTATAACTAAGTAAATACACCATAGAAGTTGTAAAACGCTTTAATGTTTCTGTACTCATGGTGATTTCAGCATTAATGGCTACACTAAGCTCAGAGAGAACTGGGTCAATTAATGCATATTATAAAAGATTGCAACAGCCAGTTGTAACATATTAGAATATACTATATACTGGAAACAGTAATGTAAACACACATGCCATCATAAATCTAAATGCCAGGAAGAGTAACGTATAAACATTCCTGATTAACAGCACTCATTTTTTAACACTCAAAAGTATGTATGCAACACAGTTTGATTCAAAATTATAAACTAAAGGCTAAATTACTTCCTACTAGTGTTTTTTTTAGGTATTTGTCAGTTAGCTTATTTTTGTGGTGTGCAATAGATTAAAGAGTAGAAATATACATTTTCACACACACAGCCATTAACATGTCAGCAGGAAGAAAGAAGCAGCCTACAGAAATTTAAATTAAAAAAATCTGATTGATTTTTTTACACCCTGCTCATTATATTTAATCCAGCCAACCACCGAACAAAAATTTAGTTGTCCATACAAACCTCATTTTCCTGAAAATTTGTATCATCTTTTGTAAAATCTACAAATTTTTTTTCACAGTAAACAGAATAAAGTAAGCTTTAATGAATTGGAGTATGAATATTTTATCATTGGGTTGGTGCTATAAATTCAAATTGTCAGCATTCCATTTCTGCCCAAGATTTTTTTAAACTTGAACAAAACACACCTTGAATGTTGGGAAGTATTGAATTTTTAGTCAGCGAAACATTTTCCAATGATATATTCTGTAGTTAATTTAGTTTCAATAGAAATGTTATTTTGTACTGAGGGTTTGAATATGTTTCTTGTGTCAACTCACTACAATAGGAAAATTACTGTTTCTCATATTTCAAGAAATTAATTTATGCATACTACACATGTATGTGGTAACCATGTTCTTTTAATCATTTAGATTTAGTTTACCATGTCCTCTCTTTTATGATTTGTGTGTCTTGCATATTCAATCTTATAAGCATTGTTAAATACTTAGTACCAGTCGGGCTGCGCCAGCTAGCGCTCGGCAGTGTGTAATAGTGCTTTTTAAACTTTTTTACACACCGTAATTAAACATGTTTTGATTTGTATATTTTATTCATTTTTGTGAAACAATTCTTTAAATCATTGCATATTCAATCAAATATTTAAGCAAAGTTGGCCGAAATGTACATATACCGCTACAAAATTACCCGCGTCTAGATATTTTGCAGGAAATAGACATATCATTAAAATCTAACTCCTAAATAATATTTCTGCAACATGTAATATACCGGAACACATAATGCAAACAAAAATAAAATTCCAATCCTTGAAAAAATGCTAAATTCTGAAGAAAAAAAAACATGTACGTATCTTTTCAAACGTGTTGAATTTCGACTTCCCGATTATATTTATTGTGAAATAGAATAATGCTACAAAAGACTTTTCAACGATATTGACAAAGACAATAATGATTTATTAACAAAAATAACACATTTATAATACTTGGGAATCCTCAAATATGTCGGCAACATCTCGCAGTCAACTCAAATACCCAAACACGGAATTCTAAATCAAATTAAAAAAGTAAACATTAATTCTGACGCGTGGCCCGATACCGGGTAGCAAAATTACGTTTACATCAAAGGAAGAAATAAAAAGTAAGTTCAAACATAAATATTACAATTTAATTCCTTCTTTTTAATAGAAATTGACCTCGGCTATTTGAAAACAGCAATAATTCAAAATATCTGGGTTATTTTATATATGTTGATTGTTGCCATTCGACGATACACAAATAACGTCGATTTCGGGTCCACGTACGTTAGTGTTTTATATATATAGATAGTTTAAATATATAAGATAATAAGCACAAGAACAATGCAATTTACTATTTCATATAAACTTCCTATTAAGATATTCAAAGAAAATTTAAGTTACTTATGTTTAATATTATACTTGGATTGAATGCCGTTCACTGAGCAAATAATTTCAATTTATAAAATGGATAGGTGGCAAAATACAAGTGAAGTAAACACAGATGAGAATACTTAATTTATAATAAATGTAATATGATGCATGTAATGTGTTATTTTAAATATTTACCTGAAACATTAAGAAATAATTAGTAAGCAAATATAATTTCACTTTTTTTAATTTAAGTATTGAAAAAAAATTATTTTATTCTTTTTCTGCATTTGTGACTCAAAATTATATTAAATACAAAACTTGTAAATTTTAAAATGAAACTAGTACTAAAGATTATGAATAATAAAATGTACACACAAGAAATTCTTAGCATTAAATTTATTTAATTATAAATCTATCAATATAAGCAAGGGTGCAATTGTATACAGTCGAATTATGCCCATGGAGTTTACAAAACTATCATGTAGCTCAAGTGTATTCTTTTGCCATTGACAGAGCAACTGATATCTTTCAGAAGTTAGCTTCTTTCTCTTCTTTAGAGAATAATGTCTGAAATATAAAATGAAATAAACAAAATGCAAACTATATAACCACTGGTCATGAAATTCATCTTATGGATACTAATTTTTTGATATATGGTATTAAACATGAAATCACACTGTAAGTTAACTTTCGACTTTCTGAATAACTCAAAAAGAAATTTTATTAAACTGGGAGTGGAGTATGTTTTATATTCAACTAATAACCACTATCTCAGCCTAAGCCATTCGGTGTATCGCCTTGTAATTTTGAACCATGGTCAGATGACGAGGCAACATCAGAGCTGGCACCCCACTCTCCGAACTTCTACACCAACCAAACGTGAGGACTTTCAGCCACGACAGCTTTAAGGTACATCAGCCACCTCTACACTATACGTTTTATATAACTTACAACACTAACTTAAAACAGTTTTACCCAATATATTGATTATTATCCTGGTGTAATAAGATTATAAAAACTTACATAGCAACACTTTAAAAACTGAATTAATCAACATTTAGTTTTATATCACTTTTAACATGGAAAGTACATTGTTTTTCAAATTTGAGATAGAAATTTTACAGAAGAATCAATTGTGGTTACTGTGTCTTGATTTGATGGGTATTCAAGGATGTTTCAAAATTTCACACAATCACTCGCTGAAAGCAGAGCTTTTAAGGAGTTACATGTAAATCTAGACACATTGCCGGAGTAGATGAAAAATTATGATACTGACTACTCACAATATATAGTTGTCACCTAAGGTAAAATATTAAATGTATTGAGGGGGGGGGGAAGCAGAGTATAGTAATTAACCTTGTAAACATACATAGAAATGTTTTCTCATAAACAGATATACATCAAATGCATTGCAACTAAGCATGAATAAAATGACACTAGTTTTGAATTACAAACATAAATATTATAAAAATGTTAAGTTATAAAAGATTATTTTACATAGTGTTATTACTTTATAAACGTATTTTTCGTGTCCCTTATCTCCGGAACAGTTTTTGGCACCACTCTTTTATAGGCATAACTTTTCATGTTCTTTGAACATTGCCAACTTCTCAGAAAGTGACTGATCTTGTGACAAAGTAGAATATTGCCAGCGTTTCCATACAAGAATCTCACACTTTATGCATTTACAGTAGAAAACGGTACTAAATTTTGTGTTTTTTTTTAGACACAACAAATTTTAAATATTACCAGAATTATTTAAACAAACCATATTTTAAGAAAATAATGAGTGACCTTTTGTAAGAGAACTGCTCAGTATTGCAGCATCTTCTGTCTTGCTACAGCATTTCCATTGAACATCTGTCCCTGGATGTACTTTCATCACTTAAATGAAGTTGGATATTATTCTGCAAAAAAAAATTTCAACCAATTAGTTGACACAGGAATTAAAATTCAAAATTTTTAAGGTTTCTCCAAATATGTGCTGTTTGCACCAGAAGCGTCATCTGTTGGAAAGGTTTCAACTGTTGGTGTGTTCTTGAGAAGCCATCGAGTGGTTTCAGCTCTCAGAGTAAGAAACAAATAAGCTACAGTCCAAATGAGGTGTTCTTCCTTGTGTTAAGCATCAGGAAGTTTATTTTGTGAAAAGCGGGTTCGAGAACCAAAACCTAACCTATCATGTGAATACATGTACTTTCTTTGACTTGCAAGGGTAGTGGATTTCAAGTGAGCCCATTACATTTGGTAGTTTGCAGCGGCATAATTTCCTTTGATTTTATTGCTTTCGACAAAGAAATCCCTCCCATTTTACTTGGAAGGTACTTTTCGGTTAACTGGTTTTTAGTCATAATTGTGCGGTAAAGCTTTCAAAAGTGGAAATTTGTTGGTATTTGTTGCAGTCTCGTTCTTCCAGTGCAGTGGCTATTCGGGCTGTGAATCGAAATAATGCTTTCGTTGGCTGTGCCGGTCCGTTCAACAAAACCTTTGAATGCAGAAAAAAGACAAAAAAAAAAAATTTGGCAAAAGAAAGTATAATTTAATCTGACTAAACCAAGAAATTTTCAGTCTTTGTTGAAAGCCTATGTATAGGGGTTGTCATAAGACTTGAACTAAAACCAAAAAACTATCAGTAGAAAAATTAATGAAGATAATTCTGTTTAAAGTAGCGAACTGAAGGATTTTGGTCATCAAACACTATCACTAGGAAAACTGAAAACAAATCTCAGGGTTTGGTTAGGTTTCAACGGTGCAAGGGCCATATTTGGCTGCACCGTTAAATGCGCTGTGAATACATGTCAAGTAATGTACATACACAAAGGTTTTACTGAAACCAAAGAGGGAAATACACTGAGGGAGAAATAGAACCTATGCTGCCTACAACTGGCAGGTAGCTAACTGTGGGTAAAGCCTCCGAGAAACGAATGCACCTCAATCTCAGGGAAAGAACATTTGCACATAAAAAAACAGATGAAGTTTTTTGTACATTTCCTCTTAACTAAGCACTTTAGTAGAAGTTCAAGTGTTGTGTTTTGTGAGGTTGGGAAAGTAACAATTATTGGTCAAAAGAGGAGGTGGAATGGAATAATTAAACAACAAAAGTTTCCTACATTCACAAATGTTTACGACCACAATAGTTTCAGTTATAAAAAATAAACAGCTATTTCTACAGCGCTTTTCTATCGCTCACTTTAATTTGCCAATAAACTTAAAAATCGCTCATAAACGTTGAAATAAAAGCTACACAACAAATCAACTTCGAAAACAATTTTTCACTAGCATAAACTAAGAGGTTTTATTATTTCGGATGAAACTAGGTAAACAAAATATAGACATATTGCAATGCAAATTAAAGATTAGTGTAAATACATGTACTTACAAGGAATTCCCAAGGCCTTTGCAACAGCTGTCCGTCTCTTTCGAAGTCAAATTCGTACATAACGCATGCCCAGTGTTTTATAATGTTTTTTAAACTTCCACAGTCAGCATTCAGCAACTCGCTAACAAGTTCGGTAATGGCGATGTTTAGTTTATTACTCGATTGAATCAAAACATTAGATGCTGGATTTTGATTCGTCAAAGTAGTCGCGTTTGCTTGCGTATGTGCGTCGAGAGTTGAATCTGATGAAGTATAGAATTTGGACCTTGCGTTGCTCTGCAGAGAGGCTGCGTGATCCCGCCCATCTGTCAATCACGTGGTTCTCCTCTATCATTGGTTCGACGCAACCGACGCAGTTGGACATACGCAGAATCGTAAACTGGCCCTTAGAATTACGAATCCATGCGTCGGATTTTTCGGAGGACGACGGAGATATAGAAGTAGATTCGTCGTGATTCTAATTCCCATTTTAAACAAAAATTACTTCCTTTGTCTCATGGAACTGTCGTGGTTTCCGATCTAAAATAGATGACATAAAAACGATGATATCTTCTTACCATCCAGCGTGTGTGGCTCTTCAGGAAACTTTCTTGAAGCCCTCCCACACATGCAAGATACGCAGGTATAGTTGCATTAGAAAAGATCATGATGCTGGTACTACAGTGTCTGGAGGTGTGTGCATTTTAACTTCACACGATTTTCCCAGCACTATAGTTACACTTCGCACATCTTTACAGGCTGTAGCCGTAAGAATACACATTCATTCTCTTGTTACAGTCTGCTGCCTATACCTGCCACCACATGTTGTCATTACACAAGAGGAACTAAATGGCCTGATATTTCAGCTTCCAGTCCCTTTTATTCTGCTTGGTGACCTGAATGGTCATAGTACCCTGTGGGGAAGTGATAGTGCGAACCGTCGAGGGCAACAGATTGAAAAGTTGATAACAGATCACGCTCTCTGTTTGCTCAATAACGACGAGAAAACGCACTTTCACGAACCCACGAGAACTTTCCATTCAGTTGACTTAGCTATTTGTTCTCCAACGCTCCTTCCGTTGTTGAATCTCGTAGTAGGGAGTGATTTGCATAACAGCGATCACTTCCCCCTTTTCGTCTCGCATGATAGTAGTGTCAGAGTACACCGACCACCTACCTACTTATATCATCGAGCGGACTGGGTTACATTTTCACAACTAGCCGTCGTTACGGAAACAATGGTTAACATGGATGACATTAACATCGCTGTCAACAATGTCACCGACACAATTATTAAGGCTGCTGATATAACCATTCCCAAACGTTCCTCTCAACCACGCAGTATATGTAAGCCATGGTGGAACATCGAATGCCAAACTGCTTACAAGAGACAAAAGAAGCTGTGGGATATATTTCGGAGGTACCCGACTACTACCAACCTGGTCGCATTTAAAAACGCCAAGGCCTTTGCTCGCAAGGTGAGACGTCAGAGCCAGAGAGAATCTTGGATTAGATACGTCTCCTCAATAACATCCTCAACATCAAGCAAGCAGTTGTGGAGGAAAGTGAAAGCAGCCAATGGTCTATATCGAGAATCGACCATTCCGATATTAGAAACCACGGCTGCTATATACTCATCTCCACATGACATTGCCAACGTCATTGGAGAGGCTTTTGCACTAGTGTCGAGCTCCGACTCTTACCGTCCTGCTTTTCAAGCGACAAAGAGTCGAGCTGAACGAACACTTCTTAATTTTAAGAGCAGAATAAACCTCTCCTATAACTGTGAGCTTATGATGTTTGAATTGAAGAAGGCGTTATCTCAAGCCCATAACACCAGTCCTGGGCCGGACGGAATCACATATTATATGCTTCGTCATCTTTCATCAGATTCTTTAAACAGCATTCTTATCCTTTTTAACAGAATCTGGAATGAAGGAAAATTTCCTGATTCCTGGCAAGAAAGCATCGTGATTCCGATCCCGAAGCCTGGAAAGGACCCAAAAGATCCTCTGAGCTATCGTCCAATTGCCTTGACGAGCTGCCTTTGTAAGACCCTTGAACGTATGGTCAATGCCCGTCTCGTTTATATATTGGAGAAAAACAAGTGCATCCCTCCGCACCAGAGTGGCTTCCGTAAAGGTAGATCCACTCTTGATAATACCATCTATCTCGAACGGCAAATTCGTAATGCCTTTGTGCGAAGGAATCACTTAGTTTCTATCTTCTTCGACATTGAGAAGGCATATGACCGTACATGGCGATACGGTATCCTTCGAAATATGTTTGATTTTGGTTTCAAAGGTAACTTACCTCTTTTTATTCAGAATTTTTTATCCTCGAGACTCTTTAGAGTACGTGTTGGAAATATTTTATCAGATCATTTTATTCAGTCTGAGGGAGTTCCTCAGGGATCTGTTTTAAGTGTCACCCTTTTCATTATTCATATCAGCAACATACTTCATGCACTTTCTCCATCAATTCATGCTTCATTATATGTCGATGATTTGCAGATATCATGCCAGGGATCAGATATGCGATTGATCGAGCGACAACTTCAGACAGCTGTCAACAATCTTGTCAAGTGGTGTGATCAGAACGGCCATACATTATCTACAAGTAAGAGTAGATGTGTCCATTTCTGTCGGAAACGGGGTCTACATCCAGATCCACAAATACACATTCGCAATATTTTAATACCCGTAGTCAATGACATAAAATTCCTCGGAGTAATATTTGACCGTAGACTCACCTTTCTTCCACATATATTATATTTGCGAGGGAAGTGTGAGAAAATATTAAACATCCTCAGGGTGTTATCAAACACATCTTGGGGAGCGGATCGTGTCTCACTGCTCCGAGTGTATCGGTCTCTCATCTTGTCTAGAATTGACTACGGTAGCATTGTGTATGGGACTGCGAATATCTCTGCTCTACGGAAATTGGACACAGTTCACCATTCTGCTCTGAGAATTTGTTCTGGTGCATTTCGCACATCACCAGTCCAGAGTCTCTATGTGGTATGTAATGAAATCCCTCTTGACTTACGGCCCAAGAAGTTGTCTGCTAATTATTACTTTAAGATCTTATCAACGCAATCTCATCCTTTGAAGAGCATGTCTCTCGACCCCGGTTTGAATCGGCTTTATCTTGCCCGTTCTACTCATATACGTCCTTTCTTTGAACGGACAAAAGCTATTGTCAACGATTTGAACCTAAATGACGTTGTGACCCACATAAACGATGCATTTCTCTTTCCACCTTGGGATGTACCGCATATAACGTTTCTTAACCCTTTCGTTAAATACAATAAATCTGACACTGCTCCAGCTGTTTTTCAACAGTTATATTATTTACACCGCTGTCAATACAACAATTACAAACCAGTTTTTACTGATGGGTCCAAAGGAATAGGATATGTGGGCTGTGGAATTGTCTTTCAAGACTGCACATACAGTTATAGCCTACATCGATCCTGCTCTGTATACACTGCTGAGGCCGTAGCAATTTATCACGCTCTTCAGCATATGAATTCTTACAACCACCGTACTTTCTGTGTATACACTGACAGCATGAGTGTCTTACAACAACTGGAGCAATATACCATCACTTGCCATTCTGTCGTGTCGGATATATTTACCATTTTACGCACGTTGAAGAGCAGGGGTTTTGATATTATTTTCTGTTGGGTCCCGAGTCACGTGGACATCAAAGGTAATGAGCTTGCTGACAGTGCTGCGAAAGCAGCCTCCGTTACACTGCAGCAGGCCGTTCCTTTTACTGACACCAAGATGTCCACAAAGGAAACTTTGAATTCATTATGGCAAGAATGTTGGGATCTTCAAATCCACAATAAGCTCCATTCCATCAAACCATTTATTCATCCATGGCCATCAGCACCCATGCGAAGGAGTGACGTCAAATTGACTCGCCTTCGTATTGGACATACTCGTTTCACTCATCGTCATCTGTTTCTGGGAGAGAGCGTCCCAAATTGTAATTCGTGCTCCACCCCTTTTACTGTAGATCATATTTTAATTGTCTGTCCTGTTTTTAATTATCAACGTCTTAAATTTTTTAAAAGTACTTTTTTAAATCTGCGAGATTTGATTGGGGAAAATCCCCATTCAAACCTTTTTGCATTTTTACATTCAGTTGGTTTTTTAAATCTCATATAGCGCTTTTATCCATCACAATACTTATATAATCTATTATTTATATGCTATTTAAATTTTTTACTGTATTGTTCATCAGACTGCTTTAATAAAAAATAAAAAAAAAAAAAAACTATTTCATATCATGATGTATTATTTTCCCTCGCGAATACTTTTTATATTCATTTTACGACGAAATAAATCATGTATAATGTTGCGCAAGACATAAATCTACCTTTTATTAAATAATTTTATATTTACATTGATTTTATTTATTTTTATCTTGCGTTTGGCGCAGTTTGTCCGCTTTTGGACCTTGCGCCATAAAACCCCAAAATCCAATCCAATCCAATCCGGGGAGCGTCAGATCTTGTGGGAGCGCTAGCTGCCGTTTGATATGTTGTAGTAGCAGGTAGTTTGGGCCGGGTGGCTTCAGCAAAAGAGAATGCCGGTACAACCGGTCTGCTAGTAAATGATTTAGGTTTTGGGCATTTAGGACACCCGCGATAAAATTCGCAGTATGTGCTTGGTTGCAGTTTGCACATTTCGGGGTAGTTTCGCGATTTGTGCAATCTTTGGCAAGGTGACCTTCACCGCAGATTACGCATCGCATATTCATTCGGCAGTTAGCGCCTCGAGTGGTTGAACATTTGACATTTATAGCACTGAGGTGCTCCTTGTCTGTTTATGAACTTTTCAACTCTGACAATTAAAGGTCCGAATTCAGTTAGCTCATAAATTTCATGAGCCAATTCATCGTTAAGTAATTGGATTTGAAAAATTGGCAAGGGGCCTTCCCTTTGAGTTTGGACCTTTTTAGTTGGTTCACTTGAGTCACGTGATAGCCAAGCTGGTTGAGTTCCTCTTGGATGCTTGCGCATGAAGTGTTAGTTGGCAGGCCTTTTAAAACGACCTTTACCGGTCTTTCACCCTTTTTTGAGCGATAGAAATATTGAGTTTTCTTCGAATCCAAATAGCCGGTTATCAATCTGTGTTCGTTTGGGTTATTTGGGTATATATTGAGCATTTCGCCCGACAGTTTACCCTGGACTTTTGATCCGATGGCTTTTCGGATATCCTCAATTTGGGTGCGATAATCATTTGTAAGGTGAATGATAATAGGGGGAACTTTTGACAAGATCTGACGTTCCTCAGCCGCGTCGTCATTGGAATTAGTTTGTTCAGTATTTGAACTTGGTTGACGTTTGGGTTTAGATTCGTTCGTGACGAAAATTTTAGTTAGAGATTTCTTAGTTTGAGTCGGCGAAGCCGGACGTTTACTACTTTATCTCTTAGTGTTAAGGGTCATTTTTGCATCAATTAACTGCATAGTCAAAACTGACTCACCCTCTAGTCTTTCCATCCTGGCGTTGTATAGCTCCAGTTTATTTTGAAGAACAGTCATTTCCTCTTCTGTGGCACTTTCTTTAAGAAGCTCCTTCAGCATTCGGATGTAATGGTTTTTCTTTTTAGCATCTTCAATGATTTGGTTGTTGTGAGTAATCAAGTCCTCGTAAGATAATCCATTGAGTTGTTCGCATTCTCGATAGAATATGATGAATGTTGTTGGACTGTATCAGGATAGCGGTGTCGTCGGCGTAAATAGCCAACTCAGTGTGCAGCGTTTTAGGGATATCATTAACGAATAAGTTGAAGAGCCGGGGACCCAGAAGGGACCCCTGGGGGACTCCGGCTCGAATGGGGCGGTGAGATGAGAAATTGTGTTAAGATCAACTCTAACACTAAACGAGCCCCCAGGGGCATTCCTTCTTTAGGTTTGTACGGGCTTCACAACCCCGGGGTACCTGAGTGATCTTCCCTCCCTTTCGTTCTTCTCCTCCTCTACCCTTCTGCTTTTTCCTTTTCCTTCCTCCCTCGTTGTGGTTGCTTCTTCGGAGGTGAGGGCTCCCCTTGAGAAGCTTTTCGCCGCTCTGTCGCTTTCAGCTCCTCTTGGGGATTATATCACCCACGTGTTTGCCGTGCGTGGAGACCTGTGTCTTCGGAAAAGGTGATCCTGGTGATTGAGGGACAACATAACGCCCCAATACATTGCTTCGGCTCCTGCTTCGGACAAACAGGAGGTGTACTATGGTCCCAGTACATCAATCGGCTGGTGGGAATACCCTGCTAGGATTAAGGACCTGCTCACCAACTAGCTCCTTAGGGCAGTCATAGGGGTGAGTTGGGTCCGTATAGTCCCTGGCTAGCACCGGTGCAGCCACCTGTATCCCCTCGTTGGACTCCATGGTGGGTGGTGCCGCTGGGGACCGAACATTTATTTATCCAATATGGAAAACCTAAACTCAACTTCTCCTTCAGTGGAGCACCAAATTAATAAAAAAATTGATAACAATTTACCAGAACAAAAATTTTTCATTATAAAAAGTAACCAAGGAAATCTGAAAAATATATCTGCTATCTTACTCCATAAAACTATACTAGGAATGGTTGGAGAAACTAAAAACATAAAAAAAACCCTAGCAGGAGATGTACTCGTTGAAATAATCAATAGATCACAGGCAATAAACATCACAAAAATTAAACTCATCGGTCCAATAGAGGTCACTGTAACACCTCACAGAACTTTAAATTCATCCAGAGGTGTTATTTCTGAATCGGATCTAGTTAATGACACAGAAGAAGACATCTTGGAATCCCTATCCGAACAATATGTTATTAACGTCAAAAGAATAACAATTACAAAAAATGGTCAAAAAATACCCACTAAACACTTAATATTAACTTTCAATACACCAAGCATACCAAAACACGTTAAAATAGCCTACATTAATTGCCCAGTTAGACCTTTCATACCAAATCCTGTCCGCTGCTTTAAATGTCAAAGATTCGGCCACTCTTTCATCGCTTGCCGTGGCAAAGAGACTTGCGCAAAATGCTGTGGTACAGACCATAAGACCGATGTCTGTACTTCATCATCCCTTTGCTGTGTCAACTGCAAAGGTGACCATCCAGCTTTTGCCAGGTCTTGCCCTAAATTCCAAATTGAAAAAGAAATTCAAACAATAAAAGTTCAACAAAACATTTCATTTCCAGAGGCCAGAAAAATTGTAAATGATCGCACCCCGAAACCTGGCATATCTTACTCTTCTATAGTAAAAAAAACTTTCAAAACTAATGGAACTCAAACCGATGTAACTATTTTTAAGCCATCTCCACAACATAAAATTTCAATTAACCAACCTATAACGCCTCTTATCTCTAAAGCATCAGCTACAACCTCAACAAATACAAAACACATAAATCAACCAAATCTATCTATCAATACTTCTTTAAAAAGAGCCATATCATCTGAACAAAGTAATATTAAAATAGCTAAAAGTACTTCTCAAACCTCTCTTCAACCGGACGTTTCATCCAGAAATAAGTTAACTAATCCTTCTACAAGTGACCTTATAAATCTATACAACACCGAAAGTGATATTTCCTCTGTTGAGAGTTATGGCTTGGAGGCTTCGCCACCCAAGTCCAAAAAGGATCTTCGGCAAGACAGATCTCGTCCTAAGACGAGAAAACATAAGTAGTTTCTTCTTTTCTTTTATCCTTTATTTTTATGGCTTCCTTTCTTTCCTGGGCCCCCAGGGGCATTCCTTCTTTAGGTTTGTACGGGCTTCACAACCCCGGGGTACCTGAGTGATCTTTTCTCCCTTTCGTTCTTCTCCTCCTCTACCCTTCTGCTTTTTATTTTTTCTTCCTCCCTCGTTGTGGTTGCCTTTTCGGAGGTGAGGGCTCCCCTTGAGAAGCTTTTCGCCAGTCTGTGCCTTTAGCTCCTCTTGGGGATTATATCACCCACGTGTTTGCCGTGCGTGGAGACCTGTGTCTTCGGAAAGGGTGATCCTGGTGATTGAGGGACAACATAACGCCCCAATACATTGCTTCGGCTCCTGCTTCGAACAAACAGGAGGTGTACTTTGGTCCCAGTACATTGATCGGCTGGTGGGTATATCCTGCTAGGACTAAGGACCTGCTCACCAACTAGCTCCTTAGGGCAGTCATAGAGGTGAGTTGGGTCCGTATAGTCCCTGGTTAGCACCGGTACAGGAACCTGTATCCCCTCGTTGGACTCCATGGTGGGTGGTGCCGCCGGGGACTGAACATTTACTTCTCAAACATGGATAACCCAAAATCAACTTCTCCTTCAGTGGAGCAAATATGTAATAATAATACTGAAAAAAATATAACAGAACAAAAATTTTTTGTAATAAAGAGTAACGAGGGTAACCTTAAAAACTTATCTGCTATTCTACTTCATAAAACAATATTAGGTATGGTTGGAGAGACTAAAAACATAAAAAAAACCCTAGCAGGAGATGTACTTGTTGAAGTTTTAAATAGAACACAAGCTTTAAATATAATTAAAATAAAATCCGTCGGTCCAATAGGAGTAACTGTTACACCCCACAGAACTTTAAATTCTTCAAGAGGTGTAATCTCCGAATCGGATCTTGTCCATGATTCGGAAGAAGACATCTTAGAATCCCTATCCGAACAACATATAATAAATGTCAAAAGAATAACAATTACAAAAAATGGTCAAAAAATACCCACCAAACACTTAATATTAACTTTCAACACTCCAACTATACCAAAACACGTCAAAATAGCTTATATGAATTGCCCAGTTAGACATTTTATACCTAATCCTGTTCGTTGCTTTAAATGCCAGAGATTCGGACACTCTTTCATAGCTTGCCGTGGCAAAGAAACCTGCGCAAAATGCTGTAGTACAGACCATAAGACCGATGTCTGTACGTCATCGTCCCTTTGCTGTGTAAACTGCAAAGGTGACCATCCAGCTTTTGCCAGGTCCTGCCCTAAATTCCAAATTGAAAAAGAAATTCAAACAATAAAGGTTCAACAAAACATTTCATTTCCTGAGGCCCGAAAAATTATAAATGATCGCACCCCGAAACCTGGAATATCATACTCTTCAATAGTTAAAAAAACTTTCAAAACTAGCTCTACTCAAACCGATGTAACTATTTTTAAGCCATCTGCCCAACATAAAACTTCAATGAACCAACCTATAACGCCTCTTTTTTCTAAAGCATCAGCTACAATCTCAACAAATACAAAACACATAAATCAACCAAATCGATCTATAAATACTTCTTTAAAAAGAGCTATATCTCTCATCTGAACAAAGTAATATCAAAATAGCTAAAAGTACTTCTCAAACCTCTCTTCAGCCTGATGTTACATCCAGAAACTTGATAACTAATCCTTCCACCAACGACCTCATAAATCTATATAACACTGAAAGCGATATTTCATCTGTAGAGAGTGATGGCTTGGAGACTTCGCCACCCAAGTCCAAGAAGGATCTTCGGCAAGACAGATCTCGTCCTAGAACGAGAAAACACAAGTAGTTTCTTCTTTTCTTTTATCCTTTATTTTTATGGCTTCCTTTCTTTCCTGGAACTGCCGGGGTTTTCGTCAAAAAATTGATGATTTAAAACACATCATAAACAATCACAAGCCAGCTGCTATCGCCCTCCAGGAGACCTATTTAAGAAGCACCGATTCCACCAACATTCCCTACTTCACAATATTCAGAAAAGATTACGATGATGGCCAAAGAGCATGTGGAGGTGTTGCTTTGCTTGCCTCCCATGATTTTCCAGTCACTCTAATTAATCTTAAAACAAATCTACAAGCTGTTGCTGTAAGACTTCATGTCAATATCTTAATTACAATATGCAATTTATACTTACCTCCTAACACCCATGTCGCCACTTCTGAATTAAATAATTTGATAGATCAACTTCCACAACCATTCATTATACTTGGTGACCTAAATGGCCATCATATTCTTTGGGGCAGTTCAGACATTAATAATAGAGGCAAACAAATTGAAAAAATAATAACAGACAATGATTTATGTATTATGAATAACGGCCAACCTACCTACTTTCATTCACCTTCACTTACTTGTCATTCAATAGATCTCGCAATTTGCACTCCTTCAATTTTACCATTTTGGACCTTTTCTGTGGATTCTTACCTTTACAATAGCGACCATTATCCAATTAAACTTAAATATGAAGGCCAATACCAACCTCACACTGACAGCCAATCCAAATATATTTTTGAAACTGCCAACTGGCCACTCTTTACTAGCCTCGCAGATATTACTAACACGGGAGAAACTGATGACATCGATGCAGTTACTAATAAAATAACAAATATAATTATAGCTAGTGCTGACGCTTCCATTAAAAAAGTTATTAATGCCCCTAAAAAACAGAAGAAGCCTTGGTGGAATGACGATTGTAGCGATGCTTACCGTAAACAAAGGAAGTCCTGGAATATCTTCAATAGATATCCAACCAGAGAAAACTTTATTATTTACAAAAAAACAAAAGCGGCATTTCGAAAAATACAACGACGTAGTAAGAGGGATTCTTGGATAAATTATGTCAATAGTATAAATAATAAGACCACCAGTAAACAATTATGGAGCAGAATTAAAAGAATTTCCGGTGTTTACCCCAATAAACAAATTCCTATTCTTGAAAATAATAATGTAATACTATCGGCACCCAAAGACATAGCAAACACAATTGCTTCATGTCTTTCCGAAATATCCAGCTCCAACAACTACACTGAAAGTTTTAAGAAAATTAAAGTCTCATCTGAAAAGAATAAAGTTAATTTTACCTCAAACCGTATACTATCTTATAATTGTGATTTTACTTTTCCCGAATTGACAAAGGCTTTATCCTTAGTTCACAAATCAACCCCTGGCCCAGATAATATTAGTTACATCATGCTCAAACATCTATCCAATAGTTCTTTAAATTATCTCCTGAAATTTTATAACAGAATTTGGACCGAGCACACTTTTCCGCAGTCATGGCGATATGCTACTATAATACCCATACTGAAACCGAACAAAGACCCCAAGAATCCTTCGAACTACCGTCCAATAGCCTTGACAAGCTGCGTATGCAAAGTTCTCGAAAAGATGGTCAACGCAAGGCTAATGTATATTTTAGAAAAAGATAAATGTCTCTCCCCTCTTCAAAGTGGCTTTAGAAAAAACCGTTCTACTATTGACAATCTTGTTGCTTTCGAATCTGTAATCAGAAATGCATTTGTAGAAAATAAACATCTCGTCTCAATTTTCTTCGACATCGAAAAAGCTTATGATCGAACTTGGAGACATGGAATTTTAAAAGACATTTTTAAAAATGACATAAGAGGAAATCTGCCTATTTTTATCCAAAATTTTTTAGAAAAAAGATATTTTAAAGTACGGATTGGATCAATTTTTTCAGATGTTTTTATTCAAGAGGAGGGAGTGCCACAGGGCAGTGTTTTAAGTGTTACTTTATTTTAAAAATTAATGATATTGTTTCTCAATTGCCGCCATCAGTTAAAGGTCTTATTTACGTTGACGATCTGCAAATTTCATGCGCAGCTAAAGACATTCGTTTAGTAGAGAGACAACTTCAACAGGCAGTAAATAAAATCACACATTGGACTAATGAAAATGGTTTCAGTTTTTCATCTTCTAAAACCGCTTGTGTTCATTTTTGCAAAAAGCGTAATTTTCATCTTGACCCTGAAATATTTTTCAAAGATATTTTAATTAATGTTGTGGACAATTTTAAATTTTTAGGTATCATATTTGACAAGAAGTTGACTTTTCAACCGCATATTTTAAATCTACGCAAACGTTGCGAAAAGGCCCTCAACATATTAAGAGTTTTATCGAAATTATCATGGGGATCTGATCGTACTTGTCTTTTGAAAATATATAGAACTTTAATACGATCTAAATTGGACTACGGCTGCGTGGTGTATGGTTCAGCAAGAAAATCTGCTCTTCAAACCCTGAACACTATTCACCACACAGCTTTACGTTTATGTTCTGGTGCCTTCAGGACTTCACCCGTAAGCAGCTTATATGTGGACAATTTTGAACCTTCTCTGGACTTAAGGCGACATTTGTTGTCCTTAGAATATTATTTTAGAATTTCCTCAATCCCTCATCACCCATTGCATACCATTCATCACAGTTCGTATTTAAAACGCCTCTATCAAGCTAAAACATCCTTCATCCCTACATTTCACTTAAGAATGCTAGATTTGATGAACGGATCCGAACTTTGTTCACTTGACGTCACCCAGAAAAAAATGTTTTATTTCTCTCCTTGGTTTAATCATTATTTTGAATTCCAAAACCCGTTCCAAAATTTTAATAAAGCCGATACCTCTGATATTATTTACAAACAGCTTTTTCAAAACCATATAGAAAAATACACAAATTTTATACATATTTATACTGACGGATCGAAAAGGGCAAATTATGTTGGAGCTGCGTTCACTATTAATGATTCCATTCACAGTTTTAAACTTCATTCTTCATGTTCTGTTTTTACTGCTGAAATAATGGCCATTTTTAAAGCATTAGAAAATATATCTGATCATTGTCATAAAAAATGTATCATTTTCACAGACTCATTAAGCGTTTTACAATCATTGAAACATCCTGATCATGACAGTCATCCCATTGTTTTAGAGTCATTAAAAAAAATTTATCATCTAACATCCAAAAATTTTAAATTAATATTTTGCTGGATTCCATCTCACGTTGGGATATCAGGAAATGAGATTGTCGACCGCGCCGCCAAATCGGCCGTAACTAATATTAATCATACCATTCCTTATCGCGACTTAAAATCATTCATTTACAAATTTTTAGAAACAAAATGGCAGAACGAATGGAATGAACAAACGGAAAACAAACTCCATGCTTTAAAACGAAATATAATTCAATGGAAATCGCTACCTTTTAGAAGACGGGATGTAATACTAACACGCCTTCGTATTGGACACACTCGCATAACACATAGACACCTCCTCCTCGGAGAAGATCATCCCATCTGCAACTACTGTATTTGTCCACTAACCGTAAAACACATTTTAGTAGAATGTTCTAATTTTAATAGGCAACGACTTAAACATTTTAATTCATATACCTTGGTTTTAGAAGACATGATTGGAGAGAATCCTCATCCAAATATTTTTAACTTCTTATATGACATTGGTTTTATCCATCACATATAATTTCATATAGTATTTACTCATTATGTTTTGACTCATCTCATTTCATTATTATATTATGTATCTGATTTTTTATCTTGAGTTTGGCATAATATGTCCCAAGAGGACTCAATGCCACAAAGCTAAATCCAATCCAATCCAATCCTTTCTTTCCTGGAACTGCCGGGGTTTTCGTAACAGATGTGATGATGTAAAGGACATCATAAATAAACATAAGCCAGCTGCAATCGCCCTCCAGGAGACCTATCTGAAAAGCATTGATACCACCAACATTCGTCATTACACTATGTTCAGAAAAGATTACAATGATGGCCAAAGAGCATGTGGAGGCGTTGCATTGCTTACCTCCCATGACTTTCCAGTCACCCAAATTAACCTTACAACAAATCTCCAAGCTGTTGCTGTAAGACTTCATGTAAATATTTTAATAACAATATGCAATTTATATAATTTGATAGATCAACTTTCGCAACCATTCATCATACTGGGTGACCTAAATGGCCATCATATTCTCTGGGGCAGTTCAGACATTAATCGTAGAGGCAAGCAAATTGAAAAATTAATAACAGACAATGATTTATGTGTTATGAATAACGGCCAACCTACTTACTTTCACTCACCTTCACTTACTTACCATTCAATAGATCTGGCAATTTGCACTCCTTCAATTTTACCATTTTGGAACTTTTCTGTGGATACTTACATATACAATAGTGACAATTATCCTATAAAACTAGAATATGCAGGCCCAATATCAACCTCACACTGACAACCAATCCAATTATATTTTTGAAACTGCCAACTGGTCACTTTTTACTAGCCTTGCTGACATTACTAACACGGTAGAAAATGATGATATCGATGAAGTTACTAATAAGATAACAGACATAATTATAGCTAGTGCTGACGCCTCAATTAAAAAAGTCATTAATCAGCCTAAAAAACAAAAGAAACCTTGGTGGAATGAGGATTGTAGCGATGCGTATCGGAAACAAAGGAAAGCCTGGAATATATTTAATAGATATCCAACAAGAGAAAATTTTATTATTTATAAAAAAACAAAAGCGATATTTCGAAAAATTCAACGACGTAGTAAGAGGGATTCTTGGGTGAATTATGTAAACAGCATAAATAGCAAGACCACAAGTAAACAACTATGGAACAGGGTTAAAAGAATTTCCGGTGTTTACCCCAATAGACAAATTCCTATTATAGAACATAATAATCAAATATTATCGGCACCCAAAGACATAGCAAACACAATTGCATCATGTCTTTCCGAAATATCCAGCTCCAACAACTACACTGAAAGTTTAAAAAAAATTAAAGTTTCATCTGAAAGGACTAAAGTTAATTTTACTTCAAACCGTACATTATCTTATAATTGTGATTTTACTTTTTATGAATTGACAAAGGCTTTATCCTTAGTCCACAAATCAACCCCTGGCCCGGATAATATCAGTTACATCATGCTCAAACATCTTTCAAATAGTTCTCTAAATCATCTCCTCAAATTTTACAATAGAATTTGGACCGAACATACTTTTCCGCAGTCATGGAGGTATGCTACTATAATACCCATACTGAAACCAAATAAAGACCCCAAGAATCCTTCGAACTACCGTCCAATAGCCCTGACAAGCTGCCTATGCAAAATTTTAGAAAAGATGGTCAACGCTCGTTTAATGTATGTTTTAGAAAAAGATAAATGTCTCTCTCCACTTCAAAGTGGCTTTAGAAAAAATCGTTCTACCACTGACAATCTAGTCACTTTCGAGACTGAAATTAGAAATGCTTTCGTCCAAAATAAACATCTCGTCTCGATCTTTTTCGATATCGAAAAGGCCTACGATCGTACGTGGCGTCATGGAATTTTAAAAGACATTTTTAACTATGACATAAGAGGAAATCTGCCTATATATATATATATATATATATATATATATTTTTTTATTCAAAATTTTTTACAAAAAAGATATTTTAAAGTAAGGATTGGATCGATTTTTTCAGATGTTTTTACTCAAGAGGAGGGAGTACCACAAGGCAGTGTTTTAAGTGTAACTTTATTTATTTTAAAAATTAACAACATTGTTTCTCAATTGCCTCCATCAGTTAAGGGTCTTATTTACGTTGACGATCTGCAAATTTCATGCGCAGCTAAAGACATTCGTTTAATAGAGAGACAACTTCAACAGGCAGTTAACAAAATCACTCATTGGACTAACGAAAATGGTTTCAGTTTCTCACCTTCAAAAACCGCGTGTGTTCATTTTTGTAAAAAACGAAATCTTCATCTTGACCCTGAAATATTTTTCAAAGATATTTTAATAAATGTTGTGGACAATTTTAAATTTTTAGGTATCATATTTGACAAGAAGTTGACTTTTCAACCGCATATTTTAAATCTACGCAAACGCTGCGAAAAGGCTCTTAACATCTTACGAGTTTTATCCAAGTTATCATGGGGATCTGATCGAGCTTGTCTTTTAAAAATATACAGAGCTTTAATACGATCTAAATTAGATTACGGCTGCGTGGTGTATGGTTCAGCAAGAAAATCTGCTCTTCAAACCCTGAACACTATACACCACACCGCTTTACGTTTATGTTCTGGTGCCTTTAGGACTTCTCCCGTAATCAGCTTGTACGTAGAATCTTTTGAACCTTCCCTGGACTTCAGACGACAGTTGTTATCACTGGAATACTGTTTTAGAATTTCCTCAATCCCTCATCACCCATTGCATACCATTGATCACAGCCCATATTTAAAACGCCTTTATCAAGCCAAAACATCCTTCATCCCTACATTCCATTTAAGAATGCTGGACTTAATAAACGGATCCGAACTTTCTTCACTTGACGTCACCCAGAAAAAACTGTATTATTTCTCCCCTTGGTTTAATCATTATTTTGAATTTCAAAACCCGTTCCAAAATTTTAATAAAGCAGATACCTCTGATTTTATATATAAGCAACTCTTTCAAAACCATATAGAAAATTACTCAAATTTTATACATATTTATACTGATGGGTCTAAAAGGGAAAACTATGTTGGAGCTGCGTTCACTATTAATGATTCCCGTCATAGTTTTAAACTTCATTCTTCATGTTCTGTTTTTACCGCTGAAATAATGGCCATTTTTAAAGCACTAGAACATATATCCGATCATTGTCATAAAAAATGTATCATTTTTACAGATTCGTTAAGCGTTTTACAGTCATTGAAACATCCTGATCATGACAGTCATCCCATTGTTTTAGAATCACTGAAAATAATTTATCATCTTTCATCCAAGGATTTTAACTTACTATTTTGTTGGATCCCATCCCATGTTGGGATTGCGGGAAATGAGATTGTTGACCAAGCCGCCAAATCGGCAGTAAATAATTTTAACCATACTATCCCTTTCCGTGACTTAAAATCTTTTATTTACAAGTTTTTAGAAGAAAAATGGCAGAACAGATGGTCTGAACAAACTGAAAACAAGCTCCACGCCTTAAAACCAAATATAACGCAATGGCAGTCACCAGCTCAAAGACGACAGCAAGTAATACTAACACGTCTCCGTATTGGACACACTAGGATCACCCATAGACACCTCCTCCTCGGAGAAGATCATCCCATTTGTAATTACTGCATTTGCCCACTAACAGTAAAACACATTTTAATTGAATGTTCTCATTTTAATAGGCAACGACTGATACATTTTAATTCTTATAACTTGACTTTAGAAGACATGATTGGAGAGAATCCTCATCCAAATATTTTTAACTTTTTACATGACATTGGTTTTATCCATCACATATAATTTTATGTAGTATTCATTCATTACATTTTGACTCACCTCACTTTCTTGCTATATTATATATTTTATTTTTTATCTTGAGTTTGGCATAATATGTCCCAAGAGGACCCAATGCCACAAAATCATATCCAATCCAATCCGAAGTGAGGGAAGGGACGTTGCACCTGAGCATGGAGAGTTCAGTACGCCAGTTGGGTCCAGGTAAAATAAATAAGGGTGGGATGCGCGGTGGTCGCGGTGCGGGGACGGATGAACTATTTCCGTCGGTAACGGCAGCAGCGGTTGATTCGTCCATCTCTTCCTCCGACTCGGATGGAAGTGGAGTTTCCTCAGGGGCGTTGCCGGTTTGAGCGGCGTTGCCATTGGTTGGGCGAGAATTGCTTGCCTTTGTATTGGACGCACTGATTGTTGCGTCGGCTCCTAGCCTTCTTCGCTTGGAAGCATCCGTCTGCTGGAAGGGGGTGGATGTGGACGGAGCTCATGGGCCGCAGGCCCTCTGTCTCCGGATCAATTCATGAGGTTCTTAATAGTTTTTAAGTCATCACACACACACACACACAAAGTTATTTTCCATCTGGTAGGGAACATAAGGGAGGTGCCAGGCAACAGGTTGAGTCAGGTTTGCAAGATGAACACGTGCTATGTCAGTGGAACTGCAAGGCAATGGGTTATGCGAAGAGGGGAAGATACTCTGAGTGGTTTGGAGTGGAAGGTGGAACACTTTATAAAATTGAATGATAGAATAGCAAAGACCAGACAATGCCTCAAGACTCCGTCTCCTTTGGTTATCCCAAGTGGAATACGGACACCAAGATGCAAGTCTGGTAGAAGGAAGAATATACAATATTTACATAGTTCGATCATTACCCCGAGGCACCGTCCTTTTGGTTTCCCAAATTAGCGGGCACCAAGAGGCATGATCGGTAAGAAGAAAGGGTACATGAAAGGAATACATTCCATTCATACCTCGAGACTCCGTTCCTTAATCTGAGTGCGGACACCAAGAGGCATGGATGGTAGCAGGTAGTAAAGATCAGGTTGAGAAAAAATAAAAGGGTATTATTTACAAAATTTACATTAAGTATATTCCATTATTGATATTAGATCAAAGTGACCCTTGGTCGTTTTCTGAATTCGGGCTTACGGTAGTCATAACTGGGGATTTGATCGATAGCCTCATTATTCCGGAGATGAAGGGTTCCATAAAATTTAATGCTTAATTTTTTAATGAAACTTTGGATATCAAACATATTTAGCTCGTCTCTAATTTTAACATTGCGATAGTACCATGGACTATTTGTAGCCATTCTAAGTGTAATATTTTGAAGTTTTTCAAGTTTTTGAATATGGGTTTTCGCAGCAAATCCCCAGACAGGACTAGCGTATGTGACTATTGGACGCAACATGGTTTTGTACATGAGCACTTTATTCGAGATATTTACATCCGAGTCCCTATTCATTAAGGGATAGAGAATTTTGCGAGCTCCTACGAACTTGTTTTTAATGGAGGTTATATGTTTATTCCAGGTTAACCTGGAGTCTAATATGACCCCTAGATATTTGCAGTCTTTAGACCAGGGTAAGTCAGTGCCAAAAAGTTGAAGAGGTGGTGGGAGGTTAATTTTTTTGGTAAACATCACAGCTTGACATTTATCAATATTGAGTTGAATTTTCCAATTATTGAGCCAGTACTCAAGTGAGTTTAGGTGGTCTTTGAGAGTGTGCCAAATTAGTTTGTAGTTATCTTGTCTAGCAAGTATTGCTGTGTCGTCAGCGAACAAACAGAGTAATGACGAGTTATTCATAGGAATATCATTCACATAGATGTTAAATAGTTTTGGTCCAAGTATGGAGCCCTGTGGTGTACCTGCTTGAATGTCTCGTTGGGTGGAAATAGATTCATTTACTCTAACGACAAAATGTCTGTGTGTAAGGTATGAGTGAATGAGTTTAGTGATAGAGGCAGGAAAGCCAAAAGTAATGAGTTTGTATATCAAGCCATTAACCCAAACCCTGTCAAAAGCCTTGGCTATATCAAGGAATACCGCTCCAGTACTTTGATTGTTTTGAAAACCCTCAGCGATGTGTTCTGTGACACGTAAGAGTTGATGGGTGGTTGAAAGTCTTTTCCTGAAGCCAAACTGCTGAGGGATGATAATATTTGAATGTTGGCAGTAGTCTTCAAGTCTATTATTAATTATGTACTCAGTTGTTTTACTGAGTACAGTTAAAAGGCTAATGGGCCTGTAACTATCAGGGGTGGCAGGATTTTTGCTTGGTTTTAGTATAGGAACTATGACGGCTGTCTTCCAGGGTTGGGGAAACATTTTAAGCAGGACAGAATTGATTAGGTGAGTTATCATGAAAACAACTTTCAGGGGTAATTTTTTCATGATTCTATTAGAGATTCCATCGATTCCAGGACTCTTCAGTTTTAATCCCCCAATATAGTCAAGGATCTCAGAGGGTCTGGCTGGCTTAATGAAGTCATTGTGTGTGGTGTTAAAAAATTTAGCAAGTGTAGTGTTTACAATAGATGAGGTGAATGGATTGTCTATTTTGTTTTCTTGGAATTGTAGTTCCAGACTGTTTGCCAAGGTTTCCGCTTTTTGCAAGTCAGTGTAAGCAATGTTATTAGGCCCATTAAGGGGCGGCATTCTGGGATGAGTGGATTTCATGTTTTTAATAGCTCGCCAAAGTGAGCCTTCCTCCGCCGAGAGCGAATTCAGGTACTCACTCCAGTTTGTTAAATCGACTCCTTGAATTTTTGCTGGGCTTGGTTCATTAGAGTTTTATCATTTCGGGATTTAGTCCGCTGCCAATTTTTCCTAGCTCGGATTTTTTCTTTAATTAGGTTACGAAGATGTTGGGGTAGATGGCTTCCTTGTTTTAGATCAACAATTTTGCTAGTTTCAATATAGGCCTGATTTATAGTGTCGGTCAGAGTTTGGGTAAAGGAGTTAAGCTCCTCTTCAGTTTTAATTTTAGGGATATTATAAGGTTTTTCCCTGAGGGATTGAGAAAATCTCTCCCAATTAGGGTGGACTGCAGTTCTTTTGATTGCAGTGTTGGTGCCTATATCAAAATGTATGATGACAGGATTGTGGTCACTGGAGAGTTCCGAGATTGAATTAATTGTAAAGGGGTAGGAAAAATTTCTAATAAGACACAAGTCAATTATGGTTGCAGTTAGATTACCATATCTGGTAGGTAGATCAGGGGCGGCAATTTTGAGGCCTGCTTTATCAGCAAAATAATGCAGTTGTTTTCCTCGAGAGTTGGTATTACTGCAGTTCCAGCTATTATGCTTAGCGTTCATATCCCCACAAATAATCATAGCTCTGTTTAGGGACAGTAGCGCTTCTAAATCAAGCGTAAATAATGGAGTCGTGTTGTTGGGTATGTAGGTTGAGATTAAGGTAAGTGGGGGTTGGGAGAGTCCAAATTAATAGTAACAGCTGTTGACTCAATTTCGTGGAGCGTGGGTAAAGATAATTTGTGGTGTTGAAGGGCCCGTTTTACGAAAATGCAAGTACCACCTCTTGGACCTGTGATTCTGGGGGTGCTGTAAAGTTCATAATTAGGAATTTTAACCTTCTGTCCTGGTTTGAGGAAAGTTTCCTGGATAAGAATTGCATCGGGGTTGTGCTCAATTACAAATTCCCTTAATTCGTGGATACGTTGGGTAAGCCCATTTGCGTTCCAATAGCACAACTTCAGACCAGTGCGGTTTCCAATCATGGTGCGGTTGATTGCCCGTTAACGTCACTGATAAGTAAAAAGAGCTTATCAGCGCGTGTTTCGCAGTTTTTCATCTTTTGGATGAGATCTTTAATATTAACGTGGGCAAAAATGCCTTGTATCTCTTTAAAGAGATCCATGAGGTCAAGAAAGCTATTCAAGTCATTAGATGTGGGAGTCGGAGTACTGGTCTGGGCTGTGTGTTGCTTAGAGTCATTAACTTTAACGAGGGGTACCTCATTAGTTCTGTAATTTTGGGAGATAGGGAGAGATGCTCGTAATTTATCAGCAAAAGAGACTCCAGTTTGAATAATATTAGGTCTGAAGTTATTTGGTTTGGGGAATTTAATGCACCCTTTGTAACTAGCGGTGTGTTGACCATCACAATTAGCACACTTAGGTTTTTTATCTTTGTTGGTACATTCCGATGACTTGTGACCTTCGCCACATATGACACATTTAGTCTTCATATTGCAATTGTCAGAGCTGTGATTAAATTTCTGGCAATTATAACATTGAGGCACCCCTCGTTTGTTGACATATTTTTCCACTTCAACTATGAGACCCATAAATTGGTTGATTTCAAAAATTTCGTTAGATTTTTCACCCGCAAATAAATGTATTTGAAAGATAGGCAAAGGGTTTTTGGTTTTAAGTTTTTTAAGTTGATTGACACGGTCTACTCTAAAACCTAGATCTTGTAGTTCAAATTTAATATCCAAACATTTAGTGACTACAGGGAGTCCTTTGATTACAACTTTAAGTCGTTTTTCATTTTTTTTACATCGATAGAAATACTGTATTTTGTTTTCGTCCAGATATTTTGTAATACTTCTATGTTCCTCAGGGGAACTAACATTGAGTTTCAGAAGCTCTCCAGATAATTTACCTATTACTAGGAATTTAAGGTTTTTATTTAATCTGGTTAGCAGATTTCTATAATCATCGTCAATGTTGACCATAATAGGGGGAATTCTAGGACTCTTAGCAACATCATCGGCGGAATCAATATGAATACAATCAGAGTCAATTTGATCAATATCAAGTACATCAAAAGGATTAGAACACGGTAATACAATAGGTTGGCTGACAGTTTTAGTGTTAACATTAGGGTTAGGGTTAACGCTAGGGTTAGCCTGACTAACAAGCCTTTTTGGATGGAAGGGAAGCAGAGTTGCTTGACCGCTTCCTTGATTTGGAGGATTGGGCATCCAATTTGCGGGCTACAGTTTTCCACTCCAAAAGCGAAATATCAAATTCAGAGATCTTACCCCTCAGGTGCTCCAACTTGGCTTGTTCTTCAAGAATGATCCTGTCAGCATCAGCGGTATTTCTACCGCTAAGTAATCCAATAAGTATTTCACAGTTCGTGATATCCGTAATAATTTGATCTTTAGCAACGATCAATTTCTCGTAAGATGGCTCTCTCGCCATGAACGCTTTTTCTTCTTCGGTAATTTCCATTCCGCAATCGCTTGGATTAGCGGCACGATTAACATCACTCGTAATAATGATGCTTGAAGCATGATTGGTATCCGAATTGGCACTGGCTTGAGCACGTTGATTATCCACGTTGGCACTAATAACTGCAGCACATTGTGTATCCATAATTGCACTGGTTTGTTGAGCACATTGGGTATCCATGGCACTAAACGATCGAGCACTTTGTAATTCCGTAAAGGCACTGGTTGAATTAGCACTAGCACTAGAATCACCCATATCCAGGGTTAGCCAGTCCTAAAAAGGACTCAGAGCGGCGGCTTATCCGGGACACAAGCGTAGACGTCGAAACTGAGGAGCGGAGAAAAACAGGTCCTACTGGTTCGGAGGTCAGACTGGGAGTCGATCAGAAGCATCCGTAATCGGCTTCTTCTTCCGATTTTTTCCTCCCTTGACAGGGATAAAATCCGCATTCTGGTTGACAATCACCGATGCTGCCGTTTCCGAAACAGTGGGGGGCACAGTTATACACTGGGATTCAGTTTCAGTATTTTGGCCGATCTGGGCCAGTTCTTCGGCCTTGCGTATTGCAAGGAATTCGTTCTTCTCCTCCTCTACCCTTTGCTTTTTGCTCTTTCTTCCTCCCTCGTTGTGGTTGCCTCTTCGGAGGTGAGGGCTCCCCTTGAGAAGCTTTTCGCCACTCTGTTGCTTTCAGCTCCTCTTGGGGATTATATCACCCACGTGTTTGCCGTGCGTGGAGACCTGTGTCTTCGGAAAAGGTGATCCTGGTGATTGAGGGACAACATAACGCCCCAATACATTGCTTCGGCTCCTGCTTCGAATAAACAGGAGGTGTACTTTGGTCCCAGTACATTGATCGGCTGGTGGGTATATACTGCTAGGACTAAGGACCTGCTCACCAACTAGCTCGTTAGGCAGTCATAGAGGTGAGTTGGGTCCGTATAGTCCCTGGCTAGCACCGGTGCAGGAACCTGTATCCCCTCGTTGGACTCCATGGTGGGTGGTGCCGCCGGGGACTGAATATTTAATTTTCAATCATGGAAAACTCAAAACCTACTTCTCCTTCAGTGGAGCACTTATCTGATAAACATAATAACAAAAATATACCAGAACAAAAATTTTTTATAATGAAGAGTAACCAGGGAAATTTAAAAAACTTATCCGCTATTCTGCTTCACAAAACAATATTAGGAATGGTTGGAGAGACCAAAAATATAAAAAAAACACTAGCAGGTGATGTACTCGTTGAAGTATCCAATAGAACCCAGGCAATAAACATCCTAAAGATAAAAACTGTTGGTCCAATAGAAGTTACTGTTTCACCTCACAGAACTTTGAATTCATCCAGAGGTGTTATCTCTGAATCGGACCTAGTTCATGACACCGAACAAGATATCCTTGAATCCCTATCCGAACAATATGTTATTAACGTCAAAATAATAATTACAAAAAGCGGTCAAAAAATACCCACCAAACACTTAATATTAACTTTCAACACTCCAACTATACCAAAACACGTCAAAATAGCTTATATGAATTGCCCAGTTAGACATTATATACCTAATCCTGTTCGTTGCTTTAAATGCGAGAGATTCGGACACTCTTTCATAGCTTGCCGTGGCAAAGAAACCTGCGCAAAAAGCTGTGGTACAGACCATAAGACCGATGTCTGTACGTCATCGTCCCTTTGCTGTGTGAACTGCAAAGGTGACCATCCAGCTTTTGCCAGGTCTTGCCCTCAATTTCAAATAGAAAAGGAAATCCAAACAATTAAAGTCCAACAAAACATTTCATTTCCGGAAGCACGAAAAATTGTTAATGATCGCACCCCAAAACCTGGAATATCGTACTCTTCAATAGTTAAAAAAACCTTCAAAACTATCGGTACTCAAACCAATGTAACTGTGTCTAAGCCACCTGACCAACATAAAACTTCAACGACACAACCCATAACGCCTCTTTTTTCTAAAGCATCAGCTACAACCTCATCAAATACAAAAATCATAAACCAATCAAATCGATCTATAAATACTTTAAAAAGAGCCATATCATCTGAACAAAGTAACATTAAAGTACCAAAAAATTCTTCTCAAATATCTCTTCAACCTCATGTTTCATCCAGAAACATAGCAACTGATCCTTCTACCAGTGACCTCATAAATTTATACAACAGCGAAAGTGATATCTCCTCTGTAGAAGGTGATGACTTGGAGACTTCGCCACCCAAGTCCAAGAAAGATCTTCGGCAAGACAAGCTGTTGCGGTAAGACTTCATGTCAATATTTTAATTACAATATGCAATTTATACCTTCCTCCTAATATCAATATCGCCACTTTTGACTTAAATAATTTGATAGATCAGCTTCCTCAACCATTCATTCTACTTGGTGACCTAAACGGCCATCATATCCTCTGGGGCAATTCAGACATTAATCGTAGAGGCAAACAAATTGAGAAACTAATAACGGACAATGATTTATGTATTATGAATAACGGCCAACCTACTTACTTTCACTCACCTTCACTTACTTACCATTCAATAGATCTGGCAATTTGCACTCCTTCAATTTTACCATTTTAGACTTTTTCTGTGGATTCTTACCTTTACAATAGCGACCATTATCCTATAAAACTGAAATATGAAGGCCAACACCAACCTCACACTGACAGCCAATTCAAATATATTTTTTAAACTGCCAACTGGCCACTCTTTACTAGCCTCGCAGATATTACTAACACGGGAGAAACTGATGACATCGATGTAGTTACTAATAAAATAACAAATATAATTATAGCTAGTGCTGACGCTTCCATTAAAAAAGTTATTAATGCCCCTAAAAAACAGAAGAAGCCTTGGTGGAATGACGATTGTAGCGATGCTTACCGTAAACAAAGGAAGTCTTGGAATATCTTCAATAGATATCCAACCACACAGAGAAAACTTTATTATTTACAAAAAAACAAAAGCGGCATTTCGAAAAATACAACGACGTAGTAAGAGGGATTCTTGGATAAATTATGTCAATAGTATAAATAATAAGACCACCAGTAAACAATTATGGAGCAGAATTAAAAGAATTTCCGGTGTTTACCCCAATAGACAAATTCCTATTCTTGAAAATAATAATGTAATACTATCGGCACCCAAAGACATAGCAAACACAATTGCTTCATGTCTTTCCGAAATATCCAGATCCAACAACTACACTGAAAGTTTTAAGAAAATTAAAGTCGCATCTGAAAAGAATGAAGTTAATTTTACCTCAAACCGTATACTATCTTATAATTGTTATTTTACTT
Source organism: Metellina segmentata (assembly GCA_947359465.1). Classification (NCBI taxonomy): domain Eukaryota; kingdom Metazoa; phylum Arthropoda; class Arachnida; order Araneae; family Tetragnathidae; genus Metellina; species Metellina segmentata. The sequence continues at coordinate 10,908,217 of OX375883.1, forward strand.
TTCCCGAATTGACAAAGGCTTTATCCTTAGTTCACAAATCAACCCCTGGCCCAGATAATATTAGTTACATCATGCTCAAACATCTATCCAATAGTTCTTTAAATTATCTCCTGAAATTTTATAACAGAATTTGGACCGAGCACACTTTTCCGCAGTCATGGCGCTTTGCTACTATAATACCCATACTGAAACCGAACAAAGACCCCAAGAATCCTTCGAACTACCGTCCAATAGCCTTGACAAGCTGCGTATGCAAAGTTCTTGAAAAGATGGTCAACGCAAGGCTAATGTATATTTTAGAAAAAGATAAATGTCTCTCCCCTCTTCAAAGTGGCTTCAGAAAAAAACCGTTCTACTATTGACAATCTTGTTGCTTTCGAATCTGTAATCAGAAATGCATTTGTAGAAAATAAACATCTGGTCTCAATTTTCTTCGACATCGAAAAAGCTTATGATCGAACGTGGAGACATGGAATTTTAAAAGACATTTTTAAAAGTGACATAAGAGGAAATCTGCCTATTTTTATCCAAAATTTTTTAGAAAAAAGATATTTTAAAGTACGGATTGGATCAATTTTTTCAGATGTTGTTATTCAAGAGGAGGGAGTGCCACAAGTGTTACTTTATTTATTTTAAAAATTAATGATATTGTTTCTCAATTGCCTCCATCAGTGAAAGGTCTTATTTACGTTGACGATCTGCAAATTTCATGCGCAGCTAAAGACATTCGTTTAATAGAGAGACAACTTCAACAGGCAGTTAACAAAATCACTCATTGGACTAACGAAAATGGTTTCAGTTTCTCACCTTCCAAAACCGCGTGTGTTCATTTTTGTAAAAAACGAAATCTTCATCTTGACCCTGAAATATTTTTCAAAGATATTTTAATTAATGTTGTGGACAATTTTAAATTTTTAGGCATCATATTTGACAAGAAGTTGACTTTTCAACCGCATATTTTAAATCTACGCAAACGTTGTGAAAAAGCTCTTAACATCTTACGAGTTTTATCTAAATTATCATGGGGATCTGACCGAGCTTGTCTTTTAAAAATATACAGAGCTTTAATACGATCTAAATTAGATTACGGCTGCGTGGTGTATGGCTCAGCCAGAAAATCTGCTCTACAAACACTGAACACTATCCATCACACAGCTTTGCGTTTATGTTCTGGTGCCTTTAAGACTTCACCCGTTAACAGTTTGTATATAGAATCTTTTGAACCTTCTCTGGACTTAAGGCGACATTTGTTGTCCTTAGAATATTATTTTAGAATATCCTCAATCCCTCATCACCCATTGCATACCATTCATCACAGTCCGTATTTAAAACGCCTCTATCAAGCTAAAACATCCTTCATCCCTACATTTCACTTAAGAATGCTGGATTTGATGAACGGATCCGAACTTTGTTCACTTGACGTCACCCAGAAAAAACTTTATTTTTTCTCTCCTTGGTTTAATCATTATTTTGAATTTCAAAACCCGTTCCAAAATTTTAATAAAGCAGATACCTCTGATATTATTTACAAACAGCTTTTTCAAAACCATATAGAAAAATACACAAATTTTATACAAGTTTACACGGACGGATCGAAAAGGGCAAACTATGTTGGAGCTGCGTTCACTATTATTGATTCCATTCACAATTTTAAACTTCATTCTTCATGTTCTGTTTTTACTGCTGAAATAATGGCCATTTTTAAAGCATTAGAAAATATATCTGATCATTGTCATAAAAAATGTATCATTTTCACAGACTCATTAAGCGTTTTACAATCATTGAAACATCCTGATCATGACAGTCATCCCATTGTTTTAGAGTCATTAAAAATAATTTATCATCTAACATCCAAAAATTTTGAATTAATATTTTGCTGGATTCCATCTCACGTTGGGATATCAGGAAATGAGATTGTTGACCAAGCCGCCAAATCGGCAGTAAATCATATTAGTCATGCCTTTCCTTATCGCGACTTAAAATCATTAATTTACAAATTTTTAGAGGAAAAATGGCAGAACCAATGGAATGATCAAACCGAAAACAAACTCCACCTTTTAAAACCAAGTATAACTCAATGGCAGTCACCACCTTTAAGAAGACAGCAGGTAGTACTAACACGTCTCCGTATTGGACATACGCGGATAACACACAGACACCTCCTCCTAGGAGAAGAAAATCCCATTTGTAACTACTGCATTTGTCCACTTACTGTGAAACACATTTTAATTGAATGTTCTCATTTTAATAGGAAACGACTGATACATTTTAATTCTTATAACTTGACTTTAGAAGACATGATTGGAGAGAATCCTCATCCAAATATTTTTAACTTTTTACATGACATTTTTTTGGTTTTATCTATCACATATAATTTTATGTAGTATTCATTCATTATGTTTTGATTCATTTCACTTTTTTATTATATTATATATTTGTTTTTTATCTTGAGTTTGGCATAATATGTCCCAGGAGGACCCAATGCCATAAAATCATATCCAATCCAATCCTCTTGGGGATTATATCACCCACGTGTTTGCCGTGCGTGGAGACCTGTGTCTTCGGAAAGGGAGATCCTGGTGATTGAGGGACAACATAACGCCCCAATACATTGCTTCGGATAAACAGGAAGTGTGCTTTGGTCCCAGTACATTGATCGGCTGGTGGGTATATCCTGCTAGGACTAAGGACCTGCTCACCAACTAGCTCCTTAGGGCAGTCATAGGGGTGAGTTGGGTCCGTATAGTCCCTGGCTAGCACCGGTACAGGAACCTGTATCCCCTCGTTGGACTCCATGGTGGGTGGTGCCGTCAGGGACCGAAAATTTATTATTTAATCATGGAAAATCAAAAACCCACTTCTCCTTCAGTGGAGCACTTATCTAGTAGAAATATTGAAAATAATTTAACAGAACTCAAATTTTTTATAATAAAAAGTAAAGAGGGAAATCTTAAAAATATATCTGCAATTTTAATTCATAAAACAATATTAGGAATGGTAGGAGAAACTAAAACCATAAAAAAAAACCTTGCAGGAGATTTACTTGTAGAGGTTTCAAATAGAACACAGGCATTAAATATCACAAAAATTAAACTCATCGGTCCAATAGAAGTCAATGTTACACCCCACAAAACTTTAAATTCATCTAGAGGAGTAATATCTGAACCCGATTTAGTCCATGATACTGAGCGCCCCCAGGGGCATTCCTTCTTAAGGTTTGTACGGGCTTCACAACCCCGGGGTACCTGAGTGATCTTTTCTCCCTTTCGTTCTTCTCCTCCTCTACCCTTCTGCTTTTTCTTCCTCCCTCGTTGTGGTTGCCTTTTCGGAGGTGGGGGCTCCCCTTGAGAAACTTTTCGCCAATCTGTGCTTTTAGCTCCTCTTGGGGATTATATCACCCACGTGTTTGCCGTGCGTGGAGACCTGTGTCTTCGGAAAGGGAGATCCTGGTGATTGAGGGACAACATAACGCCCCAATACATTGCTTCGGCTCCTGCTTCGGACAAACAGGAGGTGTACTATGGTCCCAGTACATCAATCGGCTGGTGGGAATACCCTGCTAGGATTAAGGACCTGCTCACCAACTAGCTCCTTAGGGCAGTCATAGAGGTGAGTTGGGTTCGTATAGTCCCTGGCTAGCACCGGTACAGGAACCTGTATCCCCTCGTTGGACTCCATGGTGGGTGATGCCGCCGGGGACTGAACACCTCTTTTTCTAACATGGAAAACCAAAAACCAACTTCTCCTTCAGTGGAGCAAATGTGTAACAAAAAAAATGAAAATAATTTACCGGAACAAAAATTTTTTATTATAAAAAGTAATCAAAGAAATCTAAAAAACATATCGGCAATTTTACTACATAAAACAATATTAGGCATGGTTGGAGAGACGAAGAACATAAAAAAAACATTAGCAGGAGATATACTCGTTGAAGTATCAAATAGAGCACAAGCTATAAACATACAAAAAAATAAAATCCATCGGTCCAATAGAAGTTAATGTTACACCCCACAGAACTTTGAATTCATCCAGAGGTGTTATATCTGAATCAGATTTAGTTTATGATACAGAACAGGACATCTTAGAATCCCTATCCGAACAATATGTTATTAACGTCAAAAGAATAGCAATTACAAAAAATGGTCAAAAAATCCCAACTAAACACTTAATATTAACTTTCAATACACCAAGCATACCAAAACACGTTAAAATAGCCTACATTAACTGCCCAGTAAGACCTTTCATACCAAATCCTGTCCGTTGCTTTAAATGCCAAAGATTCGGCCATTCTTTCATCGCTTGCCGTGGAACAGAGACTTGCGCAAAATGCTGTGGTACAGACCACAAGACCGATGTCTGTACTACATCGTCCCTTTGCTGTGTAAACTGCAAAGGTGACCATCCAGCTTTTGCCAGGTCTTGCCCTAAATTTATGACCGAAAAAGAAATCCAAACTATTAAAGTACAGCAAAATATTTCATTTCCTGAGGCCCGAAAAATTGTAAATGATCGCACCCCGAAACCTGGAATATCGCGTACTCTTCAATAGTAAAAAAAACTTTCAAAACTAACGGTACGCAAACCGATGCAACTATTTTTAAGCCTTCTGCCCAACATAAAACTTCAACGAACCAACCTATAACGCCTCTTTTTTCTAAAGCATCAGCTACAACCTCAACAAATACAAAACACATAAATCAACCAAATCTATCTATCAATACTTCTTTAAAAAGAGCCATATCATTTGAACAAAGTAATATTAAAATAGCTAAAAGTACTTCTCAAACCTCTCTTCAACCGGACGTTTCATCCAGAAATAAGTTAACTAATCCTTCTACAAGTGACCTTATTAATCTTTACAACACCGAAAGTGATATTTCCTCTGTAGAGAGTGATGGCTTGGATACTTCGCCACCCAAGTCCAAGAAGGATCTTCGGCAAGACAGATCTCGTCCTAGAACGAGAAAACACAAGTAGTTTTCTCTTTTCTTTTATCCTTTATTTTTATGGCTTCCTTTCTTTCCTGGAACTGCCGGGGTTTTCGACAAAAAATTGACGATTTAAAAGATATTATAAATAAACACAAGCCAGCTGCAATCGCACTACAAGAGACATATTTAAGAAACAATGATTCCACCAACATACGTCATTTCAGTATATTTAGAAAAGATTACGATGAAGGCCAAAGAGCATGTGGAGGTGTTGCATTGCTTACCTCCCATGACTTACCAGTCACCCAAATTAAACTTAGAACAAATCTCCAAACTGTTGCTGTAAGACTTCATGTCAATATTCTAATAACGATATGTAATTTATACTTACCTCCTAACACCCGTATTGCCACTTCTGACTTAAATAATTTAATAGATCAACTTCCGCAACCATTCATCATACTTGGTGACCTAAATGGCCATCATATTCTCTGGGGCAGTTCAGATATTAATCCTAGAGGCAAGCAAATTGAAAAAATAATTACAGACAATGATTTATGTATTATGAATAACGGCCAACCTACTTACTTTCACTCACCTTCACTTACTTACCATTCAATAGATCTGGCAATTTGCACTCCTTCAATTTTACCATTTTGGACCTTTTCTGTGGATCCCTACCTTAACAATAGTGACCATTATCCTATAAAACTAAAATATGCAGGCCAATACCAACCTCCCTCTGTCAGCCAACCTAACTATATATTCGAAACTGCCAACTGGCCACTCTTTACTAGCCTCGCAGATATTACTAACACGGGAGAAACTGATGACATCGATGCAGTTACTAATAAAATAACAGATATAATTATAGCTAGTGCTGACGCTTCCATTAAAAAAGTTATTAATGCCCCTAAAAAACAGAAGAAGCCTTGGTGGAATGACGATTGTAGCGATGCTTACCGTAAACAAAGGAAGTCGTGGAATATCTTCAATAGATATCCAACCAGAGAAAACTTTATTATTTATAAAAAAACTAAAGCGGCCTTTCGAAAAATACAACGACGTAGTAAGAGGGATTCTTGGATGAATTTTGTCAATAGTATCAATAGTAAAGTCACTAGTAAACAATTATGGAACCGAATTAAAAGAATTTCCGGTATTTACCCCAATAGACAAATTCCGATTCTAGAATGCAATAACCAAGTACTATCAGCACCCAAAGATATAGCAAACGCAATTGCTTCATGTCTTTCTGAAATATCAAGCTCCACTAACTACCCTGAAAGTTTAAAAAAAATCAAAATTGCGTCTGAAAAGAATAAAATTAATTTTACTTCAAACAGTATATTATCATATAATTGTGACTTTACTTTTCCGGAATTGATAAAAGCTTTATCCTTAGTCCACAAATCAACTCCTGGCCCAGATAATATCAGTTACATCATGCTCAAACATCTTTCAAATAGTTCTCTAAATCATCTCCTCAAATTTTACAATAGAATTTGGACCGAACACACTTTTCCGCAGTCATGGCGATATGCTACTATAATACCCATACTGAAACCGAACAAAGACCCCAAGAATCCTTCGAACTACCGTCCAATAGCCCTAACAAGTTGCTTATGCAAGATCTTAGAAAAGATGGTCAACGCGAGGTTGGTTTACATATTAGAAAAAGATAAATGTCTCTCTCCACTGCAAAGTGGTTTCCGAAAAGGTCGATCCACTGTTGATAATCTAGTCGCTCTCGAGACCGAAATACGAAACGCTTTTGTTCAAAACAAACATCTCGTCTCGATATTTTTTTATATAGAAAAAGCGTACGATCGAACGTGGAGACATGGAATTTTAAAGGATATTTTTAACAATGACATAAGGGGAAATCTGCCTATTTTTATTCAAATTTTTTTAGAGAAACGATATTTTAAAGTACGGATTGGATCAATTTTTTCAGATGTTTTTATTCAAGAGGAGGGAGTACCACAAGGCAGTGTTTTAAGTGTTACTTTATTTATTTTAAAAATTAATGATATTGTTTCTCAATTGCCGCCATCAGTTAAAGGTCTCATTTACGTTGACGATCTGCAAATTTCATGCGCAGCTAAAGACATTCGTTTAGTAGAGAGACAACTTCAACAGGCAGTAAATAAAATCACACATTGGACTAATGAAAATGGTTTCAGTTTTTCATCTTCTAAAACCGCTTGTGTTCATTTTTGCAAAAAGCGTAATTTTCATCTTGACCCTGAAATATTTTTCAAAGATATTTTAATTAATGTTGTAACAATTTTAAATTTTTAGGCATCATATTTTACAACAAGTTGACTTTTCAACCGCATATTTTAAATCTACGCAAACGTTGCGAAAAGGCACTTAACATTTTACGCGTTTTATCAAAATTATCATGGGGATCCGATCGAGCTTGTCTTTTAAAAATATATAGATCATTAATACGTTCAAAATTAGATTACGGCTTCGTGGTGTATGGTTCAGCAAGAAAAACTGCTCTTCAAACTCTGAACACCATCCACCACACAGCTTTGCGCTTATGTACTGGTGCATTTAGAACTTCACCTGTAAAAAGCTTGTATGTGGACGCTGTTGAACCTTCTCTTGACTTAAGGCGACAGTTGTTGTCCTTAGAATATTATTTTAGAATTTCTTCATTCCCTCATCACCCATTGCATACCATTCATCACAGTCCATATCTAATACGTCTCTATCAAGCTAAAACATCCTTCATCCCTACATTCCACTTGAGAATGCTGGATTTGTTGAACGGATCCGAAATTTCTTCACTTGTCGTCACCCAGAAAAAACTGTATTATTTTTCTCCTTGGTTTAATCATGATTTTGTATTTCAAAACCCCTTCAAAGATTTTTATAAGGCAGATACTTCTGATATTATTTACAACCAACTCTTTCAAAACCATATGGAAAAATACTCTAATTTCATACATATTTATACGGACGGGTCTAAAAGGGCAAACTATGTTGGAGCTGCGTTCACTATTAATCATTTTGTTCAAAGTTTTAAACTTCATTCTTCATGTTCTGTTTTTACCTCTGAAATCATGGCAATATATAAAGCATTAGAATATATATCCGATCATGTTCATAAAAAATATATCATTTTCACTGATTCATTAAGCGTTTTAGAGTCATTGAAACATCCTGATCATGACAGTCATCCCATTGTTTTAGAGTCACTGAAAAAAATTTATCATCTTTCATCCAAAAATTTTAACTTGTTATTCTGTTGGATCCCATCTCATGTTGGGATATTAGGAAATGAAATTGCTGACAAAGCCGCCAAATCGGCCGTAAATAATTTTAATCATACTATCCCTTATCGTGACATAAAACCTAGCATTTACACATTTTTAGAAGACAAATGGCAGAAAGAATGGAACGAACAGTCGGAGAATAAACTTCACGCTATCAAACCAAGTATATCTAACTGGAAATCGCTACCTTTAAGAAGGCAGCAAGTAATAATGACGCGCCTCCGTATTGGACATACTAGGATCACCCACAGACACCTCCTCCTCGGAGAAGATCATCCTATTTGTAATCATTGTATTTGTCCACTAACTGTAAAACACATTTTAATAGAGTGTTCTCATTTCAATAGGCAACGACTTAAACATTTTAATTCTTATACCTTGGTTTTAGATGACATGATCGGAGAGAATCCTCATCCAAATATTTTTAGCTTTTTACATGACATTGGTTTTATCTATCACATATAATTTTATGTAGTATTCATTCATTATGTTTTGACTCATTTCACTTTTTTATTATATTATATATTTGTTTTTTATCTTGAGTTTGGCATAATATGTCCCAAGAGGACCCAATGCCATAAAATCATATCCAATCCAATCCTCGAAGTTACGTTAACTGTCGCATGACTAGGTGTGGGTGGTGGAGGAGTTGGTTTCAGAGCTTCCGCAAATGAAAAAGCAGGTTGGATAGGTCTACTTGTGAATGTCCTAGGTTGTGGACATTTTGGGCATCCACGATAGTTAGCAGTATGCTGCTGATTGCAATTTGCACATTTCGTTTTTTTTCCCGATTTGTGCAATCTTTTGTCAAATGGGCTTCACTGCATATAACGCACCTGGGTGTCATGCGACAATTAGCGCTGGAGTGATTGTACATCTGGCAGTTGTAACATTGGGGAGTTCCCTGCCTGTTGATGAATTTTTCAATGCGAATTCGCAAATAGTTTAGTTTATTAACTTCATAGATTTTATGGCTCTGGGGGGTGTTGAGGAGTTGAATTTGGAATACTGGAAGAAATTTCTTCCTGTCCTTGAATTTTTTAAGTTGAATTACATTTTCGACTTGAAATCCCAGTTGGATCAACTCGTCTCTTATCTCTTCACAGGGGGTGTCAATCGGCAGTCTCTTTAGGACGACTTTCAGAGGTCGGTCTCCCTTTTGCGAGCGAAAATAGTTTTGACGCTTTTCAGCGTCCAAAAATCTTGTAACGGCTCTATGTTCGTTAATGGTAGTTGGGTAAAGATTCATCATTTCCCCGGATAGTTTCCCTTGAATTGGGGATTTGATCGAAGCTCTAAGCTCGTCAAGGAAGGTTTTATATTTATCCGGTAGATGTATTATGATAGGAGGTATTTTGCTCGAGATCTGACTTTCCTCAGCGTCGCTACTCGAAGTGGATGCACCAACATTTATGCTGTTAGAAGTCTTATTGACTTTGTGAACTTTTGTGTCGTTTGACACAAAAACTTTTTGCGTAGGTTTCTTAATTTGTGTCGGCGAAGCCGGACGCTTAGGGGTTGAACGTTTAGAGAAGGTGGTCATTTTAGCATCTAATAATTGAGTGATCAAAATATGCGAACCATTTAGTTGCTCCAGCCTGTTGTGGTACTCCGTCAGGTTTGTTTCGTTGGCAATCTTCATCTCCGGAGTCTTGCTTGCTTTCATGATAGTATTTAACATTTGGATGAAGGACTTCACTACACGGATTTCGTTAGCAATAGCATTGCTTCTCATTACGAGTTCGTCGTAAGATAGTTCAGTCTCAACCTCTTCCGGGTTGATTTGGACGATGGTTTCGGAACATTCCATTTCTATGATTGGAAGTGAATTTTAAGTAAATTAAATGTGCACAGAATACAAGTGCACGCAATCAATGTTTGTTGTTATAGCCCTGAGAAGGGCTTTTGGTAGTAACAAAGTTTGCAAATGGGACACAGTATAAACATACACAGCGCAATAGACAAACACGTCCGATCAGTTCGGAGGCGGAACTCAGAATCTGGGCGGAGTCTCTGTAGTCTCTCCTGAAGGCTTGGAGGAGGAGCTCGTTGTCTATATTGGCGTCTTGAGCAAGTTTTATGACGGCCAATAGGGTGTCAGTACAAAGATGCTCGGCCTGAACGGCGGATGGAGCATAAGTACCGGGATTTGGGGATGGTTTTGGCGGCGGAGCTACCTTGTTTTGACCGCTTAACATAGCGGCAAATGATAAATTTGGCGTTACACTCTTATGTTGAGTTGCGTGTTTCTGTGCTTGCTGGGGCTTGTTCCCTGCAGGGGCGCGGCGCTGTTGGGTTTGGTTTGCAGAATTGTTCTGCTTGTTAACGGTGCCGGGATTTCGTGCACCAAATTGAGGGAAACGGGGACAGCGCCTGTAATTAGCACTGTGGTCACCTCCACAGTTTGCGCATTTAAGGGGCAAGGTACCATTTTTACATTGCTGGGCAGAATGGTCTCCTGCACATTTCACGCATTTCTGCGGAAGTGTGCAGCATTCCGAAGAGTGAAAGAACCCCTGGCAGCGGTAACACTGCGATGGGGTCTTTTTGCCTCTGTACCTTTCAATTTGGATTTTGGTGCCAAGGATTGTGGTGATAGAATACACCTCTTCGATCTTCAGTGTCTTAACCAGCTGAAGGTAAAAGAGGGGCATTGGGCGATTTGAGCCAGAACGGGTGAGGCGAGTGATTCGATGGGTATCGAACCCAGAGGCCTTGATTGCCTCCTTAATGAGTTCAGGATCTGTATTTATGGGGAGACCCCTAATTACGACCTTTACAGGTCGTTCATCAGCCAGCTTGAACGTCTTATATTTGACGCCCATGGCATTAAGGTATCTGGTTACGCTACGGTAATCATCTTCTGACTCAACAGTCAGCTTAAAATGATCACCGGAAAGTTTTGATTTGAGCGTTTTGGTCAGTCGACCCAGATTGCTGAGTAATTCTGCCCAGTCTTCAGGGGGGAGTACAAAGAAGGGGGGAATTATCTGCTTTCGCAGGGTGGTCACAGAAACAGGCGGCTTTTTAGCAGTAGCTTGCACGGTGGCGTGCTCCATTTCGGATTCAGTGTCCGATTCGGAGGATGGCAAAGCGGTATTTACACCGGATGGAATGTTCGAGCCAGATGGCCGGACAGTCAGGTTTTTGGCCTTTTTGTTGGTGTTGTTGGGTTTAGTCTTGTTTTTTTCCGGGAGCGCTTGCGCTCAACAGTTCGGAAGTCACCAACTTCATTAGACGGATTGTTAATTGGATGCACCACATCCGTGATAGCCACTGCTGGAGATACACATAAAACAGTTTTATCTTTAACTATGGCAGTTAAATTATTCGCATTTATAGCAGACACAGACTCTACCATGAGGGGAGGAGACGGTAACTGAACCCGTTTTTCCTCTGCTGCCAGCCAGTCGGCATAAGTTGGTGGCGAGTCGAAGATCGGCATATTGACATTTTGACTAAGAGTCATAATGATTGACAAAATATGCTTACCTTCCTCATGGTAAGTCTGGTACTCGGGTGATGCATGGTCCTTTATAAACATCATCAGTCGGTCAAGCTCTCTGTAGCGTACACGGAGTGCGTAGATCGTTTTCACGGTTTCCTGCCGTGAACAATCGGGCTTGATTTGGAAGTGCTCCAAATATGCTGCAACGGTCGAATTTTGGGACAGAGGGACATCGTTTAAAGTGTCCATGTCCGCAATAGTGATGGAAGAAACTTCCATAATAGTTCGATTTGGTAGTCCTGAAAAGGACTTAGTGGTACACAAAAGATCAGAAGGTGCACCGAAATTGTGTCACCTTCGGAAGTAATATTTCGAGAGGGTTAGCCGACGATCGTGAACGAACGGAAGCACGGAGCAATCGAAAAACACGTCTGTACTCAAACGAGTCACAGGGCGGAGTCTCTACGAGTGAACTTTCTCATTGGACGTGCGTAGCACGGAGCGCTTGGCCGCGCAGCGGCCTAAATCTCCTGTAGGAAAGCATTCAGTGGGGTAACAGTGCTAAATATTGGATTGCCCAGAATTAAATTTAAGTAGAAATAAAAGGTTTAAATAATTAAAGAGTAAAGTTACTTGGATAATATGTTATCATAAATTTAAAGCAATTAAATTGCATCAAAAGGTTTGAATAGCCGGTCGCGGCAGCTTGTTTTGGTCACCCTCCCAAGTACTGACCGCGACCGAGAGTGCTTAAAAATAGTGTCCCTATTTGGGACCGTTCAGTGCTGACTATGCTAGAGAGTTCTTATAGGAGTTAAGCTTTTAGCTTAATACATAGGTGTGCTGAGAAAGGTTTTGTGATTAAATTAGGGGGTGGGTGGCAGTTCAATCGTGAAGTTGCATCGAGTATCGTGGTTTATGACGGTTTTGGATGAATGAAGGGTCATAATTGGGGATCTGTTGGGTGGAATAGTTTTCAATATTATGGATGTTTTCAAAGAATTTTTTGGAGATTTTGGCTACGTGTAATTTAAGGGAGGGAATTTTTAGATCTTTTCTGATTTCTCGGTTTCTTTGAAACCATCTTGCTTTTGCAATGGTACGGATAGTGGTGGTTTGAAGAATTTCTATGGAATTAATTTGTCTATCGCTTGCAGAACCCCAGACTTGGCTTGCGTATGTGATTACAGGTCTGAGATAACTTAGATAAATGAGTATTTTATTTTCAATAGTCATTGGAGAATTCCGAGCAATTAAGTGGAAGAGTTTACGTTTTATATCTCGGAATTTTTTGATAAAGTATTTTGTGTTCTGATTCCATGTGAGTTTTCGGTCTAGGATTATACACAGATATTTTGCTTCCTGAGCCCATGGGATTTCAATATTGCAGATTTTCAGTTTTCTGGGTTTGACATTTCTTTCCGTGAAGATAATGGCAATGGTTTTGTCGACGTTCAGTTTGATCTTCCATTTGGTCAGCCAAGATTCAAGTGTGTTGATGTGTTTCTGTAGGGCGATTTGGAGATAGTTTAAGTTGTGGTTCTGTGCGAGTATGGCTGTGTCGTCAGCGTACATTGCTAAAAAGGTGTTGTTCTGTTGAGGGATGTCGTTCATGTAAAGGTTGAAAAGGTATGGACCTAATTTGGATCCTTGTGGTACGGACGCCAGTATGTTGCGTTTGGTGGAGTAAGTTTTGTTTACATAAACGACAAATGTTCTGTTTGTGAGGTATGAGATAATGAGTTTGACAAGTGGATCAGGGAATTTGTGTACGATAAGTTTGTGAATAAGACCTTTGATCCAGACCTTGTCAAACGCTTTGGCAATGCCAAGGAAAACTGCTCCTGTGGCTTTGTTTGCGTCTTGACCTGTTTTAATGTGTTCCACTACTCTGAGGAGTTGATGTGTGGTGGACAGCTTGGGCGTAAAGCCAAATTGCTGTGGGATCATGGTGTTGTTTAGTTTGATGAAGTTTTTGAACTTATCAAGAATTACAGCTTCAGCGATTTTGCTTAGCGTAGAGAGTAGGGAAATTGGTCTGTAGTTGGCAGGTTGGGTTTTGTCTTTGTCAGGTTTAAGTATGGGAATGATTGAAGCTTTTTTCCAAGTGTTTGGGAAAATGTTCAGAGTGAGCATGTGGTTAATGAGATTATTGGGAATGAAAATCATTTTGATGGGGAGGTTTTTGAGTGCTTTGTTGGTGATGGTGTCTTGTCCGGGTGCTTTTTGTATTTTAAGTGCTTTAATGTGTGCGTATATTGTAGATGGTGTGGTGAGTTCGACATTGTTATTGTGTTGTCTATTGAGGAAGTTGTGAATTGTGTTGTCAACTGTGATTTCGGTGTGTTGGTCATGGATTTGGTTTTCTGTGAATTGTTTTTCGTATGTGTTTGCCAGTGCTTCGGCTTTTTCTTCGTTGGAGAGGGCTGTTCCTGTGGGTGTGTTAAGAGGGGGCATTTGAATGTATTTTTTCTTGGCTGACCTGGCTTGTTTCCAAAGTGTGCCGTCTTCACTGGTAAGGCTGGCCAGTTGTTCGGTCCAGCTTTGATTTTTGAAGATTTTTATTTCTTTTCTTATTTTCGCGCGCGCGCTTGCGTTCTATTGTAAATAGTTTTGTGGGAAGGGTCTCTGGTGAGTTGCCATTGTTTCCTTTGCTTATTGCGAAGTTTGAAGAGGTTTCGGATGAATTTTGGGATGAAGGTAGTTTGGTTGGCAGGTGCAGGTTTGGAAGCAAGTTGATGAGCTTTTTGGATATCGTTAGTGATTTTTTCTATTGCGTTGTTCAATTCCTCATCGTTAGTGATGCTTGTGTGTGTGTATGTTGTGTTGATTTGCAGTTCTTGTGAGAATTTTTTCCAGTTAGTGTGTACTGATCTGATTTGTGTTGGTATGGGGACTACAAGGTCAAAATTCATAATGATTGGGTTGTGATCAGATGATAATTCTGGAATTGAAGTGATGCTGAATGGGTAACCAAAGCCCCTAATTAATGCCAGATCTATTGTGGAGGAGGTTGTTGCTCCAAATCGTGTTGGTGTGTTGGGTGCAATTACATCAATTTGATGTTGTGTTGTGTAGTTGTTCAGGACATTGCCTTTACTGGTGTTGCTATTGCAATTCCAGTTTGTGTGGTGTGCATTGAAGTCTCCACAGATTATTGTGTCGTGTTTAGTAGAGAAGAGTGAGTCAAGATCATTTATGAAGTTTTCTGGTGTAGTTCTGTGTGGGATGTAAGTTGAGATGATAGTGACGGGGTGTTGTGCTTTGTGGGTCAGCGAAATAAGTGTTGCTTCAATGTCTTTTAGGTTTGGTGTGGGGATGTGGTGATGAGGAATTGTATTTTTAATTAGAATTGCAGTTCCGCCGATCGGTCGGGTGGTATGTAGGTGATTATCATTACGATATCCAATGTAGTTCGCTATGAATATATTATGTTTTGGGCCCAGGTGGGTTTCTTGTAAAAGAATAATATCGGGGTTATACTCATTTATAAAGTGTCTCAGTTCTTCAATTTTATGGTATATGCCATTGGCATTCCAGAAGCAGATACGCAAGCCATGTTTGTAACTATTCATGTTGAGTTTGAGATGACTGGTTTTCGATTAGGGCGTTTATGATGTAAAATAGTTTATCTATGGTGTTTGGGATGTTTCTAATTTCTCGAATGATTTTGGTTAGACCAATGGTTTGTTTGAAAAAGTCAGCGATTTCTTTTAACAGCATAAAGCTTTCTTGGAGATCAGAGGTGCCGAGGGGGGAGGAGTTATGTTTGGTTTGATTGGTGGTTGGAGGAGCTCTGTTCTGATTCGTTGGGCGAATTTGTGGGGTAGCTGGGGTATACTCTCGGGGTCCGAGAGCTGCCGCGTAAGAGAGGCCGTCATTCGATTGAGCTGATCCATACAGATTGTTGCTTGAAATTGATCCATACATTCACATTTTCTCTCAAAATTTTGATCGATACATTCGATCGAGCGATTTTCTGATCTAAGGAGATCGATGATGATGTGATCCGGTACGGACGTGTTTCCACACAGCTCCTTGCCACGCCTCCTATCATCATTCCTCATCATGGACGATCATTCCTCCGACTCCAGTTCCAACGATATTACTGAATCAACGAACTCCGACAATGTCACCGATCCCTCCACTCAACAACTGATTGAGAACTTCATTTTCCATGACGCCGTCGACCACCTTCCAGAGCCAATCGGGCTCCCCTTCGAAAATGGCCCCTTCAATCCAAAATCACCGCAGAAGCTCTCAACTGCATGGATTAAAAATAACCAATGCCATCTTGTCAGCCTCATCACCTTGAAGGCTGCCCACTTGGAATTTGAAACCCAGCTGCGTAAATGCAAGACAGAAGAAAAAACCAGCATCTCCGCCAGCCTGGATACGGTGAGCAAGTCTCTTTTTGCCCACTCCGCCAAACTCGGAGTTCCTCTATTTGCAATCCCTGACTCTATCCCGTCCTTACTGAAAATTATTGACGATCTCAACTCTAAAAACCAAACTTCTGTAGCGAATACTAATCCAAAACCCTCCACTTCTGCTACTGTTACCCCTCGCAAAAGAAAAAATCAAAAAATTCCTAAATCCACTCCACAAAAAAAACATCATCTCAATGATGATGAATTCACTCTCTTGTGCAACCAAGAAAAGCCAAGAGAAATATCCTAAACCCCAAACCAATTACTGATTGGAGTGTGCATGATCACACCACTTAAGCTACTGAAGCTGCTTCTCAAAATTCCGAGGTCAAGGATCCCGCTCACCCTCCACCACAACCTCGCAAATTCCGCCCACCTCCACTTTTTGTCACCCCTCGTAAAGATTGGCCGCAACTTCTCTCTTTTGTTCGGAGAGTTGCACCCTCCATTAAATCTACTCTTTCTGGTGAATTCCTTAGAATAAACGTTGACACTGAAGAGGAATATCGCGAAATTTCTCGTTGGTTTCTCCAGCAAAACGTTGAATACAAAGGTTATCAACTAAATAATGAAAAACCCGTCAAAGTGGTTATCCGCGGTCTTCCTGCAGATACCCACATTGACACTATTAAAGCGGCTATTGCCGATCTGGAATTCGAAGTACTTAAAATTACCCAACTCACGAAATTCAAAACTAAAGCCCCCATGCCCCTTTTCTATCTTCAGCTTTCATACACGGATAAAACTGAAGAAATCTATAACATCACTGAACTTTTTGGCACTGAAGTCAAAATAGAAACCGCATATCGTGGCCGCAGTGGCCCAACCCAATGCTGGAGATGCCAAAGATTTTTCCACTCTTCAGAAAACTGCACCCTCCCCCGCAAATGTGTTCGCTGTTCTGGCGCCCACATTGCACAAAATTGCCCTCTTCCCCTTTCTGAACCACTTAAATGCAGCAACTGTGGTGGAGATCACGCTGCAAATTACCGCAGATGCCCTAAATTTCCAAAATCACGCAACAACCCAGTAGCTACCAATCCTGTAGCTCCGCCCACCAACTTATTCGCCCCACCAACCCGAAACGCGAACGTTTTCGTTCCGCCAATCGGAAAGGTACTCACTCGTGATCCTTTACCTCAAAACCAAATCAGTTATGCACGAGCTGTTCAACCTTCCAACAACCCAAACTCGAGCTCCCCCAACAATCAATCAAATTTCAACAATGATTTCTCCTGTGCTGACACACTTATGGCTGTTCTCAACATGTCTCAGCACGAAAACTACAATATTTCTACAATGCTTCAAGCATTTGAAAACGCCCTGCCCGAACTTCGCGAAGCCACTTTTGGCGTCGACAGAGCCTTCATTATCTTCAAGCACTACTGCTTCGCCTCTGGTGTTATCACCCCTCAATAATCAGTATTTCTTTCACGGCTTTTCTTTCCCACCCAAAAACAAAACATCTAACAAAACTCTTTCCATTGGTATTTGGAATGCCAATGGTCTCCGTAACAAAGCCCAAGAATTTCGCACTTTCATTAATGCTCATAATCTGGACATTTTTCTTGTCCAAGAAACACATCTTCTACCCACCCAAAAAGTTTTAATTCCAAACTATAATTTTTACAAAACTGACCGCATCAACCCAAATCATGCTAATTTCGGCGGCACATGTATTTACGTCAAATCCAATATTGACCACCACCAAATCCCCTCTATTTCATCTCAATTTATTGACAATACTATTATTGAAATCAACCCTGGTAATTCTTCACCCCCCATTCAAATTGCTTCTATCTACATCCGCCATAAAGACAATAATAACCGGAATCTCACCAACGAAATTCCCACTACTGATCTTAAAAAAATCCTGAACAATTGCCAAAATACCATTCTTGCCGGAGATTTCAATGCTGTTCACACTGCTTGGAATAACGCTAAATCGAACCAGAGAGGCAAAAAACTTCTCAATTTCATTAACGATTACCGCAACATCAAAATTATCGCTCCCAATATTCCTACGCCCCCAGGGGCATACCTTCTTTGGGTTTGTACGGGCTTCACAACCCCGGGGTACCTGAGTGATCTTTTCTCCCTTTCGTTCTTCTTCTCCTCTACCCTTAGCTTTTTGCTTTTTCTTCCTCCCTCGTTGTGGTTGCCTCTTCGGAGGTGAGGGCTCCCCTTGAGAAGCTTTTCGCCAGTCTGTGCTTTCAGCTCCTCTTGGGGATTATATCACCCACGTGTTTGCCGTGCGTGGACACCCGTGTCCCTGGAAAAGGGGATCCTGGCAGTTGAGGGACGATATACTGACCCAACACACTGCTTCGGCCCTCGCTTCAGGTAAACGGGAGGTGTACTTTGGTCCCAGTACATCAATCGGCTGGTGGGAATACCCTGCTAGGATTAAGGACCTCCTCACCAACTAGCTCCTCAGGGCAGTCATAGAGGTGAGTTGGGTCCGTATAGTCCCTGGCTAGCACCGGTACAGTAGCCTGTATCCCCTCGTTGGACTTCATGGTGGGTGGTGCCGCCGGGGACTGAACATTTACTTCTCAAACATGGATAACCCAAAATCAACTTCTCCTTTAGTGGAGCAACAAAGTATTAATTTAATTGAAAAAAATAGTCCAGAACAGAAATTTTTTATTATGAAAAGCAACGAAGGTAACCTTAAAAACATATCAGCAATATTACTCCATAAAACGATATTAGGAATGGTTGGGGAAACAAAAAACATAAAAAAAACAATAGCAGGAGATGTACTAATAGAAGTTTCGAATAAAATACAGGCATCAAACATACAAAAAATCAAATTCGTCGGT
The DNA here is from genome assembly GCA_947359465.1 of Metellina segmentata. Lineage (NCBI taxonomy): Eukaryota > Metazoa > Arthropoda > Arachnida > Araneae > Tetragnathidae > Metellina > Metellina segmentata. Next base: position 10,927,141 of record OX375883.1, read on the forward strand.
CCAATACAAGTTACAGTAACACCACACAAAACTTTAAATTCTTCAAGAGGTGTCATTTCCGAATCGGATCTAGTCCATGATTCGGAGGAAGACATTTTAGAATCCCTATCCGAATGCTGGGGGGCTTTGCTTCTCTCTTACCTGGAGATAGTGGTTAGTACAATTAATGATATTAATACAACCCCAGGTTCACTAATTATTAAATTTTAGAAGACAGAAACTAAGGTCGCAAGTGGTTAGTACAAATGTGATTAGCGTCATGATAAAACAAAAGGCCAAAAGTTCATTAACCATTAAAATCTGAATTAACTGCAATAAACCAGGACTTAGGAACTATTTGAGTACAAGACACATTGAAAAGGCGAAGTCATTAACAATAAAAAAACATTAATTTATTTAAACCATTAATTAATTATAACGGATACATATAGTTTTAAACTAAAGTACGCGTACACAGTTAAAATACATTCTTTTAAAGAGAGTGAGAGAGAGATATATGTGAGGGTGTATTCACACGCTCTAAGATCGACTTACTTGTTAAGGCGACCATAGTCGAAAACTCGACCTGCACTGCTCCAAATCTTCCTCAAAATCTAATCTCTATTCCCAAAATCTCGCAAACTCTATATCAGAACAAGTCTCCAATCCTGGGAGATGACCGCCTACCTGAAAACCCTCGGCCAATCCGTTCTTATTTTTTGACTTAACTTTGATTATTTTATTTTTTCTGGCTTCGCTCAGTGGCTAGTCAGTCCCCTCTTAAAATACTCTCATTGGTTCTGAATTCTCTTTCAAGATTTCCCTTTTTAGATTCCGCTCAACGCCCCCTCATAATTTTGGTTAGAAGCCCTATTATTATTTAACGTCAAGTTCCACTAAGCTTCAGTATCGGCATCCTGTGCATCTGGCTTTCACAAGCACCTAAATTCTTAAAACTTGACAACCCCTTTTTATATTCACCTTTGTATTTCTAAAGCTTTCTGAAAGTTTCCTTTTGGGTTGGAATCTTGCGTATTTCTATTCCTTTTCGGCGCTTCATGAAAGGGCAGCCACTCCTTATTCGGTACAATCGGCGGATCTGTTTACTACATTCCTGCTTCGACGTTTTCTTTTTTTCCCCCTCTCTTGCGAGAAAGGTGAACGACTCTGTAGTTACTTTGTGATTTCTTAAAATTGCTGTTTAGGAATATGATGAGATTACATTCCCTCATCATCTTTTACCACCTCCAGAGAACGAGAAAAAAAAATTTTTAAACCGTCTCATATTTCCATTCACATTTTCTCCCTCTCTCTCTCTCTCTCTTCTCTCTATTCCAGTACTTGGAAAAGTTATTAAATTGACTGTACACATACAAAACAAAAAAAATACCATGTTGAACCATATCAGTTGTAAATTTCATTACTTAAAAGAAAATATACATATGTTACCTTTCAAGTGATTACACAAATACATGAACGAAAAACCATGTTTAAACCCTATACGTTAGAAAGCTAAAAAATTAACATTGAAAAAAAAAATTAAATTCAAACATACAAAAAAAAAGAACATAAAATGCATTGCTACCAAAAATTTTAAATGTGCAATGGTAAAAAAAAATATAAGTCATTTCCTTACACAGCAAGAAATACATGTAGAGATAATTGTGATGCCCAAACAAACGCATAATAATGTGGCACCAAGAAATTTAAACAGGAAAAAGGCATTTCCTAAAGCTGGAATCGATATCCAATCCGACCATAAGGTAGAAGAGTCTAGAGACGGCATATGAGTGTAATTAGTGTTCAAATTTAAAAGTTCAATGGAAGGTTCGTCCAGACATGCTTCGAACACTTGACATTGCACTAGGGTATTGGCCCTGAGACACAATTTATCTCTGAAACATTTCTTGTCTGCAAGAAATTTTATTGTCACCAGTCTTTCTTCCGTTGAAACACTCACTGCCTTAGTATGGACTAATATGTCCTGAAATTCCACGGTTACAAGACCAGACTGACAGGTTGACAGGATGGGGAAGGTCATCCGTGCTAAGATTCCGCACGAATAACATCCCCCTATTTCCATTTCTGTCTTTATGAATTTAGGGCAAACTGTACGCGTTTCCACTATAATTTTATAGTTCGAAAAATGTAACTGCACCTTAATAGGTGAGGTTGAAATTAAATTGGAAGTTAGTCTTCCATCCTGAATTTGCATTAGATGCAAGTCTCTAGTGATTGGCAGAGCGTGTTCCTGGGAGGTTCTCATTCTAGTGACAGGGTCTGGAGCCGTCTGGCACCTTAACGTGGTCTCGAAAAAATCGCAAACAGTCATTAACTGGTCAAAAATGAAGGATTTTGTGTAGGACACATTCGCCTGTATCACCCCTACTTCTCCTAGTTTCGGGACGTTCTTTTGGGACGTAGAGATGAGATATGCCTCACCAGGGTTCCCAACTCGCTGTACAAAGGATTCAGATAAATGTATTGGCGGTTGGCTAAAGGCCCCTAAAATTTTGATTTGAACTCCCGATGGTGTAACCGTTTGGTCCTTTAGTGTGACATGTGTAACCGTGTGGTTATCAACATGTTCAAGGGAGAGGTGATACGAGCAAGTGTGTCCTGTTATTTTCGAGACCTCGAATGATTCCACCAGCTCCGGAACGTACCACACTCTATAAAAATTGCAGGAGCTGCGTGTGTAAAGAAAACATCCACTTCCAAGCGAACCGGGGCTGCAACTGCTGCGGCCACTGTATTGACGGCTTGCTTCGGTCTCCGCTTCAAATCGTAAACCGTCTGTGCCTAAGACCGACATCTTGCAGTGTTCTCCCCTACCACACCAATAATTTTGAAAGCAGCTTACTTGGCTTAAGTAATGAGGTGTGACGGGGAAGGTGAAGTACTCTCGCTTTGTGTGAAAGTCACATGTGACTCCAGTCAATTTGAGTTTCAATGAAACCATGTGAGTCTTTTTAGCGTCCTGTAGTTTAAGGCAGGTTTGGTGCTGCAAGCCCGACATGGTTAATTCAGCCGTCGTCGTTAGCTTGCAAGTCTTATACTCGGGACTGCTTGTTTGACAATGCTTTAATTCCGAAGTAAGAATAGAGTGATCCGAGCAGTCCGCTTGAACAGAAGGCACAATGATGATGCAGGAGCATAGTGCCAATACCAGGAGTCTGGCATTGATATCGGCATTTGCTCCATCTTCCAAGAATTCGTTGACATTGCGAGCACTTGACCGGATTTTTGCACCAAGAAGAACACCAAGAACCATGAACAAGCGAAGGACATTTTTTATAATTCGGCAGATGAGAATGATGAAGAAGTATGTGGCCCGAATAATCGCTATAAGTAAAAGCACGATTGCTTTTACGAAAATTAGGGTAACCATGATAATAGCCAGTAGTAGGCTGTAGGCTACCCATCTCACATGCGAAGGCCAGCATCTTACTGTCCTGAGTCCTTCATAGCAGAGAATGCACTGGGTCAATTGGCACACGCTTTTCCCTGCTATTTGTATGACTCCAGAGACTGCGAAACCCTTGGAGTTGATGAAAATAACGGTGAGTTCAGTTTTGTAGGCGAGTAATTCAAATGGGAGAGTCACTTGTAAGGGCGTTTGAACGGTTAGCAAATGTTCGTAATCCTCAGTTCGTAGAATTACTTTGCCTGGCTCAGGAAGGTGTAAAATAGGATCCACAAATTGGATTGTGAGATTATGTGATGAAAATACGGCCTCCTCATGCTCTAATAGTCGTCTTTGCAGTTGTGATTTTCGAATGTGAAACAAACAGATTTCGAATGTCAGTTGAGGCGGGTTCCTCAAGGTCTGTGTATCGGTGAGATGTATTATGCTGGCTTCTTCGTGAGTTAACCCACACTGGCATCTGGTTGGGTTTGATGAGCACGGGAATAGGTTGCAGAATTCGGAGTCACCCATGCACATAGCGCTTCTGCAATCGCATTCCTCCTCTTCTGATACATTGCATCGGAAAAACGATCCACGACCAATTTTGTCCTTTTCTGCTTGAACCATAAAACGTTCAGGACGAATCAACTGATAGTCCTCAGTTAAGAGGTACGTCGTTTGTCCCTTAACACACTGAGAGCAGTCCGTAACTATGCACGCTTCTGGCGGGATTGTCACCTTATGGAGTACGTGACGGGGGGCATTTTTGCACTGGTACCTTCCAGTTGTGAAGTTGCAGATTTTAACTGATTTGGTTGGCATCACTTCTACAACCAACAGAACCAAGACTGAAATAAGCAAGTCGACATAAGCATAGAATACACTCTACCATCTCTCTCAATCTCTCTTGTTCAATATATATATTTCAATTAAAAATGCTTCTTTAGGAAATAATTGTTTTTGTATACAGATAAAAATTTTATTACGTACAGAGATATTTGTGATCTCCAGATAATATAGTGTTTAAGCCATAAAATGATCATGAATCGTAACTTAACACTAATTAAACCAACACAAAAAAAAACTAAATATATATAAATAAGAGAATATTAATTTACACATGTAATGATTGACACTAAATTTTTTTCCAATTCATATTAAGTAATCTAACGCGACTAATATACGATGTGATACATATTAACTAAAATTTTAATTAAACACACGTCATAGTTAATATATTGTTAAACAAGTTCAACTATAACAAAATCAAGCCAGATTATACGTAGCTTATTTTTATTTATTTTTAATTCGTTTTTAAAGTTCCAGTCGTAATCAACTTAAATTATCGCCCGCAATTATTCAATGTTAAACCACGACGGAATTAATTTTAAATGGATTTTTTTTTTGTCACTACTCAGGGGCGCCTTCCTAAACAGTAACGTACAAAAGTAAATTATTTGATTGGGTTAAGTTAACATACTATAATTTGTTATAGTAGCAAGTTGTTATTATTATTTATTTATTTATTAATTTCTTTGCGAGAATTTAACCTAGCACTTAAATGTTTCCAAATTTATATCCTTTGTCGTATAATTGATAGTTAATATTTCGTCAATTTAATTTCGGTCACTGTTTGAAATTGCTTAAAAGTTTATATAATGTTTATTTCTGTTTTTTTTTTTCAAGCTTATTAATATTCAAATTTTATATTTATTGTAAAGAGTTTGCTAACTTGTCTAAAAATTGAAGTACTCGTGATGGTTCGTTCGGATCTGAAGGTGCAGTTGCATTAAGAGCCCAAGTTAAGAGATCGTTTGGAGAATACCCTACATTTTGTTGCGAATTTTCATTTTCTGTAATTAGCTCAGGTTGACCGGCTGTATTTACCTCAATCTCATCTTCTACGGGTAAGTTTTCGCTATTTTCCAACTCAATCTCACCCTGATTTGCGCTATTCTGGGTACTACGTAGTCCGATTCCCTCAGAGTTTGATTGCACACTTACATGTCTCTTATTGTGAGATCTTAAGTTAAAATCGCGTGACTCAGTTGGTTGTTTATTTTGCGACTCTGGTAAATTAAACGGTGCATTAATTTCTTGTTCTGTATCATAAATTTGGGTATCATTACTTGAAGATTGGGAATTATCTGTAGTGTTAGTTGTTATTTGTTGATTAGTTTTTTGTTGCTTATTTAAAGACACCCATTGTGCCAAAGGCATATTTTCCTCGGTTTCCTCATTTAATTGGGAAAGGTCACCATAACCATTTAAGTCATAACCTGGGGTCCCATCACTAGAGGGTTGTGAATCCTCTGTATCTGTATGTAGACCTGATTTATGAGTTTGTCGGGTAACCTTAGGGATTGAGTATGATTCAATCCAGATAGGAAACGGAGTGATGTCTTCCTCATCAAAATGCGCATGGGGCAAAGATTTTGGAATGGTTTGGGTAGGTTCGATATCCTTTTGCTCCGTTAACTCCAAATGCTGCCTTCTCTCAGGATACGGAATTAATCTCGACGCGTGCACCTTCATTGTTTTCTCTCTGTTATTTCTTGTGTCTTTAATTGTGTAATTCACGGCATTATGTATTTCAATTATCCTATATGGGCCATGAAAATTGCGCTTCTTCGGAATTGAAGCGTTCCTATCCATTTCTGGTGCTAGTAAAAACACTAATTGTCCGATATGGAATTTCCGGTCCTTAGCAAATTTATGTTGATAAGATTCCATAGTTTCAGTAGCTTTGACTAAGTGTTTATTAATTATTTCAATTGCTGTCTGATATTGTTTTGTTCTATTTTGGATGTATGTTGGATAAGAGTGTGTGTTTTGTTGATCAATTTCCTGACGACTGGGGGTAAGTGGCAAAGTTATATCATATCCGTGGACTAAATAACTTGGGGTATCACCAATCGCTGAATGAATGGTTGTATTATAACAAAGAGAATAGAAAGGCAAAACATCGTCCCACTGTTTTGTATTCCTTGCCAAAATAGAAATAGAAGTTTTTAAGGATCTGTGAGTTACTTCGTTGACTCCATTAGTTTGCGGGTGATATGCTGTGGTATAAATTTTCTCAGTTCCCAATCGTTTCGCTACAGTTTTAAAAAGTTCCGAAGTGAAATTTCTCCCTAAGTCACTAAGTAAAATGTTGGGTGTACCCATAAGGCAGACGTAATCATACAATTTATCCGCGGTTGTCTCCGCTGTCATATTTGCCGTAGCATATATACGCATAAATTTTGTAAAATGGTCTATAAAGACCAAGATGTATGAATTTCCTTTAGCAGTAGTGGGTAATTTACCAATGTAATCCAGGGAGACTAATTCTCCGGGGCGACTTGGAATGTGGTTTCTCTGCAAAGGCAATGGGGGTAACCTATTTGGATTGCGATAGCCTATGCAATCCATGCAACTTTGTATATAATTTTTGACATCACTATACATGTTTTCCCAATAATAATTTATTCTAATGTTATCGTACGTTTTTGCTAAACCAAAATGTGCCGCATGTCCTAATTTGATAATGATTGGTTTTAATTTTTCTGGGATTACTATCTGTTCTACAAAATTTGGACCTACTGATCGTTTTACGTGAGTTGCATGCATTAAAATATCGTTTTGTAGGAAGTAGTTTTGTTCCGTTGGTGATAGGTCTGCGGTTTTGGATTTTAGTTTGTTGATTAATTTCATTAGATAAGTATCTTGTTTTTGAGCATCTGCTATTTCAGGGACTGTGGGTAATTGTTGTACTATTGCGTTAATTTGATGAAAGTCTCTACTAAAAGTGTCCGCTACATAGTTTTCTGACCCTGGAATATGCTCAAAATCATATTCGTACTCTTGCAAATATAAAATCCATCGCGATACCCGATCTGCAGGATTTTCGAGTTTCCTAATTGATTGGATTGCCTTATTATCACACCTTATAGTAAATATCTTTCCATATAAGTAGTTTTTATACGCTTTAATAGAATCTATTATGGCTAAAAATTCTTTTTGATGAATAGGATAATTTCTTTCTGCTTGTGAAAGTTTACGCGAATAGTATGAAATTGGGCGGATTATTCCAAAATCATCCATTTGACCAAGATAAGCTGATATCGTGTGTGTGCTTGCGTCGGTTGTTAGTATAAATCGTTTTCCATGATCTGGGTGAATTAAAACAGGAGGTTCTGATAGTTTTGTCTTTAAGGTTTCGAAAGCTATCTCTGCTTCCGGCGTCCATTTAAAGTGTTGCCGTTTCTTAGTAAGGTCAGTTAAGGGTAAACTAATTTGTGAATAATTCTGTATATATTTCCTGTAGTAGGAACACAGTCCAAGGAACCGTCTTGTTTGGCGTTGAGTTCTTGGTTTTGTAAAATCCTGAATTTTCCTTATGTTTCCCTCAATGGGTTGAGTACCGTTTTTATTTACTTTATGACCCAAGAAAGTAACCGAAGATACAAAAAATGTGCACTTTTTGGGATTAACCGTGAGTCCAAAAAGCCGAATTCTTTCAAAAAGTTTTCTAAGCTTAAACAACATTGAATCCACGTTAGAAGAGGATATAGCAAAATCATCAATATAGTTACTGATTTTTAAATCTTTTATTGGAGAAAGTAATTTGTCAGTCAATGCTTGTAAGACTTGGGGGGCAAATGAGAGACCTTGTGACATTGATTTATACTCAAACGATCCGTATATGGTATTAAACGCAGTGATATCTCTATCTTTAGGTTTTAGTTTTACCTGGAAAAAGGAGGATTGTAAATCAATCGTAGAATAATATTCAGAGTCTTTTAGATTATCTAATAAGTCGTAAATTAACGGCAAGGGGTGTCTATTAAACTTAATCAATTTGTTACTCTCCCTGTAATCAGAAACAATACGCCAGTTTACCTTGTTATCATCCGTTGGTTTTTTCTTAACTAGAATTACTGGGTGACTAATGTGAGTATTTGTTGTTTGTATAATATCTGCGCGTAATAATGAATCAATTTGGGATTTTAATTCGTCTCTTAAAGCAATTGGAACAGGGTAATGTTTTGAAGTTTGTAATTTAGACCTATCAACACTTATCTCGGGGGTTATCTGATCGGTTTGACCAATGGTTTCCAAATTACTGCTAAAAATATCAGAAAATTCCCTTAATAACAAAATTAGTTTCCGTTTAACGTGTGGATGCAAATGATCCAGTTTAAATTCGTTAATATCAAATTGTTGCCGTCTCAAATTCTTAACATCTTCCATATTCCTACCATCTGAAATTGTTTCGACGGTGGCTAATTTTGTAAGTTTATTTAATACAAATCGGTCTCTTGTTACGTTTGAGATTGTAACCTGGATTGTTTTGTTTTTAGACACAATCGCGCAGTATTTTCTTTAATTGCTATGTCAGTTAAATGGGGTAACTTAGAAATTTTAATTTCAGCACCCATTTTTGCTGGTGCATCTATTGATAGTGTGTATACCTTTTCCTCGTTTGGATTTAATATGCATTTGTTTGTTAATTTTATGAAATCAAATGTTATATTATTAAGTTTTACGTCGCTTGCATTATGTATGGGAATTCTTGTGTTTTGTGAGACTAACATATTATTGTGAAGGTCGATTTGAAATTTAAATTTTTGTAGCAAATCTATACCGAATATACCAACATAAGATGAATTAAGTTTTTGGTCGATGACTAATAAATCATGATTAATATTTTTATTACCTATAATTATAGGAAAATTATATGTACCGAAAATGTCTAATTTCTGGCCTGTCAATGATCTTACTGCTGGTTGTGAGTCAATTTTCTTTATCGAGGGATCGCCGTTTAATTTTTCAAATATATTTTTCTGAATTAGACTTAAACAAGCTCCCGTATCAATTAACATATATTGTGAACTTCCTGCAATTCTGACTTTTACCACGGGGAGATAAAACTGAGAAGACTCGTTCATTTGGGTATTTATAATATAGTTTTGATCGGACCTAGTTGTGTGTGTGGGTTCGCCGATTACCGATCTAGGATTCACAAACCCACTTAATAGTTTTCCGGATATCTATTATATCTAGTAGAATTATTATTACCACCACTCCGAAAGTTAGTGGGTCTTCGTTGGATCGAGAACTGAACTCGGGGACGAGAATTTTGACCCCTATTAGGAGAGCCATATTGACTGTGAAAAGGTATCTCTCGTTCGAATTGGGTCCCCCTGCTGCCCGAGTGATTTGTGTTCCAACCGGAGGGTCCTCTATTCATGTCTCTGGAGGAGTGTGTTTGATGGGGTGCGGTTAAATTATGGCCACGGTGGTTGAATGTCCTAATATACTGTCCACGCGGATAGTTATTTCTTTCCCTCATCCTACTTCTATCCTCAACATTATTGTAACCACTTTGTTGTAACAGCCTCAAGTAAAGGAAACAATTTGAGGCATTATGGTTTTCCCTGTTACAGATCTGGCACGTTTGACGGGTTAATGACGGGCGTCTGTCCCTACTATCGTCATGATTTTGTAGCGTCAAATTTTGGATAGTTGTACTAAGATCTGAAATCTTTTCATGAAACTTGTTATTTTGTAGTTCTAATAACCGTTTGAATTCTATTTCGGGATTATGGATACGGTTTACTATTGGGCTATCTGTTTTGTTATCTTGAATTAGTTCCATTACCTCAATCGCCTCTGAAAGATTTGAGGGATTTTTAATTAGAAGTAACGTTTTGTCATCCGAAGGCATACCTTCAAGGAATCTCGTGAGTTTGGTTTTTTCAATTAGTGAATTTATTTCCGCACTCTCCTCCACATTCGGCTGATCAAAAAACTCAATTGTTGCCGCTTCTACCCTACTGGCAAACTCTCTGATGGACTCATTAGGTAATAATTTTAATTTTAAGAAGACATTTTGTTGAGATAAAGGCGTGGTTTTTTTTTCAAAGAATTTTAAGAATTTATCTTTAAATATATTGTAGTTTGTTTCGTTGTAAAATTGGGGATTTTTGATAATGCGCGAAAGGGCATTTCCTCGCAATTTAGATTTGAGAACAATTAATTTTTCTTCAGCAGAACAATTCGCTTGATCACAGATGTTTTCTAAAGATGTTATAAAATAGTTTGGAGTTACTACAGTTTCTGCGTCAAATTGAGGCAGGAAGGATTGAAACCCCGATAATTTAGAAAAGGCGGGCACAGAAAGTTTAATATTGGTATCCTCATTTTCCGACATTTTTGCTTTTGTGTAAATAATAAAATAATTCAAATTATAAATGTCATGAGTTGATTTATGACCATTTGTATGAAAATTCTAGTTAAATATATATAATATGCACAGTGAAAAATTATACTAATTTAAAACAGTTTCAATGTGTCTGTCAGCAAATATATTGTTCCCAAGATATCCCTTAATTTATTTGGCACCATTGCTGGGGGGCTTTGCTTCTCTCTTACCTGGAGATAGTGGTTAGTACAATTAATGATATTAATACAACCCCAGGTTCACTAATTATTAAATTTTAGAAGACAGAAACTAAGGTCGCAAGTGGTTAGTACAAATGTGATTAGCGTCATGATAAAACAAAAGGCCAAAAGTTCATTAACCATTAAAATCTGAATTAACTGCAATAAACCAGGACTTAGGAACTATTTGAGTACAAGACACATTGAAAAGGCGAAGTCATTAACAATAAAAAAACATTAATTTATTTAAACCATTAATTAATTATAACGGATACATATAGTTTTAAACTAAAGTACGCGTACACAGTTAAAATACATTCTTTTAAAGAGAGTGAGAGAGAGATATATGTGAGGGTGTATTCACACGCTCTAAGATCGACTTACTTGTTAAGGCGACCATAGTCGAAAACTCGACCTGCACTGCTCCAAATCTTCCTCAAAATCTAATCTCTATTCCCAAAATCTCGCAAACTCTATATCAGAACAAGTCTCCAATCCTGGGAGATGACCGCCTACCTGAAAACCCTCGGCCAATCCGTTCTTATTTTTTGACTTAACTTTGATTATTTTATTTTTTCTGGCTTCGCTCAGTGGCTAGTCAGTCCCCTCTTAAAATACTCTCATTGGTTCTGAATTCTCTTTCAAGATTTCCCTTTTTAGATTCCGCTCAACGCCCCCTCATAATTTTGGTTAGAAGCCCTATTATTATTTAACGTCAAGTTCCACTAAGCTTCAGTATCGGCATCCTGTGCATCTGGCTTTCACAAGCACCTAAATTCTTAAAACTTGACAACCCCTTTTTATATTCACCTTTGTATTTCTAAAGCTTTCTGAAAGTTTCCTTTTGGGTTGGAATCTTGCGTATTTCTATTCCTTTTCGGCGCTTCATGAAAGGGCAGCCACTCCTTATTCGGTACAATCGGCGGATCTGTTTACTACATTCCTGCTTCGACGTTTTCTTTTTTTCCCCCTCTCTTGCGAGAAAGGTGAACGACTCTGTAGTTACTTTGTGATTTCTTAAAATTGCTGTTTAGGAATATGATGAGATTACATTCCCTCATCATCTTTTACCACCTCCAGAGAACGAGAAAAAAAAATTTTTAAACCGTCTCATATTTCCATTCACATTTTCTCCCTCTCTCTCTCTCTCTCTTCTCTCTATTCCAGTACTTGGAAAAGTTATTAAATTGACTGTACACATACAAAACAAAAAAAATACCATGTTGAACCATATCAGTTGTAAATTTCATTACTTAAAAGAAAATATACATATGTTACCTTTCAAGTGATTACACAAATACATGAACGAAAAACCATGTTTAAACCCTATACGTTAGAAAGCTAAAAAATTAACATTGAAAAAAAAAATTAAATTCAAACATACAAAAAAAAAGAACATAAAATGCATTGCTACCAAAAATTTTAAATGTGCAATGGTAAAAAAAAATATAAGTCATTTCCTTACACAGCAAGAAATACATGTAGAGATAATTGTGATGCCCAAACAAACGCATAATAATGTGGCACCAAGAAATTTAAACAGGAAAAAGGCATTTCCTAAAGCTGGAATCGATATCCAATCCGACCATAAGGTAGAAGAGTCTAGAGACGGCATATGAGTGTAATTAGTGTTCAAATTTAAAAGTTCAATGGAAGGTTCGTCCAGACATGCTTCGAACACTTGACATTGCACTAGGGTATTGGCCCTGAGACACAATTTATCTCTGAAACATTTCTTGTCTGCAAGAAATTTTATTGTCACCAGTCTTTCTTCCGTTGAAACACTCACTGCCTTAGTATGGACTAATATGTCCTGAAATTCCACGGTTACAAGACCAGACTGACAGGTTGACAGGATGGGGAAGGTCATCCGTGCTAAGATTCCGCACGAATAACATCCCCCTATTTCCATTTCTGTCTTTATGAATTTAGGGCAAACTGTACGCGTTTCCACTATAATTTTATAGTTCGAAAAATGTAACTGCACCTTAATAGGTGAGGTTGAAATTAAATTGGAAGTTAGTCTTCCATCCTGAATTTGCATTAGATGCAAGTCTCTAGTGATTGGCAGAGCGTGTTCCTGGGAGGTTCTCATTCTAGTGACAGGGTCTGGAGCCGTCTGGCACCTTAACGTGGTCTCGAAAAAATCGCAAACAGTCATTAACTGGTCAAAAATGAAGGATTTTGTGTAGGACACATTCGCCTGTATCACCCCTACTTCTCCTAGTTTCGGGACGTTCTTTTGGGACGTAGAGATGAGATATGCCTCACCAGGGTTCCCAACTCGCTGTACAAAGGATTCAGATAAATGTATTGGCGGTTGGCTAAAGGCCCCTAAAATTTTGATTTGAACTCCCGATGGTGTAACCGTTTGGTCCTTTAGTGTGACATGTGTAACCGTGTGGTTATCAACATGTTCAAGGGAGAGGTGATACGAGCAAGTGTGTCCTGTTATTTTCGAGACCTCGAATGATTCCACCAGCTCCGGAACGTACCACACTCTATAAAAATTGCAGGAGCTGCGTGTGTAAAGAAAACATCCACTTCCAAGCGAACCGGGGCTGCAACTGCTGCGGCCACTGTATTGACGGCTTGCTTCGGTCTCCGCTTCAAATCGTAAACCGTCTGTGCCTAAGACCGACATCTTGCAGTGTTCTCCCCTACCACACCAATAATTTTGAAAGCAGCTTACTTGGCTTAAGTAATGAGGTGTGACGGGGAAGGTGAAGTACTCTCGCTTTGTGTGAAAGTCACATGTGACTCCAGTCAATTTGAGTTTCAATGAAACCATGTGAGTCTTTTTAGCGTCCTGTAGTTTAAGGCAGGTTTGGTGCTGCAAGCCCGACATGGTTAATTCAGCCGTCGTCGTTAGCTTGCAAGTCTTATACTCGGGACTGCTTGTTTGACAATGCTTTAATTCCGAAGTAAGAATAGAGTGATCCGAGCAGTCCGCTTGAACAGAAGGCACAATGATGATGCAGGAGCATAGTGCCAATACCAGGAGTCTGGCATTGATATCGGCATTTGCTCCATCTTCCAAGAATTCGTTGACATTGCGAGCACTTGACCGGATTTTTGCACCAAGAAGAACACCAAGAACCATGAACAAGCGAAGGACATTTTTTATAATTCGGCAGATGAGAATGATGAAGAAGTATGTGGCCCGAATAATCGCTATAAGTAAAAGCACGATTGCTTTTACGAAAATTAGGGTAACCATGATAATAGCCAGTAGTAGGCTGTAGGCTACCCATCTCACATGCGAAGGCCAGCATCTTACTGTCCTGAGTCCTTCATAGCAGAGAATGCACTGGGTCAATTGGCACACGCTTTTCCCTGCTATTTGTATGACTCCAGAGACTGCGAAACCCTTGGAGTTGATGAAAATAACGGTGAGTTCAGTTTTGTAGGCGAGTAATTCAAATGGGAGAGTCACTTGTAAGGGCGTTTGAACGGTTAGCAAATGTTCGTAATCCTCAGTTCGTAGAATTACTTTGCCTGGCTCAGGAAGGTGTAAAATAGGATCCACAAATTGGATTGTGAGATTATGTGATGAAAATACGGCCTCCTCATGCTCTAATAGTCGTCTTTGCAGTTGTGATTTTCGAATGTGAAACAAACAGATTTCGAATGTCAGTTGAGGCGGGTTCCTCAAGGTCTGTGTATCGGTGAGATGTATTATGCTGGCTTCTTCGTGAGTTAACCCACACTGGCATCTGGTTGGGTTTGATGAGCACGGGAATAGGTTGCAGAATTCGGAGTCACCCATGCACATAGCGCTTCTGCAATCGCATTCCTCCTCTTCTGATACATTGCATCGGAAAAACGATCCACGACCAATTTTGTCCTTTTCTGCTTGAACCATAAAACGTTCAGGACGAATCAACTGATAGTCCTCAGTTAAGAGGTACGTCGTTTGTCCCTTAACACACTGAGAGCAGTCCGTAACTATGCACGCTTCTGGCGGGATTGTCACCTTATGGAGTACGTGACGGGGGGCATTTTTGCACTGGTACCTTCCAGTTGTGAAGTTGCAGATTTTAACTGATTTGGTTGGCATCACTTCTACAACCAACAGAACCAAGACTGAAATAAGCAAGTCGACATAAGCATAGAATACACTCTACCATCTCTCTCAATCTCTCTTGTTCAATATATATATTTCAATTAAAAATGCTTCTTTAGGAAATAATTGTTTTTGTATACAGATAAAAATTTTATTACGTACAGAGATATTTGTGATCTCCAGATAATATAGTGTTTAAGCCATAAAATGATCATGAATCGTAACTTAACACTAATTAAACCAACACAAAAAAAAACTAAATATATATAAATAAGAGAATATTAATTTACACATGTAATGATTGACACTAAATTTTTTTCCAATTCATATTAAGTAATCTAACGCGACTAATATACGATGTGATACATATTAACTAAAATTTTAATTAAACACACGTCATAGTTAATATATTGTTAAACAAGTTCAACTATAACAAAATCAAGCCAGATTATACGTAGCTTATTTTTATTTATTTTTAATTCGTTTTTAAAGTTCCAGTCGTAATCAACTTAAATTATCGCCCGCAATTATTCAATGTTAAACCACGACGGAATTAATTTTAAATGGATTTTTTTTTTGTCACTACTCAGGGGCGCCTTCCTAAACAGTAACGTACAAAAGTAAATTATTTGATTGGGTTAAGTTAACATACTATAATTTGTTATAGTAGCAAGTTGTTATTATTATTTATTTATTTATTAATTTCTTTGCGAGAATTTAACCTAGCACTTAAATGTTTCCAAATTTATATCCTTTGTCGTATAATTGATAGTTAATATTTCGTCAATTTAATTTCGGTCACTGTTTGAAATTGCTTAAAAGTTTATATAATGTTTATTTCTGTTTTTTTTTTTCAAGCTTATTAATATTCAAATTTTATATTTATTGTAAAGAGTTTGCTAACTTGTCTAAAAATTGAAGTACTCGTGATGGTTCGTTCGGATCTGAAGGTGCAGTTGCATTAAGAGCCCAAGTTAAGAGATCGTTTGGAGAATACCCTACATTTTGTTGCGAATTTTCATTTTCTGTAATTAGCTCAGGTTGACCGGCTGTATTTACCTCAATCTCATCTTCTACGGGTAAGTTTTCGCTATTTTCCAACTCAATCTCACCCTGATTTGCGCTATTCTGGGTACTACGTAGTCCGATTCCCTCAGAGTTTGATTGCACACTTACATGTCTCTTATTGTGAGATCTTAAGTTAAAATCGCGTGACTCAGTTGGTTGTTTATTTTGCGACTCTGGTAAATTAAACGGTGCATTAATTTCTTGTTCTGTATCATAAATTTGGGTATCATTACTTGAAGATTGGGAATTATCTGTAGTGTTAGTTGTTATTTGTTGATTAGTTTTTTGTTGCTTATTTAAAGACACCCATTGTGCCAAAGGCATATTTTCCTCGGTTTCCTCATTTAATTGGGAAAGGTCACCATAACCATTTAAGTCATAACCTGGGGTCCCATCACTAGAGGGTTGTGAATCCTCTGTATCTGTATGTAGACCTGATTTATGAGTTTGTCGGGTAACCTTAGGGATTGAGTATGATTCAATCCAGATAGGAAACGGAGTGATGTCTTCCTCATCAAAATGCGCATGGGGCAAAGATTTTGGAATGGTTTGGGTAGGTTCGATATCCTTTTGCTCCGTTAACTCCAAATGCTGCCTTCTCTCAGGATACGGAATTAATCTCGACGCGTGCACCTTCATTGTTTTCTCTCTGTTATTTCTTGTGTCTTTAATTGTGTAATTCACGGCATTATGTATTTCAATTATCCTATATGGGCCATGAAAATTGCGCTTCTTCGGAATTGAAGCGTTCCTATCCATTTCTGGTGCTAGTAAAAACACTAATTGTCCGATATGGAATTTCCGGTCCTTAGCAAATTTATGTTGATAAGATTCCATAGTTTCAGTAGCTTTGACTAAGTGTTTATTAATTATTTCAATTGCTGTCTGATATTGTTTTGTTCTATTTTGGATGTATGTTGGATAAGAGTGTGTGTTTTGTTGATCAATTTCCTGACGACTGGGGGTAAGTGGCAAAGTTATATCATATCCGTGGACTAAATAACTTGGGGTATCACCAATCGCTGAATGAATGGTTGTATTATAACAAAGAGAATAGAAAGGCAAAACATCGTCCCACTGTTTTGTATTCCTTGCCAAAATAGAAATAGAAGTTTTTAAGGATCTGTGAGTTACTTCGTTGACTCCATTAGTTTGCGGGTGATATGCTGTGGTATAAATTTTCTCAGTTCCCAATCGTTTCGCTACAGTTTTAAAAAGTTCCGAAGTGAAATTTCTCCCTAAGTCACTAAGTAAAATGTTGGGTGTACCCATAAGGCAGACGTAATCATACAATTTATCCGCGGTTGTCTCCGCTGTCATATTTGCCGTAGCATATATACGCATAAATTTTGTAAAATGGTCTATAAAGACCAAGATGTATGAATTTCCTTTAGCAGTAGTGGGTAATTTACCAATGTAATCCAGGGAGACTAATTCTCCGGGGCGACTTGGAATGTGGTTTCTCTGCAAAGGCAATGGGGGTAACCTATTTGGATTGCGATAGCCTATGCAATCCATGCAACTTTGTATATAATTTTTGACATCACTATACATGTTTTCCCAATAATAATTTATTCTAATGTTATCGTACGTTTTTGCTAAACCAAAATGTGCCGCATGTCCTAATTTGATAATGATTGGTTTTAATTTTTCTGGGATTACTATCTGTTCTACAAAATTTGGACCTACTGATCGTTTTACGTGAGTTGCATGCATTAAAATATCGTTTTGTAGGAAGTAGTTTTGTTCCGTTGGTGATAGGTCTGCGGTTTTGGATTTTAGTTTGTTGATTAATTTCATTAGATAAGTATCTTGTTTTTGAGCATCTGCTATTTCAGGGACTGTGGGTAATTGTTGTACTATTGCGTTAATTTGATGAAAGTCTCTACTAAAAGTGTCCGCTACATAGTTTTCTGACCCTGGAATATGCTCAAAATCATATTCGTACTCTTGCAAATATAAAATCCATCGCGATACCCGATCTGCAGGATTTTCGAGTTTCCTAATTGATTGGATTGCCTTATTATCACACCTTATAGTAAATATCTTTCCATATAAGTAGTTTTTATACGCTTTAATAGAATCTATTATGGCTAAAAATTCTTTTTGATGAATAGGATAATTTCTTTCTGCTTGTGAAAGTTTACGCGAATAGTATGAAATTGGGCGGATTATTCCAAAATCATCCATTTGACCAAGATAAGCTGATATCGTGTGTGTGCTTGCGTCGGTTGTTAGTATAAATCGTTTTCCATGATCTGGGTGAATTAAAACAGGAGGTTCTGATAGTTTTGTCTTTAAGGTTTCGAAAGCTATCTCTGCTTCCGGCGTCCATTTAAAGTGTTGCCGTTTCTTAGTAAGGTCAGTTAAGGGTAAACTAATTTGTGAATAATTCTGTATATATTTCCTGTAGTAGGAACACAGTCCAAGGAACCGTCTTGTTTGGCGTTGAGTTCTTGGTTTTGTAAAATCCTGAATTTTCCTTATGTTTCCCTCAATGGGTTGAGTACCGTTTTTATTTACTTTATGACCCAAGAAAGTAACCGAAGATACAAAAAATGTGCACTTTTTGGGATTAACCGTGAGTCCAAAAAGCCGAATTCTTTCAAAAAGTTTTCTAAGCTTAAACAACATTGAATCCACGTTAGAAGAGGATATAGCAAAATCATCAATATAGTTACTGATTTTTAAATCTTTTATTGGAGAAAGTAATTTGTCAGTCAATGCTTGTAAGACTTGGGGGGCAAATGAGAGACCTTGTGACATTGATTTATACTCAAACGATCCGTATATGGTATTAAACGCAGTGATATCTCTATCTTTAGGTTTTAGTTTTACCTGGAAAAAGGAGGATTGTAAATCAATCGTAGAATAATATTCAGAGTCTTTTAGATTATCTAATAAGTCGTAAATTAACGGCAAGGGGTGTCTATTAAACTTAATCAATTTGTTACTCTCCCTGTAATCAGAAACAATACGCCAGTTTACCTTGTTATCATCCGTTGGTTTTTTCTTAACTAGAATTACTGGGTGACTAATGTGAGTATTTGTTGTTTGTATAATATCTGCGCGTAATAATGAATCAATTTGGGATTTTAATTCGTCTCTTAAAGCAATTGGAACAGGGTAATGTTTTGAAGTTTGTAATTTAGACCTATCAACACTTATCTCGGGGGTTATCTGATCGGTTTGACCAATGGTTTCCAAATTACTGCTAAAAATATCAGAAAATTCCCTTAATAACAAAATTAGTTTCCGTTTAACGTGTGGATGCAAATGATCCAGTTTAAATTCGTTAATATCAAATTGTTGCCGTCTCAAATTCTTAACATCTTCCATATTCCTACCATCTGAAATTGTTTCGACGGTGGCTAATTTTGTAAGTTTATTTAATACAAATCGGTCTCTTGTTACGTTTGAGATTGTAACCTGGATTGTTTTGTTTTTAGACACAATCGCGCAGTATTTTCTTTAATTGCTATGTCAGTTAAATGGGGTAACTTAGAAATTTTAATTTCAGCACCCATTTTTGCTGGTGCATCTATTGATAGTGTGTATACCTTTTCCTCGTTTGGATTTAATATGCATTTGTTTGTTAATTTTATGAAATCAAATGTTATATTATTAAGTTTTACGTCGCTTGCATTATGTATGGGAATTCTTGTGTTTTGTGAGACTAACATATTATTGTGAAGGTCGATTTGAAATTTAAATTTTTGTAGCAAATCTATACCGAATATACCAACATAAGATGAATTAAGTTTTTGGTCGATGACTAATAAATCATGATTAATATTTTTATTACCTATAATTATAGGAAAATTATATGTACCGAAAATGTCTAATTTCTGGCCTGTCAATGATCTTACTGCTGGTTGTGAGTCAATTTTCTTTATCGAGGGATCGCCGTTTAATTTTTCAAATATATTTTTCTGAATTAGACTTAAACAAGCTCCCGTATCAATTAACATATATTGTGAACTTCCTGCAATTCTGACTTTTACCACGGGGAGATAAAACTGAGAAGACTCGTTCATTTGGGTATTTATAATATAGTTTTGATCGGACCTAGTTGTGTGTGTGGGTTCGCCGATTACCGATCTAGGATTCACAAACCCACTTAATAGTTTTCCGGATATCTATTATATCTAGTAGAATTATTATTACCACCACTCCGAAAGTTAGTGGGTCTTCGTTGGATCGAGAACTGAACTCGGGGACGAGAATTTTGACCCCTATTAGGAGAGCCATATTGACTGTGAAAAGGTATCTCTCGTTCGAATTGGGTCCCCCTGCTGCCCGAGTGATTTGTGTTCCAACCGGAGGGTCCTCTATTCATGTCTCTGGAGGAGTGTGTTTGATGGGGTGCGGTTAAATTATGGCCACGGTGGTTGAATGTCCTAATATACTGTCCACGCGGATAGTTATTTCTTTCCCTCATCCTACTTCTATCCTCAACATTATTGTAACCACTTTGTTGTAACAGCCTCAAGTAAAGGAAACAATTTGAGGCATTATGGTTTTCCCTGTTACAGATCTGGCACGTTTGACGGGTTAATGACGGGCGTCTGTCCCTACTATCGTCATGATTTTGTAGCGTCAAATTTTGGATAGTTGTACTAAGATCTGAAATCTTTTCATGAAACTTGTTATTTTGTAGTTCTAATAACCGTTTGAATTCTATTTCGGGATTATGGATACGGTTTACTATTGGGCTATCTGTTTTGTTATCTTGAATTAGTTCCATTACCTCAATCGCCTCTGAAAGATTTGAGGGATTTTTAATTAGAAGTAACGTTTTGTCATCCGAAGGCATACCTTCAAGGAATCTCGTGAGTTTGGTTTTTTCAATTAGTGAATTTATTTCCGCACTCTCCTCCACATTCGGCTGATCAAAAAACTCAATTGTTGCCGCTTCTACCCTACTGGCAAACTCTCTGATGGACTCATTAGGTAATAATTTTAATTTTAAGAAGACATTTTGTTGAGATAAAGGCGTGGTTTTTTTTTCAAAGAATTTTAAGAATTTATCTTTAAATATATTGTAGTTTGTTTCGTTGTAAAATTGGGGATTTTTGATAATGCGCGAAAGGGCATTTCCTCGCAATTTAGATTTGAGAACAATTAATTTTTCTTCAGCAGAACAATTCGCTTGATCACAGATGTTTTCTAAAGATGTTATAAAATAGTTTGGAGTTACTACAGTTTCTGCGTCAAATTGAGGCAGGAAGGATTGAAACCCCGATAATTTAGAAAAGGCGGGCACAGAAAGTTTAATATTGGTATCCTCATTTTCCGACATTTTTGCTTTTGTGTAAATAATAAAATAATTCAAATTATAAATGTCATGAGTTGATTTATGACCATTTGTATGAAAATTCTAGTTAAATATATATAATATGCACAGTGAAAAATTATACTAATTTAAAACAGTTTCAATGTGTCTGTCAGCAAATATATTGTTCCCAAGATATCCCTTAATTTATTTGGCACCATTGCTGGGGGGCTTTGCTTCTCTCTTACCTGGAGATAGTGGTTAGTACAATTAATGATATTAATACAACCCCAGGTTCACTAATTATTAAATTTTAGAAGACAGAAACTAAGGTCGCAAGTGGTTAGTACAAATGTGATTAGCGTCATGATAAAACAAAAGGCCAAAAGTTCATTAACCATTAAAATCTGAATTAACTGCAATAAACCAGGACTTAGGAACTATTTGAGTACAAGACACATTGAAAAGGCGAAGTCATTAACAATAAAAAAACATTAATTTATTTAAACCATTAATTAATTATAACGGATACATATAGTTTTAAACTAAAGTACGCGTACACAGTTAAAATACATTCTTTTAAAGAGAGTGAGAGAGAGATATATGTGAGGGTGTATTCACACGCTCTAAGATCGACTTACTTGTTAAGGCGACCATAGTCGAAAACTCGACCTGCACTGCTCCAAATCTTCCTCAAAATCTAATCTCTATTCCCAAAATCTCGCAAACTCTATATCAGAACAAGTCTCCAATCCTGGGAGATGACCGCCTACCTGAAAACCCTCGGCCAATCCGTTCTTATTTTTTGACTTAACTTTGATTATTTTATTTTTTCTGGCTTCGCTCAGTGGCTAGTCAGTCCCCTCTTAAAATACTCTCATTGGTTCTGAATTCTCTTTCAAGATTTCCCTTTTTAGATTCCGCTCAACGCCCCCTCATAATTTTGGTTAGAAGCCCTATTATTATTTAACGTCAAGTTCCACTAAGCTTCAGTATCGGCATCCTGTGCATCTGGCTTTCACAAGCACCTAAATTCTTAAAACTTGACAACCCCTTTTTATATTCACCTTTGTATTTCTAAAGCTTTCTGAAAGTTTCCTTTTGGGTTGGAATCTTGCGTATTTCTATTCCTTTTCGGCGCTTCATGAAAGGGCAGCCACTCCTTATTCGGTACAATCGGCGGATCTGTTTACTACATTCCTGCTTCGACGTTTTCTTTTTTTCCCCCTCTCTTGCGAGAAAGGTGAACGACTCTGTAGTTACTTTGTGATTTCTTAAAATTGCTGTTTAGGAATATGATGAGATTACATTCCCTCATCACGAACAACATGTAATAAATGTAAAAAGAATAACTATATCAAGAAATGGCCAAAAAATTCCCACCAAACATATTATAATAACTTTTAATACACCGACTATACCCAAACATGTCAAAATAGCCTATATAAACTGCCCTGTACGACCATTCATACCTAACCCTGTCCGTTGTTTCAAGTGCCAACGATTTGGCCACTCTTTCATGGCTTGCCGCGGCAAAGAAACCTGCGCAAAATGCTGTAGTACAGAACATAAGACCGATGTCTGTACTACATCGTCCCTTTGCTGTGTGAACTGCAAAGGTGACCATCCAGCTTTTGCCAGGTCTTGCCCTAAATTCCAAACAGAAAAGGAAATCCAAACTATTAAAGTTCAACAAAACATTTCATTTCCGGAAGCACGAAAAATTGTTAATGTCCGCACCCCAAAACCTGGTATATCATACTCTTTAATAGTTAAAAAAACCTTCAAAACTAGCTCTACTCAAACTGATGTAACTGTGTTCAAGCCATCTGAACAACTTAAAACTTCATCGAACCAACCTAAAACGCTTTCTTTCTCTAACGCATTAGCTACAACCTCATCGAATACACAAAAATGATAAACCAACCAAATCGACCTACAAATACTTCTTTAAAAAGAGCCATTTCATCAGAACAAAATAATATTAAAATAGCAAAAAACTCTGCTCAAACATCTCTCCAACCTGTCGTTTCATCCAAACATTTGATAACTAATCCTTCTACCAGTGACCTCATTAATCTTTATAACTCAGAAAGCGATATGCCCCCAGGGGCATTCCTTCTTTAGGTTTGTACGGGCTTCACAACCCCGGGGTACCTGAGTGATCTTCCCTCCCTTTCGTTCTTCTCCTCCTCTACCCTTCTGCTATTTGCTTTTTCTTCCTCCCTCGTTGTGGTTGCCTCTCCGGAGGTGAGGGCTCCCCTTGAGAAGCTTTTCGCCAGTCTGTGCTTTCAGCTCCTCTTGGGGATTATATCACCCACGTGTTTGCCGTGCGTGGAGACCTGTGTCTTGGGAAAAGGTGATCCTGGTGATTGAGGGACAACATAACGCCCCAATACATTGCTTCGGCTCCTGCTTCGAACAAACAGGAAGTGTACTTTGGTCCCAGTACATTAATCGGCTGGTGGGTATTCCCTGCTTGGGCTAAGGACCCGCTCACCAACTAGCTCCTTAGGGCAGTCATAGAGGTGAGTTGGGTTCGTATAGTCCCTGGCTAGCACCGGTGCAGGAACCTGTATCCCCTCGTTGGACTCCATGGTGGGTGGTGCCGCCGGGGACTGAACACCTCTTTTTCTAACATGGAAAACCAAAAACCAACTTCTCCTTCAGTGGAGCAAATGTGTAACAAAAAAAATGAAAATAATTTACCGGAACAAAAATTTTTTATTATAAAAAGTAATCAAGGAAATCTAAAAAACATATCGGCAATTTTACTACATAAAACAATATTAGGCATGGTTGGAGAGACGAAGAACATAAAAAAAACACTAGCAGGAGATATACTCGTTGAAGTATCAAATAGAGCACAAGCTATAAACATACAAAAAATAAAATCCATCGGTCCAATAGAAGTTAATGTTACACCCCACAGAACTTTGAATTCATCGAGAGGTGTTATATCTGAATCAGATTTAGTTTATGATACAGAACAGGACATCTTAGAATCCCTATCCGAACAATATGTTATTAACGTCAAAAGAATAACAATTACAAAAAATGGTCAAAAAATCCCAACTAAACACTTAATATTAACTTTCAATACACCAAGCATACCAAAACACGTTAAAATAGCCTACATTAACTGCCCAGTAAGACCTTTCATACCAAATCCTGTCCGTTGCTTTAAATGCCAAAGATTCGGCCATTCTTTCATCGCTTGCCGTGGAACAGAGACTTGCGCAAAATGCTGTGGTACAGACCACAAGACCGATGTCTGTACTACATCGTCCCTTTGCTGTGTCAACTGCAAAGGTGACCATCCAGCTTTTGCCAGGTCTTGCCCTAAATTTATAACCGAAAAAGAAATACAAACAATTAAAGTTCAACAAAATATTTCATTTCCGGAGGCCCGAAAAATAGTTAATGATCGCACCCCGAAACCTGGATTATCTTACTCTTCAATACTTAAAAAGACCTTCAAAACCAACGGAACTCAAACCGATGTAACTATGTTTAAGCCATCTGACCAACACAAAACTTCATTGAACCAACCTATAACGCCTTCTTTTTCTAAAGCATCAGCTACAACCTCATCGAATACAAAAATCATAAACCAACCAAATCGACCTAAAAATACTTCTTTAAAAAGAGCCATATCATCTGAACAAAATAACATTAAAATTTCAAAAAGTTCTTCTCAAACCCCTCTTCAGCCCGACGTTTCATCCAGAAACTTTAAAACTAATCCTTCTACCAGTGATCTCATTAATCTGTATAACTCAGAAAACGATATTTCATCTGTAGAAGATGAGGACTTGGAGTCTTCGCCACTGAAGCCGAAGAAGGATCCTCGGCAAGACAAACATCGTCCTAGGACGAGAAACCACAAGTAGTTTTTCTTTTTCTTTTCTACTTTATTTTTATGGCTTCCTTTCTTTCCTGGAACTGCCGGGGTTTTCGTAACAGATGTGATGATGTAAAAGACATCATAAACAAACATAAGCCAGCTGCAATCGCCCTCCAGGAAACATATCTGAAAAACAATGATACAACCAACATTCGATATTTCACTGTATTCAGAAAAGATTACGATGTTGGGCAAAGAGCATGTGGAGGTGTTGCATTGCTTACCTCCCATGACTTTCCAGTAACTCAAATTAACCTCAAAACAAATCTCCAAGCTATTGCGGTAAGACTTCATGTAAATATTCTAATTACAATATGTAATTTATATTTACCTCCTAACACCCATGTCGCCACTTCTGAATTAAATAATTTAATAGATCAACTTCCTCAACCATTCATTATACTTGGTGACCTAAATGGTCATCATATTCTCTGGGGCAATTCAGACATTAATCGTAGAGGCAAACAAATTGAGAAACTAATAACGGACAATGATTTATGTATAATGAATAACGGCCAACCTACTTATTTTCACTCACCTTCACTTACTTGCCATTCAATAGATCTGGCAATCTGCACTCCTTCAATTTTACCATTTTGGACCTTCTCTGTGGATTCTTACCTTTACAATAGTGACCATTATCCCCTATTAAACTAAAATATGAAGGCCAATACCAACCTCACTCTGTCAGCCAAACTAACTACATCTTTGAAACTGCCAACTGGCCACTTTTTACTAGCCTTGCAGATATTTCTAACACGGTAGAAATTGGTGACATCGATGAAGTCAACTCAAAAATAACAAACATAATTATAGCAAGTGCTGACGCTTGCATTAAAACAGTCAGTAATACATCTAAAAAACAAAAGAAACCTTGGTGGAATGAGGATTGTAGCGATGCATATCGGAAACAGAGAAAAGCCTGGAATATCTTTAATAGATATCCAACAAATGAAAACTTTATAATTTATAAAAAAGCAAAAGCAGCATTTCGAAAAATACAAAGACGTAGTCAGAGGGATTCTTGGACGAATTATGTCAATAGTATCAATAGTAAAATTACAAGTAAACAATTATGGAATAGGATTAAAAGAATTTCCGGTGTTTACCCCAATAGGCAAATTCCTATCCTAGAACATAACAACCAAATACTATCGGCACCCAAAGACATAGCAAACGCAATTGGTTCATGCCTTTCCGAAATATCCAGCTCCAGTAACTACTCTGAAAGTTTTAAGAAAATTAAAATTGCATCTGAAAAGAATAAAGTTAATTTTACTTCAAACCGTATATTTTCATATAATTGTGATTTTACTTTTTCGGAACTGACAAAATCTTTATCTTCAGTTCACAAATCAACTCCTGGCCCAGATAATATTAGTTACATCATGGTCAAACATCTATCAAAGAGTTCTCTAAATCATCTCCTGAAATTTTACAACAGAATTTGGACCGAGCATACTTTTCCGCTCTCTTGGAGGTATGCTACTATAATACCCATACTGAAACCAAATAAAGACCCCAAGAATCCTTCGAACTACCGTCCAATAGCCCTAACAAGTTGCTTATGCAAAATTTTAGAAAAGATGGTCAACGCGCGGTTAATGTATATATTAGAAAAAGATAAATGTCTCTCCCCACTTCAAAGTGGCTTCAGGAAAAATCGTTCAACTATTGACAATCTAGTCGCTTTCGAGTCGGAAATCAGAAATGCATTTGTTGAAAATAAACACCTCGTCTCGATTTTCTTCGACATCGAAAAAGCTTACGATCGAACGTGGAGACATGGGATTTTAAAAGACATTTTTAAAAATGACATAAGAGGAAATCTGCCTATTTTTATCCAAAATTTCTTAGAGAAAAGGTATTTTAAAATAAGGATTGGATCGATTTTATCCGATGTTTTTATTCAAGAAGAGGGAGTGCCACAGGGCAGTGTTTTAAGTGTTACTTTATTTATTTTAAAAATTAATGATATTGTTTCTCAATTGCCTCCATCAGTGAAAGGTCTTATTTACGTTGACGATCTGCAAATTTCATGCGCAGCTAAAGACATTCGTTTAATTGAAAGACAACTTCAACAGGCCGTTAACAAAATCACTCATTGGACTAACGAAAATGGTTTCAGTTTCTCATCTTCCAAAACCGCGTGTGTTCATTTTTGTAAAAAACGGAATCTTCATCTTGACCCTGAAATATTCTTCAAAGATATTTTAATTAATGTTGTGGACAATTTTAAATTTTTAGGCATCATATTTGACAAGAAGTTGACTTTTCAACCGCATATTTTAAATTTACGCAAACGTTGTGAAAAGGCCCTCAACATATTAAGAGTTTTATCGAAATTATCATGGGGATCTGATCGTACTTGTCTTCTAAAAATATATAGAGCCCTAATACGATCAAAATTAGATTACGGCTGCGTGGTGTATGGTTCAGCGAGAAAATCTGCTCTTCAAACTCTGAACACTGTTCACCACACAGCTTTGCGTTTATGTTCTGGTGCCTTCAGAACATCACCCATAAGCAGCTTATATGTAGACTCGTCTGAACCTTCTTTAGACTTAAGGCGACAGTTGTTGTCCTTAGAATATTATTTTAGAATTTCCTCAATACCTCATCACCCATTGCATACCATTCATCACAGCCCATATTTAAAACGCCTTTATCAAGCAAAAACATCCTTCATCCCTACATTCCACTTGAGAATGCTGGATCTGATGAACGGATCCGAACTTTCCTCACTTGACGTCACCCAGAAGAAACTTTATTATTTCTCTCCTTGGTTTAGTCATGATTTTCAATTTCAAAACCCGTTCCAAAATTTCTATAAAGCAGATACCTCTGATGTTGTATACAAACAACTATTTCAAAAGCATATAGAAAAGTACTCAAATTTCATACAAGTTTACACGGACGGATCTAAAAGGGCAAATTATGTTGGAGCTGCGTTCACTATTAATGACTCTCTTCATAGTTTTAAACTCCATCCTTCATGTTCTGTTTTTACCGCTGAAATCATGGCCATATATAAAGCATTAGAAAATATATCGGATCATTGTCATAAGAAATGTATCATTTTCATAGATTCATTAAGCGTTTTAGAGTCATTGAAACATCCTGATCATGACAGTCATCCCATTGTTTTAGAGTCACTGAAAATAATTTATCATCTTTTATCCAAAAATTTTAACTTGTTATTTTGTTGGATTCCATCTCACGTTGGAATAACAGGAAACGAGATTGTCGACAAAGCCGCCAAATCGGCCGTAACTAATATTAATCATACCATTCCTTATCGCGACTTAAAATCATTAATTTACAAATTTTTGGAGGAAAAATGGCAGAACCAATGGAATGATCAAACCGAAAACAAACTCCACCTTTTAAAACCAAGTATAACTCAATGGCAGTCACTACCTTCAAGAAGACAGCAGGTAATACTAACTCGACTCCGTATTGGGCATACGCGGATAACTCATAGACACCTCCTACTCGGAGAAGATCATCCTATATGTAATTACTGCATTTGCCCACTAACAGTAAAACACATTTTAATTGAATGTTCTCATTTTAATTATCAACGGCTTAAACATTTTAATTCTTATACCTTGGTTTTAGAAGACATGATCGGTGAGAATCCTCATCCAAATATTTTTAACTTTTTACATGACATTGGGTTTATCTATCACATATAATTTTATATAGTATTCATTTTATTATGACTTGACTCATTTCGTTTCATTAATATTTTATGTATCTGTTTCTTTTTTATCTTGAGTTTGGCATAATATGTCCCAAGAGGACTCAATGCCACAAAATCATATCCAATCCAATCCAGAAAGCGATATCTCATCGGTAGAAGATGAGGACTTGGAGACTTCGCCACTGAAGCCCAAGAAAGATCCACGGCAAGACAAACATCGTCCTAGGACGAGAAATCACAAGTAGTTTTTCCTTTTCTTTTCTACTTTATTTTTATGGCTTCCTTTCTTTCCTGGAACTGCCGGGGTTTTCGTAACAGAATT
Source organism: Metellina segmentata (assembly GCA_947359465.1). Taxonomy (NCBI): domain Eukaryota; kingdom Metazoa; phylum Arthropoda; class Arachnida; order Araneae; family Tetragnathidae; genus Metellina; species Metellina segmentata. Next base: position 10,956,301 of record OX375883.1, read on the forward strand.
GATGATGTTAAAGACATCATAAACAAACACAAGCCAGCTGCAATCGCCCTCCAGGAGACCTATCTAAGAAACAATGACAACACTAACATTCGTTATTTCACAACATTCAGAAAAGATTACGATGATGGCCAAAGAGCATGTGGAGGTGTTGCATTGCTTACCTCCCATGACTTACCAGTCACCCAAATTAACCTTACAACAAATCTCCAAGCTGTTGCGGTAAGACTTCATGTCAATATTTTAATTACAATATGCAATTTATACCTTCCTCCTAATACCCGTATCGCCACATTTGACTTAAATAATTTGATAGATCAGCTTCCTCAACCATTCATTCTACTTGGTGACCTAAACGGCCATCATATCCTCTGGGGGCCCCCAGGGGCATTCCTTCTTTAGGTTTGTACGGGCTTCACAACCCCGGGGTACCTGAGTGATCTTCCCTCACATTCGTTCTTCTCCTCTTCTACCCTTGCTTTTTGCTCTTCCTTCCTCCCTCGTTGTGGTTGCCTCTTCGGAGGTGAGGGCTCCCCTTGAGAAGCTTTTCGCCAGTCTGTGCTTTTAGCTCCTCTTGGGGATTATATCACCCACGTGTTTGCCGTGCGTGGAGACCCGTGTCCCTGGAAAAGGGGATCCTGGCAGTTGAGGGACGATATAATGACCCAATACACTGCTTCGGCCTTCGCTTCAAGTAAACGGGAGGTGTGCTTTGGTCCCGTGCACATCAATCGGCTGGTCATTTTTCGGCTAGGGCAAAGCAATCGGCCACTTACTGGACACCTCGCTACGGGTGGAGGCTGTTACAGGGGTGTGCCGTGCGTGTATAGTCACCGACAAGCACCGGTACAGGTATCTGTATCCCCCTGTAGGACTCCGTGGTGGGTGGTGCTGTCGGTGTCCGAAAACTTTAAAAAAATTATTATGAGTGATATTTCAAATTCTTCTCCCTCTCAGAGGGAGCAACAAATAGACGATACTTTTTTACCAAATGCGAGATTTTTCTTTGTAAAATTACTCAGCACTAATCCTCAAATTTCTAATCAACAGTCATTCAATTCCGTTTCACCTTTTCTAATACAGAAGACTTTCGAATCATTCATAGGTACCATGAAATCTATTAAAAAACTTCGTTCTGGAGACCTACTTGTCGAGGTTTCTTCAGACCAACAAGCAAAAGTTTTACGTTCTAGTTCTACTTTAGGTTCATTTACAGTTTCAGTTTCACCCCACAGATCTTTAAACACATGTAAAGGCGTAATATCTGAGCCTGATCTCTTATATGTGTCTGAGGAGGAGATTCTCGAAAATTTAAGACATGAGAATGTATGTGGTGTTCGAAGAATCACTCTTCGTCGTCCAAACGAAAATATTCTTCCCACAAAACATCTCATTCTAACCTTCGATGTACCCTCTCTGCCACCCAAGATCAAGGCCGCCTATTTAAGCTGCACAGTTCGTCCATATGTTCCGGCTCCTCTACGCTGCTTCAAATGCCAGAGATTCGGGCATGGCAAAACTTCCTGCCGTGGCACTGAAACCTGCGCTCGCTGCGCTGAACCTGGCCACGACAGTGATTCGTGCACTGCGCCACCCCATTGTATAAACTGCAACGGGGACCACCCGGCGTATTCAAGATCATGTAACAGATGGGCCTTTGAAAAAGAAGTGCAATCTGTGAAAACACTTCAAAACATTTCTTTTCCCGAAGCACGTAAACTTGTAGAGTTTCGAACCCCTAAGGTCGGGGCTTCATATGCATCAAAAGCAGCTAAAACATTTCAATCAATATCCATACAAACAGATCCTCTTTTAGATAATATACCCTCACCAATATCATTATGCAGCCAAACTTCAGGACCAACTTCAAGACCTAACCCCAAACGACCCAAAACTAATAAAGACAATAATCCTTCTACATCTAATACATCCTCTAAATCTTCAGACGCCTCATCACGAATCCCAACCGTAGAATCCAAGATTACTAGAATTTCCAAACGCCGTTCAAAAGTTGGAATTCCCACAAAAAACAAAAATACAAAAAATCTATCATTTAAAAAATTGTCCAAAGATTTTCTTCGACGCGCTGCAGAAGACATAGAAATCAACATTCATGCGTCGGAGCTTTCAGAGGACGACGATGTTGATATGTCTGCACATGTTGAACCTCCTGGGCAACACCGATTTGCCCCTCTTCCTAAAACTCAACCATAAACCCCTTCATATCCTGGAACTGTCGCGGCCTACGCAATAAGTTGGATGATGTTAAAGCCCTAATTAGAGAATACAATCCCGCATGCGTCGCACTTCAAGAGACACACTTGAAGTCGACTGACAGAGCAAGGATCCGTCATTATACTTGCATTCGAAGTGATCGCAATGATGGAACTGCTTCAGGAGGTGTTGCACTTTTCACCTCCCATGCATACCCATATCTTACACTATCACTAAACACGACATTACAAGCAGTCGCTGTCAGAGTGCAAGTACGACGTATGATCACCGTATGCTCTCTCTATTTACCACCTAATCAGACCATCCAACAACAGAGCCTTGAGGATTTAATGGATCAGCTACCCGTACCTTTTATTATACTTGGTGATTTTAATGCTCACAGTGAGATATGGGGAAGTAGGGATACTAATTCCCGTGGGCGACAGATCGAACAGTTGATATCTGATCACTGTCTCTGTCTGCTCAACAACGGTGAAATGACCTACTTCCACGAACCATCTCGAACGTTTCATGCTATCGACCTTGCCATCTGCTCTTCTTCTGTTTTTCCCTTTTTTGTCGGAAGTGATTTGCGCAACAGCGATCATTTCCCGATATTCGTCACTCATGTCGGTGATAATGATTCTGTTAGCCGTCCATCACGTTACATTTATGACGCAGCCGACTGGCCAAATTTTACATCTCTGGCCATTATTACTGAACAGATGGTGGAGGGAAATATTGATGAAGCTGTCCAAAAAATCACCCAAGTAATCATAAAAGCGGCGAATATAGCAATCCCAAAAACATCTCCATCCTTTCACAAACACTGCAAATCTTGGTGGAACACAGATTGCACTGCAGCTATTAAAACACAACGTAAGGCATGGGGTGTCTTCCGTCGATACCCCACAACTGTAAACCTCATCGCTTTTAAAAAGGCAAAAGCGAATGCACGCCGTATACGCCGTCAAACCCAACGGGAATCGTGGAAACAGTATGTTTCCAGCATAACATCCGCCACTCCTTCTAAACAACTGTGGAGCCGAGTACAAAAGGCAATGGGACTATATTCCGACCATCAAATATCATTTGTCGAAGAAAATGGTCAACTTGTCTCGGAGGCGGTTGAGATAGCAAATGCTATCGCACGCGCTTTCTCTTCAGCTTCCGCAGCGAATAGTTATTCCAACACCTTTACACGCGCAAAATACCGCGCGGAGTCCCGTCGCCTAAATTACAACACCCGTTCCGAACTCGGCTATAATTGTGTTTTTACGGATAGGGAATTGACAAGATGCCTTCAAAGAACCAGGATGTCAGCACCGGGTCCTGATGGAATCAGTTATATCATGATTCAGCATCTGTCTCATTACTCCCTTCGAAACCTCTTGCGAATATATAACCGCATATGGGAGGAACACACTTTCCCATCGACCTGGAGGCGTGCTATTGTAATACCTTTCCCCAAACCAGGAAAGGACCCTAAAAACCCATCAAACTATCGGCCTATAGCACTTACGAGCTGCATTTGCAAACTGTTTGAAAGGATGATAAACTCGCGTCTTGTTTATACCTTGGAGACGACTCAGGCTCTGTCGCCTTTTCAGAGTGGTTTCAGGGCTGGCCGCTCAACAATTGACAATGTCTTGATGCTCGAAACCCACGTTCGCCGTGCGTTTCTGCGCCGGAACCATTTAGTATCAATTTTCTTTGATATGGAGAAGGCGTATGATCGCACTTGGCGTCACGGTATACTACAAGACCTTCATACTCTTGGGTTTCGAGGACATTTGCCTATTTTTATTAAAAACTTTCTCGCCGTACGACAGTTTCAGGTCCGTATTGGTTCCACTTTTTCAGATATTTTTATTCAAGAAGAGGGCGTGCCTCAAGGAAGCGTACTGAGTGTAACTCTATTCTCTATTAAAATTAATAACATCCTCACTCAGTTACCTCCTTCTGTTCATGGAAATTTGTACGTTGACGACCTCAACATCTTCTGCCAAGGCAGAGACATGCGGTTTGTCGAGAGACAGCTACAGACTGCTGTTTCTCGATTGACCCGGTGGAGTGATGAAAATGGTTTCAGTTTTTCCGCACAGAAAACATCTTGCGTCCATTTCTGCCGACGTCGGAATCTGCATCCTGATCCAGAAATCACCCTGGGTGGTACAAGGATCGCAGTGGTGGAAAGAGTAAGGTTTCTAGGCATAATTTTTGACCATAAACTTACCTTTCTACCCCACGTTGAGCATTTGCGACTATCGTGTATGAAAAAACTGAACCTTTTCAAAGTTCTATCGAATACATCTTGGGGAGCGGAACGATCCTCAATGTTGAACATATATCGAGCTACTATTCGATCCAAATTGGACTATGGCTGTGCAGCATACAACTCTGCGCGTTCATCTGTTTTGAAAAAACTCGATACGATTCATCACACCGCACTGAGAATCTGTTCCGGTGCTTTTCGCACTTCACCGGTCAAAAGCCTTTACGTGGTATGCCACGAGCCTCCTTTGGCTTACACTCGTCTGTTGTTGTCTCTCAGACTTTACTACCGCATTTTATCTCACACCAGTCATCCACTGAATGACTTACTTTTAAATACCTCTTCTGATCGTCTTTTTATCAATCGCCCATCAGTCATCCCACACTTTAGTTTACGCATTCGGAATGCCCTCGTTCATACATCTTTGAATGCCACAACCGTTTCTGAGCGTGTGTTTTACCCATATTCACCTTGGAACCATCCAAATTTTTCACAATTGCGCCCGTTCCAAGGTTATGAAAAATTAAACACCAGTGCTATCATTTTCCGTCAACTTTTTGCTGCACATCGCTTTAACTACAGGGAATACACAGAGGTCTACACAGATGGCTCGAAAACCACACAGCATGTTGGCTCAGCCTTTGTGTGTGGTTCGACCACTGTGAGTTTTTCACTACCCCATGTATTTTCTGTATTTACAGCCGAATTTCATGCGATATATGAAGCACTGCAACACATTTCTCAACTCGGGAGCGGCAAATTCATCATCTATACAGACTCCAAAAGTGTCCTTGAATGCCTATCATCAGACTCCCCAGAACACCCTTTAGCTCTTGCCGTTTTTAACTTCAATCGACAACTCGCTCGACGTGGTTTCGATGTTTGTTTTTGTTGGGTTCCTGGCCACATCGGAATTCCAGGCAACGAGCGGGCTGATGACGCAGCAAAGAATGCTGCTACACTTTTGAGTCTTCGCGCTCCATACAGTGACCTCCGACAAGCTGTCAGAGACATTGTGTGGACCGAATGGCGCAATGATTGGAGTACACAACATCTTAACAAGCTCCATGGCATCCACTCATCACTCTCATTATGGCCATCACTATCCATTCGACGTTCCGATGTTATTCTTACACGATTACGTATCGGACACACGCGTTTTACCCACAGGCATCTTTTATTAGGAGAGAGTCCGCCTGTGTGTAGCGCGTGTGAAGTTCCTTTTACAATTCATCACATTTTAATTGATTGTCCTGGTTTTAATTATCATCGTCAATACTTTTTTAATAGAACTATTTTAAACTTACAAGACTTGATTGGAGAAAATCACCATCCAAATCTTTTTAAATTTTTAAACGTTATAAAATTTTCTCACTTTATTTAGTCATTCACTACATCCAAACATTTTATATTTTTACCATGTTGATAAGTATGTTTTAATCATTGCATCACACCTATCTCTTTAAATTACCTGCGCAAGAAATACACTATCTTTTTACAATGTCTTTATATTTACATTGATTTTATTTATTTTATCTTGCGTTTGGCGCAGCTTGTCCAATTTTGGACCTTGCGCCATAAAACCCAAACCAACCAACCATCCTCTGGGGCAATTCAAACATTAATCATAGAGGCAAACAAATTGAGAAACTAATAACGGACAATGATTTATGTATTATGAATAACGGCCAACCTACTTACTTTCACTCACCTTCACTTACTTACCATTCAATAGATCTGGCAATTTGCACTCCTTCAATTTTACCATTTTGGACCTTTTCTGTGGATCCTTACCTTTACAATAGTGACCATTATCCTATAAAACTGAAATATGCAGGCCAATACCAACATCACTCTGTCAGCCAAACTAAATATATTTTTGAAACTGCGAACTGGCCACTTTTTACTAGCCTTGCAAACATTTCTAACATGGTAGAAAATGAGGATATCGATGAAATGACAAATAAAATTACAGAAATAATTATAGCAAGTGCTGACGCTTCAGTTAAAAAAGTCAAAAATAGACCAAAAAAACAAAAGAAACCTTGGTGGAATGAGGAATGTAGCGATGCGTATCGGAAGCAAAGGAAAGCCTGGAATATCTTCAATAGATATCCAACAAGAGAAAACTATATTAATTATAAAAAAACAAAAGCGGCCTTTCGAAAAATTCAACGACTTAGTAAAAGGGATTCTTGGATTAAGTATGTCAATAGTATAAATAGCAAGACCACAACCAAACAACTATGGGACAGGGTCAAAAGAATTTCCGGTGTTTACCCCAATAGACAAATTCCTATTCTCGAACATAATAACCAAATTCTATCGGCACCTAAAGACATAGCAAACACAATAGGTTCATGCCTTTCCGAAATATCCAGCTCCAATAACTACTCTGAAAGTTTTAAAAAGATTAAAATTGCATCTGAAAAGATTAAAGTTAATTTCACTTCAAACCGTATATTATCATATAATTGTGATTTTACTTTTTCCGAATTGACAAAGGCTTTATCCTTAGTTCACAAATCAACTCCTGGCCCAGATAATATTAGTTACATCATGCTCAAACATCTTTCAAATAGTTCTTTAAATCATCTCCTTAAATTTTATAACAGAATTTGGAACGAACACACTTTTCCTCAGTTATGGAGATATGCTACCATAATACCCATACTGAAACCGAACAAAGACCCCAAGAATCCTTCGAACTACCGTCCTATAGCCCTGACAAGCTGCTTATGTAAAGTTCTAGAAAAGATGGTCAACGCTAGGTTAGTTTATGTTTTAGAAAAAGATAAATGTCTCTCTCCACTCCAAAGTGGTTTCAGAAAAAATAGATCCACTATTGACAACTTAGTCGCTCTCGAGACAGAAATAAGAAACTCATTTGTTCAAAATAAGCATCTCGTTTCGATTTTTTTCGATATCGAAAAAGCGTACGATAGAACATGGAGACATGGAATTTTAAGGGACATTTTTAAAAACGACATAAGAGGTAATCTACCTATATTTTTATTCAAAATTTTTTAGAAAAAAGATATTTTAAAGTGCGGATTGGATCAATTTTCTCAGATGTTTTTATTCAAGAGGAGGGAGTGCCACAGGGCAGTGTTTTAAGTGTTACTTTATTTATTTTAAAAATTAATGATATTGTTTCTCAATTGCCTCCATCAGTGAAAGGTCTTATTTACGTTGACGATCTGCAAATTTCATGCGCAGCTAAAGATATTCGTTTAATTGAAAGACAACTTCAACAGGCCGTTAATAAAATCATTCATTGGACTAACGAAAATGGTTTCAGTTTCTCACCTTCCAAAACCGCGTGTGTTCATTTTTGTAAAAAACGGAATCTTCATCTTGACCCTGAAATATTTTTCAAAGATATTTTAATTAATGTTGTGGACAATTTTAAATTTTTAGGTATCATATTTGACAAGAAGTTGACTTTTCAACCGCATATTTTAAATCTACGCAAACGTTGCGAAAAGGCCCTCAACATATTAAGAGTTTTATCTAAGTTATCATGGGGATCTGATCGGAATTGTCTTTTAAAAATATATAGAGCATTAATACGATCAAAATTAAATTACGGCTGCGTGGTGTATGGTTCAGCAAGAAAATCTGCTCTTCAAACCCTGAACACTATCCACCACACAGCTTTACGTTTATGTTCTGGTGCCTTCAGGACTTCACCCGTAAGCAGCTTATATGTGGACAATTTTGAACCTTCTCTGGACTTAAGGCGACATTTGTTGTCCTTGGAATATTATTTTAGAATTTCCTCAATCCCTCATCACCCATTGCATACCATTCATCACAGTCCGTATTTAAAACGCCTCTATCAAGCTAAAACATCCTTCATCCCAACATTTCACTTAAGAATGCTGGATTTGATGAACGGATCCGAACTTTGTTCACTTGACGTTACCCAGAAAAAACTGTATTCTTTCTCTCCTTGGTTTAATCATTATTTTGAATATCAAAACCCGTTCCAAAATTTTAATAAAGCAGATACCTCTGATATTATTTACAAACAGCTTTTTCAAAACTATATACAAAAATACACAAATTTTATACAAGTTTACACGGACGGATCGAAAAGGGCAAACTATGTTGGAGCTGCGTTCACTATTAGTCACTCTGTTCACAGTTTTAAACTTCATTCTTCATGTTCTGTTTTTACATCTGAAATCATGGCCATATATAAAGCATTGGAATATATAACGGATCATTCTCATAAAAAATGTATTATTTTTACAGATTCATTAAGCGTTTTACAATCATTGAAACATCCTGATCATGACAGTCATCCCATTGTTTTAGAGTCACTCAAAAGCATTTATCATCTTTCTTCAAAGGATTTTAACTTAATATTTTGTTGGATTCCCTCGCACGTTGGGATATCTGGAAATGAATTAGTTGACAAAGCCGCCAAATCGGCCGTAAATAATTTTAATCATACCATTCCTTATCGTGACCTAAAATCTATCATTTACACATTTTTACAAGACAAATGGCAAAACGAATGGAATGAACAAACTGAAAACAAACTCCATGCTTTAAAACGAAATATAATTCAATGGAAATCGCTACCTTTTAGAAGACAGGATGTAATTCTAACACGTCTCCGTATTGGTCACACGCGAATAACCCATAGACACCTCCTCCTCGGAGAAGATCATCCCATTTGTAACTACTGCATTTGTCCACTTACGGTGAAACACATTTTAATAGAGTGTTCTCATTTTAATTATCAACGTCTTAAATATTTTAATTCTTATACCTTGACTTTAGAAGACATGGTTGGGGAGAATCCTCATCCAAATATTTTTAGCTTTTTACATGACATAGGTTTTATCCATCACATATAATTGTATATAGTATTCATTCATAATGTTTTGACTCATTTCACTTTTTTACCATATTATATATCTGATTTTCTATCTTGAGTTTGGCATAATATGTCCCATGAGGACTCAATGCCACAAAACCATATCCAATCCAATCCCAATATTCCTACTCACCCCTCCAATAGACAAAACTCACATGGTACGATTATTGATTTTGCTCTTTTTAAAAATATTCCTTTCCCTCACTCCATCGAAACAATCACTGAGCTTACTTCTGTGACCACCTCCGAATCATTTTAAAAATCGACCTTATCAATTTTAACAGAACATCTAACGAATTTTTCTATACTAATTGGCAAAAATTTCACGATTTACTTAAAACCAAACCTCTTCCTCCTATCCATATTACCAATTCCAACGACGCTGACAGCAAAATTCTATCCCTTACTAATCACTTAAACGAAACCCTCATTGAAGCTTCTTCTAAAAAATTCAAACCTACCCCTATCTTTCTCCCTAAAGAAATTCTAAACAAAATTAAACTTCGCAACTTTTTTCGACGCCGCTGGCAAGAAACTAAAAACCCTAACTTCAAAAATAGTTATTACTCCCTTTGTAACTCTATTAAAACCCTTATTCGCTCCCACTCTAACGAAAAATTCCATCAACATATTGAATCTCTCTCCACCGAAGACGGTTCCATATGGAAGAAAACTAAAGCCCTCAAAAACAATAATTACAACCTCCCTCCCCTTAATACTCCTAACGGGCCCGCCCTCTCTAAAATCCAAAAGGCCGAAGCTATCGCTGACAGCCTTGAGGATCAATTTAAACTGAATTCTAATATTGATAACCCTGACATTACTCAAATTGTCCACACTGATATTCAACTTTTTAACTCCACCCCCATTCAAAATTCTCTCGAACCTGCAAAAGGATCCGAAATTGCAGACTTTATTAAAAATGTTAAAACTAAAAAAACTCCTGGTAAAGACCTTATTTCGAACAAAATGCTTAAAAATATCCCTCTTAAAATTCTCTTCTTTATTACTATTATCATCAATGCTATTCTTTATCAAAAACATTTTCCCTCTTTTTGGAAAAATGCTATTGTTGTCCCTATTCACAAACCTAACTCCTCCCCTTCCGAACCTCAAAACTACCGCCCTATCTCTCTTCTCAGCGCTTTCAGCAAAATTTATGAATTTATCATTTTAAAAAGACAATCAATACATCGTATCAAACAATATTCTCATTCCCGAACAATTCGGATTTAGACACAAGCACAGCACTGTCCATAAACTACTTAGAGTTACCGAGTTCGTTCATCACGGACTCAGCAACTCCGCCCACACTGGCATCCTTTTCCTCGATATCGCCAAAGCCTTTGACCGTGTTTGGCACGAAGGGCTCCTCCACAAACTCATCAAGCTCAAAGTCCCACCCCAACTTATTAAAATTATCCAAAACTTCCTTTCTCAACGCACCTTCCAAGTTAAAGTCAACCCCACCCTTTCTAATCATCGTTCTATCCAAGCAGGTGTTCCTCAGGGTTCTCTCCTTTCACCCCTTCTTTTTAACATCTACATCAATGACATCCCTACTGGACCCAGGACTTCTCTCGCTATTTATGCTGATGATACCGCCATCATGTACCAAAACAAAAATAGGAGATTTCTTATTAAGCAAATTCAAAATTATGTCGACAAACTCCAGCTCTGGCTCACCAACTGGAAAATAAAAATTAATGCCTCTAAATGTGCACTCCTAATATTTTCTAACAAATCTCCATCTCAACTTCAGCCCCCAGGGGCATTCCTTCTTTAGGTTTGTACGGGCTTCACAACCCCGGGGTACCTGAGTGATCTCCCCTCTTTTCGTTCTTCTTCTCCTCCTCTACCCTTCGCTTTTTGCTTTTTCTTCCTCCCTCGTTGTGGTTGCCTCTTTGGAGGTGAGGGCTCCCCTTGAGAAGCTTTTCGCCACTCTGTTGCTTTCAGCTCCTCTTGGGGATTATATCACCCACGTGTTTGCCGTGCGTGGAGACCCGCGTCCCTGGAAAAGGGGATCCTGGTAGTTGAGGGGCGATATACAGACCCAATACACTGCTTCGGCCCTCGCTTCAGGTAAACGGGAGGTGTGCATTGGTCCCGTGTACATCAATCGGCTGGTCAATTTTCGGCTAGGGCTAAGCAATCGGCCACTTACTGGACATCTCGCTAAGGGTGGAGGCTGTCTCAGGGGTGCGCCGTGCGCGTATAGTCACCGACAAGCGCCGGTGCAGTTGTCTGTATCCCCGTGTAGGACTCCGTGGTGGGTGGTGCTGTTGGTGACCGAATTTTCTCTTTTTTTTTTCTATGATGGAAAATACTAATAATTCTTCTCCCCCTCGAGGGGAGCAACAAATGAAAATCAATATTTCAAACGCTCGATTCTTCTTAGTTAAACTTCTTAACAACTCTCTTAGTTCGAACCCCATACAAAACTCTTTTTCTTCTGTTTCACCGTTCTTGATTCATAAGACATTTCAATCTTTTATAGGCAATACTAAATCCATTAAAAAACTTCGTTCCGGGGATCTCCTGGTCGAAGTCTCAACTGAAACACAGGCAAATTTACTATCTAACGCAAACACTCTTGGTTCTTTTACCGTTGCTGTATCTCCTCATTTTTCACTCAATACCTCACGCGGCGTGATCTCCGAACCGGACCTTCTTTTTTCTCCAGAAGAAGAAATCCTGGAAAATATTCGTGATCAGCATGTAGTTGGTGTTCGTCGTATTACAATACGTCGTGATGGGAATATCCTTCCCACGAAACATTTAATATTGACGTTTGACACACCAACCCTGCCTACACGAATCACAGCTGCATATCTGAGCTGCCCAGTCCGAGCTTATGTCCCGAATCCTCTTCGCTGCTTCGGCTGCCAGAGTTTCGGACATTCGAAAATCTCCTGTCGCAGCCAGATGAAATGTGCCCGTTGCGGTGATGTGGGTCACGAGAGTGACGGCTGCTCCGCTTCGGCTCATTGCGTTAACTGTGGAGGAAACCATCCCTCATTTTCCAGGACCTGTCCTAAATGGGTTCTCGAGAAAGAAATTCAATCTGTGAAGATTGCACAAAAAATTTCTTATCCCGAGGCCCGAAAAATAGTAGATTCTCGAACCCCCAAAACAGGAATATCATATTCAACAATAGTTAAAAAAACATATCATACCATAGCCACACAAACAGAACCTTCTTCAGCAATCATTACATCCAATAAAAACTCATCACCTTCCAAAAACAATATTTCAACTTCCAAATCTAACTCACCTAAACAATCCGCCAAACAATCATCTGCCACATCCTCAAAAAATACCGACGCTAATTCTCAAATTCCAATATCGAAGGATCAAACCAAACATACACTTAAAAGACCTAAAACTGATGGCTCTACTACAAAGCATAAAAGTTCTAAACATATAAAAAACTTACAAAAAACTTCTAAACATCTACTTCGGCATGCGGCTGAAGAATTAGAACTAAGACTCCATGCGTCGGATTTTTCGGAGGACGACGCAGATATAGAAGTAGATTCGTCGTGAATCTAATTCCCCTTTTAAACAAAATTACTTCCTTTGTCTCATGGAACTGTCGTGGTTTCCGATCTAAAATAGATGACATAAAAACGATTGTATCTTCTTACCATCCAGCGTGTGTGGCTCTTCAGGAAACTTTCTTGAAGCCCTCCCACACATGCAAGATACGCAGGTATAGTTGCATTAGAAAAGATCATGATGCTGGTACTACAGTGTCTGGAGGTGTGTGCATTTTAACTTCACACGATTTTCCCAGCACTATAGTTACACTTCGCACATCTGTACAGGCTCTAGCCGTAAGAATACACATTCATTCTCTTGTTACAGTCTGCTGCCTATACCTGCCACCACATGTTGTCATTACACAAGAGGAACTAAATGGCCTGATATTTCAGCTTCCAGTCCCTTTTATTCTGCTTGGTGACCTGAATGGTCATAGTACCCTGTGGGGAAGTGATAGTGCGAACCGTCGAGGGCAACAGATTGAAAAGTTGATAACAGATCACGCTCTCTGTTTGCTCAATAACGACGAGAAAACGCACTTTCACGAACCCACGAGAACTTTCCATTCAGTTGACTTAGCTATTTGTTCTCCAACGCTCCTTCCGTTGTTGAATCTCGTAGTAGGGAGTGATTTGCATAACAGCGATCACTTCCCCCTTTTCGTCTCGCATGATAGTAGTGTCAGAGTGCACCAACCACCTACCTACTTATATCATCGAGCGGACTGGGTTACATTTTCACAACTAGCTGTCGTTACGGAAACAATGGTTAATATGGATGACATTAACATCGCTGTCAACAATGTCACCGACGCAATTATTAAGGCTGCTGATATAACCATTCCCAAACGTTCCTCTCAACCACGCAGTATATGTAAGCCATGGTGGAACATCGAATGCCAAACTGCTTACAAGAGACAAAAGAAGCTGTGGGATATATTTCGGAGGTACCCGACTACTACCAACCTGGTCGCATTTAAAAACGCCAAGGCCTTTGCTCGCAAGGTGAGACGTCAGAGCCAGAGAGAATCTTGGATTAGATACGTCTCCTCAATAACATCCTCAACATCAAGCAAGCAGTTGTGGAGGAAAGTGAAAGCAGCCAATGGTCTATATCGAGAATCGACCATTCCGATATTAGAAACCACGGCTGCTGTATACTCATCTCCACATGACATTGCCAACGTCATTGGAGAGGCTTTTGCACTAGTGTCGAGCTCCGACTCTTACCGTCCTGCTTTTCAAGCGACAAAGAGTCGAGCTGAACGAACACTTCTTAATTTTAAGAGCAGAATAAACCTCTCCTATAACTGTGAGCTTATGATGTTTGAATTGAAGAAGGCGTTATCTCAAGCCCATAACACCAGTCCTGGGCCGGACGGAATCACATATTATATGCTTCCTCGTCTTTCATCAGATTCTTTAAACAGCATTCTTATCCTTTTTAACAGAATCTGGAATGAAGGAAAATTTCCCAATTCCTGGCAAGAAAGCATCGTGATTCCGATCCCGAAGCCTGGAAAGGACCCAAAAGATCCTCTGAGCTATCGTCCAATTGCCTTAACGAGCTGCCTATGTAAAACCCTGGAACGTATGGTCAATGCCCGTCTCGTTTATGTACTGGAGAAAAACAAGTGCATCCCTCCGCACCAGAGTGGCTTCCGTAAAGGTAGATCCACTCTTGATAATACCATCTATCTCGAACGGCAAATTCGTAATGCCTTTGTGCGAAGGAATCACTTAGTTTCTATCTTCTTCGACATTGAGAAGGCATATGACCGTACATGGCGATACGGTATCCTTCGAAATATGTTTGATTTTGGTTTCAAAGGTAACTTACCTCTTTTTATTCAGAATTTTTTATCCTCGAGACTCTTTAGAGTACGTGTTGGAAATATTTTATCAGATCATTTTATTCAGTCTGAGGGAGTCCCTCAGGGATCTGTTTTAAGTGTCACCCTTTTTATTATTCATATCAGCAACATACTTCATGCACTTCCTCCATCAATTCATGCTTCATTATATGTCGATGATTTGCAGATATCATGCCAGGGATCAGATATGCGATTGATCGAGCGACAACTTCAGACAGCTGTCAACAATCTTGTCAAGTGGTGTGATCAGAACGGCCATACATTATCTACAAGTAAGAGTAGATGTGTCCATTTCTGTCGGAAACGGGGTCTACATCCAGATCCACAAATACACATTCGCAATATTTTAATACCCGTAGTCAATGACATAAAATTCCTCGGAGTAATATTTGACCGTAGACTCACCTTTCTTCCACATATATTATATTTGCGAGGGAAGTGTGAGAAAATATTAAACATCCTCAGGGTGTTATCAAACACATCTTGGGGAGCGGATCGTGTCTCACTGCTCCGAGTGTATCGGTCTCTCATCTTGTCTAGAATTGACTACGGTAGCATTGTGTATGGGACTGCGAATATCTCTGCTCTACGGAAATTGGACACAGTTCACCATTCTGCTCTGAGAATTTGTTCTGGTGCATTTCGCACATCACCAGTCCAGAGTCTCTATGTGGTATGTAATGAAATCCCTCTTGACTTACGGCGCAAGAAGTTGTCTGCTAATTATTACTTTAAGATCTTATCAACGCAATCTCATCCTTTGAAGAGCATGTCTCTCGACCCCGGTTTGAATCGGCTTTATCTTGCCCGTTCTACTCATATACGTCCCTTCTTTGAACGGACAAAAGCTATTGTCAACGATTTGAACCTAAGTGACGTTGTGACCCACATAAACGATACATTTCTCTTTCCACCTTGGGATGTACCGCATATAACGTTTCTTAACCCTTTCGCTAAATACAATAAATCTGACACTGCTCCAGCTGTTTTTCAACAGTTATATTATTTACACCGCTGTCAATACAACAATTACAAACCAGTTTTTACTGATGGGTCCAAAGGAATAGGATATGTGGGCTGTGGAATTGTCTTTCAAGACTGCACATACAGTTATAGCCTACATCGATCCTGCTCTGTATACACTGCTGAGGCCGTAGCAATTTATCACGCTCTTCAGCATATGAATTCTTACAACCACCGTACTTTCTGTGTATACACTGACAGCATGAGTGTCTTACAACAACTGGAGCAATATACCATCACTTGCCATTCTGTCGTGTCGGATATATTTACCATTTTACGCACGTTGAAGAGCAGGGGTTTTGATATTATTTTCTGTTGGGTCCCGAGTCACGTGGACATCAAAGGTAATGAGCTTGCTGACAGTGCTGCGAAAGCAGCCTCCGTTACACTGCAGCAGGCCGTTCCTTTTACTGACACCAAGATGTCCACAAAGGAAACTTTGAATTCGTTATGGCAAGAATGTTGGGATCTTCAAATCCACAATAAGCTCCATTCCATCAAACCATTTATTCATCCATGGCCATCAGCACCCATGCGAAGGAGTGACGTCAAATTGACTCGGCTTCGTATTGGACATACTCGTTTCACTCATCGTCATCTGTTTCTGGGAGAGAGCGTCCCAAATTGTAATTCGTGCTCCACCCCTTTTACTGTAGATCATGTTTTGATTGTCTGTCCTGTTTTTAATTATCAACGTCTTAAATTTTTTAAAAGTACTTTTTTAAATCTGCGAGATTTGATTGGGGAAAATCCCCATTCAAACCTTTTTGCATTTTTACATTCAGTTGGTTTTTTAAATCTCATATAGCGCTTTTATCCATCACAATACTTTTCTAATCTATTATTTATATGCTATTTAAATGTTTTACTGTATTGTTCATCAGACTGCTTTAATTAAAAAAAAAAAAAAACTATTTCAGATCATGATGTATTATTTTCCCTCACGAATACTTTTTATATTCATTTTATGACGAAATAAATCATGTATCATGTTGCGCAAGACATAAATCTACCTTTTATTTAAATAATTTTATATTTACATTGATTTTATTTATTTTTATCTTGCGTTTGGCGCAGTTTGTCCGCTTTTGGACCTTGCGCCATAAAACCCCAAAATCCAATCCAATCCATCTCAACTTCAAAACATTAAATTCTACAACGAACCGCCCCCAGGGGCATTCCTTCTTTAGGTTTGTACGGGCTTCACAACCCCGGGGTACCTGAGTGATCTTTTCTCCCTTTCGTTCTTCCTCTCCTCTACCCTTAGCTTTTTGCTTTTTCTTCCTCCCTCGTTGTGCTTGCCTCTTCGGAGGTGTGGGCTCCCCTTGAGAAGCTTTTCGCCAGTCTCTGCTCCCAGCTCCTCTTGGGGATTATATCACCCACGTGTTTGCCGTGCGTGGAGACCTGTGTCTTCGGAAAGGGTGATCCTGGTGATTGAGGGACAACATAACGCCCCAATACATTGCTTCGGCTCCTGCTTCGAATAAACAGGAGGTGTACTCTGGTCCCAGTACATTGATCGGCTGGTGGGTATATCCTGCTAGGACTAAGGACCTGCTCACCAACTAGCTCCTCAGGGCAGTCATAGAGGTGAGTTGGGTCCGTATAGTCCCTGGCTAGCACCGGTACAGTAGCCTGTATCCCCTCGTTGGACTCCGTGGTGGGTGGTGCCGCCGGGGACTGAAATTTTATTATTTAACCATGGAAAATCAAAAATCAACTTCTCCTTCAGTGGAGCACTTAACTACCAATAATAATGAAACTAATATACCAGAACACAAATTTTTTATAATAAAAAGTAACGTTGGTAATTTAAAAAACATATCGGCTATTCTACTACATAAAACTATTTTAGGAATGGTTGGAGATACAAAAACCATAAAAAAAAACCCTAGCAGGAGATGTGCTTATTGAAGTTTCTAATAAGTCCCAGGCCATAAATATACAAAAATTAAATTCCATCGGTTCAATAGAAGTCACTGTTACACCCCACAAAAATTTAAATTCCTCTCGAGGCGTAATTTCGGAAGCTGATTTAGTCCATGATACTGAACCAAACATCTTGGAATCCTTGTCAAAACAAAATGTAATTAATGTCAGAAGAATAACTATTCAACGAAACGGTCAAAGAATACCCACCAAACACTTAATACTAACTTTCAACACCCCAAATCTACCCAAACATGTTAAAATAGCCTATATGAATTGCCCAGTACGACCTTTCATTCCTAACCCAGTCCGTTGTTTTAAATGTCAGAGATTCGGCCACTCTTTTCTTGCTTGCCGTGGCAAAGAAACCTGTGCGAAATGCTGTAGTACAGAACATAAGACCGATGTCTGTACTACATCATCCCTTTGCTGTGTCAACTGCAAAGGTGAACATCCAGCTTTTGCCAGGTCTTGCCCTAAATTTCAAACAGAAAAGGAAATTCAAACAATAAAAGTCCAACAAAACATTTCATTTCCCGAAGCACGAAAAATTGTTAATGATCGCACCCCAAAACCTGGAATATCATACTCTTCAATAGTAAAAAAAACCTTCACAACTATCGGTACTCAAACCGATGTAACTATTTTTAAGCCATCTGCCCAACATAAAACTTCAATGTACCAACCTATAACGCCTCTTTTTTCTAAAGCATCAGCTACAACCTCAACAAATACAAAACACATAAATCAACCAAATCGATCCTTAAATACTTCTTTAAAAAGAGCCATATCATCCGAACAAAACAATATCAAAATAGCTCTAAAAGTACTTCTCAAACCTCTCTTCAACCTGACGTTTCATCCAGAAACTTGATAACTAATCCTTCCACCAACGACCTCATAAATCTATATAACACTGAAAGCGATATTTCATCTGTAGAGAGTGATGGCTTGGAGACTTCGCCACCCAAGTCCAAGAGGGATCTTCGACAAGACAGATCTCGTCCTAGGACGAGAAAACACAAGTAGTTTTCTCTTTTCTTTTATCCTTTATTTTTATGGCTTCCTTTCTTTCCTGGAACTGCCGGGGTTTTCGTCAAAAAATTGATGATTTAAAACACATCATAAACAATCACAAGCCAGCTGCTATCGCCCTCCAGGAGACCTATTTAAGAAGCACCGATTCCACCAACATTCCCTACTTCACAATATTCAGAAAAGACTACGATGATGGCCAAAGAGCATGTGGAGGTGTTGCTTTGCTTGCCTCCCATGTTTTTCCAGTCACTCAAATTAATCTTAAAACAAATCTACAAGCTGTTGCTGTAAGACTTCATGTCAATATCTTAATTACAATATGCAATTTATACTTACCTCCTAACACCCATGTCGCCACTTCTGAATTAAATAATTTGATAGATCAACTTCCACAACCATTCATTATACTTGGTGACCTAAATGGCCATCATATTCTTTGGGGCAGTTCAGACATTAATAATAGAGGCAAACAAATTGAAAAAATAATAACAGACAATGATTTATGTATTATGAATAACGGCCAACCTACCTACTTTCATTCACCTTCACTTACTTGTCATTCAATAGATCTCGCAATTTGCACTCCTTCAATTTTACCATTTTGGACCTTTTCTGTGGATTCTTACCTTTACAATAGCGACCATTATCCAATTAAACTTAAATATGAAGGCCAATACCAACCTCACACTGACAGCCAATCCAAATATATTTTTGAAACTGCCAACTGGCCACTCTTTACTAGCCTCGCAGATATTACTAACACGGGAGAAACTGATGACATCGATGCAGTTACTAATAAAATAACAAATATAATTATAGCTAGTGCTGACGCTTCCATTAAAAAAGTTATTAATGCCCCTAAAAAACAGAAGAAGCCTTGGTGGAATGACGATTGTAGCGATGCTTACCGTAAACAAAGGAAGTCCTGGAATATCTTCAATAGATATCCAACCACACAGAGAAAACTTTATTATTTACAAAAAAACAAAAGCGGCATTTCGAAAAATACAACGACGTAGTAAGAGGGATTCTTGGATAAATTATGTCAATAGTATAAATAATAAGACCACCAGTAAACAGTTATGGAGCAGAATTAAAAGAATTTCCGGTGTTTACCCCAATAGACAAATTCCTATTCTTGAAAATAATAATGTAATACTATCGGCACCCAAAGACATAGCAAACACAATTGCTTCATGTCTTTCCGAAATATCCAGCTCCAACAACTACACTGAAAGTTTTAAGAAAATGAAAGTCGCATCTGAAAAGAATAAAGTTAATTTTACCTCAAACCGTATACTATCTTATAATTGTGATTTTACTTTTCCCGAATTGACAAAGGCTTTATCCTTAGTTCACAAATCAACCCCTGGCCCAGATAATATTAGTTACATCATGCTCAAACATCTATCCAATAGTTCTTTAAATTATCTCCTGAAGTTTTATAACAGAATTTGGACCGAGCACACTTTTCCGCAGTCATGGCGATATGCTACTATAATACCCATACTGAAACCGAACAAAGACCCCAAGAATCCTTCGAACTACCGTCCAATAGCCTTGACAAGCTGCGTATGCAAAGTTCTCGAAAAGATGGTCAACGCAAGGCTAATGTATATTTTAGAAAAAGATAAATGTCTCTCCCCTCTTCAAAGTGGCTTCAGAAAAAACCGTTCTACTATTGACAATCTTGTTGCTTTCGAATCTGTAATCAGAAATGCATTCGTAGAAAATAAACATCTCGTCTCAATTTTCTTCGACATCGAAAAAGCTTATGATCGAACGTGGAGACATGGAATTTTAAAAGACATTTTTAAAAATGACATAAGAGGAAATCTGCCTATTTTTATTCAAAATTTTTTAGAGAAACGATATTTTAAAGTACGGATTGGATCAATTTTTTCAGATGTTTTTATTCAAGAGGAGGGAGTGCCACAGGGCAGTGTTTTAAGTGTTACTTTATTTATTTTAAAAATTAATGATATTGTTTCTCAATTGCCGCCATCAGTTAAAGGTCTTATTTACGTTGACGATCTGCAAATTTCATGCGCAGCTAAAGTCATTCGTTTAGTAGAGAGACAACTTCAACAGGCAGTAAATAATATCACTCATTGGACTAACGAAAATGGTTTCAGTTTCTCACCTTCAAAAACCGCGTGTGTTCATTTTTGTAAAAAACGAAATCTTCATCTTGACCCTGAAATATTTTTCAAAGATATTTTAATTAATGTTGTGGACAATTTTAAATTTTTAGGCATCATATTTGACAAGAAGTTGACTTTTCAACCGCATATTTTAAATCTACGCAAACGTTGTGAAATAGCTCTTAACATCTTACGAGTTTTATCTAAGTTATCATGGGGATCTGACCGAGCTTGTCTTTTAAAAATATACAGAGCTTTAATACGATCTAAATTAGATTACGGCTGCGTGGTGTATGGTTCAGCCAGAAAATCTGCTCTACAAACACTGAACACTATTCACCACACAGCTTTACGTTTATGTTCTGGTGCCTTCAGGACTTCACCCGTAAGCAGCTTATATTTGGACAATTTTGAACCTTCTCTGGACTTAAGGCGACATTTGTTGTCCTTAGAATATTATTTTAGAATTTCCTCAATACCTCATCACCCATTGCATACCATTCATCACAGTCCATATTTAAAACGCCTTTATCAAGCAAAAACATCCTTCATCCCTACATTCCATTTAAGAATGCTGGATTTGATGGACGGATCCGAAATATCTTCACTTGTCGTCACCCAGAAAAAACTTTATTATTTCTCTCCTTGGTTTAATCATAATTTTGTATTTCAAAACCCCTTCAAAGATTTTTATAAGGCAGATACATCTGATATTATTTACAAACAACTCTTTCAAAACCATACAGAAAAATACTCTAATTTCATTCATATTTATACCGACGGATCTAAAAGGGCTAATTATGTTGGAGCTGCGTTCACTATTAATCACTCTGTTCACAGTTTTAAACTTCATTCTTCATGTTCTGTTTTTACCTCTGAAATCATGGCCATATATAAAGCATTAGAATATATATCGGATCATTCTCATAAAAAATGTATTATTTTTACAGATTCATTAAGTGTTTTACAGTCATTGAAACATCCTGATCATTCCAGTCATCCCGTTGTTTTAGAGTCATCAAAAAGAATTTATCATCTTTTATCCAAAAATTTTAACTTGTTATTTTGTTGGATCCCATCTCATGTTGGGATATCTGGAAATGAATTAGTTGACAAAGCCGCTAAATCGGCCGTAAATAATTTTAATCATACCATTCCTTATCGTGACCTAAAATCTATCATTTACACATTTTTACAAGACAAATGTCAAAACGAATGGAATGAGCAAACCGAGAATAAACTTCACTTTATTAAACCAAATATAACGCAATGGCAGTCACCAGATCAAAGACGGCAGCAGGTAATACTAACACGTCTCCGTATTGGACACTAGGATCACCCATAGACACCTCCTCCTCGGAGAAGATCATCCCATATGTAATTACTGCATTTGTCCACTAACAGTAAAACACATTTTAATTGAATGCTCTCATTTTAATAGGCAACGACTTAAGCATTTTAATTCTTATACCTTGGTTTTAGATGACATGATCGGAGAGAATCCTCATCCAAATATTTTTAGCTTTTTACATGACATTGTTTTTACCCATCACATATAATTTTATGTAGTATTCATTCATTATATTTTGACTCATTTCACTTTTTTATTATATTATATATTTGATTTTTTATCTTGAGTTTGGCATAATATGTCCCAAGAGGACTCAATGCCAGAAAATCATATCCAATCCAATCCAATCTGTCAGTAAGATAGGAGATTATAAGTTTAATTAGAGGGTCGGGGAATTTATAATGGATGAGTTTGTAGATAATGCCTCTTTTATCCAAACTTTGTCGAAAGCCTTTGCGATGTCGAGGAAAACTGCTCCAGTATATTTATTTTCTTCAGAGCCTTGCTTGATGTATTCAACTACTCTGAGCAGTTGGTGTGTGGTTGACAGTTTTGGAGTGAATCCGAATTGTTGTGGCATCATGATGTTGTTTTTAATTAGGTGGTCTTTATATTTGTCAAGGATGATGGATTCAGCAATTTTGCTGAGTGTCGAAAGAAGGGATATTGGCCTGTAGTTTACAGGAAGAGTTTTGTCTTTTCCTGGTTTCAGGATAGGAGTAATGGTAGCAGTTTTCGATATTTGGGGAAAAATGTTGAGTGCAAGCATCTGATTGATGATTTTAGTAATGATGAAGATAATTTTGATAGGGAGTTTCTTCAGAGCTTTGTTTGTAATTTTGTCAAGGCCAGGAGCTTTTTGGATTTTGAGAGATTTGATGAGTGTGAGGATTTGGGAGGGGGTTATAGGTTCAATACTGTCAGTGTGTGTTGAGTTCATGAAATTGCGAATGGAGTCTTGTACTAAAGTTTCTGTATGTTGGTCGTGTAAGTCATTCTCATGGAATTGTGTTTCATAGTTGTCAGCGAGGGCTTCTGCTTTGTCCATGTTTGAAAGGGCTAGACCAGATGGGCTGTTAAGGGGTGGCATTTGGGTGAATTTTTTCTTCGCCGATTTGGCGTGCTTCCAAAGAGTTCCATCTTCGCAGTTTAGACTTGAAAGATGGTCATTCCAAGTCTGATTTTTATAGGCTTTAATTTCTTTACGAATAAGTGATTGAGTTTTGTTAAGATTAGTTTTTAAAATGGGGTCTCTGGTTTGTTGCCAGAGTTTTTTCTGTTGGTTTCTTATTTTGAAGAGATCAGTTATTTGTTTTGGGATGTAAGTTTTCTGTTTGCTGTCAATAGGTTTGGAAGCAGATTGATGAGCAAGTTTGATTTTGTTAGTGAGATTGTTGATTGTTTCATTTAGATCTTCACCATTTGTTATGTTTGGGAGTGTGTAGGGAGTGTTGCTTTGAATAATGTTGGAGAATTTGGCCCAGTTAGTGGAGACGGCTCTAGTTTGTGTTGGTATAGAGACCATTAGTTCGAAGTCCAAAATGATAGGGTTATGGTCTGAGGATAGTTCAGGGATAGATTTAATCTCAAAGGGATAGCCGAAACCCTTTAGAAGGGCCAAGTCGATGGTTGAAGCACTGTTTTTACCATATCGGGTATGTGTTTGGGGGGCTGCAAGTTCGATACCTTGTCGAGTGATGTAATTATAGAGGGCATGGCCAGTTCCGTTATTGAAGTGAGAATTCCATTTGGTATGTCGAGCATTAAGGTCACCGCATAATATAGTGTCATTGTGAGAAGAGAATAGAGCATCAAGATCCTCAATTAGAAATTCGATTGGGATTCCGTTAGGAATGTAGGTAGAGATGAGAGTAAGCGGATTTTGATCCTTCATAGTGATAGAAATTAACGTAGCTTCAATTCTTTTTAGATTAGGTGTAGGGATGTGGTGGTGAGCAATGGTGTTTTTGATAAATATGGCAGTACCTCCATGTCGCAGAGTGCTGGGGGAGATTTTGTCAGTGCGGTAGCAGATGTAATTTGCAATGTAAATTTTGTAAATTGGGCTCAGGTGGGTTTCTTGTAGGAGAATAAGATCGGGGTTGTACTCGTTTACGAAGTTTCTCAGTTCGTCAATACGATGTATTATGCCATTGGCGTTCCAGAAGCAGATTCGCAAGCCGTGTTTTTGTTTATTCATGATTGTTTGTATTTGCTGTGCCTTCCATAAGTGCATTAATTAAGTGGAAAAATTTGTCTAAGGTGTTTGGGATAGCCCTGATTTCTTTAATTATTTCCGGGAGACCCTTGATTTGTTTAAATAAGTCAGTTATATCTTTAATCAGTTGGAAGCTCTCTCTGAGGTCCGTGTAATCAAAGTTTTGGGAGGTTGCTTCTGGTTGGTGGTATGGTTTTGGACGCGCGTTCTGATTCGTTCTTGGGTTTTGGTAGAAATTTGGAATCGAGTTCTGGTCATTTAGGTTGTTTGCCTGCCTGGGATTCAGAGCTCCCGCATAGGACAGACCTTCGAAAGATCGTCTGGAATTAAATGTAGTTCTGGTTTTGTTAGTTTGATTGTGGGGGGGTGGATTCTTTGGAAATTTTATGCAGCCTTTCCAGGACGCGATATGTCCGTATTCAAAGCAGTTTATGCATTGGGGATTAATTTGTTTGGGGAGTATGCATTCTCCGGTTCTGTGAGCTTCAGCACATTTCAGACATCGTGTTTGCATTCTGCAGTTAGCGCTACTGTGTCCGAATAAATTACAGTTGTAGCACTGCGAGGGACCTTTGGTTCCTCTGTAGTGCTCAACCGTAATTGTCATGTACAGGCATTCTGACATTTCATAGATTTGCTCCCAGTTGGGAGATCTAATTAAAGTGATTAAAAACATGGGGAGGGGATCTTTAGTTTTATACTTAGTCATTTGCGCGATTCTTTCAAATGTGAATCCTTTGGATTCCAAGTCCATTCCGATGTCCGAGATTAAAGTGTCTCTTGGGAGACCTTTGATAACAATTTTTGCTGGTCTTTGATTTCTGGGGGTGGTTATGAAGTAATCGATTTTTTCGTCAGTTAGGTATTTTGTGAGTAATCTGTACTCATCTTCGGTGGCAACATTGGCCTTTAGAAATTCACCAGATAGTTTGCATGTGGGAAGAAAATTAATTTTTTCTTTCATTTCGGACAGAATAACGTTGTGTTGTTTTCCTGGTCTGATATGGATGGGAGGGATTTTAGGTTTGGTTGGTTCGTCCATGGCTTCTTCGAGCTGTTCGAAGCTGTTAGCAGTATTAATGCTTTCATTAGATGTAGCTTTTATCAAATTAGTTTTGGCAATTAGCCTTTTCGGGGGAACAACAAAATCACTCATGGCGTTAGGTTTTTTGATCGCGGAATTATCGCGGT
Source organism: Metellina segmentata (assembly GCA_947359465.1). Lineage (NCBI taxonomy): Eukaryota > Metazoa > Arthropoda > Arachnida > Araneae > Tetragnathidae > Metellina > Metellina segmentata. Next base: position 10,981,988 of record OX375883.1, read on the forward strand.
CCTGAGGATTGTTAATATAAGAGATGTGAGGTGTTTTGTATTGGATGTTGTTAAGGGTGTTAGAAAATTTTGTCCAATTGGGACGAAAGACACCAGCGTGTCCACTCGGGGAGTGCACTTGTGTGTCAAAAAACAATATCACTGGGTTATGATCACTGGATAGCTCAGAGAGCGAGTCCGTAGTGTGATGATAGGGAAAATTCCTAATAAACGCCAGGTCAATTGTAGACGCACAAGCGGGTCCATAACGGGTGGGTTTGTCGGGTGCAGCTATCTCTAATCCTGCATTAATCGCAAAAGAGTAGAGTTGTGTTCCTTGTCTATTAGTTCTGCTGCAGTTCCAACGTATGTTATGTGCATTCATGTCTCCTGCAATAATAATGGAACGGTTAAGTCCAAGAAGGGATTCAAAATCCCAAGTAAAAGTGGTAGGAGCATTGTTTTTTACATAAATGGAGACCAGTGTTAGGGGAGGGATGCGGGGGTGTATAGTAACTGTGATTGCAGTGGCTTCACATGAGTGTAGCCTGGGTAGTGTAACTCTATAATGTGGAATAGAGTTTTTTATGTAAATTCCGGTACCGCCGCCGCGGCCAACAGATCTTGGTGTTGCATGGAGAGTGTAGTTTGGCAGCTTGGCTTTTTCGCCGAATTTTAGGAACGTTTCCTGGACTAACAGGGCATCGGGAGTGTGCTCATTGACAAAGTCACGTAATTCGTAGATCTTATTACGGATTCCTTGCGAATTCCAGTAGCACAGTTTCAGACCGGTAGAGGGGGCGCTCAACATGAGGCATTGAAATTTATATTATTGAGCAGTACAAATAATTTGTCTGCAGGGGATTCCGTAGAACGAAGTTGAGCCAGAAGTTGGCCGATATTAGGGATGCAATTAAGAATCTGTTTGATTTCCTTAAGGAGCGCAAACAGTTCGGTCATTTCACCTGCGGGGGGGATAGTTGAACCGGTCTGGATCTGGTGAGACTCAGGTTGCGTGGAGTGCGAGACTGCAGGAGCCGCCGTGGTTTGGACCTGTGATGGTCTAAGAGCTTGAGCATAGCTAGTGCCGGTTGCGGCAAGTTTAGTTTGGAATGTCCTTGGTCTTGGGACATTTGGACAACCCCTGTAGTTTGCAGTGTGGGGTTCCCCACAGTTGGCACACTTAGGTTTGGATTTACGGTTCGTACACAACTTAGCGTTGTGGCTACCACCGCAGATGACACATTTGGTCGGCAGTTTGCAGTTCGCACTCGAGTGATTGAAGAGCTGGCAATTGTAACATTGCGGTGCCCCTTGTCGACTTATGAATTTTTCGACGGTGACAATTACGTTCATGAATTCCGTCATTTCAAATATTTCCCCTGTATGGTCAAAGGGGTGCAGTTGTATTTGAAAGATAGGGAGCAACTTTTTGTCCCTAAATCGCTTCAGTTGTGAAACTTGGATGGGTTTAATGCCCAAGTTTTCCAATTCACTTTTTATGTCTCTGCTGAGAGTGCATTGTGGAAGGCCTTTTATGACGACCTTGACCGGCCGCTCGTTCTTTACGCAGCGATAAAAGTACTGAATGTTGTTATCGTCAAAGTACTTGGTGATAGCTCGATGTTCATCAGTTGATCTTGGGTAGATGTTGAGCATCTCACCCGATAATTTGCCGATAACGGCGGGAATTTTCAATTGTATGGATAGCCTATCCAGTACAGTTTTAAAGTTCTTATCAATTTTAACTATTATCGGAGGAACCTTGGTTGCAACCGGAGTCTCATCGGCTATGTCGCTTGTAATTGATTGACTGTCAATTAATTCAGGATCTGCTTCCTGTGATTGTTGAGTTTGAGGTGCGGGGTCAGTAGTACGTTGTTTTTTGGGAGGATTTCCCTTAACAGGTTTGCGATTATTGGTCTTTTTAGCTTTCGCTATATGCATTTTTTCCTGGGCAGCAAGAGAAAGAAAATCGCACTGATGCTTACCATCAGCGAGCCTGGTGTGGAAGTATTCCAATCTGGCGGTGTTGATTTCTAGTTCAACATCTGTTGAACTCATCTCCATGACTTTGGACATCATCTCAACGTATCTAGCGGTGATGTGTATTTCCGCTTCGCATTTCTCCAGTTTTTCAAGGATGTCCTCGTAGGACGCCGTTTTCAGCCATTCGTTCTGTGTCTCCGAGATATCCATCTCAGCTGGAGTACCCAGCTCCGACATAGTTGCAATAAATCAGGGTTATCGTAAAGAACTAACCAAGATGTAAGCAGATAATGATAGTCCTGAAAAGGACTGTTCGGTGCAAAAATATCGTCGGCTCTTGGAGCAACAGTATGGCACGTCCGACCTCGATGTGGGCAGGACTCGGAATCATCAGAAAATGAGTTGCGTGTAACTGAACTGATTCATGATGGATATCGCAAAAAAGCACACACAGGTGTGTTATTCTTAGATGTAGCCAAAGCGTTTGACCGCGTTTGGCACGACGGACTACTTTTCAAGCTCATGCGACTTGGTTTTTCGGCCCATTTTATCTCCCTGATCAACTCTTATCTCAATGAACGAACGTTTAGTGTGAGAGTTGATCTCAATTGTTTCTCATCCCGCCGCCCAATCTGTGCCGGAGTCCCCCAGGGGTCCCTTTTGGGTCCCCGACTCTTCAACCTTTACATTAATGATATCCCTAAGAGTTTGCACACTAATCTTGCCGTCTATGCTGACGACACCGCAATTCTTGTCCAATCTAACAACATTCACCATATTCTTAGTCGAATGAGAAAATACGTCCGGGAACTTGAGGTCTGGCTCGCTGATTGGCGGGTAAAATAGTTAACGCTTCCAAATGCGCATGCGTGCTCTTCTCAAGGAAGTACTGTACATATCAATATGGTTTTGATATCAAACTCAATAACCCTGATTACCTAAACATACCCCCCATCTCTATGTTTGGGACACCCGTTTACTGGGTCAAATCATACAAGTACTTAGGTCTTGTGCTGGATCCAAAGTTGCTTTGGAATGCGCATATTACTCGCGCACTGCGAAATGCAAGCATTGCAAAGACAATGATGTTTCCACTCATGCACCGAAGGAGTAGGCTCTCCCTTCAAAACAAATTACTCCTCTACAAGGCCATTATTAGACCTATGCTCACTTACGGATCACAAATCTGGGTGGGCACTAACGCTCGAAATTTAAAAAAGCTGCAGATCTTTCAGAACCGCACATTGCGGTATATCACTGGAGCCCCTTATTTTGTCCGAAATGATGTCATACACTCGGATCTAAATATTAAACCCATTGCAGAATTTATGCAACACATTTCTTCAAAATTTTTCCAAAATTTGCCTCAGGTGCCAAATGAAGCTTTGAGAGCAATTCCACCATATGACCCAACAGTCAAAAGCTCTCAGAAAAGGCCACGCGCCTTTCTGGAAAAACATCTCCAGACCTTCCCGCCGAGACATAAACGTCAACGCGGGATGCTTCAATTGGGATCTGATGCGCATGACATCATTTCAACTTATTCGACCACCAATGCAAATTAAACTTGCAACATCCTTATTTAAGGATCGCGTTCGTTCACACTCTTATCGTTGAGCTCTCTTCCCGAGACTCGACTGGACACCTAAATGTATCTTAAGAATTTAATTGTTTATTGTAAATTCCTTTTAACTTCCTTTTCTCTGATTTTTAATCCTTGTCTTTATATTTCCCTAATAGATTGACAACAAGTAAACAGCATAGTGGTGTTCGCACCCGTCTGTTGATCACGAAAAGTTAAGCACCTCCGGTCGCGGTCACCACTTGGGAGGGTGACCACTCGAGATCTTGTCTCCGCGGGCGGAGGTGTCGCAATCTATCTTTTCTCCAGCTGCTCTTCATTTTAGCAGCAACCCAATTTTATTTATCATTTTTCTCTTGAATTTTCATCTTTTTGTTTAATTTTTCATTTTATAGCAATTTTATGATGTGGAGATAAGCTGCAATGCAGTAGGTACTCCGTAATTTATTGTCCAGTCCAGTCCAGCAGGCCTTCAGGACAAGGAAGATTTACGAGAAGGTTCGTTGGCTTTGTTTGGTTCAGACGTGCACAACTATCGCTCTTGGAATTTTGATTCGGCTCTTTTGAGCAATCGGCACTTAGGTGCCAAGTGATCTGCAAACTCTCGCTGCACTTTGGTGCAGGTATTAGGACTTAGCTCCATTGCTTAATCCGACCAAAAGTCCTTTTCAGGACTAATACATCCACAAACTGCACCATGGAAGTGACTCCTTGTGACACTGTGAACTTTCCGCAATCACAAAATTCTATCACTCAAGCGATCATGACCAACTTTTCAATCCCAGAAAACATCTCAACTGAGAAAGCAGTTGAAGAAATTATTGGTTTGCGTCGGAAATACCAGGATAACGACGACAACATTGACCTGGCTTCTATCCACAACACAGCAGATATCCCTCGCCTCCAGGGCGAAGGTAAGAATATTATGGCACTCATTGTGGCACTCTGCCAAATGAAAGGCCTTTCTTTATTTACCTTGCCCTCGACGATGGAGGAATTTCTTGCTCAACGCAAGCTGGCCGAAGAGGCCGAAACATCCGTCGATATCCAGTGTATTTCTGTGCCCCCCAAAGTATCAGTAGGAGCGGCTGCATTGGAGCAGGAGTTTATCCCTGTGCGTAACAGGAGACACTCCAAACGCAAAGCCCAACCGGACGAAACGGAGGCCATGCGACGAGAAGCCAATGTATTGAAAACCGTGTACTGGAGAGCCTAGGCCTGAGCCTTCTATCTCCTTCTGAAGTTAGCTACAAACTGAACAAAATTGGACTGGACTGGACTGGAATATCACTTTCGGAGCACCCGCTGCAATGCAGCTCATCTCCACATCAGAAAAAGAATAAATTAAAATAAAGACTATTAAACATAAGAGGGTGGGTTTATTTAAATAAAAGTAAATCAAGGGTGCAGAAAAATAAGAGCTAGAATAACCGTAGACACTCAGGCCGCAAAACGAGAAGGGAGGTCACCCTCCCATCTGCTGACCGCGACCATGAGTGCTTAGGTTTTTGGTCCAGTTTGACTCGGGGACTGATCCCCTGGACTGCTATCCGCTCGCACAGAAGAGCGTTAGCAAGAAAGAAAAGGAAAGGAGTAATTGCGCTTAAGTAGAGAAATTACTGTTTAAAAACTAAAATTTAACTTTAATAAGTGATAAATTAGTGATCCAGTCGAGTCTTCAAAAGCCCTTTGCTGCTGGTGTACAGAATTAGCAAAGAAAGGGAATTAAAAAGGGGGGAAAGCTAATATGGTACAAAGTTAAATATAATTTGTTGGATCCAAACGGAAGACTCCACATCGGCGCTTAGGTCTTTGCGGGAAGGTGTTAAAGTCCTTATGCAAGATAGCACGAGGCCTTTTTTGTGAGCTGATGTTAGTAGCATCATAAGGTCTAAGAGATTGAAGAGCTTCGTTTGGAACCTGTGGAATTTTGAGGAAAAATTTTGAAGAGAGTTGCTGCAAATATTCAGCGACGGGTTTAATGTTGAGGTCCGAATGTATAACTTCGTTACGGACATAGAACGGAGCATCCACGATCATTCGCAAAACTTTGTTTTGGAATGTCTGCAGTTTCTTGAGATTTGTGGAATTCGTTGATCCCCAGATTTGTGAGCCATAAGTGAGTGTGGGTCTGATTATGGATTTGTAAAGTAGTACTTTGTTTGTGAGGGATAGTCTGCTCTTACGAGAAATGAGTGAGTAGAGTTGGGATTTGGCTATTATTCCCTTACGGATGGAATGCTTGACGTGTTCGTTCCAAAGCATTTTCGGGTCTAAAATGAGACCAAGGTATTTGTAATTTCGGACCCAATACACAGGTGTGCCGAAAAGAGAGATGGGGGGGATTGGAAGGTAATCTGGATTGCCAAGGTTGATATTAAATCCGTAATAAAACTGGAAATATCTCCGTGAAAACATCATACAAGCGCACTTCGAAGCGTTAACTTTAATGCGCCAATCAGAGAGCCAGAGCTGAATTAAAAGCTCTGGTAGATCGCATGCCAGGTGTGTCGGTCATGTTTCCGGATGACCCCACACATATTAATCAACGTGGTGCCACTGACACTTTTCTTGATTTGGCTATCATGAAATATATCCCTTTTCAAAATTCGATCAGAGTTATAAATGATCTTAGCTCTGATCACCTCCCAGTGGAAATCACATTAAATACTTCCATTTTAACTGATAAATTACCAGACCTTGTCTCCACAAATTGGGGAGACTACAACTTTAATTTATCCAACACCCCCCTCCCGTCTCTTGATGTTAACTCTAACGTCGATATTGACAATTCAATTGCAACTTTAGGCACTAAAATTAAGGAAGCTTTTGATGCAGCCTCCAAACCAAAATTGAAACCTGTCCCTCCTCGTTTCTCTGAGGAGATCAGGTCCAAAATTAAGCATCGTAACCGAGTACGGAAACTTTGGCAACGTTATCGGGATCCCCATTCTTTAGAATTACTCCGTACGGCCAACAGAGAAGTCAAGTCACTTGTAAGTTCTCACGCTCAAGAAAGATGGTCAGAACACATAGAGTCCCTAACGACTGATGACAACTCACTTTGGAGGAAAACCTCCCAATTGAAAAAATCGTACACCTCCATTCCGCCCCTTACTGGCGCAAGCGGTGAAATTGCTTCAACGGCAAAAGCCAAGGCTGAAGTTCTTGCAGACAGCCTTCAAGAACAGTTCCTTCCAAATCCAGTCCTGTCAAATCTGCTCACACAGAATCACCAGGACATACACACCCAAGTTGAAGAGTTTTTAGGTACTCCCTTCGGACCTGGTATCGAACCTGCGACCTTCTCCGAAGTTTCCCTCTTCATCTCCAACCTTAAAATCAAAAAGGCTCCTGGCATCGATGCAATTTCGAATCGCATGTTGAAAAACCTCCCCATAAAGTTCGTTTTATTCATTACGTTTTTAATTAATGTAATGATTAAAAACTCGTACTTCCCTCAAAGCTGGAAATTAGCGGTCGTTGTCCCTATTCCAAAACCTTCCCAAGACCATAAACTCCCTCAAAATTATCGTCCTATCTCTCTGCTCAGTTCCCTGAGTAAAATCTTTGAATTTATCTTGCTTATACGCATGGATGATTTCGTTCAGGAAAATAATTTAATTATTCCTGAACAATTTGGGTTTCGTAAGAAACACAGCACCAACCACCAGCTGTTGCGTGTCACTGAAATTATCCATGATGGTTATCGCAAAAAAGCACACACAGGTGTGCTATTCTTAGATATTGCCAAAGCATTTGACCGCGTTTGGCATGATGGACTTTTATTCAAGCTCATGCGACTTGGTTTTTCGGCCCATTTCATCTCCCTGATCAACTCTTATCTCTGTAATCGTTCGTTTAGTGTTAGAGTTGATCTTAACAATTTCTCATCCCACCGCCCCATTCGTGCCGGAGTCCCCCAGGGGTCCCTTCTGGGTCCCCGGCTCTTCAACTTATTCGTTAACGATATCCCAAAAACGCTGCACACTGAGTTGGCTATTTACGCCGACGACACCGCTATCCTGATACAGTCCAACAACATTCATCATATTCTATCGAGAATGAGAACGTACATTCGGGAACTTGAGGTCTGGCTCTCTGATTGGAGAATCAAAATCAATGCTTCAAAGTGCGCTCTCATGCTGTTCTCCCGGAAATACGCCCACTTCAAATACGGGTTCAATTTCGATTTGAATAATCCCGACTATTTGAATATCCCCCCTGTTGCTCTCTTTGGCACGCCTGTTTACTGGGTACGTAAGTACCGTTACCTGGGACTTGTGTTGGATCCAAAGTTGCTTTGGAACGAACACATTAAACGTGCCCTACGTAATGCGGCAATTGCCAAAGGGAAAATCTACTCGCTCATAGCCCGAAGGAGCAGGCTCTCCCTTCACAATAAACTCCTCCTCTACAAAGCCATCATTCGGCCAACACTGACGTACGGCTCACAAATATGGGCCGGTACAAATAAATTGAATTGGAAAAAACTGCAGAGTTTCCAGAGCCGCACATTGCGGACTATCACGGGAGCTCCTTACTATGTCCGGAATGAAGTCATACATTCGGACCTCAAAATTAAACCCATTGCTGAATTCCTGCAGCACATTTCGGCCAAGTTCTTCGAAAAAATACCTCAGGTTCCAAACGAAGCACTTAGAGCATTACCACCTTACGACCCTTCGGTCAAAAGCTCTGCAAAAAGACCACGTGCCTTCTTGCAACAAAACCTGGAAACTTACCCGCGGCGACCTAAACGTCAATGCGGCATGTTTCGTTTGGATCCTGATGTCTTTGACTTCAATTCCTAACTTTATCTCCCCATGCAAAATTTTTATTTTGCAAATCCCATATTGGATCATGACCCTGGTTTTCACTCGTAGATGCTGAGCATTTTTTGGACTCGACAGGACCCTAATTGAATCACTAAAACACAACAGTTTTATTTCTCTTTTTCGACCTTGTTTTTCTTTTTATTTATTTAAAAAATTTTAATCTTTTTTAACTTTTAAATGGATCATCGAAGTTTGCCACCTCTGAATGCGGTCACACTCCGGAAGGGAAACCGACTGGTTTGTCGATCTCGCTTAAGGAGGTGGCGCCATCTTTCGGAACTTTGATCAGCTGAAAGTCATGTTTTATTTCAAATCAGCCTTTTAAATCATTCTTTATCTTTAAATTTTCTCTCTTTTTAAGCAACTCAGTTTTAAGTTACACACACCTGATGACGGGGAGTTAAGCTGCTTTGCAGTAGGCACTCCGGAAGTGATTGTCCTGTCCTGTCCTGTCCTCAAACAATTAGGATGCACATTCGACATTTTCTCTCTGACTACATTTTCTCTCGATTCTCTCTCTCGAGATGTGATCCGGTACGGACGTGTTTCTCACTGCTCCTTACCACGCCTCCTTCCCGTTATCCCAAACTATGTCGGAACCCTCTACCAACCAACCTAATCCTCAATTATCTCAAAAGTCATCAAATGGCAATGATATCTCCACTCAAGAAATGATTTCTACACAAGAAATGATTGAAAACTTCATCTACCACGACGCTGTGGATACTCTCCCGGAACCTATAGGCGTTCCTTTTGAAAACGGTCCATTCAACCCAAAGTCACCACAAAAGCTCTCTCCAACTTGGATCAAGGACAATCAAAGTCACCTGGTCAGCCTGATCACCTTAAAGGCAGCTCACCTTGAATTCGAGACCCAGCTCCGAAAATGCAAGCCTGACGAAAAAGCCAACATCAATGCAAGCCTCGACACGGTGAGCAAATCTCTTTTCGCTCATTCTGCCAAGCTCGGCGTCCCTCTTTTTGCCATCCCCGACTCCATTCCCTCACTACTTAAAATCATTAATGAAATTGATTCTCAAAACCAGAAAAAAAATAACTCTCAACAAAAACCCTCCACTTCGAAATCTGCCTCGAACTCTAATACCAACACCCCTCGTAAGAGGAAAAACCAAAAATCCCCGAAATCAACTCCTCAACGAAAACGTCACTCCAGTAGTGACGACTTCACTCTAGTCCAATCCCGTAAAGCTAAACGCAATATCCTTAATCCTAAACCCATATCTGACTGGAGTGTTCATGATAAATCTACTTCTGCTACTGAAGCAGCTTCACTTTCTTCCGAGGATAAGGATCTCTCCCAACCTCCACCACAACCACGTAAATACCGTCCCCCTCCTCTCTTTGTTACTCCCAGAAAAGACTGGCCGCAGCTTCTTTCGTTTATTCGAAGAGTTGCCCCTTCTATCAAATCAACCCTCTCTGGCGAATTCCTCCGTATCACTGTTGATACCGAAGAGGAATATCGCGAGCTCTCCCAATGGTTCCTTCAACAGAACGTTGAATTTAAAGGATACCAACTCAACGATGAAAAACCCATCAAGGTGGTTATCCGCGGTCTTCCCGCGGATACCCACATTGATACGATAAAAGCCACTATCACCGAAATGGACTTCAACGTCCACAAAATTACACAACTTACCAAATTTAAAACTAAAGCTCCAATGCCCCTTTTTTATATTCAACTACAAAAATCTGATAATATTGATGAAATATACAATATTACAGAACTCTTTGGCACCGAAGTTAAAGTGGAAACCTACCGCGGCCGTAGTGGCCCAACTCAATGCTGGAGATGCCAAGGCTTCTTCCACTCCTCTGAAAACTGTACCCTGCCCCGCAAATGTGTCCGATGTTCCGGCGCACATATTGCTCAAAATTGTCCTTTACCCAAATCTGAACCATTAATATGCAGCAATTGTGGTGGAGATCATGCTGCCAACTACCGGAAATGCCCCAAATTCCCGAAAACCCGCTCTAACTCCAAAGCTCAAAATTCCGTTGCTCCGCCCACTAACTTTTTCGCCCCACCAATGAGGAACGCGAACTCCCTCGTACCGCCAATTGGAGCGATACAATCCAGAGATCCTTTCCCTCAACAGTCAATCAGTTATGCTCGAGCTGTACAACCTAATAAATCACCTAACAATACCCCCCACAATAATCAACCAACTTTAAATAACGATTTTTCATGTGCCGATACTCTCATGGCTGTTCTTAACATGGCACAAAACGAAAACTATGATGTTACCACCATGCTTCAAGCATTTGAAAACGCTCTCCCTGAACTTCGTGAAGCCACTTTCGGCGTCGATAGAGCATTTATCATCTTTAAACATTACTGTTACGCCTCAGGTGTTGTCACCGCTCAATAATTAATATGTTTTTTACGGCCTTTCGTTCAATTCACAAAATAACAATAACGCTAAAACACTTTCCATTGGTATTTGGAATGCTAATGGTTTACGCTCTAAATCCCAAGAAATTCGCAACTTTGTTCACACCCTTAATCTTGACATTTTCCTTGTTCAAGAAACACACCTTTTGCCAAATCAAAATGTTTTAATCCCCAACTATCTTTTTTATAAAACTGATCGTATTAACCCTAACCACGCCAATTTCGGCGGTACATGTATTTATGTTAAGAATAACAGGACAGGACAGGACAATCACTTCCGGAGTGCCTACTGCAAAGCAGCTTAACTCCCCGTCATCAGGTGTGTGTAACTTAAAACTGAGTTGCTTAAAAAGAGAGAAAATTTAAAAGTAAAAAATGATTTAAAAGGCTGATTAGAAATAAAACATAATTTTCAGCTAAACAAAGTTCCGAAAGATGGCGCCACCTCCTTAAGCGATCGACAAACCAGTCGGTTTCCCTTCCAGAGTGTGATCGCATTCGGAGGTGGCAAACTTTGATGATCCATTTAAAAGTTAAAAAAGATTAAAATTTTAAATAAATAAAAAGAAAAACAAGGTCGAAAAAGAGAAATAAAACTGTTGTGTTTTAGTGATTCAATTAGGGTCCTGTCGAGTCCAAAAAATGCTCAGCATCTACGAGTGAAAACCAGGGTCATGATCCAATATGGGATTTGCAAAATAAAAATTTTGCATGGGGAGATAAAGTTAGGAATTGAAGTCAAAGACATCAGGATCCAAACGAAACATGCCGCATTGACGTTTAGGTCGCCGCGGGTAAGTTTCCAGGTTTTGTTGCAAGAAGGCACGTGGTCTTTTTGCAGAGCTTTTGACCGAAGGGTCGTAAGGTGGTAATGCTCTAAGTGCTTCGTTTGGAACCTGAGGTATTTTTTCGAAGAACTTGGCCGAAATGTGCTGCAGGAATTCAGCAATGGGTTTAATTTTGAGGTCCGAATGTATGACTTCATTCCGGACATAGTAAGGAGCTCCCGTGATAGTCCGCAATGTGCGGCTCTGGAAACTCTGCAGTTTTTTCCAATTCAATTTATTTGTACCGGCCCATATTTGTGAGCCGTACGTCAGTGTTGGCCGAATGATGGCTTTGTAGAGGAGGAGTTTATTGTGAAGGGAGAGCCTGCTCCTTCGGGCTATGAGCGAGTAGATTTTCCCTTTGGCAATTGCCGCATTACGTAGGGCACGTTTAATGTGTTCGTTCCAAAGCAACTTTGGATCTAACACAAGTCCCAGGTAACGGTACTTACGTACCCAGTAAACAGGCGTGCCAAAGAGAGCAACAGGGGGGATATTCAAATAGTCGGGATTATTCAAATCGAAATTGAACCCGTATTTGAAGTGGGCGTATTTCCGGGAGAACAGCATGAGAGCGCACTTTGAAGCATTGATTTTGATTCTCCAATCAGAGAGCCAGACCTCAAGTTCCCGAATGTACGTTCTCATTCTCGATAGAATATGATGAATGTTGTTGGACTGTATCAGGATAGCGGTGTCGTCGGCGTAAATAGCCAACTCAGTGTGCAGCGTTTTTGGGATATCGTTAACGAATAAGTTGAAGAGCCGGGGACCCAGAAGGGACCCCTGGGGGACTCCGGCACGAATGGGGCGGTGGGATGAGAAATTGTTAAGATCAACTCTAACACTAAACGAACGATTACTGAGATAAGAGTTGATCAGGGAGATGAAATGGGCCGAAAAACCAAGTCGCATGAGCTTGAATAAAAGTCCATCATGCCAAACGCGGTCAAATGCTTTGGCAATATCTAAGAATAGCACACCTGTGTGTGCTTTTTTGCGATAACCATCATGGATAATTTCAGTGACACGCAACAGCTGGTGGTTGGTGCTGTGTTTCTTACGAAACCCAAATTGTTCAGGAATAATTAAATTATTTTCCTGAACGAAATCATCCATGCGTATAAGCAAGATAAATTCAAAGATTTTACTCAGGGAACTGAGCAGAGAGATAGGACGATAATTTTGAGGGAGTTTATGGTCTTGGGAAGGTTTTGGAATAGGGACAACGACCGCTAATTTCCAGCTTTGAGGGAAGTACGAGTTTTTAATCATTACATTAATTAAAAACGTAATGAATAAAACGAACTTTATGGGGAGGTTTTTCAACATGCGATTCGAAATTGCATCGATGCCAGGAGCCTTTTTGATTTTAAGGTTGGAGATGAAGAGGGAAACTTCGGAGAAGGTCGCAGGTTCGATACCAGGTCCGAAGGGAGTACCTAAAAACTCTTCAACTTGGGTGTGTATGTCCTGGTGATTCTGTGTGAGCAGATTTGACAGGACTGGATTTGGAAGGAACTGTTCTTGAAGGCTGTCTGCAAGAACTTCAGCCTTGGCTTTTGCCGTTGAAGCAATTTCACCGCTTGCGCCAGTAAGGGGCGGAATGGAGGTGTACGATTTTTTCAATTGGGAGGTTTTCCTCCAAAGTGAGTTGTCATCAGTCGTTAGGGACTCTATGTGTTCTGACCATCTTTCTTGAGCGTGAGAACTTACAAGTGACTTGACTTCTCTGTTGGCCGTACGGAGTAATTCTAAAGATTGGGGATCCCGATAACGTTGCCAAAGTTTCCGTACTCGGTTACGATGCTTAATTTTGGACCTGATCTCCTCAGAGAAACGAGGAGGGACAGGTTTCAATTTTGGTTTGGAGGCTGCATCAAAAGCTTCCTTAATTTTAGTGCCTAAAGTTGCAATTGAATTGTCAATATCGACGTTAGAGTTAACATCAAGAGACGGGAGGGGGGTGTTGGATAAATTAAAGTTGTAGTCTCCCCAATTTGTGGAGACAAGGTCTGGTAATTTATCAGTTAAAATGGAAGTATTTAATGTGATTTCCACTGGGAGGTGATCAGAGCTAAGATCATTTATAACTCTGATCGAATTTTGAAAAGGGATATATTTCATGATAGCCAAATCAAGAAAAGTGTCAGTGGCACCACGTTGATTAATATGTGTGGGGTCATCCGGAAACATGACCGACACACCTGGCATGCGATCTACCAGAGCTTTTAATTTAGTCCCCCAGTGACTGGAAGCATGATTGTTCCAGGCAGTGTGCGGGGAGTTAAGGTCTCCTGCTAAGATAATATTATTTCCAATTGCAAATAATTTGGAGTAATCAGCTTCCGGGAAACTACGTGTTCCAGACTTTGGAGGAACGTAGGCTGATATAATTTTGATTGGGGGTGAGTCTCTCAAGTTCACCTCAACCAGGGTTGCTTCAATGAGGTTAAGTGGCGGAGTTGGAATAAGTTTGTGTGAGATGTTCCGCTTGATGTAAATACAAGTCCCACCCACAGCTGTTCTCGCGGAAAGCGTGATAGGCCTGTCATTTTTATACAGAATATAATTTGGGATTTGTGGATTATATCCTGGGGTTAGATGGGTCTCAGTGACCAAGAATAAGTCGAAGTTCCTCTGAATAAGGAATTGCCGGACTTCGTGTATTCGGGCTCTCAGTCCGTTGGCATTCCAAAAGCCAATTGAAATGAACTGCGGAGTTTGTAAAGACATTAGGTTCGGGACCGTGGTCCAATTGGAGTTCCTATGAGAGCAACATAGTGCTCGAAGATGTAACACGCACGCTCGACTCCGTCCGTTGCCGTACGGAGTTGCGGAATTGCGTTTTTGAAAGCTTGGAGGAGGAGCTGAGTATTTATACTCGGCTCCTGTAACAACTCCATGACAGCCAATAGGGTGTCTTTGCACAGATGCTCGGCCGAGGACGGCGAAGGTGCTTCTGCGCGAGTTCGATTGGTTGGGGGAGGAGCTTCCTTTATATGTCCTGAAAGAACATTGGCGTAGGAATTTGTTTCACTCGTAGGGCGAGAGGTAGCCAGATTCTGCCGAGGTAATGGCTTTTTGTTAGCCGGGGCTTGGCGCTGGTTGGGTCGGGGCGCAGTTTGGGACTGCGGTTTCTTAACAGTGCCGGGATTGCGTGCACCGGATGAGGGGAAGCGGGGACAGCGCCGGTAATTTGCGCTATGATCTCCACCACAGTTTGCGCATTTGAGCGGTGCATTAGATCCGTTTGTGCAATCCTTAGCGGAATGAGCACCGGCACACCTAACGCATTTCTGCGGAAGAGTGCAACATTCGGATGAATGGAAGAACCCCTGGCAACGGTAACATTGCGATGGGGACTTCTTGCCTCGATACCGCTCAATTTTAATTTCGGTGCCGAGAAGGTGGGTAATATTGTAGATCTCCTCAACTTTCAAAGAGTTGTTGATTTGGAGATAAAATAGGGGCATTGGACGTTTAGTGCCAGGACGGGAGAGGCGGTTTATACGGTGAGTGCTGAACCCCTCAGATTTGAGGGCATCGCAAATCAGCTCGGTGTCAGAGTTTATGGGGAGACCACGTATGACCACTTTAACTGGTCGGTCTTCGCCCATTTTAAAAGTTTTGTGTTGAACACCTTGGGAAAGTAGAAATCTCTGCATAATGCGGAATTCCTCCTCGGTGTCAACAGTCAATTTGAAGTGCTGCCCAGTCAGCTTGGATTTGAGGGAGTGAGTCACACGTCTTAAGTAAGACAGGAGTTCACTCCAATTCTTTGGGGGAAGAACAAAGAAAGGGGGAATTTTGTTCTTCCTAGGTTGTGGTGGGGGGTTGGCAGAATTTGGCTGTGCAGCAGCGTCAGTCTCTTCTGTCTCATCCATGTCCGAATCGGATTGTTGTGAATCATGAGCAGATGTGGGATGCTTTGACAGCTTGTCCACATTGCGTTGCTTTTTGGATTGGATTATTTTTTGCCGGTTCAACCGAGCACGTTTCTTGTTTTCAACAAGGCGAAAGGCATTAATGTCAGTAACATCAGAGACATCGGAGACCGACGCTGTTGCAGACACAGATACATCAGTGGGAATAGGCACAACATAGTTCGCCTGACTAGTGCTAGCTGAGGGCACAGAAATGTCAGTGGACGGAGGCAAGTTGGCGGAGGGACCTACCATGGACTGAGAGAGCGGCAGAGAGGCCAAACTCTTCTCAGCCTCCACTTGAAGAAATTCCTCATAGGTGGCAGGAAGGGAAAACAATTCGTAATTGTAACTCTGACACAAGGTCAGAATTACAGACAAAAGATGCTTACCCTCCTCATGGTAGGCTTTGGTCTCGGGGGCATCGGGATCCTTGCAGAAGAGCAAGAGCTTGTCTACTTCACAGTACCTCTTCCTAAGCTCATAAATCTTTTTGATAGCTTCGTCGGGAGAGGCGTTGGTAGGTGGTCCAAAAGTAGTGATGTAAGCCGTTGTAGTGGAGTTTTGGCTCAAGGTCAGGTCGTCAGGGTTGGTTGAGATGGTTGGAGAATCCTCCATGTTGTTTTCCATCACTTAAAAACTAGTCCTGAAAAGGACAGCTTGAAAGTGAGAACGAGTTGGAAGAAAAGTCAGAAGTGCACCAGGGTGCACAACAAGAAGCAGAAATGCCAGGGCAAGGACACAGCGAACAGGTAGTGGGAGCGTTGTGAAAACACAGCCGTTGTGTTCGGAGGTTAAACCCAGAATCGCCGGAATCGAATGTGCATCGTTAAGAATAATATCAGCCATCATCAACTTCCTTCTATTCAATCCCAAACTATTGATAATACTATTATTGAAATTAACCTTGGAAATTCTTCTCCCCCCATCTGCATTGCCTCCATCTATATCCGCCACAAAGATAACAATAACCGTAACTTAAATAATTCAATTCCCACTACTGATCTGAAAAAACTCCTTAATATTAGCCCTAACACTATCCTTGCCGGTGACTTCAACGCTATTCACACTGCTTGGAACAACACTAAATCAAATCAGCGAGGCTTCAAACTCCACAAATTCATCAACGAAACCCGCAACATTAAAATTATTGCTCCCAGTCAACCTACTCATCCTTCTAACAGACTCAACTCTATTGGCACGATTATTGATTTTGCTCTCTTCAAAAATATCCCCTTCCCCTTCAAAATTGAAACTGTTACCGATCT